>CM035847.1:237810814-239010814 GCA_020510985.1 Pholidichthys leucotaenia
TCCCCAAGACTTTGGGGAAAATACTTTAAGACTGAAGAGACAAAAGTTGAACATTTTGGAAGGTGTGTGTCCCATTACATCTGGAGCAAAAGTAACACAGCATTTCAGAAAAGGAACATCATACCAACAGTAAAATATGGTGGTGGTAGCGTGATGGTCTGGAGCTGTTTTGCTGCTTCAGGACCTGGAAGACTTGGTGTGGTAAATGGAACCATGAATTCTGCTGTCTACTAAAAAAATCCTGAAGGAAAATGTCCGGCTATCTGTTCGTGACCTCAAGCTGACCCACACTTGCGTTCTGCAGCAGGACAATGATCCAAAACCAATCAGCAAGTCCCCCTCTGAATGGCTTAAAAAACAAAACAAAATGAAGACTTTGGAGTGGCCTAGTCAAAGTCCTGACCTGAATCCGTTTGAGATGCTGTGGCATGACCTTAAAAAGGGCGGCAGTGGCTCAGGAGGTAGAGCAGGTCGTCTAATAACCCGATGGTTGGCGGTTCGAATCCCGCTCTCCCCAGATATCCTGCCGTTGTGTCCCTGGGCAAGACACTTCACCCGCATTGCCTCCAGTGCCCATAACACTGGGTATGAATGTGTATAAATGTATAAAATGTTCGGTGGTGGCCGGAAAGGCCATTGGCGCAGATTGGCTGCCACGTTTCCGTCAGCCTGCCCCAGGGCAGCTGTGGCTGCAGAAGTAGCTTGCCACTACCATTGCCTGTCTGGAGTGAATGAATAATGTACCTATTTGTAAAGCGTCTTTGAGTATATATGATAAAGCGCTATATAAAACCGATGCATTATTATTAAAAAGGCGTTTCATGCTCGAAAACCCTCCAATGTGGCTGAATTACAACAATCCTGCAAAGATAAGTGGGCCAAAATTCCTCCATGGCGCTGTTAAAAACTCATTGCCAGTTATCGCAAATGCTTGATAGCAGTTGTTGTTGCTAAGGGTGCCCCAACCAGTTATTAGGTTTAGGGGGCAATCACTTTTTCACACAGGGCCATATAGGTTTGGATTTTTTCCCCCCTTATTAATAAATGCTTTCATTTAAAAACTGCATTTTGTGTTTACTTGTGTTATCTTTATCTAATATTTAAAGTTGTCTTATGATCTGCAACATTTAAGTCTGACAAATGTACAAAAAATGAGAAATCACGAAGGGGGCAAACACTTTTTCACACCTCTGTGTGTGTGTATGTATGTATGTATGTATGTATATATATATATATATATTTATTTATTTATTTGTTGGTGGTGTTGGCATTATCGCCCTAATCGCCCGTTAATGCTTTGCCCCCGTTAATGGCGACAAATTTTGTGATTGCGGTTAACGGAAGTTAATGGCAGAAAGTGCAAACAGTACTTTTTGGCCTTGCGGCTCTCCTTACCAAAGCCACTCTGGCCACAGACACTGTGTGCGTTATGCAGACATTGCGAAGTCAAACAAGCTGGATTATGGCCATGGAAATCCCCAAAGTGTTGTCATGTTTAAGTTTACGTTATCTGTCAGAGCTCTCACCTCGATAATTGTTACAGCCTCCTCCAAAACTTTGTCTGGATGTTGGGTTGTTCTTCTTGTGTGGAAGCTGGCAAGTAGCTACATGCTAGGTTGTAGCTGACCTCCAACAGCTGACATGGACAGAAATTTGCCTGTTTTCATCCTCATAGCTTTGGGTCCAACTGTTGGTGAGTATCAATCTAAAAAAATTCTCAAGCTGTGTTCGTAATGTCCATTCACTCCCCCGCCGTTTTGCAGCACTGTGGAATGTCATCACGGGCGAGATAGTTGTTTATGTTTGCAATTTTTCTGCTAAAAGGGAAATTATGTCTGATGTGACACATGAGGTCCATGGTTTTGTGTTGATCTGCTTAAAAGGTGTGGATGTTTGCTATGGGAGAAAGAGCCAGCTCCATTTGTGACTGCTGGCTGGTTAGATGCTGAGTTGTGCTGCAGTGACGTTAATAAGCCCTGGCATTCCGTTGTTTGCACATGCAGTAATACTTTTGAGAATTTTCTGGAGAATATTCTGGATAGTTTTTGTCATTTTGGATATGTGGAGAGCTTTAATAAACCTGCAGGTGAAGACGGCAAGCATATTTGTCCACTCCCATATTCATAACAGTATGACAAACTTGAAAAATTACCGACTTAAGGTACACTGTATCTGTATGGAAAAAAAAACATGATTAACGTGTTATTAATTGCGATTAACTCACAACATTCCAAAAGACTAATCGCGATTAAAATTTTTAATCGTCCAACACCACTAATATAGTATACCCACTTCTCACAGGGGTGGAGATTGTTAGGAGGTCATTGAAAGATGAAAAAATGGCCAGATTGCTCAATGATCTTTCAATGACCTCTCAGCGATTGCCAATATCACTCCATGATCTTCCAATGATCTCAACAGCTGCCATAGTTGAGAGATTGTTTGAATTCAGCCCAGAACAATCTCTCAACGATCACCAAAGGAAAGTGATCTTTCAAAAAACTCTCAATGAACTCTCAAGGAATGCTCAATGATCTCATTGATCTAGCAAAGATCTTTCAGCAATCTTTTGATGAGCTCGATTGGTCTTTCATCACATGCTCAGCAATCCCTCACTGATCTCTCAGCCGTCTCTACCTCTGGAGTGTGAAAAAAATTGGCATTCTATGAAAGATTGCTTTGGGAGATCAATGAGATTGTTGAGTGGTCAAACAGAGCTCAATGAGCACTCAATGATCTCAATAATCTCTCAGCAATCTTTCAATAAATGCAAATTTTTCCACCCTGAAAGAAGAGATGGCTGAGAGATCAGTTAGGGACTGCTGAGCATGTGATGAAAGACCACTAGAGCTCATTGAAAGATTGAGTGCTCAACAATCTCAGCGATCTCCCAATGGCCTCTCAGCACTGACAGATTGTTGAGAGATTGTTTTGGAATGAGTCAAAACTGAGGACCATGGAGATCATTGAAGATTTCTGAGAGATCATTGAGAGATCATTTGGAGATCTGACCATTTTGTCATGACTCAGTGATCTCTCAACGATCTCCACCTCTGTGTAATGGGGATATCAGATACTTTACAGTATGTTACCTTTAGTGTAATTTCAGGTGAACTGCTAATGCAGTGATTTTGCAGTTAAAGCCTGTTTTCTGCATATACTATGGATTATTAACCTCCCATTTTTTCTCAATTGCCAAATCAGTAGCACGAAGCTAAAACCAGATTGTCCCCGGTAGCAGAAAAGCTTTCTGCAGGCTTGTCAGTTCAAAAGTTAAAAAAAAAAAATCAGTCTCCTTTCAAAGTGCCACATTATATAAGCCTCAACTACCTGAAAATGATCAGAGTCAGTACCTGCACTAGTCTACAACCATGTGTGCATGTTCATGCATCTGCTATGCATGATACACATGCTGGAACAAATGGTACATCATCTGTTCAGTGTTGTGAAATTTATTTTGATCACAATGCACATCCTATAGAGAAAAAAAAAAAAAAAGACCGGCATGCCCGTTTTATTTCAGGAACACAATTTCACATCGCACACATAAAATACAGTTCAGTCACGTTTTCAGGTTCTCTTGATGTGAACTCTAGATAACCACAGACTACCCTGTAGAACAGCTCTGACCAGCCTCCTAAAATCCAATCCTGTGCCATTGCTATTTCCTCACTAGAGGCGCTTCAGCCAGCTCAAACTAAAATGTCTCAGTCAAAAGCAAAGCATGCCAAATGTTTGGTTTTTGGCTGAGACGAGTCTTCATGCTTTCCCGGAATCTGAAGAAATGACAACCCAGAGGATTACTTTTATTTCGGTGGCAACGTCCCCACAACAACAGGGCAAAATCCTTATTCCTCTGCCTAGAGCCATGTCACAATTGGAATACGAGGGGACAATCACAAAATTGTGGGAACTTTAAGACTGATGTGAAACAAATAGACAGGGTTTGTCTGTGGCTCACTGTGTTTTTCATTTCACATTTTGTGGTTCATAGAGCAAGCTACACTCATCTGGCTTTTTGTCAGTCATTTACAGCCGTTTGATTCCTTCAATCTCTGCTCACACATGCTGTATTTTATACACAAAAGCTATTCTCATTTATACATTTTCTGTTTCTGTTTCTGTCAGAAAACAGGACAGAGTATAAAATATTGTGACTGGACTGAAGCACATTAATTACATATTATATATATAGGTGTTACTTACAAGCCCTTTTCCAAGCTGCTGTTCGCCAGATAAAATAAGGATTTGATAACTGCAGCAGTGTCTAACAAAACCCTTGTGTACAAAAGCAGAATGAGAAACCAGAATGTGCTGCTACCACCAATGAGTTTTCCCTTCTGTCACTCGCATACGCTTTTCTAAACGGGGCATGCGAGTTTGTTAGATTTAAGGTGACAGCAATGGGGCGCCTTCTTAGAGGAGAGAGAGCTGCACGCTAAGCTGTTGGCAAAGGCTTCCAAACTTGCTCACCAACGATGCAATGTTAAATTGTGTGGGGCAACTGATGCATAATCTATATGCGAGCTCAAAGGTACATTAACCCTCTAGTCCACTAACTTAATTATTCTTAGTTCCTGTGTTTGGTTTTATTCACTCCTGTTTCATTTCCTATAGTCTTTGTGTCATAATTTGCTATTTACATTTCATTTCTTAATTCTCATCAGCTGTTTCTCATCTGACCTCATTAGTGTTTGTATATAGCTCTACTCATTCTTTTTTCCTGTCGCAGGATAAACTCCTGTTATGTTCTTGGTTTTCCTGTCCACACTCCAGTCTGGTTTTCTCCCCTGCCTCCCGGTTTGTACTTCAGTTATCGTTTTGTGTCTGAGTTAAAGGCCCTCTCACACCTTGACAATTTAGGCAGTGTTTGCAAACGTATAAAAATTGGTCTAAAACGCTGGCATATGCTGAAATTTTCACTTTTGGCCGTATGCATCGCGTCTCCATAACGAGTTTGATGTATACATAACGTATTAGTGACTTGTATAGAACGTTTAGATAACTTATAAATAGCTTAAACCAATGAATGCTTAGGGTGGTGCCGACATTCACAATTTATGCCCAACCATGTCTAACTTATGCAAAACTTATACATAGCACAGTCATGCCAAACTGCCATTGCCTCCCAATCCATGAATCCTGGGTGTGCGAGAGATCATCTCTGTTCAACCCTGATGATTCTCCCCTCCAAAGACCATGGCAGGGGCATGACCGACCTGGCAGAGCTGTCAAATCTGTCAGGTCAGTCACGTCTAAAACAGTTGATGAGACACGTCAGGAACGTCAGGTGACAGTTGTCACAACCTAGCTCAAAGGCACACAAACTGATGGTGATAAAAAAAAGTTTATTTTCAATAAAGTGGGGAAAAAAAAATTCAAGATAAAGCACGGCGTGTGCTTTTGCTGGTGTGGACCCAAAAACATCAGAAAGCAGCAGCTAAGGGACAGCAAAGTGTGATTTATCATGGAAAACAGCTGAGCTCTCTGCTTTGGGCGATCAGCTGACTTGGATCCACCTCCTCAGCTATTCTGATATTTTGGCATATCTATCAGAACAGTACTGGACAGCTGATGGTACAGGCTGCAGTCAAAGATAAAAACATGACAAGGAGGGCTAAAGAGCGATTTGGATCTTCATGATATCCTGTAGCTTGAAAGTACTTAACCTCTTTACTGGCCCAGATGCCAAGTTGCGACTTATCCCCCTAGTGGTCAAGATTTTTTTCAAGAAAATATTCAGCTCAGATGTCAGATTTCCAAAGCTATAACTTGAAAGTGGTAAGATATAATGGCTTACTGTCAATTAGAAAGATGTAGAATATGATCCAAAGTTTGAGATAGGAGTAAATTTACGCATCTAATTTGCATAATGCCATGGCAGCCATATCGAATTACATAACTGTCAGTCAAAAGTGGACTTTGGACATATTTACACAAAGAATGGTTCTGCTTTTGTCACCGTTTCTTGTTTTGGGCATTTTGTTATCTTATCTTCAAAGTATACGAACCAGAAAATCAGTACAATGTAAACAAACAAATAAATTTGTCACTTACCGCTGGCAAAGGTGGCTCGCTCGCTTGGTCCTTTTGTGACATCTTGGCCGGTATTTTCTCTTCTGTCGGTCATTTTATTTTCCCCCCTCACATCCAGAAACTGTTATGATTATTCCACCTCAATTTTGCTTTTATTCCGCAGCAATTTATCTTATATGATGACATGCAACCATTGTTTTGACATTGCAACGATTGTTCTCCAGTCACATGGCACTGGGGAGCGGCAGCAGGTAAAGACCAGGCAGCTTCGCCCACCCTCTGTTGTAACAAAATATAAGCATTTACCTTCATAAGCTTAATAATGTCATTTTAGAATCATAGTTGGCAAATTCGGGAGCAAATGCTCGTCCGCCCACGACCGAGTACGTTTACAACGATTGGTAATGTCCATATGTCTTTGTCTAAAAACTTCTTCCTCTTTGGTGTAAAGAAGGATGCTTCTATGTCCGCCATAAGTCCTCCAAGGCAACAGCAGTAAGCTATACGTGTCTGCCACCTTGTGAGATGGAATTCTTAGTACAACTTAAGTTGGTTCAGACAGTCCCCGACAGGTCTCGTTATACTATATGTTATAGTATGTGTGTGTAGCGCTCTCTGTATGTGTATGCGCTGCAGGCAGCAGCTGAGCTGATCAGAACAGAGAGCAGGTGGATCAAGTCAGCTCATAATTAGTATAGGTGTCACCCAGTCTACACAGAGACCATCACAGTGGAAACATGTCAGGGTATGAAACATGTTTTCATGCGTTTTTGTGTTGCGCTTTTCTTCAGTTGTGCACCTTTATTTAGAGTTGTGTGTTAAGTTTTATTTTTACAATAAACTGGTGAACTTTACACAGAGTCTGAGTGTTCGTTCTGGTAGCTCTGCGTTTGAGCCTCACTTGCACTGAATCATGACAAACGTGTGAACAAACGCATAACTTCCCCACAACTTAAGCTCCGCATATGTGGGATGTTTCAACAATACACATACAGTATGTCGGAAAGTTTTCAGCATGCTGAAAATTTACAGGGATGCTCGGTGTACAACGCCGTATACCAGCATGCTTCAGCGTGCTCTTAACTCGTACAAAACTTACCCATAACTGATTCCACATAAGCCAGCGTATTCTCCAAATTTTTCATACATTTTGCAAACACTGCCTAAATCGTCTAGGTGTGACAGGGCCTTTAGTTTCATGTTTTCCAGCCCCTGTGCTGCGCCCTTGGTCTGTGATTGAAACTGCTGAAACTCATTACTGCGTTTGGGTCCATCCTCTCTGCCTCCCCGGCAGCCAGACATAACAGATCACTCTTCTTTGATCATCTCCAGCTTTTTACTTTTTGTCAAAGGTTTGGGAAAAGTTTCTTTTTCTGTTTTCCTTGGTGATTTTTCTTTTCCTGGATTTGTCCAGATCTTACCGAGAGTGGGGAGGATAAGCAGCTGCCTGGTGGGAACGGTGTGCATCTTCATGCATATGAGCCCGCTATTAATTTTGGTTGGATGTGGCACATAATAAAACATTGAAAGTACACACGTGGACAAAATTGTTGGTACCCCTCTGTTAATGAAAGAAAAACCCACAATGGTCACAGAAATAACTTGAATCTGACAAATGTGGTAATAATTAAAAAGTCTATGAAAATTAACCAATGAAAATCAGACAATGCTTTTGAATTGTGGTTCAACAGAATTATTTTAAAAAACAAACTCATGAAACAGGCCTGGACAAAAATGATGGTACCCCTAGAAAAGATTGAAAATAATGTGACCAAAGGGACATGTTCGACCAAGATGTGTCCTCTAATTAACATCACAGGTGTCTACAAACTTGTCATCAGTCAGTCGGCCTATTTAAAGGGTGACAAGTAGTCACTGTGCTGTTTGGTGACATGATGTGTACCACGCTAAACATGGACAAGAGGAAGCAAAGGAGAGAGTTGTCTCAGGAGATTAGAAAGAAAATTATAGACAAGCATGTTAAAGGTAAAGGCTATAAGACCATCTCCAAGCAGCTTGATGTTCCTGTGACTACAGTTGCACATATTATTCAGAAATTTAAGATCCACGGGACTGTAGCCAACCTCCCTGGATGTGGCCGCAGGGGGAAACTTGATGAAAAATGGAAGAGATGGATAATACGAATGGTAACAAAAGAGCCCAGAACAACCTCTAAACACATTCATGGTGAACTCCAAGGTCAAGGCACATCAGTGTCAGATTGCACCATCCGTCGTTGTTTGAGCCAAAGTGGACTTCATGGGAGACGACCAAGGAGGACACCACTGTTGAAAACAAATCATAAAAAAACCAGACTGGAATTTGCCAAACTGCATGTTGAAAAGCCACAAAGCTTCTGGGAGAATGTCCTATGGACAGACGAGACAAAACTGGAACTTTTTGGCAAGGCACATCAGCGCTATGTTCACAGACGTAAAAATGAAGCATACCAAGAAAAGAACACTGTCTGTACTGTGAAACATGGAGGAGGTTCTGTTATGTTCTGGGGCTGCTTTGCTGCATCTGGCAAAGGGTGTCTTGAATCTGTGCAGGGTACAATGAAATCTCAAGACTATCAAGGTATTCTAGAGAGAAATGTGCTGCCCAGTGTCAGACAGCTTGGTCTCAGTCGCAGGTCATGGGTCTTGCAACAGGATAATGACCCAAAACACACAGCTAAAAACACCCAAGAATGGCTAAGAGCAAAACATTGGACTATTCTAAAGTGGCCTTCTATGAGCCCTGATCTAAATCTTATTGAACATCTGTGGAAGGAGCTGAAACATGCCGTCTGGAGAAGGCACCCTTCAAACCTGAGACAACTGGAGCAGTTTGCTCATGAGGAGTGGGCCAGAATACCTGCTGAGAGGTGCAGAAGTCTCATTGACAGTTACAGAAATCGTTTGATTGCAGTGATTGCCTCAAAAGGTTGTGCAACAAAATATTAAGTTAAGGGTACCATCATTTTTGTCCAGGCCTGTTTCATGAGTTTGTTTTTTAAAATAATTCTGTTGAAACACAATTCAAAAGCATTGTCTGATTTTCATTGGTTAATTTTCATAGAATTTTTATTTATTACCACTTTTGTCAGATTCAAGTGATTTCTGTGACCATTGTGTGTTTTTCTTTCATTAACAGAGGGGTACCAACAATTTTGTCCATGGCTGTAAATATGTTATATATAGCCTATATTATGTTTACAAAAGCATGTGTTTCTGTTGAAAAAATGTATCCAATTGAAAAATAAAATAATTAAAATGACCATCATTATTTCAATTTCATTTTGAGATGTAACTACAGAGAGCCACAACAATGGGGCTGAAGAGCCGTGGGTGCCGACCCCTGCTCTAGTCTATGGGTGAAAGATATCGTGTCTGTGTTAACTGTGTATTTTCGGGGCGGCTGTGACACAGGTGTAGAGTGTGGTTGACCTCTGATCAGAGGGTCGGTGGTCTGATTCCCGCTCTCTCTGCGGTCTGTATGTTGAAGTGTAATTGAGCAACACACAGAACCCTGAGGTGCTCCTGATGGGTCAGGCCAGCACCTTGCATGGCTGCTCCGCCACCATCAGTGTGTAAGTGGGTAGATAGCTGAATCTGTAAAACGGTTTGGTCATCCAGGGATGAGATAAAAGCACTGTATATGGTGGTGTGAAAAAGTGTTTGCCCCCTTCCTGATTTCTCATTTTTTTGTATGTTTGTCACACTTAAATGTTTCAGATCATCAAACAAATATAAATATTACACAAAGATAATACAAACAAACACAAAATGCAGTTTTTAAATGAAGGTGTTTATTATTAAGGGTAAAAAAAAATCCAAACCTACATGGCCCTGTGTGAAAAAGTGACCCTTCCCCCCTCGGTTAAAACATAAATTAACTGGTTTATCACATTTTGGAAAGCTTTCAGTTTGTCTAGCCACATCCTGGCCTGATTACTGCCACATCCCTTCTCAATCAAGAAATCCCTTAAATAGGACCTGCCTGACAAAGTGAAGTAGATCAAAAGATCCTCAAAAGCTAGACATCATGCTGTGCTCTAAAGAAATTCAGGAGCAAATGAGAAACAAAGTAACTGAGATCTATCAGTCTGGAAAAGGTTATAAAGCCATTTCTAAAGCTTTGGGATTCCAGCGAACCAACAGTGAGAGCCATTATCCACAAATGGCGAAAACATGGAACAGTGGTGAACCTTCCCAGGAGTGGCTGGTCAATCAAAATTACCCCAAGAGCGCAATGATGACTCATCCAAGAGGTCACAAAAGACCCCACAACAACATCCAAAGAACTGCAGGCCTCACTTGCCTCAGTTGAGGTCAGTGTTCATGACTCCACCATAAGAAAGAGACTAGGCAAAAATGGCCTGCATGGCAGAGTTCCAAGACGAAAACCACTGCTGAGCAAAAAGAACATAAAGGCTCGTCTCAGTTTTGCCAGAAAACATCTTGATGATCCCCAAGACTAGGTTTAGGGGGTAATCACTTTTTCACACAGGACCATGTAGGTTTGGATTCCGCCCCCCCCCCCCATATTAATAAATACCTTCATTTAAAAACTGCTTTTTGTGTTTACTTGTGTTATCTTTGTCTCATATTTAAATGTGTTTGATGATCTGAAATATTTAAGTGTGACAAACATACAAAAAAAAGAGAAATCAGGAAGGAGCAAACACTTTTTCACACCACTGTAAGTGAAGGCCATTTTACCATTTTCACCACGTCCACTAAGATGTTTTTATATGTGTACTAATTGCTGTTTGCTGTGCTGTTTTGGGCCAATGTTGTTGACTAGCTTACAAGACAATCAGGATTTTCTGACTTGTTTTGCCAGTACAGGATTAACATGGAAGCAACATCATTCTGACCTCCTTTGATGGTCATGGAACATGACAATATTCCACTAACCCCTCTGTGAATATGCTGCTGTGCTTCTTTATTTATCACAACTATTAGGTGTAGGAACTACAAGTATTCTGTTAAAGCCATTCAAGTGCAGTGCCCCAGTGTTTTAAGCAGAACTAAAGCACTTTCATTTGTTTCCCTTGCTGCCTAATAATGTGTAAAACATAAAGGCCTGTACATCAGAATAAACTTTATTGTCCCTCATGGGAAATTTGTCTTAGATGACAGTGCTACATGATGCTGTGTTCACCTTCAGTCAAAGACTTAAAACAACACACAATCAGCAATGTTTATAAGATAGATAGATTGTCACGCCGCGCCGCTCGTCAGCGGCGCCACCTGCTCACGCACCTGTCAGTCATCAGCGGCGAGGGATATAAGCTGCCTCGCCCTGAGCTTCGGTCTGAAGCCGTAGACTTCATTTCCCTTTCATGGGCTTCTACCACATTCTCTTCAGCATCCTCATTACCGGTAAGAAGATCACTTACCTCATCTTTCCAGTCTGCTCCCCTGTGCACAGGTGGATTCCTCGGCGGCGGACTATCCCGTCCCTCGTCTCTCCTCGCTGCTGCACCGAGCCCTGCAGGTGGCTGTCTCCCGGGCTTCCATCCTTGAAGCGCCAGTCATCTGTCCTAAACAAGTAAGCTTCTCTCCCTCGCCTATTCTCCTCCTGTGTTGGTGTGTGCTCATCACCCTGTGTCTGATTCCTCCCATAGGGTTGCCGGCTGAACGGTCTCCTGCCTCTGGGTCCGAAGCAGACGCCACCACCAACACATTAACATTCCGCAGACACGCACCCAAACATCCCTGTTGTTAATAAACGGTTTGAACTACTCTGAGCCTGTGTGTGTGCGTCTCCTGAGCCGAACGTTATGTCAGTACGGCTTCAGCAGAGCGGCTCGGCAGACGGCGGGCTTGCACACCGGTTTACCATCCTCGAAGCTCGGGTGGATCAGATTGTTTATCAGCAACAGGTGGTTCTTAATCAATTATTAGAATTAACTAACCGATTGAACCGCTTGGACCCCCAACAGCCGTTCCCCCCGACTCGCCAGGGTGGCGCGGCTCCTGCTGTTCCAGCGGCCGTCCAGCCGGCTCCAGTGGCACCGGTTCGGCTCACACCGATTCCGACCCCCGCCCGCTTTAGCGGTAAGCTCGGCGGAGCGCGGGGGTTCATTATGCAGTGTGAGTCCGTGTTCCACCATGTGCCCGGAGATTTTCCCTCGGATCACAGCCGAATTGGTTACATAGGGAATCTTCTGGAGGGGCGTGCGTTAACTTGGACCTACGCCGTAATGGCGAGGCCCAGTTATGCCACCCTCACCTATGACCAATTCGTGAGGCGCTTTCTGGAGGTCTTTGACCACTCTCAAACCGAGACGGTCCAGGTCGATCGGCTTCTCGCTCTCCAGCAGGGAAGCTGGTCGGCAGCGGACCACTCGGTCGACTTCCGGGTAGCGGCGGAGGAATTGGGCTGGGAGGAACGCTCCCTCTGTGGCCTGTTCCTCCGCAGCCTCAATAGTGATCTGAGGGATGAACTGGCTGGTCGGGATATCCCTGGGACGCTAGCGGAGCTGACGTCCTTAGCGGTAAGTTTGGATAACAGGCTGCGCGAGTGCTCCTCGGGGCGGAAGTCTTCTTCTTCTCGCCCTCGTGGAGCCTCGCCGCACCTGTTCCAAGCTCGCCCCCTGGCGGCACCGCCAGCATCGTGCCCCGAGGAGTCGGAGCCGATGGTGACGGGCTGGACCAAACTTTCCCCTGTGGAGAAACAACGCCGCCATGAGTTGGGCCTCTGCATGTATTGCGGAGGTGACAAACACACCGTGGAGCGTTGTCCACGGAAAGCCAGTCGGTGGGGTCCGCGAGTCACTGTTGGGGGCCTCGCGGACGTCAATCGGTTAGGATCACTCACCCAATTGAAGCTGCCCATCCGTTTCTGCCATAACCCCACTGGGCACCTCACCCACGCACTGGTGGATTCGGGCGCAGAAGGCAGCTTCATTTCACAAAGCCTGGCAACCCGATTGGGCATCCGCTGCCAGGCACTCAACACTCCCATCTCCCTAGTCCACCTCTCCCGTGCCTCCCTTGGGAGAGTGACACATCAAACTGTCCCCGTACCGGTCATCATCTCGGGAAACCACCGGGAGGAGATGACCTTCTACGTCCTCCCTAACTCTGTGTCGCCCGTCATCCTGGGGTATCCCTGGCTCCGTCTTCACAACCCGGTCCTGGATTGGAGATCAGCTGGGGTATCGGCATGGAGTACATTCTGCCTGGGCACCTGCCTCCAGTCCGCTGCCTGCTCGCCGTCCGCTCCTCCCCCCGCGACGGATGCTGCACCCCCGGACCTGTCCCTGGTGCCTCCGGAGTTTCACGACCTGGGTATGGTGTTCAGTAAAGCGAAAGCTATGTCTCTTCCCCCTCATCGGCCCTACGACTGTGCCATCAACCTCCGCCAGGGGGCACCCTTACCTTCTGGTCGGCTCTACAGCCTGTCAGCGCCGGAGAAGGAGACGATGAACACATATCTGAAGGAGTCATTAAACGCTGGGATAATCCGCCCATCATCGTCACCCGTGGGGGCAGGGTTCTTCTTCGTGGGAAAAAAGGATGGGTCCCTCCGCCCTTGCATCGACTACCGGGCCCTCAATGATATCACGGAGAAGGACCGTTACACCCTGCCCCTCATGGACACTGCCTTCCACTCCCTCCAGGGGGCGACCTGGTTCACCAAGCTGGATCTACGCAGCGCTTACCACCTCGTCCAGATCCGGGAGGGAGATGAGTGGAAGACAGCCTTCCGTACCCCGAACGGCCACTTTGAGTACCTGGTCATGCCGTTCGGGTTGACCAACGCTCCAGCCGTCTTTCAGCGCCTTATAAATGACGTCCTCCGGGACTTCATTGGCCTTTTCGTGTTCGTCTACCTGGACGATATTCTCATCTTCTCCAAGTCCAGGGACGAGCACCAGGTCCACGTGAGGCGGGTCCTCCAAAGACTGCTGGAGAATCGTCTGTACGTGAAGGCAGAAAAATGTGAATTTTACGCCAGAACTACGTCCTTCCTGGGGTTTATCATCACCCACGACAAGGTGCTCCCAGACCCAGAGAAGGTGAAAGCGGTGGTGGAGTGGCCTACACCTGCATCTCGGAAGCAGGTGCAACAGTTCGTTGGCTTCGCCAATTTCTACCGCCGCTTTGTCCCCAACTTCAGCTCCATCGTTGGGCCACTGACCCGCCTCACGTCCCCGAAGGTCCCGTTCTGGTGGACCGAAGAGGTCGCTGCCGCCTTTAAGGCGCTGAAGGCGGAGTTCTCCTCCTCCGGGTCCTTCGCCAGGTCGACCCCGCGCTGCAGTGCATCGTTGAGGTGGACGCCTCGGACACGGGAGTGGGAGCAGTGCTGTCCCAGCGGTCGCCGGACGATGGCGCCAAACGACCATGCGCCTTCTTCTCTCGGCGCTTGTCCCCGGCGGAGAGGAACTACGATGTGGGGGACAGAGAGCTCTTGGCCATCAAGCTCGCCCTGCAGGAGTGGCGCCACTGGCTAGAGGGGGCGAACCTGCCGTTTGTGGTCCTCACGGGCCACAAGAACTTGGAATATTTACGATCTGCCAAGCGCCTGAACGCCCGCCAGGCGCGCTGGTCTCTGTTCTTCGCCAGGTTCCAATTTTCTATCACCTTCAGGCCTGGCTCTAAGAACGGCCTGCCTGACGCCCTCTCTAGGCAGTTCACTCCCGTGGAATCGGAGGAGACGCCCCACTCCATCCTGCCCAGGTCGTGCGTCGTGGGAGCCATCTCGTGGGATATCGAGGCCAAGATCCGGAAGGCACAGGAGGTGGAACCTGATCCTGGCGGCGGACTGGAGGGAAGACTGTTCGTCCCATCTGCGGTCCGAGGAGAGGTCATCCACTGGCTCCACACCTCCCGGCTCACCTGTCATCCCGGCACCTCCCGGATGATCAGCCTCCTCCAACGGTCTTTTTGGTGGCCAGGCCTGCGGAGGGATGCAGCCCGCTACGCCCGGGCTTGCCCAGTCTGTGCCACCAGCAAGTCAGGAAATGCCCCTCCAGCGGGTCTGCTCCAGCCTCTGCCCGTCCCCGGCAGGCCCTGGTCGCACATCGCACTGGATTTCGTCACCGGACTCCCCGTTTCCAACTCCTTTAACACCATCCTGACCATCGTGGACCGTTTCTCCAAGGCGGCACACTTCGTCCCCCTGTGAGGTCTTCCTACCGCCCTGGAGACGGCGGGCCTCCTCGTCCAACACGTGGTCAGGCTGCATGGGATTCCGGTGGACGTGGTCTCGGACCGGGGTCCCCAATTTTCATCCGAGGTTTGGAAGTCTTTTTGCAACGCCATCGGAGCCAAGGTGAGCCTCTCCTCCTGCCATCACCCCCAGTCTAACGGGCAGTGTGAGAAGACCAATCAGGAGCTGGAGGCTGCGCTCCGCTGTGTTGCAAGATCCAAACCGACGTCATGGAGCAACCATCTCGCCTGGGTGGAGTACGCCCACAACACCGCCCGCTCTTCTGCAACGGGGATGTCCCCCTTCAAGGCGTCCCTGGGTTACGACCCCCCACTGCTTCCAGCGCAGGAGAGCGAGGTGACTGTCCCGTCAGTTAGGGCGCACCTGAGGCAGTTCCGCTCCACCTGGGCCGCCGCGCGTCATGCGCTTTTACGCACAGCGGAGCGCAACAGGACCGTGGCGGACCGGCGTAGAAGACCTGCCCCGGCGTACAGAGTTGGGCAACTTGTCTACGTTTCCACCCAGGACGTCACCCTAAAAGGCGAGAGGAGAAAGCTGGCACAGCGCTTCATGGGTCCCTTTCCCATCACCCGGATCATCAACCCGGTGGCTGTGCGCGTGGCTATTCCCCCCTCCCTCCGCATCCATCCCACTTTCCACGTGTCGAAGGTGAAGCTGGCAGTTACCGACCCCCTTTGCCCTCCTCCTGCAGCGCAACCCGCACCCCGGATGGTTGGTGGCCATCCGGCCTGGTCCGTCTCCTCCATCCTGGACTCCCGGCACCGGGGTCGTGGGTTGCAATACTTGGTGGACTGGGAGGGCTATGGGCCCGAGCATCGACAGTGGGTGCCCCCATCGTTTGTGTTGGACCCATCGCTCATCGCGGACTTCCACCGAGCGCACCCGGATAAGCCATCGCCAGGAGGCGCTGCTAGAGGGGGGAGTACTGTCACGCCGCGCCGCTCATCAGCGGCGCCACCTGCTCACACACCTGTCAGTCATCAGCGGCGAGGGATATAAGCTGCCTCGCCCTGAGCTTCGGTCTGAAGCCGTAGACTTCATTTCCCTTTCATGGGCTTCTACCACATTCTCTTCAGCATCCTCATTACCGGTAAGAAGATCACTTACCTCATCTTTCCAGTCTGCTCCCCTGTGCACAGGTGGATTCCTCGGCGGCGGACTATCCCGTCCCTCGTCTCTCCTCGCTGCTGCACCGAGCCCTGCAGGTGGCTGTCTCCCGGGCTTCCATCCTTGAAGCGCCAGTCATCTGTCCTAAACAAGTAAGCTTCTCTCCCTCGCCTATTCTCCTCCTGTGTTGGTGTGTGCTCATCACCCTGTGTCTGATTCCTCCCATAGGGTTGCCGGCTGAACGGTCTCCTGCCTCTGGGTCCGAAGCAGACGCCACCACCAACACATTAACATTCCGCAGACACGCACCCAAACATCCCTGTTGTTAATAAACGGTTTGAACTACTCTGAGCCTGTGTGTGTGCGTCTCCTGAGCCGAACGTTATGTCATAGATGTACTTTATTGATCCCAAACTGGGAAATTACAGATACAATTAAGATACAAATTAACATTAAAAAATAAATAATCATAATCCACAATAAACCAGTAAAATAGCCTTAGATCAATAAATAATTTGAACAATAAAAACCTAGAAAACTAAAGACCAAGATTAGAAATAATGATTGTAAGAACAGACCTAATCATTAAGAGTAGCTAAAATAGAGCTCATGTCCTGTTCAGCTGAGTAGGTTCCTTATTTAACAGAGCTACAGATGTTGGGACAAAAGAGAGCTTATTGTTATATAGTTCAATGGTGATAAAAGATGCTCTTATTTGTGAAGTGCGGTGTAGTGGCACCCATTTCCGATTCTGCCACTACACCGTTCCTATAAATATTAGCGGGCAGGGAAGTCCAGTCTCTTTGCCAACGCCCCTGCTTGATGGTTGTATTGTGGAGTTCGCAGCATCAATAAAGTTAAGTTCGGTCGTGCACTTGGCCTCATCGAGAGTATTTACAGACATAGCACTTACAGCGGTTAGTTTTGTTTCTGGTTGCTCTATAGCATCTCCCTGAAGGGTCGACAAGAACAGAGAAATTTGTTATTTTTCTTGAGGTGGCAAGAACAGGAACAAAGTTCTTTCTGACCAGGACATTTTAGACTTCTTAAGAAACTCAAGAGCACAACTCCAGGGAAATTCAAATTTCTGACCAGTCACACAATAGCTGTAAGACACCACTCAAGAAAAAAAGTTCTGCCCAGAAGATGTGTCAAGAACAAGCCGCAAGAACTCCCAAACCAGCGCTGCAAGAAGAAAATGACATTATTTTTTTCTTGCAGTCCTGGTTTGAGAACAAGTTTGTAAAGGCCTATAACTCCAAGGACTGCAGCGTCCAGATTAAAACCTAAGGTTTTCTAATCTTCATTTCAGTAATATGAATGATAGAGTAGCACCTTCTAGATCTATGGTATTCTGTTCCTGTTTTGCCCATGTAAATTCTGACATACTTACACGGAAATCAACATGCATCATGAAATGTCTGTGTGTCGAGTTGAAGAAAATTATTAAATTAAAATCACCCTTTATTGTCATTCAACTGTACAACCATATCATGTACAGTAGAATGAGATTGTGTTTTTGGTGTGTGTGTGTTAATCACACACACCCCAAGTGTAGAATCAGAGGGCCGCTGCCGTGCAAGGCACCGCCACAAATTTCCCTCCTCCATTCCATTTTTGCTGAGCACCAAGCTGGACGGCAGGAAGTTCCACTTTTATATGGTCTTTAGCATGACCCGGCCGGGATTTGAACCCCTGCCTCCCGGGTGTGGGGCGGATGCTCTACCAACTGAGCCACCACATCCAGTATGATTTCAAAGCAAAGTTTTCAAAGCAAAAATATTATGGCTGTCAATTGGCTAAAATGCATAATAAGGCCTTGGCAGCATTTAAATTTAGACAATGAAAAACCATTTTGAAACCATGCTTTCAGAAGAGAAGAACACCCACTTGAAGGTCATTGTGAGTATGGTGAGCATCCAGGCAATTTCCTAGGTGTGATTTTCACAAAAATGACTAGATCTCCTGACCTTCGACCTTGACCTTGAGCACAACCTGGATGCAGACCAATTTGAGGATCATTTTGAGTGAGTTTGGTAAGCATTAGGGCAAATGCCTAGCATAGCTATTCCTGTGAAATATGGATGGATGGACAGGCAGGCTGACAGACAGACAGATGGATGAATGGACACTGCATCATTGAATTGGCGCCTTTTGACTTTGGTGGAATGCACTAAAAAAGTGACATTTCATTTCCATATCAATCATTTTCATGATTTTGTTTCTTGAAAAGTAAAAGACATAATAAAAGTGAGTGTGTTGTCATGTTTTAATGTGATTATGTTGGCTCATATCACTACAGATATTGTGTATGAAATGACAAAAAAACACATACTTGATCCAAAAGTGCCTGTAGTCAAAGAATCATCTTTCAGTGGATGGCATATATTGCATATATTATATTATTATATTACTGTATATATATTATATTATATACAGTGGTGTGAAAAAGTGTTTGCCCCCTTCCTGATTTCTCTTTTTTTTTGTATGTTTGTCACACCTAAATGTTTCAGATCATCAAACACATTTAAATATTAGACAAAGACAACACAAGTAAACACAAAATGCAGTTTTTAAATGAAAGTGTTTATTATTAGGGGGGGGAAAAAAATCAAACCTACATGGCCCTGTGTGAAAAAGTGATTGCCCCTGAAATCTAATAACTGGTTGGGCAGCAGAATTCATGGTTCCATTTACCACAGCAAGTCTTCCAGGTCCTGAAGCAGCAAAACAGCCCAAGACCATCACACTACCACCAAAATATTTTACTGTTGGTATGATGTTCCTTTTCTGAAATGCTGTGTTACTTTTATGCCAGATGTAATGGGTCACACACCTTCCAAAAAATTCAACTTTTGTCTCGTCAGTCCACAGAGTATTTTCCCCAAAGTCTTGGAGATCATCAAGATGTTTTCTGGCAAAACAGAGACGAGCCTTTATGTTCTTGTTGCTCAGCAGTGGTTTTCGCTTGGAATTCTGCCATGCAGGCCATTTTTGCCCAGTCTCTTTCTTATGGTGGAGTTATGAACACTGACCTTAACTGAGACAAGTGAGGCCTGCAATTCTTTGGATGTTGTTGTGAGGTCTTTTGTGACCTCTTGGATGAGTCGTCACTGCGCTTTTGGGGTAATTTTGTTTGGCCGGCCACTCCTGGGAAGGTTCACTACTGTTCCGTGTTTTCGCCATTTGTGGATAATGGCTCTCACTGTGGTTCACTGGAGTCCCAAAGCTTTAGAAATGGGTTTATTGTGGGGGCATGGTGTGGGACTTCTCCACCCAGAGAAGGCAGCTGGGGAAGGGGGGAACAATGGACTGAAGAGGAGGCATCACCGGGGCGTATCAGACGGACAGTAAGGACTATGCATCCCCCCCCCCCCCGGGGGGAGAGAAGTAACTGCCGGAACTGCCGGAGCAGCGGGAAGAAGAAATGGTGTGAGAGCGGCACCGGTGTTATGTCATGTTAATGTGCCACATAGGCCTCTGTTCTAAAAAACAATGTATTATGGTCAGAAGTTCTGGGTCTCAATGCATGGTATTAAAGATATAAAAGAGGAATGCACAGAGACCCGGGAGCTCTTTTACTGTACTGTATGTTGGAGATAGAATAAAGTTTCTGTGTTGTCCAGCTCGTTGCCTCGCCTGCTTCCTTTCTCCACATTGGTGACCCTAAGACGTGCCATGGAAAGCGAGCCGAGCACCGCCCCGGAGACTACCTGGAGGGAGAGCACCAGCGCTGCGTGCGCTGTCTCAGTCAAGCTCCCAGACTTCTGGCTTCACAACCCAACTGCGTGGTTCTTGCACATAGAATCCCAGTTCGCACTCTGCAGGATAACAACGGACGATACCAAGTATTACTACGTGGTCGCTGTGTTGGATGCGCGCGCCACACAACAGGTGACGAGCCTGCTCCAGGAGCCGCCAGCCCAAGGAAAATATGAAGCGCTCAAGAGGATGCTTCTCCAGCACTATATCCATTATGACAGTGAGAGGGCACAGAGACTCCTAACGCGTTCGGAGTTAGGTGACAGATCAGCAGTGGAGCTCATGGAGAGCATGTTGGCACTGAGGGGGAAGGACGATGAATCTTTCCTGTTTGTCCACTTGTTCCTCAGGAACCTACCGGCTATAGCAAGGGCAATCCTGGCCAACTCGCCACGGCTGGTTGCTAGGTACTACCGCGCCCTGGCACAGGAAGCGGACCGCATCATTTTGGTGACCAGAACTCTCAGCGTGCAGACAGTGGCACTGGCATCCATGAGGGACTCCAGCGAGGTCAAGGAGCTGTTTGTGGTAGCTGGGATGGATACCAGGAGACGAAGGAACAGGGCAATCTGCTTTTATCATCGCCGTTTCAGCTCAAATGCCCAACACTGCCTGTCGCCATGCCAATTCAAGAAGTCGGGAAGACGGCACGTTTGGAATTCAGTGGCAGCTGCAACCGATGGCAACAGGAACAGACTGCTTTATGTCACCGACACACATTCGAGGAGGCGGTTTTTGGTGGACTCCGGCTCCCAGAGGAGCCTCATCCTGCCGGTCAATGCTGACAGGGTGGCAGGACACAGCAGTCCTGAGCTCACGGCCGCCAACAGATCCACCATCAGGACATTTGGCAAGCGGACACTGACGATATGCTTACACAGACGCAACTTTCAGTGGGACTTTGTGGTAGCTGCATGTTCCGGCCCCATTTTAAGCGCAGATTTTTTATGTGCTTATGGGTTGTTAGTCGATGTTGCTAATAGGATGCTGTCTCTTTTACCTCACTGCTCTGTACAGCTCAGGGAGCCGGGTCGACAACACTGGCTAATGTTATAGCTCCAGGGGGTAAGTACCAACATTTGTTCACACAGTTCCCAGCACTCAGGTCCTGACCTTTTTCAGCTACAGTAACAAAAAACGGGGTCAAACACTTTATAACAACAAAAGGCCCGCCGGTGTTCGTGCAACCTCGGCACTTGGATGCAGCTAAACTGGCCAGCGTGCGAGAGGAGTTTGCCAACTTAGAGCAGTTGGGCATCGTCAGGCGCTCCAACAGCCCATGGGCATCCCCACTACACATGGTGCCTCAAGCTGATGGATTGTGGCGACCATGCAGCAATTTCCGGCGCTTGAATAATGCCACGGAACACAATCGTTATCCCATTCAGCACATCCAGGATCTTTCCATGCACCTGGCCGGGGTGCACGTTTTTTCGAAAGTGGATCTGGTCCGCGGATACCATCAGGTCCTGGTGCGTGGGGAAGACGTTCCAAAAACAGTGGTAATAACTCCTTTCGCCCTTTTTGAGTTTTTACGCATGCCGTTCAGATTAAAAGGCATGGCGCAGACTTTCCAGAGGATGATGGACGCAGTGCTTTGCGACTTGTCCCTTGTTTTTGTCTACTTAGACATTCTGGTAGCTAGCGCATCCAAGAAGGAGCACATCACCCATCTAAAGACAGTTTTTCAGAGGTTGAAGGCGCACGGGCTGATAGTAAACCCGGCAAAGTGCCAGTTCGGTGTGCCAGTGATTGATTTTTTTGGACCACCGCATTTCGCCAGAGGGCGCGATTTCGTTAATGGATAAGGTGCCAGACTTTCCGTGTCTGCAGACCGTGAGAGCACTACAGGAGTGTTTGGGAATGGTTAATTTTTATAACTGTTTCCTTCCCTGGGCAGCCCAGCTGATGCAGCCATTGTATGCCGCACTTAAAAAAAAGAAGCCCGCGGAACCCATCGACTGGACTCCTGAGTGAGTCCAGACTTTTGCAAACGCCAAAACAGTGCTTGCGGATGCCGTGTTGCTAGCCCACCCGGATTTGTCTGCACGGATAGCGCTCACTATGGATGCATCTGATGTTGCCATAGGGGCAGTGGTGGAGCAGTACGTTTCAGGTTTGTGGCAGCCACTCACATTTTTCAGCCAAACTTTGCGTGACAATGAACGCAAATACAGCACGTTCGATAGAGAATGCTGGCTCTCCACCTGGCGATGCGCCATTTCCAGTTTTGGCTAGAGGGGCGCGAGTTCACCGCATTCATGGACCATAAGCTGCTGACGTACACGATGTCCAAGGTCTCGGAACCGTGGTCAGCCCGGTAGCAACGGCATTTGGCCGTGATTTCGGAGTTTACTACCGACATTCAACACGTCGCCGGTAAGCTCAACGTTGTAGCTGATTATCTTTTGTTCTTATAAAAGACAAAAATAAAATAGAAAGGAGATGTCTTTACCTTCTTAACATGTTTCGACTGTACGCTGCAGCCTTCGTCAGAAGAGTCAGCTGATTGCTGCCAGGTGACATTTATCAGCTGATTTTCGTAGGCGGGGCCAGCTCAGCAGATCTGTCAGATCCACCGAGCCGGCCCCGCCTCCCGCTGTCAGATGGTCTCTGGAGAATGTGATCCCAGGTGTGGGAAACCATAAAGGCCCCCTCATCTTGGTTCATGGTGTCTTTTCCCCGCTTCCTGATCTCTATGGCCTCCTTGATCCAGCGTTTGTGTCTGTTGCTCTCCGATCCAATAATCTTTGCGTTGTCCCAGTCCATGATGTGGTTATTTCTTTTGCAGTGATCTGATATTGCTGATTTTAATGTTTCTTGTTCTGCCTTTTCTTTTTGTGATCTTGTGAGTCGTCCTTGTGTTTTCTTCTCACATTCCTTCCGGTGTTTTTTTTTCTTGTGGTGAATGGTCTTCCAGTTTCTTCAATGTAGGTTTTGTTGCATGATCTGCATGATATTTCATATACTACATTGCATTTTTTGTCTTGTTCTATTCTGTCCTTGGGGTGTACTAATAACTGTCTTAATTTTTTGTGTGGTTTGACTGCTGTGTCTATTTTGTATTTTTTCATGATCCTTTGAATTGGTTCCGTGATCCTCGTATGTATGGTATAGTTATAGTGTCCTTGTTTTTGATTTCGGCTTTTGTTCTGTGTCTTATTTCCTGTTTATTTTCTTTGTTTTTTGACTTGCTGTTTCCCTTTGTTTATAGCCCATACTGGATATTGGCAGCATATAAGTGCATGTTTTATGTGGTTTTCTTCCTCCTGTCTGTCTTCTTGGTCTGTGATGATGGTGGCTCGTTCATATAACGTCCTGACAACTGATAGCTTGTGTGCTGTGGGGTGTTCCGATGTCCAAAGTAGGTATTGATCTGTGTGGGTTGGTTTCCTGTAGACTGTGATTTTTATGCTGCCATCATTGTTGTGGTGGATTTTCATGTCCAGGAAGGCTATGGTGCCATTTTCCTCCTCTTCGTGTGTGAATTTTATATTTCCAGTGCTGTCTGTGCTGCTCAGATGGTCAGTGAGTTCTTGTGTGTGTCCTTTCCTTATTTTTTCCAGAATGTCATCCACGTATCTCTTCCAAAGGATGGGTGTGCATTGTCTAGGTGCTGTGTTGATGGCTTTGTTTTCCAGATCCTCCATGAAAAAGCTGCTCATAATGGCTGATAGTGGGTCTCCCATTGCAAATCCTTCTTTTTGCCTGTAAATTTTTCCTCTGAATTGAAAATAAGTGGATTTTGCAACAAACTGTAATAATTCAGATATGTCGTGAACTGTGAGATTTGTGCGTCTTTTTAGGGTACTCTCATTATTGAGGCGTTCTTGTACTATATGTAGTGTGACGTCAACGGGTGTCTTTGTGAATAATGAAATGATGTCATGTGAAATGAGGATCTCGTCTGATTCTATTTTCATATCTTTGAGTTCTTGTGCCAGCTCTTTTGAGTTTTTGCAGTGGAAATCTGATAGTCCAAGAAGGGGTTTGATGATTTCAACCAGGGCTTTTGATAAATTGTACGTAACTGATCCAATACTGTCTATTATAGGCCGCAGTGGGATATCCTTCTTATGTATTTTTGGGGTTCCATAGATCCAGGGGGTGATGCTGGCTGTGGGGATCAGGAGATCATATGCGTCCTTTGTGATTTTTTTGCTTTCTAATAGGGGTTTGAGAAGGGCTTTTAGCATTTTTTTCTTTTCTTCTGTGGGATTTGTTTTTATGATTAAATAATTGAGAGAAGACATAATGAACTTATTTGACCTATTACGTTGTAGCTGATTGTCTGTAGCGCTCGTTAGTCTCCCCAGTCTACATGGGAATTGATTTGATGGCTGTGGAGCAAGCTGGGGATGCAGACATTTGGCTCCAGTCTGAGCCTACTGGGTTAAGGCTGGAAAGCAGGGTGGTGAAACAAGGGTGCCTTCCCTTGCTCTGCGACGTCTCCACTGGCTGCCCACACCCAGTGGTTCCGAGCTCTTGGCCCCACCGTGTTTTTGAGTCGGTCCACTCCCTTTCGCATCTGGGAGTGCGTGCTTTGGTGAAGCTAGTGGGGGCGAAATTCGTCTGGTCGTGCTTGTGCAAGGACATGAAAGAGTGGGCTGCAGCTTACATCGCGTGCCAGCAGGCCAAAGTGCACAAGCACACCAGAGCCCCCCTCAAGCCATTCCAAATCCCGGCCAGGAGGTTCGACTACGTCCACATGAATTTGGTGGGTCCCCTCCCGCCATCGCAAGGTTTCACGCACCTTTTAACAATTGTGGACCGCACCATGCGCTGGCCTGAAGTGATCTCGCTGGCTTCTACCACGTCTGTAGAAGTGGCTCGTGCTTTTTTGTCAGCTTGGGTTGCACGGTTCGGATCCCCGTCAGACATCACTTCAAACAGGGGTCCACAATTTGTTTCGAAACTCTGATCCGTGACGGCCCAGAGCATGTGGGCCAGATTTCACCGCACTACTGCATAAAACCCCCAAGCTACCGGATTATGCGAGTGTTTTCATAGATCACTTAAAGCAGCGCTCAGAGCTTTGCTCACGGACACAAATTGGGACGACCGCCTTCCCTGGGTTTTTTTAGGGTTGCGCTCCGCACCTCAGGAGGATTTGGCAGCCTCCCCGGCAGAACTCATTTTTTCTCAGTCGCTGCGGATCCCTGGAGAGTTTTTACCGGAAAACCCCGCATCCGAAGCTGATTCGCCCGCACAATTTTTGCACAGTACGGAGGCTTTTAACGTACTGGGCACGGCCCACCATTGTTTTCCCTGCACCTTCATCCCAAAAAGCTTGCAGAACGTCAGTTTTGTTTTTGTCAGGCACGATGCACACTGGACCCCGCTGCGCCCACCGTACGACGGACTGTTCAGGGTGTTGGAACTGGGGCAAAGCATTTTGTGTTAGACTTGGGGGGACGTAGGGAGACCATCTACATCGACAGGCTGAAGCCCGCTTGTGAGTTGGCAGATGAGCAGGTGGTGGTGGCCCAAGCTCCCCGGTGCCTACGCTCACTGTTGGTGGCTCCGCAAGTTGGTGATCCCTCGGCAGGGACCTGCGCTCGTGAAGCTAATGTGTTTTCTCCCCCTCCCTTTTTCCCTCAACAGACTGACGTGCCCTCCTGTACACCTCACCAGCAGGGCGGTTCGACTGGATTTGCGACCCCCCGCTACAGCCGCTATGGGCGTCGGCTCAAGCCCAAAGGATGGGGGAGGTTAGTGCCCTTTCTGGGTGTTCGGGGGGGGGGGGGGCTGTGTGGGGGCATGGTGTGGGACTTCTCCACCCAGAGAAAGCAGCTGGGGAACAATGGACCGAAGGGGAGGGGTCACCGGAGGGTATCAGATGGGACAGTAAGGACTATGCACCCTCCAGGGAGAGGAGTAACTTCCGGAGCCATGGGAGGAAGAAATGGTGTGAGAGCGGCACCGGCGTTATGTCATGTTAATGTGCCACACAGGTCTCTTTTCTAAACAACAATGTATTATGGTCGGAAGTTTAGGGTCTCAATGCATGGTATTAAAGATATAAAAGAGGAATGCACAGAGACCCGGCCGCTCTTTAACTGTACTGTATGTTGGAGATGGAATAAAGTTTCTGTGTTGTCCAGCTCGTTGCCTCATCTGCTTTCTTTCTCCACATTATAACCTTTTTCCAGACTGATAGATCTCAATTACTTTGTTTCTCATTTGTTCCTGAATTTCTTTGTATTACAGCATGATGTCTAGCTTTTGAGGATCTTTTGGTCTACTTCACTTTGTCAGGCAGGCCATATTTAAGCGATTTCTTGATTGAGAACAGGTGTGGCAGTAATTAGGCCTGGGTGTGGCTAGAGAAATGGAACTCAGCTTTCTAAAGATGTGATACGCCACAGATAATTTATGTTTTAACGGGGAGGGGGGAATCACTTTTTCACACAGGGCCATGGAGGTCTGGATTTTTTTAACCCTTAATAATAAACACTTTCATTTAAAAAATGCATTTTGTGTTTACTTGTGTTATTGTTGTCTAATATTTAAATTTGTTTGATGATCTGAAACATTTAAATGTGACAAACATACCAAAAAATGAGAAATCAGGAAGGGGGCAAACACTTTTTCACACCACTGTATTATATATTATACTGGAGCCCCAACGGGGCAGAAGGCAGGACTCATTTGCAGGGTGAGTTCTTGGCATGATTGTTAATTAAACAAAAACACAAAATATAAAGCAAAAGCAGCTTGAGGGCTGAAAACTCAGGCTAGGCAGAACAAGACTCAGACACAGACTAGGAATACAGGACACGGTGAACACTTGGGCTAGGCAGAAGCGTCAGTGACACGCCAACATGAGTGCAAGGATGCCGTGCCCAGGTAAGGGGCAGCACTCCTTAAATAAAGCAGGACTAATCAGGAAAATAATCAACAGGTGAGGGCAATCAAGGAAATAAACAAACCAGCAATAAGAAACAAAATACGGTCAACATAAAAACCAGACCAGAACTAAAAACAACAACCAGGATAATAATAATAATAATAATAATAATAATAATAGTGACAACCAAGGACTAGGAAAGGGCAGGGATAAATACACGACAAAGATAATAAACAGAGAATCCAACAAAACTAAACTCAAAGCGTGAGCATGGTCCCCAGACCATGCCCAGACCCTGACATATATTAAACCAATAACTAGTATAACCACCTTTAAGCATCTTTTAATTCAAACTGTTCATAGTGAAGATACATTTCTGCAAACGTAAGACATATTGCATAGAATATCTAGCCTGTGACTTTGCCCAAAATATGAATCTCACAGCAGTTCTGTGAAATAAGTAGATAACTTGATATTTTATCGTTTACAATAATAACGGTTGTCTTCTATTTAGGCACTCAGTCATAATTCAGCAGGAAAAGCTTAGCAGGTAGGACACATTTTCCATACTCATGCTCAACTGAATTACTTTACAGAGAATCCAACAAAATTAAATTCAAAGTGGTTCCCAGACCAAGCCCAGACCTTGACATAGTCCCTCCTTTACAGGGTGGATTTCAGACACCCCAAGGCAACACCAGAAAAAAAAATCACCTTCCCAGGGTGGGTGGTGGGGGCACAAGGCCAGGTGGGCCAAAACTATGTCCTCCCTCCACCAAGTTCAAACCAAACACAGTCTCGTGGGGCCAACCACAGTCCAAGGCCCCATTACAGAAACATGACAGGTCGGGTGGCCTTCCTTCATCCCAAGGCCACCGAACCGTGAAACAAGGCGGGTCTGGGAGCCTACCCAAGTCCAAGGGCCCCCGGACCAGAAAGCAAGGTGTGTCGGGAAGCCTACACAAGTCCATGGGCCCCCTGACCAAAATGCAGGGTGGATCAGGTGGCCTGCCACATCCTTAGGCCACTGGATCACAGAGCAAGGTGGAACAGCGGCCGCAGAAGCACAGCGCTCACCCAACACAAATAAGGGAGCTTTATGCTTTGCAACTGGTGACCGCAGCGCACTGACCTCAGAACCACACAAAGGAAGTGCAGCAACCTGAGCAACACACAACAGAGGCACACCAGTCTCAGGAGCAGCAGGTGGAGGTGCGCCTATCTCTGCAGCAGACGGCGGAGGTGCACCGGCCTCAGCAGCAGGTGGCGGGGGCGCGCAGGCCCCTGGATGCTATGACTGAGGTGCACCGGCCTCAGGAACAGCAGGGTGGAGGCGCACCAGCCTCTGGAACAGTTGGTAGAGGCACACCAGTCTCAGAAACAAACTGTGGAGCCTCATCAGGAATAGCAGGTGGAGGCGCACTGGCCTCAGGAACAGATGATGGAGATGCACTGGCCTCAGCAGCAGACAGCGGTGGTGCGCTGGCCCCTGGATGTGACGACTGAGGTGGACCGGCCTCAGGAACACCAGGTGGAGGTGGACTGGCCTCTGTAACAGATGGTGGAGGTGGATTGGCCTCAGGAACAGATGGCGGAGGCACACTGGCCTTGGGACAAACAGTAGAAGCGCACCAGCCTCTGGAACAAATAGCAGAGGCACACCAACTCCGTAATGGATGACTGAGGTGCACCGGCCTCAGGCGCTGATGGTTGACGTGTGCAAACCTTGGGAGAAGATGGTGGAGGCGCTCCGACCTCAAGAGCTGACGGTTGGAGCACGCTGACCTCAGGAGCTGATGGTTGGAGTGTGCTGATCTCCAGAGCAGATAATTGAGGCACACCAAACTCAGGAACAGAAGACGGAGACGCACCGACCTCAGGGACAGCTGATGGAGGCTCACCGGTGTGATGACTCGCTCTGGGTCATTATCATCCACAGCTGCGCACACACCGGCTCCTCATCAGGACAGGACTATTTAACCTCACTCAGCCTGCTGGCCTGCACGGAGCCTTATGTCTCCTTGGCTCTATGAAGTGCATCTCCCGACTTCCTAGCCATCATCATCATTACGACCTTCTCCTGACTTCCTAGCCATCATCATCATCACGACCTTCTACCTCGCCACCTCGGCATTAACTCCCGGAGGATCTCCTCTCATACCCAAGTAAGCCGATCCTTTTACTCACCTTGTTCTCCGCTACTCCCCTGTACACAGGCGGAATCTCCCGGTGGCGGAATCGTCTCCCTTGGCGGCGGTCTCCGCTTTCTCCTCTCCACCATCTGCACGACTGCAATGACGCTGGGACAGTGGGCGCTGTCTACCTGGCCAACGGGTGATCACCATCTGCCTGGAACAAGTAAGCCACAGTTACACCTAAGCGTGAGCCCAGCTAGCTCCTTGCTAATTGTGTGTCTTGCTCCGTCCATAGGGTTGCCAGGCTGCACGGTGCTCTGCTCCCTCCCAGCTGCTCAAAGTCTCCAGCCAGCGCTGCTGAGGTGTGAGAGCATCCGGCCCAGATGCCTGGAGAGCCGTCTCCGCTGCAGCCACCTCAGATGAGGGAGAAAGGCAAGAAGTGAGTGGGGCAACACTGACATCACCAGGAGAAAGGCAAGTCTTTTCTAATATTGGTGTTATAAATGAAACGAGGAGAATTTGCCTTAGCTCCTGATCCTGAGCGGACTGCTCAGACAAAACAGGTGGAGCGGGCTGCTCAGACGAACACGGTAGAGCGGGAACTGATGTGTACACCATGGAGACAGCTGGAGGTGCGATGGGTACCTCAGGAACAGATGGCTGGGGCATGCTGACCTCCCCCTCTACAGCCACTGAAGCTGCTGCTGCTGAAGCACTCGAGGGAGGTGGGGCTGCTGCAGCAGAAACCCTCGAGGAGACCTCAATTGAAGGGCCCGGATGGCAAGCGGAGTGACGCTTCCTCGAGTCTCACTTCCCCGCTGGCCCCTTAGATGCCAGCTGGTCCCCACATGCCGGGAATAAAACCTCCGGTACGAGCCAAGACTTGTATTCCAGCAGGGTGTCAGTCTGTATGAGGACAACCTGCTTCCGCTCCTCCTGCTCCATGGCATTCACTGCTGTGGCTGGTGGAATGGAGACGGCAGGTAGTGTAGGAGCGACGGGGATGGCGGAAGGAAGCTCACCAGTGACAGGAGTAGGAGCCAATGACCTGGAACCAGGCTGGGAGGTGCAATGCAGGGTGCCAATATGCCCGAATGAGTCCCAGAGTCGGGATATGTAGGTGTGCAGTCGAGCTAGCCCGGGAACTAGCAACAGGTCTGGGAGGCTGAGCAGAATCTCCTTTGCTAACAAAAGATCCTCCACTCTCTCCATCGGGTTGGGGTGATCAAAAAACTGGCTCATCAGATGGGAGACCTGGTTAAACACCACCTTATGCACCTCTGGGGCAACCCCCTTCCTCCTGTCAATTTTGCCCGCTGAGTCCTGGAGTGGCGGCATCCTTCGTCACAGTTGGGGCCCCTGCCTTCTGCGATCATTTGCAGGGAGCGTTCTTGGCATAATTGTTTATTAAATGAAAACACAAAATATGAACCAAAAGCAGCCCGAGGACTGAAAATTCAGGCTAGGCAGAACAAGACTCAGATTTGCACAGGCTAGGAATACAGGACACGGTTAACACTTGAGCTAGGCAGAAGCATCACTGATATAATGACATGAGAGTGCAAGGATGCCGCGCCCAGGTAAGGGGCGGCACTCCTTAAATAAAGCAGGACTAATCAGGAAAATAATCAACAGGTGAGGGCAATTAAGGAAATAAAACAGCAATAAGAAACAGAAAACACGGTCAACATAAAAACTAGACCAGAACTAAAGCTAACAACCAGGATACTACTACTACTACTACTACTACTACTACTACTAATAATAATAATAATAATAATAATAATAATAGTGACAGCCAAGGACTAGGAATGGGCAGGGATAAATACAAGACAAAGATAATAAACAGAGAATCCAACAAAACTAAGCTCAAAACGTGAGCATGGTCCCCAAACCATGCCCAGACCCTGACATATATGGGACCAGTAACTAGTATAACCACCTTTTAGCATCTTTTAATTCCAGCTATTTATAGTGAAGATACATTTTATTACACTGCAGCAAACTTAAGACATATTGCATACAATATCTAGCCTGTGACTTTGCCCATAGTATGAATATCACAGCAGTTCTGTAAAATAAGTAGATAACATTTTATTGTTTATATTAACTAGTGTATACCCATGCATGCCTGTAGAAACCAAGTATAAGCAAGTATTTCTGCATGCGCGTAGAAAGTTAAGTGTAAGCAAGCATTTCTGCATTCCTGCCGTTGATCTTCGCCATGGTTACCATGGCGACAGTAACCATGGTCATGCCTGCTTTTGATCTTTGACATTGCTACCATGGCAACAGTAAGACCTGGTGAAACCTGCCTTTCATCTTTGACGTCAGCACTCGTTCAGTGATGCCTGCCTTTGATCTCTGATGATGTCATAGCGAGTCTTATGATCTTTGATGTCATAGTGAGTCCCATGCTTGTGAGTGATGTCTGCCTATGATCTTTGATGATGTCATAGCAAGTCCTATGATGTTTGATGATGTCATAGCGAGTCCTCTGATCATGAGTGATGCCAGCCTTTGATCTTTGATGATGTCACAGTGAGTCCTCTGATCATGAGTGATGCCAGCCTTTGATCTTTGATGATGTCACAGTGAGTCCTATGATCATGAGTGATGCCTGCCTTTGATGTTTGCCAAGTTTACCATGGCAACACAAAATCCTATGATCATCGTGACACACAGACAGATTTTCTTGAATTATATATAAGAGTGATTATTATTATCCTGGGTTGCTCTTATTATTATTATTATTATTATTATTCTGTCTTGCATATTTATTTCTTCATTGGTCTTCCTCTTAGTTTAAGTTTGTCAGCATTATTATTATTATCGTCATTATCATTATTGCCTTGGTCTTGTCTCCCCTCTGGTCCCCTTTTAAGTGTGATTATCTGTGCAGCCCCGCCGATCTAGAAGCAAGCACAGCTTCTGAGTGTCCAGGACACAGTCGAAAGATGGATAATTTTTTCACACGAGTTGCTCAGAGCCCCTTAAAAGAACTCCTTTCAGTTCGCTGAAGATAATCAAGTCAGTGGCGGTAAAGCACCTGTAAGCTGGTTGCCAACCGCCAATCAAATCTAAAAGAAGAAGAAGAAGCCCCGCCCATCCCGTTTTCTGTACCCATGCCCTGCCATCTGTGTTTGCTCCTGCTTGTTACCTCTTCTCCTGCCTGTTACTGTTCTGTGTTATGTTGATTCCCTGTGTCTATATACAGTATATATACTGTATATACAGTATACAGTATGTCTTGTGTGGAGTCCTGTGGTCTCAGCCTTACGGTTAATCTGACGTCATATAGACTACGGTTTGTCTTGTCTCCCCTCTGGTCACCTGTGTGTGATTATCTGTGCAGCCCCGCCCATCCCGTTTTCTGTAACCATGCCCTGCCGTCTGTGTTTGCTCCTGCTTGTTACTTCTTCTCTTACCTGTTACTGTTCTGTGTAATGTTGATTACCTGTGTCTATATACAGTATATGTCTTGTAGGGAGTCCTACAGTCTGTATGACGTCATGTAGACATCCTTCAGAGATCATAAGAACATCAGCCTTAGGGTTTATCTGACATCATATAAGAGTATGGTTTGTTTGACGTCATATAGACATCATGTAGATGGTCCTATTATTGCCAACATTATAGGAACATCATAGGATGTCATGCAGACATCATAGGAACATCATAGGCGGCCTATGATCGTGACACACACACACACACACACACACACTGTGCGATTTCTTGAATTTATAGTGAAGTGATAGAGTGATAATGGTTGTCTTCTATTTAGGCACACAGCCGTAATTCAGCAGGTAGGACAGATTTTACATACTCATGCTCAACTGAATTACTTTTATTTATGAAATATCACCATTGAATCATTTTTCACATCACTGCAAATTAAAATACTGCACTATTTACTCCACTTTTTTTATTGAACAGCTATTATCTATTTAAAAGTTTAAAGTACCTTAACAGATCTCCAAATGATCCAGTAAAAAAATAAGGGGAGAAAATCTGTAAAGACAAATCTGAAAGTAATGATTTTGCATTAAGCATATCTGCCATATTGCTGCTTTACCCATAGATCTTAATCTATCCAACCCTGGGTAAAACCCCAACAAGCAAAAAAGATCATGAAACTTTAATGATTGTAATAAATTATTCTCAATGCGTTAGACCACAAATAAGACAGTACTTCTATCAGCAAATACAGAGCCATGAGGTGATTACTGTAAAACACAAGAAAACTAATTTTGCAGGGTATGTCAACATGACATCTTTGTTCTCACATAACAACTTCTGTGTCGGGATATGGGGGTGCTGACCAGAGGCTGCATTAACTGAAAATTGACCTTCACTGACAGATTTTTTTCAGCAATGACTGAAAATTCTGAAAGCTGTCATTTGACAGATTACACTGAGGGTGATCTAATTAAAATCAATTAAAATGACATAATAATAGATTATGACACAATTTTTACAAGCCTTTCTGTCAAAATGACATAACAAAAAAGCCTAGTGTAACCTGTGGTACAATTACCACTGTAGTGACTTTTCATGACAGTGATGAAGCTGTTAGAAAAGGGCTGGAAAAGCCACAAGTCAGATGTTTCAGTTCAATTACAGAATTCTTAGTGGAACAAAGAAATGTGTCTGGTTGTCAAAAAAACCCAGAGCAAATGGGAAAACAATAATAGAAATAAATCCAAACTAATGTCATAATAAGAAGCCTAGATTTTCTATTTTCCCCAAACAAAGACATTTAAGAAAAGTTGTCATTAGGAATATACAGCTGCTCTATTTTCTGAGAGGTGATAATATGCTCTCTCAAGATTTTTGACAAAAGAGGCACACATGAGGCATGGGTTCATGCTGAGTTTATGCCACGCAGAAGAACAACAGTCTGAGAGCTGCCTTTATCTGTGTGCAAACAGAGACATGAGGACAGCTTGCTTTGTCTTAGAACCGCAGCAGCACAATGGAAACGTTTACCTACTGGGGAACCTACTTAAGGTCTGACATGTGCTTACAGTGGCCTTATAAATAATTGTAGCAATTATATAATGGATCAGAAAAAGACCTCCCCTTGAATCCTTATTTACAGTATAAAGCAAATTCCCCTGAATATCTACGACAAACCTCAAATTCCTATGAGGGATATCAGTGCTGTACACATTCACAAGTTTATCAGACCATCTATTGTATGTATTCTCAATCCATGCTCACAGCAGCCCAGGGTGTTTTCTGCTGTTCATCAGAGAGGCTGTTTTCCCTATTGAGATAAGAAATTAAATCTGCAGGAGCAGAGGATGCTGGGTTTGCTGCAGGGTGGTGAAGCAGCAGCTCTGATAATGGAGCCGACTCCCATTGCGCAGGCTATGAGGCAAACAGCCGTGGCGCCAGCCCAACCCCGCCTATGTGAAAGGATAGTTAACAGAGTCACTCTGCAGAGGATCGCTCTCTTCCTGTTCTTCTCGCTCTCTCTCTCCCTCTGTACGTGAACATGTGGCTGCAGCTGCATGTAACTATGGAAGGGAGCACCGTGAGATGCTGAGACTTTCAGATCCTCTGCGTCTCCATTTGAGTTAACATGTGTGGGAGAAAAAAAAACTGTAGGATCAAACACGCTGACCCTGAGCAATCAATAGTTATCAAAGCCGTTCTTCTCCTGCCAGTTTCCTCGTCATTTCCTTGACATGTTTATGATCTTTTTTTTATGCTTGTATGTTGTGCAAATGTGAATAAGGACTTTAATTTCAATCTGGCATCTTACCAGCAAATGGCATTAGTTGGGATGCTCCTCTCAGGGTTCACTTCAAAGCCATCTGTGGAGAGAAATGGTTACACCTTAGTGTGCAGGCACAAATAACATTGGGGGGCCACATGGCTGCAGTTGGAATAGTGTCTGAACCATAAAAAAGGTTCAATTTATAGTTCAGTCTTTAATCCCATACCAAGGTTAATACAAATGATTTGATTCTTCTGTAGTGGTGGAACAATAATCTTCCACCTGCAGAGACTCTGCAGAAAGGGAATTTCAAGCAGAAACTGTTTTACGCATCTCCTTCAAAGATGATTTTCGGCTTTATATGCAAAGCTAATGTTTTCTTCTTAAATCAGAGGAATAATTGATCTCTGATCCTATGGTTGCTTCACCTTCAGGTTAGTTTCTCCTTCACATATGATTTTCTCTCTCACACTTGTTAAATGCAATGAATGGATTGTTATTACTGCTTAATTTCTGTACTTTCCAAAGGTTTTTCACTCCTCTTTTTGTGCTATAAAGTAAATAACACATTTCTAAATCATCACTGAGTGTATAATTACTCTGTCATAAAAAAAAAAGGATAAATGCTTTTTCTACAAAATTCAACAAATGGCAAGCAAAAACGACACGGTACACGATTGAATAAAATAATGAAATACAGTTAAAATATTCAGTTTAAAAGCTTTCCAAAACTCTGATAGCCTCTTTATCGACTGAAAGAGCTGAAGATTATCTGAAAGAACAAATCGTCAGTGTTGGAGTAGCTCATTCCTGCCTGATGAACACACCCCGAGGTCACAAACGGCCTCTCACTCTCGCTCTCTGTCTCTCATATGTCTATTGAAAGTTGAAATGACATGCACTGATAGCTTGTGAGCTTTGACCTACATCCATGTCACAATAATTACCATCTCCACTTACTGATTACCACTGTTCATACTGAAATGAGCTGTCTTCATGGTCTCCCTCCTCATTTACTTTGATTTTCTGTCTTCATATCAGCTGGTAGCACATCACTGCCATCTACAGTGTAGACAGCATTTTTTTTCTCCACATTTTAAACGACAATGTTGAATACGGTTGATCAACAGAGTTCAATGCTCTTTGAAAGCATGCACATGCATTATTATCTACTGTATCATCATGTGGCAAAAAATGGTCAACAACAATACTGTTAGAATTTCGGGGCAACACATCATCCAACAAAATTTGCTATCGTTACAGGCCCACCTGCGGATCACTGTGTGTGAGTTTGGTGACCACGGCCACTCCAGACTTGTTTTTCTGGGTGATTCGGAGGCGCTCTTAAAAAAGGTCTCTGCCCTGTGTCCTAGCAACCGCTTGACCTGTCACTCAAAGCTTGCCATCTGGGTTTCACACCTTTTGGACGGAAGCTCTCTGCTAACGTCACTAAACCGCATCAGACTGATAAGAAAGCATGCATCCAGCCGAGCTTTTTCTGTTAAATCATGGCATACCTTTAGTCTAATTCTGATCAGCTGGTTACAGAGGTGTGTCACTGGTGAACTCCAAAAGTTGAATTTATTTCAACTTTTAGTGCTGTGAGTGCAGTGACAAAAAAATGCTCACCGCTGAGAGCGTTTTTGCACCGAGGGCGCTGTGCACATTAAGTGCTGGACTGCATAAAAAAATGAACAGAAAATAGGCACTCAGAGCAGAAAAAAGAAAAGACGCCCGGTGGACATGCAGCGTTGATTGCTGTCAAGAAAGTCCAGAGCATGGTAATTTGCATATAAGAACACAGTAGCAACATGCTTGCAAAGAAGTTGGCCAATACTGTGTACAACCAACTAGAAGGAACACATAAAAAAAAGGAGATAATAAATTGTACATCTGACACTACTTATGATGCGCAGCACACTGCTACAACCATCATCCTTTTTTTAACGGTGCCATGTAAAGGCTCAACCGAGTTCACGGCTATAAGTACAAGATGAACATGCCCTAAAATCTGATGCACCTTTAGAAAAGGAGTATATAATACTGAAACAACTCCATGGAATAACAATCTTTTTTTTTCCCACGATGGTCCTCAGTGAATCATACATGCAGATAATTCATTCATAAGGCGATGACCACTTCAGTCCTTCTAGTCTATGATTTAATCATGACATATGAATGCAGATTAGTATGACATTTATAATCTTATTTGCTGCAGGAAAACAAACACTCGTGTGTTTGGATCCCTGCTGCATTGCCGCCTATGCTAATAAAAATGTTGGCTTTTACCTTTAATTAATGCATCACAGCAGCTGGCAGAGACATATCCCGTGTCGGTGATGTTTCTTCACATGTACGCTGGAGAGAAAAATCCAAATGGGGTGTAGTTGCAGTTTCATTTATTTTCACTCTGGCTTTTGACAAAATAAGTGACAGATGAGGATGCAGACAAATGATCCACCACGGCTCTACATTTGCTCTGATTCGACATGTACTTCCCTCTTCACATTAAACTGCGGCACTGCAAAGAGCCAGCAAAACGGATTTGGTGTAAACAGTTTTCAAAGTGTACGGACAAACTTTTAAAAACTCATTTAAACCACTGCAGTACTGTATATAGGTTAAAACTAGTCCAGGGGAGCCACATTTCTTCCCTCAATTCCCAGCCCACAGCTGAAGCCGCACGCAGAGCTATCACCCTTAATTGAGGCTTTTGAAGATGAAGAAAAAAGGCCCCACTTGCCACTTTCCGCTTCTTTTTTTTCTGAGGGAATAATGACAACAGAGGTATAGCTCTGATTCTCTTCTGTCAAATTTAATTGCCAAAACAGCCATCTTGATTAAAATCTCAACAGCCCGTGTTATCAGGCCCAGCCACAGCCGTTAGGAGGCTGTTTGTCCAAGCAGGAAATATTTACCAGCCCGAGCTTTCCCTTCTACCAAGTGTAAACAAAGTAAGCCTCGACAAAAGACCCTGACATTGAGTGCAACCTTCAGATGCTGTTCAGTAGCCATCAATTACATCCAAAACAGACACGATGATCATTCTTTATCCTTCCAAGTCACCTCCTGCCTGCAAGGGTTCCCTTAATGTGTGTTATGGGCAATGTTCCAGACCTTGATTCATCGGTTATCTTAAAAACACATTAAATGATGCCAGTGCACAATGTCCTGTGGTCCGATTCTGAATAGCACTTCTCTTCACCGAACTGCCCATCATATTCCAAAGGAATGACAGACACAGCACATATTCTGAAACTGCCGATATCATCAGAGCTATTCATGCTGCTGTAGCTGTCATCATACATATTGCGACTGCATAACTGCCCCATCCATTGACTCATCAGGCTCCCACGCAGACACATCAAACGCATACTGTATACTGCATGCACATCCAATTCAATCAAGTGACACAGCAATCAGGATTCATGGAGAGGATTTTCTACATGGTTTATTGTTGTTATTTTTTTAATTAAAAAAAAAAAATCAACACCGTAGCTGAGCGCGTGACTTCCAGCAGAGAGAGGAAAGGTCAGGTATTACAAGAAACAAAAGGGGTTTTGCTTCAAAGCATCCTTCACAGATCTGATGTCATTAGGCCTAGATCTTGCCTGTTGTCATATCTTTGCTTTTTCTTATACAAAATGTGCTGCTTTTAAGTAAGAGTGGTGGCAAAATAAATAGCTCTTAATTTGTCAAATTTCTTATGAATTAATTTTCTTTTTTTCAAAATAATACAACCAAGAAATTAATGGTTATTATTATTAACCAGTTGATTTTCTTCAATTATTATTATTATTATTATTATTATTATTATTATTATTATTATTATTTGGGACAATGTGCTAAAAGTCCACAATGTGCTAATTTCCAATTATACAGAAAAGAAAACAATTAAATGCAGAAATCAGGAAACAACTAATATTTGATTCTTTGTTAATTGTTCACAAATCACAACAGTATGATTGGGCAGTTGAATAAATATAATGGCAATCAGCTAGTGATTGAATTCTTAGTAATTTTTTTTGTTTCTTTCTGCTAATTCAGTTGGCCTCCTTGAGACTGAAGTAATTAACAAACCATAAATGAGGAGTAGTCCCATAGGCACTGCTTCCTATTGCACTGAGAGAATTGTACACGGATACTTATTAGAGGTGGAGCAAAAGATCGATTTGGTGTAGTATTGCGATACTTGGCAATAGCGATGATGCAGCGATCCCTAAACACACATACCAATCTTTTATTAATCATATAAATATATGTAAATGTTGCAAACTCTTGGGTTCAGTCCAATACATATTGTAACGTAAGAGTGCATTGGCAGGTGAAGTCAGAGCTCGTCTTGCAAGACTAGCTAGGTGTACAAATTAAGAAGCGGGTGGAGAATAACACAAAATGCAACGAAAAGTTAACCCAAATGTGGGACTTTTTTTTTTATTTTATAACAAAGAGAAAACCTTGACATGACACACTGAACCAGCAAGGAGCGCCAAATGAAACAAACAACAAAACACTCAGAACACAGGCTGGCACACTCCTCTCAGAACCAGCCAGAAACAGCTAAACACTCAGGGAACACAACAATCAAGCAGTAACAGTGCTCGGTAAAAGTCAACCAACTCTGGGCACCCTCCGTGCAACAAAGCTACCTCCAAACTCGGAGCGAGCCAAGAAGATAACACAGTCCATCGCTATTGCCACAGAAAACAATGGCCCATGCAACATGATTAAGACAATGGAGTCCAGGCATGTGACCCCATCCTGCTGCCATGTTGGTCCCAAAATTGCACCAGAGTAAAGCCCAAAGACAAGGACTGCCCAAGCACAACAGAAAGGACCCCACAACAGCACACCATACCATGGAGGACTGAGATCCTCCAGCCACGAAAACAAAAGCGGGCGCAGTAAGTTGAAAAAAACTATATGAAACAGACAGTGACAGCTGTACTTTGGGGACAAAAATTTGACAGTGAATGACGGTTGGGGGGTGGGGGGGTCATAGTACTGTAATTGTATTGCCTCATGACCCAAGTATCACAATGGGTATCATATCGTGAGGGCCTTCGCGATTCCTATCCCTAGTACTTATTAATGCTTTCAGAATGTTTGATTTGGTAATTTAGTTCTTGTTCAAGCCAGACAATACATTTTCTTAACTGCTTGTCCGACACAGAGACGAAAAGGTCTGAAACAAAGTTGAAAAGTTGACATCTTGGAGTATAAACACAATACCCACCCCTTTACTTTAAATTCAATAGTTTCTTCAATTGAATTTGCAGTCTGAAGATTTCTACGTTTGATGATTCATCAGACACTGCAGCTGTCAGATTTCCTTCTCCCTGCTTTTGTGAGTCCAATGCAACAACCCAGGCTTCTCATCTGCAGCCATCCTCAAGGACAAACAGTTTTTTGTTCTGCTTTTTTTCAGCACCTCCGAGATTCGGTGCACAGGGCGAGACCGCAGTCTGAATAACTGTAAGCTTAGATTGCATCTCTGCATACTGGTAAAATTGAAGCATTGTCTGACATTTCAAATAAAACAAAAACAATCTTCCACTAAAAGGTGAATAATGCTGTTTTTTTTTTTCATTTAAGTATTTTCAGTAGCTGTTCCGTGGCCACAGCCAATGACGCTCCTGAAAACATAATAAGTGGAAACGCAATCTAGAATTTCTAATGAGGAGCCAGAAAAGAAGCTGCTGCGAGACATCTCCACAGCATCGCTAAGCCACGTGTGAAACGAAAAGGGATATCACATGTCTACCTCTTTATTTAGCTGCCTGACCTGCCCTGAGGAGAAAATAAACATTTGAGGCCAGGACCTGCATTGCTATTACATATCCTCTGATAAAAACAAATAAGGAGACCTATATTTAAACTGGAGTCATGGCGAACGTAACCAATTGGATGAATTGCAAATAGCATCACAGGGATAGCCTACGGATTCTGAGTGAGGCCTGGCTACTACTGGCGGTTTAATCCCCCCCTCTTGGAGCAATCAGTGTGGAATACAAAATAAGAAGTGGCATGGTGAGAAAGGATAGGACGCAGAAAATACCTGTTCTAATGCGCAGCATGCTTAACTGATGGCTTGACTGCAGTGTTAGCCTCTGTTGTGCATGCTAAACATGTTGTGATTTTTATCAGCGCCCAAATAGCTACACTGCACAGTTGCCTCAGCTGAGTGTGACTTAACAGACAGCATATGGCTCTCTTAGCAAGCCCGCAGTTGGCACATGGACCATTACCAGTACCTCCAGGGCAGCCAATGTGACCTCCAGAGATGAGAGAGCTCCAGACAAAGGCAACAACCTTAGGCAAAGAGGAGGCCTGTACTGTGGGCTGCACTGCTGCGTGCTGGAACACATGAGTACACGGAGATAATGAAGGGGGTGGAAAATGACGGTGGTGGTGGTGGTGGTGGTGGTGGTGGTGGGGTGCTTATGTTTTACAACAGTATTTACCATGACTGGGATGTTGTGACTCTTTTGTTAGGCAGCAAAACTCTCCATGGTGCGGACAATGACCATAGAGATGCTGTGCAATAATACAAGTTGCCCGGGAGAATCACATCAAATAAGATACGCTCTAATAATTGCTCTGGTTATGCAGCTATTTTTTAATAAAGAAAAAAAAAAATAGTGCTACATTTGCAAGTCTGTGTTTTCCTCATCCCCACACATATAACCACGGGGAAGATGGGAGTTGAATAATACCCTCAGTCATCTCATATGAATGACTACAAACAAAACAAATTTGAACACTGGTGGCCGTGGAGGTCAGTGGGGTTACACACTGGTTTTGGACACGCAGAATAAGAGCATGCGAAGGATCAGAGTTTTCCTCAGCATTTGATGAGTCAGGCAAGATTGTCTCTGTTGCTCATGATCTGATGCTCTGGTAGTAATGCCCCCACCCCTCCAGAGCGCAACCCTCCGATGATGTCCATACAGCTATTTATACGCTTAGGCATGCTCAGCACATTTACCAGCACCACATAAATAATCGGAAGACATGAGGAAATGGTGTCCACGGATGGTTTGCTTTAAAACACAACTTCTACCTTCATGCATTCACATAGCAGGGTACCAAATATGCAATAATGCACTTCTGATTGCATCACTGCTGTAATGTCCTTATTGCACTGATTCACTCATCTCAAGCTGCTTATTAATAAGTCAGTGACTGTATCCTTATTGCAAAATCTTTGAATATGACAACGTCAGAAGTAGGGATGTCAATGATTAATTGATTTTCGATTAATTGTTGATAAGAATTTAGTCGGCTAAATTAAACTAGTTGTCAGTTGTTTGATAACTCAGCAGTCCTTTTCAATGGGAGCTTTTTCTATGAAAAGTAGTGGCGTCGCCATCCAGGTGGGGGCACATGTGGTCACCCACTGCCACATTTCAACCGAAAAAGCAGAAGAAGACACTAAGCCCCCAGAGCGCATGCACTGTGAAGGGTGAAAAAATTTGCCCTTCTGGGTTAGGAGAATCACAACAAGTTCCAATGTTCGCCCACCTACTTCAAATTAACAGGGCGGACAAAGGGACTACAGTGAGGAGAAAGACTACACGAGCACAAAAACCTATCCCCGCTGCCAGCAGACCGGACTCAAGTTGCCACTGAGGCAACAGACAACAGAGGAGCTCAGATCGTTCTGGGTTTGTCTGGATTGCCGGAGTACTGTGATAATGTTTAACATGCAACAGATGAAGCAGCTCACAATTTATTTTCCTGTTAAAAAGTCTACTAGTGCATCTCAGTAAATTAGAACATGAAAGGTTTTTAATATAACTAAAAAAGATAAATTTTATGATACTGTTGCCATGAAACGCTCTTCGGGGCAGTGAGGCGAGACCCATGCACTGTACTGTGAGTTTGTGCAATTTATTGAAACAAACAACTCACAAAGTTCAACAAAGTGCTCAAAAACAAAATGCAAATGAGAGGGCGATAACTTGCAGGATTTACTCACCAGAGCAAAGCAGGGCTTTGGTGGAGACGAAGATAGGAAAACTAAAGCGGCGGCAAGGAAGAAATAAAAATAGAGACCTTAAATAGGGCTCAAAACCCATTACCTAATAAATGACAGGTGCGGGTACCTGAACGGGCAGGAGACGGCAATGATACATGATATGGATCAGCTGGGCCAGTGAGAGAGAGGCAAACCCACACTGACAGCTGACAGGGCACGCCCACACAAAGCTTCACACCCCTGACAGCTGTCAACAGTAAAAGGACCATACTAAAGATATAAAGAATAAAATAACATGCCAAAGTATAATTATAAATAAGTTAAAAAAATAAAATCATAACACTAACACAAACAGAAAAATGACAAGCAGAACATTAATACATAAACCCCAAAAGGCATAAGTGCAACAGGTAAGTAAATAAGCAGAAAAAGCCATGAGACCAAGTCTGGCGGAGATCTCCAGCACTCGGCTCATGACAATTGGTAGTGGTTTTTAAAATAAATTAAAAAATCACATTTGTAATTTACCGAGATGTACCAGCACATAATACACATTATACAGTGCAAATTTGTTAAACTACAAAAAATGCCATTGTCTGTAGTAAAAAAAAATGCAAATGGTACAATAAATCTTTAAGGAATATGATGTTTGTGTTTTATTGAGCATATGAAAAAACTGCAACTTTTTATATGTTAAAGATAGACCGTATTTGTTATAATTCAGAACAGGGCAAGACTCAAACGCAGAACTGCTGGGACGATCACTCAGACTCAGTTCCTCACTACTGTTGCACTGAGGGAAATTCAAATTCTCAGAAAAAAATTCCGCTTATCAATTAATCGTTAATCAATCGATAAGGTGAATCAATTATCAATTAATGAATTAATTAATAACTTGCATCCCTAGTCAGAAGGAAGTTGTTCAGCAACATTTTTAATTTTTCATTGATGCAACATGGTTTTCTTCACTTTAATGTGTAGGTTGAGAGTAAAACCTGGAATTTTGTACCACATTCCATACCAGTGAGACAACTTCAATAAGTTGTATTCTTGTATTGTAATTATTACACAAGCTTTGACTGCATCTTTGTCTCTGTTGCTGAGGGCAGTGAATGCTGTAGTAGATTAGTTTAAGTTGACTTCTGAATGGAAGACAACATACCCAATCTCAGCTGTGTGGGAATACTTCACCTGAGTGACACTTGATAAATGAGTTACTCATCAAGCCCTGCATGCTTCCCTTTGGAGCTGGGTGAAGAGAATTAACTACCAAGAGGCGTGCAGCAGGATGGCAAGTGAGATATCATCACATTGGCACTCAAGCCAAGGTTCTTGTACATCTACTCCACATCTTGAGAAAAGCCCCCAACAGTGATGTCCCTTTGGCACATACAGTAGTTGGTGTCATAGAGGCACCAGCCCTTTGTGATGGACCTGGGTGGGTGGATGATGAGGAACCTCACACGACCCTTGGTCATCGACAGGCAATAAAGCACGAGAGCCAGCTGCCTCCTGTGTGGCAATAAGGGTGTGCCAACAGTTTCACCTATGGAAACTTTGACTTTTACTCCCTCTCAACAGTTCTGAGGAGGACCTCACTAAACCAACCAATCAGTAGTACCAATGGGTGGTGTGTAGGTTTAAGTGGATACATTCAAGTGATAATACAAAGAACATTTGAATATATCATTTAAATGTCGATTTGAAGGGGGATGAGGGCAGATGCTATTCCCCTTGTTACCAAAATGACCCAAAATCCTCTCCTTTGTTAACCCATCATCCCCCCATCATCATACAGAGTGCCAGGAGAGTTTGCAAATGTACATAATTGCAAATGTACAAGACAAATGTTGAAAATTTGAGGAAAAGTTTCAAATTTAACAGAAAACAGCTGAAAATTTATGAATATATGTATATAGCTGTAAATTCAAGATTCAAGATTCAAAGGCTTTATTATCATGTGTACAGTTAAGAAATGCAACATTTCCTGAGCAATGAAATTCTTACTCTGCTCTCCGAACGAATGCCAAGGTAATGGGTACACAACATAAGGTAATAACACACCTAATACTAATGGGTACTAATAACACACACTATACACACAGTTAAGCAATTAGGACACCTTAGCACACCTTGATACTAAGTACTAATACCAGTGAATACTAATAACACACATTAGGCAATTTGGACAGTTCAAGCAGTCAAACTAGAGGAAACAAGAAGAGTGAAATTGAAAGTTCACTGGATGACTATAGTGGACAATAGTATATTGATATCAGAGATGATGTGAACCTGAGATGGTTCAGGTTCCTTTATTTGTACCCGTAGGTAGATTTGTTTTGCAGTCAGGTGACATCCTTTTAGACACATACAGTATTTGCAAACCACAGTTACATTCAACATGAACACAAACACAGGCACATATGAAGCTGACTATAAACACAATAAAAGTACTCAAGGCTCCACCAATCAGGACATAAGACAAAGACATAAGAGAAAAAAGCAAAGAGAGAAGAGAGAAGGGTCATATTAAAAAAGTTAAAAACTAAGTCAAAGAGATTAAAAAACTCAATAAAAGTCTGAAATCTAAAACCCAATAAAAGATTTAAAACCCAAATAAAAAACCTACAAACATAAACAAATATAAAATAAAAATTAATAAATAAATAACTAAATTATGTGCAATATATTGTTACATCTTGTTCAACTCTTTGACAGCAGCAGGAACAAAGCTGTTTTTGTAGCGCTGGGTTTTACTTTTTGGGACAACAAATCTCCGTCTGGAGGGAAGAAGCTGAAAGTGGCAGTGCAAAGGGTGGGAGTCATCATTTAAAATGGAGGTAGCCATCCTCTGTACTTGTCTGGTGTACAGGGATGTCAGGCTCAGCTGTGACTCACCAAGCAAACGACAGGACCATCTAACAACCTGATCCAAGGATTTCCTCTGTTTCAGTTTTATCTGACCAAACCATGACACTAAAGAAAAGGATAAAACAGATTCAATAAAAGCCCGATAAAACATTGTCATTATGGTTCGGTCTATTTGGAAGTGTGCGAGTTTCCTTAAACAATGCAAATGTTGCTGACCCTTTTAGCACACCCTTTCACAGTTCTCTTCAAAGTTTAAATTACTATCAATAATCGTCCCAAGATATTTGTAAGATTGTACGCATTCAATGGTCTGGCCTTTTAGTACAGTGACTTCGTGCCTGGGAGTTTTCCTCCTAAAGTCAATAATCATATCTTTAGTTTTTGTCGTATTCAGCTGCAGGTAGGAATCCTCACACCAGTGAACAAAATCATCAACTGGCATAGGCTTATGTACAGTGTGCAAATGAGCAATGTGCAAATCAACAGTATATACATTACAAATTAGCACCCAGTGTGAGAGTTTCTTTATAATGATAATACCAGTAGACTGCACATGATAATTAACAGCAGAGATGATATGGACATCAGATGGAGTGATGTCACACTGTACAAGTGAGCAGTGTGCAAATTTAGCAACCGGTGTGTGAGTTCCTACTTGCAAAGCTGTGTTGCGGAGTTTTGGGAGTTGTTATTTGTTCAGTAGTCTAATGGCAATGGGAAAGAAGGAGTTTTTTCAGTCTGGTTGTCCTGCATTTCACATTTCTGTACCTCCGGTCTGAGGGTAGAAGTGTGAACATTTTGTGCTGGGGGTGGGTGGGGTCCTGGAGGATGGTGTCAGCTCTCCTTTGGACTCTGCGGTGGTAGATGCTCTGCAGAGAGGGGAGTGGAGTCCTGATGATCTTCTCAGCTGTCTTCACCATTCTCTGCAGGCATTTGCGGTCCAGGGCAGTAGCGCTGCCGTACCACGTAGTGATGCAGTTGGTCAGGATGGTCTCAGTGATGCAGCTGTAGAAATTGTTGAGGATCCTGCAGGACATGCCGAACTTCTTCAGCCTCCTCAGAAAGTACAGCAACTGTTGAGCTCTCTTAACCAGCTCTGTGGTGTTGTGTGTCCACATAAGGTCTTCGCTTATGTGGATGCCCAGGTATTTAAAGCTGCTCACCCTCTCCACCTCAAGCTCCTGTATGAACAGCGGCCGATGGGGTCTCCTCCTCCCCTTCCTCATGTCCACTATCATCTCCTTTGTCTTGTCTGTGTTGAGGGTGAGGTTGTTGTCCTCACACCATGACACCAGGCTGGCCAACTCCCTCCTGTACGATGCTTCGTCATCACCAGTGATGCGTCCTATCACTGCTGTGTCATCCGTGAACTTTAAGATGATATTGTCCTTGTGGGAGGCAACACAGTCATGGGTGAAGAGGCTGTAGAGGATGGGGCTGAGAACACAACCCTGTGGGACACCTGTGTTCATAATGATGCTGGCTGAGGTCCTGTTACCCATTCTGACAGACTGGGTGGGGCCTGCCAGTTAGAAAGTCCAGTAGCCAGTCGCAGAGGGTGGGGTGCCGGCCAAGTGAAGACAGTTTGTTGGTGAGTTTGTGGGGGATGACCGTGTTGAAGGCGGAGCTGTAGTCGACAAAGAGCATCCTAATGTAGGAGTCTTTATCTTCCAGGTGGGAGAGAGAATAATGGAGTGCTGCAGCGATGGCATCTGAGGTGGACCTGGTGGGCCGGTAGGCGTACTGCAGGGGGTCCGGTATGCTGTCCTGAATGAGGAGCAGCACCACTCTCTCGAAACACTTCATGATGAGTGTAGTGGGTGCTACCGGTCTGTAATCATTCAGGCAGGTCAGCGGGTTCCTTTTGGGGAGGGGGATGATGGTTGTGGTTTTGAAGCAGGAAGGGACTATGTTCTGGTTGAGGGAGAGGTTGAAGATGGATGTGAGAACATCAGTCAGCTCGGCAGCACATGCTCTGAGAGCCCACCCAGGGATGTTGTCTGGTCCTGCTGCCTTGCAGGGGTTGACATTCCTCAGTGCTTTGTTTACCTGGCCTGATGAGACCTTAGTGTGTGTGTGTGTGTGTGTGTGTGTGTGGGGTGAGTGTGTGTCTCCTCTCTGCACTGTAGCTGGTGTTCTCAAAGTGGGTGTAAAAGATGTTGAGATCGTCTGGCAGACTGTTTGTGGAGCTGGTGCTGCTGCTGTTGGTCGTCCTGTAGTCTGTGATGTGTTGCAGGCCTTGCCACATGCGCTCCGGGTCAGGAGTGGACTAGAGGCTGTCCAGCTTTTCCTTGTACTGCCTCTTGGCTGTTGTTGTAGTCTTCCTCAGTCCATACTTTGCAGCTTTGTACTCGACCTCATTGTGTCTGTCGGTCGTATGTTAGCAGCGCATGACCTTCATGCACTGTAGAAAGAGCAGCAAACATGCAAAAAAGGAGAAAAACTCAGCATTCGTGAACGGAACGAGCAAAGACGTCTGCCTTGAGGGGCGCCATATGGAATCACAAAAATGGCAGAATTAATTGCAAAAAGAACTTTCTTAGAAAAGTCACAAATTTGCTAGGCTTAAGTTGCAAATGTATTAGAAAAGTTATAAATTTCCAAGAACAATGTTACAATTTTACAAGAAAAACTCATAAATTTGTGAGGTAACTGAAAATTTATGAGAGAAAAAAGTAAAAAATTTATGCAAATGGGTGGCAACTTTTGTTCCTGTAAATTTGCCAGTATTTTTCCTTGTAAACCTGTGACTTCATCTTTGCAAGTTTTTTTGCAAATGGAAATCTGGAAATCTGTCGTTTTTTTTTTTTTTTTTTTTTCTTCATTTGGGAGTTATGTTTTTTCCTACAAATTTGTGACTTTTTCCTCATACATCTGGAACTTGTTTATGGTAAATTTATGATTTTTTAATTGTAAATAAGCATCTTTTATTACATTTTTGCAGCTCTCTCCTTGCAAATTTACACCTTGTACCTTATATGTAGAGAATGTCCCAAATAAAACCCCCTTGTAAAACAAATAACAAATCAGCTACTGCACCGCTGCCATCGAAGTTCAGACCTTTCACTGCGATGAAGAATGATTTGGAGCTTAAAATTATTTGGGACAGCCCTAGAGACAAATATTGATTACTTCTCTTACAACAGGAGGTGCCTGCAGTATTCACAGGTATATCATTAATTTGACAGCTTTTTGGGGGAGTCAGAAAGCCTTTATAGTGGAATAACAATGCTTAATGTGTTCATAATAACAAGGTCATAATAACTATATAATAACCAATGACAGGAACGTGCACAATACTGATGTTCTTGACTAAAGGTAATGTGATACCGGAAAACTTTTGGATGCTTGCACTGATGACAGTGTTACTGTGACATACAGTAGCAGCAATCCTCTCAAGCGCCCTCACCCCCACGACAAAAAAAAAGGAAAACAAAAACAGCAGCAGCAGCCTCCACCATCTCTGGCCACAATGCAGAAACTCCACAGAAACTGCTTGAGTGGTACAGGCTCCCCAGACTCCAATCTGAACAAGCATCAACAGGATGTTCCTCCAACCCACGGACCCAAGCAACGGCTGCCAATGTACCTTTGCCAGAAACCAGCTAAGGTCCCCTGTTCATGCCCTGATGGATATTAATTAGTACAATGTCTATGTACAGACTAAGTATATAGGTATACTACAATATACAATGTACTACTAAAAGTAACACCTCACTGTGCATGCAAATGGTGCATGTCTTGATGGGGCTTGCCAAGAGGTTTTCCCTGTTAATATATATCCTATTGGTGCTAGAAGCGATGCTCAAACCAACACAGTGCTTTAGGACAATACTACTCTTCTCCAAGAAATATGCTGGAGAAGACTTAGCGGGAGTAAAACCGGTCCAAAATTTTTATTTCACTGCCAACTGTGTCCAACCTTTTTTTTGGAGCATTTCTCCCTCTTAGACTGCTGACACTGACCGTCTGGATGCTGAACCTGCAAGATTGTATCCCTAGTTATAGTGGTGTTTGCACAGAAATAACGGAGTGCAGTAACTGTATGTAGTATGATCAGCAAGTCAGCTTGGCATGCACTTCTGTTGTAACAGATCATGTGTTCTGTGCTCATCCCATCTAAAAACAGCAGACTGCTTCCTGATGGGCTGCAAGGAGAATCTCGTCTGGCTCTCCTTGTGAGCAAACTGCTCCTGTACAGGAGGTGCCAAGACCCACAGCACAAAGTGGATGCACCCAAATTACAATTATGCAGCACTCCAAATATTCTTCAGAGGGTACATCGTGTCCCCATCTGAAATTCATGTTAGGCACTAAAATCTATTAAGCAGTATGATATACAGAATTGTACTGTAGCATGGTGATAAAATGTGTTATGTTGTGTCTGTTACTGTATCTGATTCAAAATTGAGCACAGTCTGACATGTGTAAGTCAGCATATTTTGCTGTTTAGATTAAAAGCCATTTCATTTGACTCCACTGCTGTAGTCAGCATTTACTTATGCTGTTCTTAATTCTTTGTCATACACTATGTACTGAATGCCTTCACACTAACAAATACATTAAACTTGGTCCATGTTTCCAATAATGAAGTCAGCATATTCCCAGTAAATCTTATAAGTCAAGACCTCAGAATCTAAACTTATGTAATTGCTGGTTATCAATTTTGATGGTGTTAAAGAGGCAGTGTCACTAATAGGGTCATCTCAGTCACAGAGAAAATGATTTGACATCTGTTTTTTGGGGGTTTTGTTTATGAGAGGCAGGCTTTCAGTAGAACATCTATCTATTAATGCAAAGAATCTCTGCAAAGAATCTCTGTGTGTCTATCTGTGTCTGTTCCACGCATATCTTTTGAACCATTCTTCAGACTGACCTAAGATTTTAAACGTACTTTGCTGAGGTTACGAGGGTGTGCATCCCCGAATATGGAGTTGCTCAGTCAAAATATGTAATTTTTATCAATAAAGCCACCGCTCTGTCACCACTCTGTGTCTCTTCGTGCCCTGGCTTCAAGAAGTGTGGGCAGGGTTTCAGATTGACTCCGTGCTGATTGGATAATATGCGGCATCACAGCCATGCTGATTGGATAATACACGGCACCACGACCATGCTGACTGGATAATACACGGCACCACAACCTGTCAGTTACCATAGTGTTCCCTGGACAAAACAAGGAAGTGAAAAACACTAAATTTGACTAGAAAAACATAATACTGAAGATTTAATGCTTAAAAAAAATTATACCATAAAGTTGCCATGATTGCTTAAGTCTAAAGGATAATTCAGCATATGTGCAGAACATGAGGAGCGTGAGGTGTGTGAGCAGACTGGGCGGAGCGTCAGCGGAGACCAGGTCTGACAAATCAACACAGAACATGCTGGGAGAAGCAGCGGCCAGAAACGACCTGAGCTCAAAGGCACGCTAACTGATGGCGATTAAAAAAAAGTTATTTTCAATAAAGTGGAAAAAAAAGATAATGCATGGAGTGTGCTTTTGCACTGAGGCTGATTTATCATGGAAAACAGCTGAGCTGTGGTTCAAGCGATCAGCTGATGGTGTTCTGACATTTTGGCATATCTATCAGAACAGTTGATAGACGTACAGGACATACAGGAGAATTGAAATGGCGTTTCTCTGTCTCTTCAGTGGTGTGCACAATATAAAGACAAAAGCAATAAGGCTGAAAAAACAACAACAGCAATTCATGTACAGTAATGCTACCCGTAGTCCAAAGAGTGACAAAAGATAGACTTAAGATTTAATGTTTAAAAAATTATACCATGAAGTTGCCGTGATTGCGTAGGTCTAAAGGATAATTCGGCATGAAGAACACGAGGTACGCGGGGGAGGGGGGCAGCAGCGGAACCGGTGGATCGGAGTCCTTCGCAGGCACATGGGTAAAGCAGCAGCCAATTGGTGTCAAATATTTGTAAACGTGTCCTGTTATAGTACTGCATGAGTTTATTGACGATACAGAGAAGAAATTTAATATTATACTGAACTCCATCACTGAACAGTGACATAAACTAAACTAAAATAATTAGAATGATGATTGAAGAACTCCCATTCTCCAAAGTGCAAGATACACTATTATGAATATAAGTCATAAAATATCACGCAAATAAGTGATCTGACAAACAAATAAACAAGGGATCTGAAACAGTCGCTAATATTGGATGTCCCATTCATTTTCAATATTTAGGTATTCTGTAATTAATAGTCACACAATCAAGTAAATCTTAGTGCCATTTACTCCCTTTTATATTTGTCAGAGTCTAACATGTGATTGCCTACATATAGGCTACACCTCTTTGCATTCCACTTTTAAACACAGCCTACATTTGAGCCTGTAAAGCCTGATTGGGCTACCTGTTTCAGACAGGAATACTTGCGATCTACGGGCAATGCATTAGTTGTCTTAAAGGACGAAATGCTAAAACGGCTCATTATGAATAGAGGATGAATTGAGAGGTTGCACCAAAGCCCAGTTAAAGATAAATAGGCCTTATTTTTTTAAACAGTGAACCACATAAAGCCACTCTGGCAGGATCAAAAAAATAAATAAATATGGAGCTAGACATAAACAAAATATGTCTCATATTCACAATGCTGTGCATGCACAAAGACAGCGATATCAATGATTTATAAATCTTAGACTTTGTGGGAAAGCGCACGCAAGATCCTCATTTCCACTCTGAATGGGAGGTTTTCCTGCAACACCACAGCAGCTGTCACAGTTGTGGATATTTATAGCACCACACCTCCGATTCTTCACATGTACCTGCAAAAACATCATGGCTGCGATGCTTCAGTCATCCTTATTAGATCATTATCCTTTCTTTTGCTCATCTCCTTTTTAAACAAAGGGTAAAATCAGAAGATTAAGAATATTAAGACAGGGGAAAGGACGCTAAAATGCAAATAAAAGAGCAGATTTTCCTCATCAATGTTCCATGACTCACAAGTCACGCTTGTGAATGTGACTTTGTGTGATATCTCACAGAAAATTATGCAGACAGCAAAAATAGCAACACAAACCTCTGGCAAGACATCTCACTTTAGATTTAATCTACTTCATGATATACCTTACAGCTGGCACTGGTGAACAGCATGCATGTCTGGTTTGTTGGTCTGTGCGAGCAGTGTACACGTATCACATTTTTCTTTCATGCGCCAGTGTATATACATATGAAATAGGACATGAAATATATCCATGCGCTTAATTGACGAGAATTTTTTAGCAGAGCCTTGTGCCATGACAGACGATTTAATTCACTGATCAGGACAGCCGTAGTAATTTGACTAATTGCAAGATCCAACTTTGAAAACTTGCTGCACGTCCTTTAAATAAGTGACAAGAGCTGAAACACATGTATCCCATGAAAGCAACAGCTTTTTTAATCAGCTGAAAGGGAAGGCACTATATCTTACATGTCACCGAGCAGCATTACAAGTGAGAAGGAAGATGCATGACTTAAACATCATAGGTACATGGACCCAAGTTGATGCTGTCAAACTTTTGATGGGTTTACATTTCTAAGGAAACATAGGCATAAATTTAAAAGTTATACTTGGATATCAACTCAAAATTCAAAACAGATATAGTGATCATACCAGGGCGGCTCGATAAAGATTTTCCCTGACCCCTTTCCGGTAATTGTAGGAGGCTGAAATTGCATATGTTTAATAATACGTATCTCTACAGGTCATGTGGTAATTTGCAGCTCTGAACTCCTAATACTTTCTCTTTTACAGGTGCTAAAGTGGAGTAAGGTGTGATAATAGAGGCAGCTGAATGCAGAGCGGTCATCGGGTTCTTGTGCTTGAGAGGACACACACCATGGGAGCTGTTCAATGAGATGAAAGAGACTTCAAGTGTTCAAGTGTGGTCAGACATCAGTGGAAACGGCACCCATTTCTGGATAACCACAGTGAGTCACTGATGAAAACACCAACTGGCAAGTGGAGGTCAACATTTTGGAGGATTGCCCCATAACCGTTAAACAACTAGCTTGAGATGCCAAGATCAGTGTGTGGTCTGTGTAAAAAAAAAAAAAAATCATCCATGACCATTTGCACATACAAAAGTTGTCTGCACTATGGATTCTCCGGTTGCTCCCAGCTTTTTAGAAGCAGGAGTCACATGCTCCCAGGCTCTTTTGGCCATATGCCAAGAAAACCAGGAGGACTTCCTTAACAGACTAATCATGTAGGATGAAACACAGGTCCACCACTATGATCCAGAGACTAAAGCCCAGTCGAAGCAATGAAAGCATTATGACTCACCACCTCCAAAGAAGCCACATGTCCAAACCTCAGTGGGCAAGGTCATACTTGCAGTCTTTTGGGACCAGCATGGAGTAGTGATGATGGATTTTCTGGCAAAGGGTACCACAATTACCAGGACTTACTATACTTCACTTCTGCAGAAATTGTGGAAGGCCATCTAAACCGAGAGGCGTGGCATGCTGACCAAAGGGGTCCATGTCCTGCAAGACAACGCCCCGGATCACAACTCACATGCTACCCAGAAGCACGGCCCTGCAGCTATGAAATCCTTCCTCAACCCCCCTTACTCTCCCAACCTTGCACCATCTAACTTCCACCTCTTTCCAACTATGAAGTCAGTTTTGAAGGGCAAGCACTTCCAAAATGATGAAACACAAAATTTCTGAGGTCAGGTTAAGGCTTCTGATACAACCAGAAGCCAAAGAAATGAGACAGACCAGCGCTGACAGCAGGAAGACGAAGCCAGGGTACCATGTCACTGAAGCAGCATAAACCGATTTAAACACCATGATTGATATGCTGTTACTCAGAATGCCCACAAAGGACAGAAAGGCAAACAGGGCTCCCGCTTGCGCACGCAGCGACCGGCAGCTGGTGGCTTGTCACCGGACTGCAGAACAAATCTACCTACGGGTACAAAATAAGTCAAAAAAAAAAAAAGGACAGAAAGGCAAACAGGGCTCCCTGCTCAGACTTTGCCGTGATCTCAGACAACATGGAGCGGAGAACAGGAAACGGTACTGCAGGCAAGGTCTCCACATCTGTATTAAGCGATGGAAGAAGTGTGTAACTCTTGGTGGTACCTATGTAGAGAAAGACTAATAAGACTGCTAAGTTTCGTTGAGCACATGGAAAATGAGTTTGTGGAACTCTTTAATGAACTGAGGGACAGTGGTGGCCTAATGGTTAGGGATGTGGACTGATGATTGGAAGGGTGCCGGTTCAATCCCTGGACTGGCAGGATCAGATCTGGGTGGGACAGATGACACAGCAGTGATTGCTCCACCCTCATTAACCCCATTGTGGTGCTCTCGAGCAAGGCCTTCAACCCCAGTTGCTCCAGTGGAGCTGCTCAGTGGCCACAGGTCAGTCTGTGGTTGTACTGGGCTGCTTCCAGGTGTGGCTCTGTATCTGTGTGAGACTGAACAGGGCATCCTTAAAAAAGAGAGGTTGCCTCGCAATGGACCTCCTCTGTATGAATAAAGATTAAATAAAATAAAAAATAAACAGCCATCACACACACACACACACACACATACATATATATATTATACAATTTTTCAATTGATATTTGCTTTTAAATTTAAATGCATAGAAATACACTTTGAAATGTTTCAACACAACCTCTGCCTTCAAACCTTTTTCTGGCACTCACGTATCTCTATGTGCGTTTCAGGATGGCATTGTTCTCTGTTATTTGTGCTGCAATCAAGGCTGAGTGAAGCTGTAAATTTACCACAAAAGACATATGAAGAAAACGTAAATGAGCATTTTATGACCGACATTTACACCTGCATGGAAAAAGAATTTTCTTTTTTTTACTGTCAAGCTTAACAATAAAAAAAATGGAGAAGCTACAAATGATTTCCCTTGCTGCCTCAAATATGATGAGAAACACTAATTTTAAACAATGTTATATCCATATTACTGATCAAGCTAGTGATTTATTGCCAAGTCTACCCAGCGAAAACAAACAAGAACAAGTTGGATAAAAAAAGACAAGTTAAGAGTCGTCAGGGTTTAAAGTGAACCCTACAGGAGAGGCAGAGTTGAATGCATTTTGAGGATCATTTTAATCATGAACGTACTCAGCCTCGGCGAACTGCTTACAACCTTCCTTCTAGTTATCAAATTTTAAGTTTCAAATTTATTGTCTCAAAAGGGCAATTACAGCTGGTATGCAGTATAATAAAAAAAAACATTGCCTCTGTATTAAAGCTAACCTGATATGCAAATCATAATAAAAAAGTTCACATTACCGTAATTTAGATTTAGGCCAGAAAAAAAACATAATCTTGACTTTCTTTTCCTTTCCCCTTACAGCTTTATTATTGCCAAACATTTTTTTCACAAAAGAAAAAATATATTAGACATTTTCAACAGAAAATAATTTTGATTTGCAATTGTAGTTACAGTATTTTAAACTGATATCATAACCAGAACAATAAGTTAAAACTCAGTTATTTATATGCAATTTAGCCGTGACCTTTTCCCCGTCTTATAAATTCTTGCAGAAAAATTAAATAAGACAAGGTGAAACCACAGAAGAAAGTTCATTTCACACCAAGCATAGGAAAAAATTAATGGAAATTTGTTTAAACAGATTCAGCAGGTTCTCATTAGTATATCCACTTGGGGAAAAAGTACCCTCACTGAATTTGACCTTAGCAGACTTTCCTTTGCAGAAACACACACTGGACCAATGAGAATGGACCAGGCCAACATCGAGGGAAAAACAAAACAGAAACACCTACTTTTATACAATAAACACCATGAGTACCTAAATAATTGGATCAAGGGCAATATTCCTTGAGATCACGAAAGATCTGAATACGCAGCAGATGTTAGAGTGCAAACATTTTACGTTGGTACGGAAAGGAATTAACGTTGGCCACAAAAACTAACATAAGCATCTAATCTGATATTTATTGTGAAGTTATGTAAATGATCTTAAGAGGCTAGCATGCCCAAGAGGGCTTCAAACTTCTCCACTGTCAGCTGAAAATCTTGCACAGAAAGGATGAAGTGGGAAGAAAACAGAAGTTTGTTTGCTGGAAATTTCACACTGGACTGGTCTGAAGAGTAAAGATTAAAAAAAAACAAAACACATTTACAAAACAGAACTATACCACTTTTTTTTTTTTTTTTTGCATCTCAGCAATCTGAAAGAGAGAGACAGGATATAGAAAACAGGAAGTTTGCAGGAAAAAATAACTGAACACAAAGACAATAGCCTGGTTAAAAGACTGATCTTAGAGGAGTTCCATCCAGTTTATTTTAAAATGTAATACCTTTATTAAATTGACAAAATCTTTATGAATATCCAGAATGTACAGTAGAATTCATGACAAGCAGCGAAAGATGAGAAAATGTGCTGAAACTTTAATGAGTTCAGTGAGGAAACTGGTCTGCAGTGGCTGCGACTGTCAATAGGATATAAAAAGAACAACCAAAAATATGTTACATTCGCCACACAGTGCCATTTCCAATATTTTAAATGCAGGATTTCAGATGCTTGGCAGCACAATAAAGAGGCAAATGCAATGCCATTTTCAGCACTTAGTAACATCTGAATGGGTAGCATCGACAGTTTGCCAGAACCCACTTCTTCTAAAAAGTGATTGTTTTTATGTAACTCCCACAGACAGTCATGGTTAACTGGACTTTGACAGAAATGTTTAGTCATGCTGACAGGACAATGTTTCCACAATACACTAGAATTGCTCTGTAATCATCTGCATTTGACCCCTGACTCAAAAAGAAGCAGAGATTGTTTGTTTAAACACACATATATGCACTCGAGTGCTCACTCTGGGTATCCATTTATTTACTCTAATATCTGCAGACACCACAGATGCCACAATGGGGCCCAAAGAGAGAAAGGGGAGCCTAAAATAGCATTTAGTTTAAATAACTGTTGCTATTTTAGTATCAGAGGACCAACAATGGTTAATAATAGCAGACTGACAACTAGCACTGAGAAAAGACATCAGTAAGCCTCAAAACCTGTGCTATCCTATCCATTTATGTCAGCGTATTGACATCCTTGCAGATATTGAAAGGGATTATGTGACTTAAGTCTGCATGTTTTGCATGCCTGAAGAAGTGTTCCACTTGGATAGGAGCTGATCTTGCCGTGCCAGTCAGCTCTGTCTGTCTACCGACTTCCTCCCTCGCAGATAATCCCGTGAAAAAGACAACTCTTTAATGTCTAACATCCTTAACACAGCTCTCTCAATTCCATGAATCAGAATTAGCCACCATGCACGCCCAATGCATTTTGTGCCTCACCGTGGACGCCTTCCACATGTCACCAAGGATGTGCCATGAACATGAAGCGGGTTCAAAGTGATTTGAACAAAAAGGCGTCGGCGATAAGGGATGTGCCAGCATGACGTGCATACAAGACACAAGGAGGCTCTGCTTGTCGCCGTTATCAGATTAATTCATCTTGAAGTCAGCACTGATGCATCATAAAAACTAATTTCTTTTCTAGTCGTCCTATTCTTGTGATGGATTTAATAGGGATGCAGCTCAGGCCCCTGCTGGTCCTCACTGCACAAAGAATAAGATTTCTATTACGATAAATCGGACAATGCTTCGATCAAAACTCTGTTTACTGTAGAGTTTCATAAAAAAAAACAGTAACCAAATCATATATATTTATAGTATGACCGTAATCCTGTTCTTTAGATACAGTTTTTAAACCTTTTTCCACATATTTACATCGAGTAAATGTGTGAACTGAGCAGTCAATATAGATTTTAACCTGATCCCATTCTTCAGTGTTGCATTATGATCTTGTAAAGGGCCAATGCACGTCTTACTTTATTTCATAAGTCCTTCATAAAATGTAAAGGTGGCACCAGTTCAGGACATCTGCTCCTGAGGAAAATGAAAAGAAAGGAAAAAGAAATATGGGCATGTGTCTGCATGAGCAAATGATATTATTGGGCTTTTGAAACCATCAGGTTCTGAGGAGGAGCAGCGAAGGCAGAGGAAATATGACTGCAGTCAAACAGACTGTTTGCTCAGAAATTGCAAAGAAATGTCAATCAAAATGCCCTTGAGTGTATGTGAAGTCAGCCCACCTGAACACAGACTTAACTTCAAGCAGGGGAAGTCAGAATAATATTTTGTCCATGGTGGGACTACTTTTTAATCATTTCCAAGTGATTTCCAAGATGTTTACTGATGTATAACAAATCTGATGCTTTAGCAATTATTTATGCCTGTCAGAGATCTCTTCAAAGTGAAGAATATTACTGCACCAACTTTAATGACTGCAGAATGAGTGATTTATACATTTACCTGCTACTAACATTTATTAACATGGCAGAGTGAAAGTTGTGAAAACATATCATGCTATATAGACTGTATATACAGTGGAGAAAATAAGTACTGAACACGTCAACAGTTTTCTCATTAAACATATTTCTGATGGAGCCATTGACCTGAGATTTTCACCAGATTATCAGTAACAACCCAAGTAACCATACATACAAAGAAATCAATGCAACTGTGTTCACAAAACAAGTTACATTTAATAAAGTAGAATGACTCAGGGAATAAGTATTGAACACATGAAGAAAAAGAGGTGCAAAAAGGCAAAAAAAGCCAAGAAACCAGCTGAAATCTATCAGAATTTAGGAAGTCATCCTTAATCAGGGCAAATTAATTTTAGCTGGTTAAGTCCCGACTGATAGCCTTTAAAAAGGTCTGTGAATATCAGATTGTCACACCACAAAGAACTCATGATGGATAGAAGCAAAGAGCTCTCTCTAGACCTTGGCAACCTTATTGTTGCAAAACATAATGATGGCATTGGTTACAGACAAATTTCTAAACTGCTGAATGTTCTAGTGAGCACTGTTGGAGCCATCATTCGAAAGCGGAAAGATCATTTTACCATAAACCGGCCGTGATCAGGAGCTCCTCGCAAGATCTCTGACAGAGGAGTCAAAAGAATTATCAGATGAGTTATCCAAGAGCCAAAGACAATTCGTGAAGAGCTCTAGAAAGACCTGGATTAGAACCTCCATTGCTGAAGAAAAAGCATGTTGAAGCTCATTTAAAGTTTGCTGCACAACATCTGGGCAAGCCAGTAAAATACTGGGAGAATATACTCTGGACAGATGAGACCAAAATTGAACTTTTTGGATGCCACAACACACAGCATGTTTGGAGGAGAAATGGCACTGCACATCAGCCCACAAACACCATACCAACAGTGAAGTTTGGAGGTGGAAGCATTATGGTCTGGGGGTGTTTTTCAGCACATGGTACAGGCAGACTTCATATAATTAAAGAAAAGATGAATGGACAGAATGTACATAGACATCCTTGATAAGAATCTGTTGCTATCTGCTAAGATGCTGAAGATGAAATGAGGGTGGACATTTCAGTAAGACAATGATCCCAAACACACAGCCAAGGAAACTCTCAACTGGCTCCAGAGAAGGAAAATAAAGCTGCTAGAATTGCCCAGGCAGTCACCTGACCTGAATCTAACTGAAAATCTATGAAACAAACTGAAGATCAGAATTCATAGAAGACACCCACGGAATCAAGATTTGAAGACAGTTTGTGTGGGAGAATGGGCTAAGATCACTCCTGAGCAATGTCTGTACCTAGTTTCTTCATACAGGAGGCATCTGGAAGCTGTTATTACCAACAAAGGCTTTTCTACTAAATGTCAAATTTATTTCACCAAGTGTGTTCAATACATATTCCCTGTGTCATTCCACTTTATTAAATATAACTTGTTTTGTAAACACAATTGCCTTGATTTTTTTGTATGTATGGATTACTTGGGTTGTTACTGATATCTGGTGAAAATCTCAGGTCAATGGCTTCATCAGAAATATGTTTAATAAGAAAAATGTTGACGTGTTCAATACTTCTTTTCCCCGCTGTAGGTTAGAGCCCAACCGACATGTCAGCAGGCTGATATTTTTAGCTGATATTAGTCATGTGCTGAATACACTATATTGCCAAAACTATTGGGACATCCTTCAAATGACTGATCACCTGACCTCACAAATTAGTTTCTGGAAGAATGGAGAAAAATTCCCATAAACACACTCCTAAACCTTGTGGAAAGCCTTTCCAGAAGAGCTGAAGCTGTTATAGCTGCAAAGGGTGGCTTTCCACAAGGTGTTTATGGGAATTTTTGACCATTCTTCCAGAAGCCTATTTGTGAGGTCAGGCATTGATGTTGAATGAGAAAGCCTGGCTTGCAGTCTCCGCGCTAATTCATCCCAAAAGGTGTTCTATCCGGTTGAGGTCAGGGCTCTGTGCAGGCCAGTCAAGTTTCTCCACACCAAACTCGCTCATCCATGTCTTAATGGACCTTGCTTTTGGCATTAGTGCGGAGTCATTTGGAGGGGTATCCCAGTACTTTTGGCAATAAAGTGTATCTTTTTAGGATTTCAGGTAAAAGTTCTATTTGCTGTAATTATAAAATGATTATGTTTAGAGAGAGATAGAGATAGAGATAAGCCTTTATTAGTCACACAATGGGGAAATTCCAGGATTGCAACAGCACAGGGATAGCAACACTCAGAGCAACAATCAGAAGGCAAGAGAAAAACAAGAGCAGCGAGTATACATATGTACATATAAATATATATAAGCTGTCAGTTTAAGCTGTCATTTTATTTTAGGATTCATAAACAACGACACTATAAATGCTTGAGAATCTGCTCCTGCCTTAAAAATCCTGTATTGGTCAGGCATATGTATGAAACAGCAGTATCACAGCTGTACTGTGTTTCATGAAGTCAAATTTTTTGAAAGCATTACATTATGTAGATTGAATTTTTAATCTATATGGAGGTGTGTAGCTCTGTTTACCACTGCATGAATCATTTCTCAAAGAATTACAGTGGCATACAGTATCCTCACCATCTGCTGGAAAAGTTTGAGTTCAGTAAATATAATTTACATTTATAAGCTCAGAAACATTTAGCTTGCCATCTTATGTCTGCTTTTGTGAATTTTGGCAGAGAATCAATATTTGTTTCCCATTTTGCTACCAGTAGTGCAGTCGTCATTTTTTTTTTTTAAATTTGGCTCAATGCAGTACACAAGCTGGATTTGTGTGATATATATAAGCCAATGCAGTGACATGGTTTTGCATCATATACAGTTCAAAAAACCCTTAAGGCAGTAGCCACAGGCAACCAAGCTTACCTTATCAAAAAAAATGCACTGAAGCCTGCTCTCAAATCCATAATCTATAATTTTCCAGTAAGTGGGATTATATACTTAAAAAAAAACCCACTTATGATACAAAATTCGCTTTCTGGTTGGGTGACTTGCCTAACCTCTACTACCTTGTTTATTCTGAAAACTTATTGGGGAGATTTTGCAGAGGAACGATTTACAACATGACTCAATTTTGAGACCAGGCCCTCATTATTCGAAGTTAACACATGCAGTCAATTCATATGGCAGTCACAATAAAGAACAATGTTAGAAGCTTGTTTTGACAATGACAGCGTTTAAAAGACACAAATTCATTCCAAGGTTTGACAGAAGACGATTTAAGGGATAGGATGAGATGGAGGCAGATGATCTACTGGGACTCCTAAAGGGAGCAGCCAAAAGGAGGAGAAGAAGAACTTAATTCCAAGGTTTGGGTTTAAGGCAACATAAATGATGGTTCTGCAATCAATCAAACCCCCACAGCTGGTCTGATAAGCTGGTATAAACCAATTATCATACTTTTCCATCTTTTAAGCATTCACTGAAGTGTCTTGTTTGAAGAGGAAAAATATTCAGACTATAAAAAACAAATTATTACATATGGTAAACACCAGATTATAAGCACAGATGCTCACTGATGTTGGAGGAGGGAGACCACATGAAAAATCATCGTCTGTTCTTGAAGGACTTATGGAGATGCTGCAACATCTGACCAACACTTCTGCTTTTCAGATGTAAAGTCAGAACTATGAAACCGAGTTAAGTGAATCAGAGAAGATTTGTGCAATCTAATGTTACACTTGAATAACGCAGTGCTGTACACTTATTATCCACCGCGGTGCTTATGTTGAGCCACAGACAGAACTGTCCAACACCCTCAAATTTAATTCATAGTTCCACCATGAAGAGAAGCAGTCATAAAGTCTGTTGCATGCTGCACATGGGTGGATAAAATCAGTCACACACCACAAGGTAATCTGGCTGATTTTCTCCACCTCTGGGAATGTCACGATCATATTGGTGGTCCTACCGATTATCTTGTCAGATTTTCCTGTGGTGTGAGGGGTCAAGTCTGCTCAGAAGAACACCAGGACTGCTCCGTTCTCAAATACGCAATACTGCATTGAGGGTGATCCCTGAGGACAGACGATGTGGACTGTCATACGAATGAATCAATGATTAGAAAGTAAGCTGATGAGGAAAATGGAAGCTTTGTTCGCCATGTTTATTACTTCTTGTCAGTGTCACTTATTCCCTGTGACTCTGTGCTTTTTTTTTCCAAGAGGAGTCTGGATGTGCAGATTTTTAATAATATGATTTGTAAAATGGACAGAAGTTGACACAAAAATGCATGTGAGACCTGGTTAATGCATGAGACTAGGGATGCAAGTTATTGATTAATTCATAATTGATAAATGATTCACCTTATCGATCGATTAACGATTAATTGATAAGCGGCAATTTTTCAAAGAATCTGAATTTCCCTAGGTACAATATTGTGATGATCAGGCGAGTGTGCTCCCCCCCCCCCCCCCCCCCCCTCCTGTTCCCTCTTTCCGGGCTCCGGAGGATTAGTCACACCTGCGTGATTACACACCTGTTGCATCTGATGAGCCAGCGTATTTACGATCCAGCGTGTGGAGAGTCCACCGCTGGATCGTCTGGGTTTGCAACCATGCCAAATGTCAAGCTTTTATCTCGTCACCATAGGGTTACCTGTGCACTCACCTTTGTGTCTTCTGCTCCTCAGATTGCTGCCACCTGCCGGTGTGTCTCCAGAGCTGATCACGCTCGACTGACCAAGAAGACTCAAGACGTCCACCCAGGTCTCTGCCTTCCCCCTGTCCGTGGTCCTAGCAGCAGTTTCTTGCTGGACCCTGCTGCTCTCACTGTAAGTGTTCTCTCTTGCAATTATTCTCCCTTTGGAGAATCCGTCCCTAATAATCTCTGTTTGCTCTCCCCCGTAGGCTACGTGTGCTCCAGAGGACACCTGTCGTGTCTGCAATTTAAGTTAGCGTTTTTGTGTTTTGTTTTTCCTTAGTTTGTGCACTTTTATTTTCTGTTGAGTTTGTTTTCAATAAATTTGTGAAACTTTTTATCTGAGTCTGAGTGATCATTCTGGCAGCTCTGCATCTGAGTCTAACCCTGTTCTGAATCATGACAAATATGGTCTATCTTTAACATATAAAAAGTTGCTGTTTTTTCATATACTGAATAAAACATTAACATTTTATTCCTCAATGATTTACTGTACCATTTGCATTTTCTTTTACTACAGACAATGGTATTTTTGTAGTTTAACAAATTCTGCACTGTAATGTGTACTATGTGCAGGTATATCTCAGTAAATTACAAATGTCATGATTTTTTTATTCATTTCAAAAACTACTACTAATATCATAAAATTTATCTTTTTTAGTTATATATTTAAAAAAAAAAAACTTTCACGTTCTAATTTAATGAGATACACCAGTAGACTGTTTTAACAGAAAAATACATTGTGAGCTGCTTCATCTGTTGCAATGTTAAACCTTATCACAGTACCCCGGCAATCCAGGCAAACCCAGAACAATCTGGGCTCCCTCTGTTGTCTGTTGACTCAGTGGGAACTTGAGTCCACTCTGCTTTCCCATCTATTGGCCGGTTGAAGGCAGCGGGGATAGGTTTTTGTGCTCATGCAGCCTGCTGCAGTCAGTTTCTCCACCCTGTTGATTTGAAGTAGGTGGGTATACATTGGGTGCCATTGAAACTTATGCTGTGTTTGAAATGTTCACTCCTTCCCCATACAGTGTACTATATAGTGAATCAGCCATTTTGTAGTGCTGTTTGAAATCTTAACTGAAAATTTCATTCACTATATAGTACACTCAAAATATCCTACAATGCATTTTGAAAAGTAGTGTACAACGGATGGTCACTACATTAGCCAATATATCCCATAATGCAATGTGTAGCCAACAGAGTAGTGAGAGGCGAGCTTCACATCACAACATCAACTACTTGAAGGTATTTATGTTTATTAATTCAGCAAAAACAATTTGATTTAATACATATTTACTACAAATTACATGCAGGTATTCATTTTTTGCCACTGTTAAGTCTGTTACGTTTTACTGTCTCACCATGATGACGTCATTAACCGCACTGCAAAAACAAGCCCAGTAGTGTCCGAAAGCTGTTAACTTTATTGTTATATTGAGTTTACTATGTAGTCCACTATATCTAAATTCACTATATGGCCAGTAGGGAGTGAGTGAGTGAACATTCTGAACACAGCCGGGATTCTCCGATGTTACCCGGAAGGGTGAGTTTTTTTGATCTGTTCAGTGCATGCGCTCTGGGGGCTTAGCATCTTCTTCTGTTTTTTCGGTTGAAATACAGAAATGGGTGACCGCGTGCACCCCTGCCTTAACGGCAAAGCCACTACATTTCATGGAATAAGGTCCCATTGAAAAGGACTGCTGAGTTATCAATTAATTGACAACTAATTTAATCCAGTCGACTAAATTCTTATCGCCAATTAATCAAAAGTCAATTAATCATTAACATCCCTACATGAGACAGACTGAAAATATGCATGAGACATACTGTATTATGTGGGCCCATTTTCATGGACAGTTGACTGTCACACAAAATCTGGTAACACTAACTGGGACTCTGGTTGTTTTTGACTCTGCAGTTGTCTTGCTCATATTACTGCATTCCACACACTACATGAACAACACTGTTAAATATAGGACATTTATCATCATGTCGGGAGTCTCATATTTTCAAAATGTGTTCGGCTTTTTAAAACTCAGGTTGCACACGCATAGGAGGAATTTAAGCCTTGATTTTGGCAAGATTTGCCCCACACAACTATCAGGGAGGTGTGGCCTGATTCAAGGCTCACTGAAGTGGTTATTTTTCAATAAATGTGCGGTGTCACTGTGATTATTTTACTGCTCCTGGTTGAGTCAGAGCCCCAGAGATCTTCTCCACAAAAATCAATCATGTTTAATATCAATGATTCCTACCTCTGGCGGAAAACCCACACAGCTAAGCGAGTCATACTGGAAGCGTCACCAACCGTAAGTTACATACTTAAATCTAGCTCCTACCGCAAACTGTAAAAGCTGTGTCTTTACTGTCTTCTCAGCCTTCCCTGAAGATCTGAAGCTGTTATAGCTGCAAACAGTGGCGTTCCACAAGGATTAGGAGTGTGTTCATGGGAGTTTTGGACCATTCTTGCAGAAGTGCATTTGTGAGGTCAGGCACTGATGTTCGCAGTCTCCAATCTAATTCATCCCAAAGGTGTTCCATCGGGTTGAGGTCAGGGCTCTGTGCAGGCCAGTCAAGTTCCTCCACACCAAACTCACTCATCCATGTCTTTATGGACCTTGCTTTGTGCTCTGGTGCCCATTTATTTGGAGAGCAAATGTCTCAATACTTTTGGCAATACAGTGTATATTCTTCTTTTCTTTTTTCACCACAGAACAAAACAGTCAGCTGATGATGTCGACAGTTCCCCATGTTTGTTTATATTCTGAAGTCATGTCTGACCATCATATAATAACATTTGATCACGTGAGATTGTGTGAGAGCTCCTGTTAGTGACATCACTGTGTGAAATCGCTCGCACAAACGGCAGATGTGTGGTCCACCCATCTCACTGAATCCTCCAGATAACATGTATTTGGAGAATCAGAATGTTAAAAATCAGTCTGAACTTTCCTGATGTGTGCAATCTCCCACATTTTAAAAAACTGGTTAAAATTTTTAAATCTTCATGTGTCTCCCCAGCCTTAGTGTGGGCCTTATATCATACAATAACAATTAATACAGTAACTTTTGCCTGTGTGCATTACTTTTAAAATTCTTTGTGGTTTTAAAACTGTTTTATATGCATTAAACTGCTAATATAAATGGTGAAATCTTATAAAGCACGGCAAATATGGCAAGTATTTATAATGGAAAAACAGGCCACAGGGCTGAGGTGCAGCAGGGGGTCAACTTATTTATGGGGGTGTGAAGGGAGGATGGTTTTAAGAAATACAGAGAGCTTCAGAAGACTGCATTTTGGATTTTAATACTGTTTAATAAACCAGTGCTGCAGCCTATATAAGCAAAGAATGATGAAATGGGAAAAGATTTAAGGAAAAGCACAGATGGCAAAGTGGACCACTTGTCTGTCCTCCAGCCAAGAAGCAGCTGCTCCACTTGCATTGCTGTCTAGTGCAGGTAATGCAGAGCAAAGGACAGTGATGACATGCAGGATATGCAGGTCAGAGCTGGATGCTGGTGTCCGTGGATTAGGACGTCACCTACACTGCTCTTATGGAAGGCTCTCCTCCTCATCATAGTTGCTCACTAAGCTAAGTGGTATGATTAGCAAACAATTCTGGCAACCGTCCAAATGGATTAATACACTATAATTCATATTAGTTATGTTTTTTCATCTTCATAAAGAACACTGTGGACATTGGTGTTTCCAGAACGGCTTACTTCAGGAAATTTGTTGTAAAACTGTGCAGTTGAGTATCAAGTATTTTTGCACTTGTTTTACTGCAGACAGTCACTTATTTGGGCTTCTTCTTATCGCGATTATAAGACTCACAAAAACTCACCTAACTCCTCAAACATGCTCTCCAGCTGTCAGGCAGACACAGCTGAAGTAAATGGACTTCAATCAGGCAAAGATGTCAGAAATGAATCTTTAGTTGTTATACTACTATAATAACACAATACAATATTCATTTCCCTTGTTAAATTGTTCATTATTTTATATTTGAGTTGCTTATGTGTTTTGTAGTCTTTTTCTATTTACCAAGAAATGGTTAAAAAAAAATAAAAAGACCAGCAAGATAATTACTCAATTAGATATACTTATTTACTTGTGCTTGCAGATGACTGTGATCTGTTACAACTGTAGGGAGCATGTGGCAGAGAACCTGGAGAGGATGCGGTATGCATAGGAGTGAAGAGGAATGAACGATGATTTTATATGTAGGCGAGAGATCCATGAAATAAGGTTTAAAGGACGACAGGGGCAGTGAAAATCAGGTTTTATTCCAGGATAAAAAGAAATAGCCACACACAGCTGCACGTCAATAAAGAATGTAACGATTGCTATAATTAGATAATATAAACCACACGGCTCCATGATGAGGAATTGAAAAAGCACACACACTTGTATTTCCAACATTACAGTAAAAGCATCTTAACATTACCTTTCTATAGGGTGCCATTTACCTTTGATTCCAGTTAAGTCATGTGGCATTATCATATACAGTGCTGCATTGTGTATACAGTATACGTTGGCCTTTAAAAAGCTCTTTAGAAGTGTTCTTGTTTTTCCCATGTGTGACAAGGTAAGATAAAAGTAGTGCAACCTTGCAACGGATTACCTCTCAATTTAGCTATGCGCTTGTTATTTTCACTGCTGCTTCTTGCATCATGGCTTTATTTGCATGCAAATTTGATGCTAGCATATGGTAATGGTGAATGAAATATGCCATGATGTAATGTATCAGTAAAAATAAGTCCAGTCGCAGCCAGCAAAATATGTGCAAAGGCAATGAAACCTCCCAAACGATGCTGACTTTTAACCGATTTGTATATGGGAAGTGGGTGATTTAATTTAAATTGCAATTAAAACACAAATTACAGTGACTTGTTCACTGAACAGGAAATGTTAATTTTACTACTTATGATAATAAACAACAATAAACTTAAACCCGGACCGTGCCCTGCTTCTGCCGTCTGACAAATCATATCTGCTTCTAAGAAAAACACATTTTAAAACCTCATAAAGAAGCGCTAAGCATCTTCATGTTATTGAGGTCAAATGTGGTTAGTAACAGTCCGCTGCATTTCCACAAACAAACCCCAGCAGCAACCATATGGTTTTCTGCACTTTGCAGTTTGACGCATTTCAAACTACTATGCCCTTGTATTATAACCACAGAGAACAGAAGACGAAGGCGGTGAGAAAGAAAAAAGAAAGAACATGCATTAGTGTTCATTGTTAATGGCTTCGGGAGGCATGAGAGGCAGAGCAATGAAAACGGCATCCTAAAGACCTGTAGCTCCATGAGAGTGAGAACAAGGGGAGAAACAGGGGTTTGCATTATGTCAAGGTCAATAATTCCATGTTGACTTTATTAGGAAGTAGAAAAGAGCTTGATAATAGGCATGTGTAACAGCCGAGTTAGTGGTGGGTGCAACAACAATAACCATGAATGTACTGTTTTGTTACTCAAGTGTGAAACCTGAAGTTTACAGACACTGTATTTAAAAAAAAAAAAAATCCCCACTGTCTGACAATAAATCAGGCTGAACATTTCATGTTTTAGGTCAGTTAAGAATTACCAAAATTATTTCTACTTGCTACATGGTTTGTTTGTTTTTTTAGATTTGCTAAATAAGTTTTTAGAGAATTTTTTGGTACTTTCTTCAAAGCGAGAAGTTTACATCCATTTCCTTAGTATTTGGTAGCGTTGCCTCTTAACTGCTTGACTTGGGTCAAATGTTTTGGGTTTCCTTCCACAGGCTTCTCACAACAGTTTGCTGGAATTTTGTCTCATTCCTCCTGACAGAACTGCTGTAACTGAGTCAGGTTTGTAGGCCGCCTTGCTCACACATGTCTTTCCAGCTCTGCCCACAAATTTTCTATGGGATTGAGATCAGGGCTTTTTGATAGCCACTCCAAAACAGTGAGTTTGTTGTCCTTAAGCCACTTTGTAACTAATTTGGTGGTATACTTAGAATCATTGTCCATTTGGAAGATCCCTTTGCCCCCAAGCTTTAACTTCCTGGCTGATGTCTTGAGATGTTGCTTCAATATTTCCACATAATGTTCTTTCCTTATGATGCCATCTATTTAGAGAAATGAACCAGTCATTAATACAGCAAAACACCCCCACAACATGATGCTGCCACCCCCGTACTTCACATTTAGGATGGTGTTGTCAGGTTTGCAAGCTTCCCCCTTTTAACTCCAAATGTAACAATGGTCTTTAGAGCTCCAGATTTGCGGAGCTCCACAATTCTCTTCCTGATATGAGTGGATCTAAATTTCTGACTTTGAAATAAGTAACAAAAAAAGTCTATTAAAAACTTATTCAGCAAATAGAAATAATTTTGGAAATCCGAACTGACCTAAAACTGGAAAGGTTTCTTCTGATTTAATATCAGACAGTGAAAAAAAGACTATGTGTCGTTGTAATGTAAACTTCTGGCTCTTCTGCATTTCCTCTTTATTGTGAAAATAAGTAATTGCTACACAAAGCAACATTTTCTGTGCAGTGCAAAAAGCCATGATGCAGCATTAGGCTGCAATGAATTTGTACCCTGTTTTGACAGCATTCATTATTTATAACAACGTCCTACACATCCTAACAGACACATTAATTAACATGGTTTGTCATTTGTGTTTTATGTTGCTGGAGGCATCTTGACCATGCTGGTAGACAAACAATAATTGTACACACCACTATTTATCATTAGTTTCTTATCATTTACACTGAGGGGTTTTTTTTGGTGGGGGGAGGGGGAGGAATCTAATTACGCAACAAGCAATATTTTATCCCTTATGGGAATAACCAGTGGAATAGGACTGAGTTTAGAGCTAGATTTGAGATTGGTGTCACTGGAGTTAATCCCATTATAGGGGCAAATATGAGCCAGGGTGAAGGGATATGTATACAGAGAAAATGGGATCAGTGCAGCGATTCAGTCAAGGAAACTACACAGGGGTGAACTCATGGTTTAATGGATTAAACCCAGCGAAGCCACGATGATTAACCTGACCCCCATGCTGAAGAGTGGCCCCCTTTAAACACCTCAGAGCTTGAGAAATGCATATCTGTTTTTGATCTGAATCGCGGGCAGTTGAATCTAAACGGTCCTGCAATCATGGCTACCAGACAAGTCCCTTGGACACCCATCTGTGAAAGGCAGATGACGGGGGAGTTTGACTCGTACAACACACCACGCCGTGACTCACAGATGGGAGCCAGCTCAGGCAGGATTTGTCACCATAATGGGAACGTGTCTGCGTGTGTGTGCTAAGTGTGCGCGCGCGTACTTATGTGTATGCAAGTCTTGTGAGGGAGTTTGCGAGAACGTAAGTATATGTGTGGGGAGGCTATGGTGATTTTTGGTGGAAAAGGGGGGTGGGCGGAGGAGCGGCGCTTTGACAAGTGTGTGATGCACGCTCCTGTGACGGCAGCAGCCGTCAGAGAGCGCCAGCCTGTCAGGGACTGATAGCCCAGACAGGAGGCGTTTACCACGGCCCTTGTCGCCAGGCCTTATCCAGTGTCCAGCGTTGCCGTCAATGTCTCGGCTTTTCAATGTGTTCTGGATGCGCACCACAGTTGTTTCTGCTTATTTAGAGCAGGAACTGTGTCCAGAAGGTTATGGTCTTGTCAAACTACTAAGGTCAATGTAGCAGATTACTGCCTCTTTCAAAGAAAAAAAAAACTGTGAGTAGACAGATGGATGCTTTAGATGAGTTACTATAAATAATTACCATCATACACAAGAGATACTAATTGATGAGAAACAACAGGACTTATCAAAACTGTCAATCTTACCCTTCATAGCACAGACGTGGGTGTCAAAGATGATTTTTTTCACTCCTGAAAACCCACTCCTGATTTTACTCTTTCAGATAAATCTGCTTTAGGCAGGCTTGAGGCACAAACAAGTACCTTAGTTTGAAAATTGGTAGTTTAGAGCCTAACTAGTACTGCAATGACCGTGCAAAGTGTTTGAAATATATATTTTTTGTGGCCATTCCCTCTCTTTTGTGGTCTCAGCTGCACTCTTTGGAAAAGAAAGAAAACTTCCTCCTACAGACACCATGCTCTTGTAGTCAAGTAAAAGAACACTTCACTGCCTTCAGTCAGCCTGGACTGAGATGTGCTCTGCTCATGGGAATAATCGGTTCAAAGCTTCATATCAACAGGTTTATCAACACATACAGTAGAAGTTGTGTGAACCGGCTTTTAAAATGTGTTCAGTACCATGACTGACAACAGTGCCATTGTAGTCTGGGCAAAAGAACAATTCATTAATCGTTATACTATTTCCTTCCTTTTTTTCTTGTTTGGGGGATCTCACTGAATGAGCATAAACTTAGTTAGCTGATAAATCTTTTACAAGACATCAGGTCTAAACCTTAGACTGGAAATAAAGATAGACGACATGAGAGATCTCCAAAAGTGAAGCCCACACATGTCATTCGCCATCTGGTGGCTGGCACTAGTAAAGCTGAATTCATGCTGCACCTCTGCTGTCTGCATATGTGCAACCAGAAACCTTGTGTGATAAAATTTATGTAATCGTCTCCACTCCGCTGGTGTACACAGGACTCTACCGTAAACAACCGCGTGGCCTTCCCACGATCTGAACGCGTTGACAGAGCATGCGCAAGACAGAACATCCCATTCACAAGATGGCGCTATCAACACAGCATACAAAGACAAAGTAGATGAGGAAGACAATGAGGAGGCAGAAGACGAGAATAAACATACACGAATCCTTCTGTAGCAACAGCAGCTTGAGCGGAGAAGAGCACTGGAAAACAGTAATTCCTCCTTTCCTTGAAACAACACCATTGTTGTTGCTACAAAAAAAAAAATGTGCGTCACGTGCTTTATAGCCGGTGAACAAACTGGCGTGTTACCGCATTTGCGCAACCCATAGGGCTGGGGCAAAACTACAAACAACAGTTGTGGACATGCGTCAACTGCTTGGCCCGGTAGACAAAAAAAGTGAGCATGTACAACGCTGCGTGCACGCCGGGCTCGTCCAAAGCACGCGTGGACCAAAGCGGACTAGAGGGGAAATGCAGCATGAATAAGGCTTAAGCTTTTAAGCTCCACCTCTCCCACTATGGTGAGCCTAAGCCCCGCCCCCTTTACTTTTGCATCATGGGATTTTCAGAAAGAATATGTATTGGAGTCGATGGCAAGAGAGAAACTTTTTTTTGATACTGATCAAATTTTGCCATGAATTACACATGTGATGTTTGTTAATTTCAAAGACAGTTTTCTTTATAAATAAATTTATAGCTTGTTGTATGACTGTTAAAGCATTACATTGAGAAAATATGTAATTAGAAAGATTTCAAACCTACAGTGGCGTAAGCTACATCACTTCTTTTCAATGAGAGCCCATGAGGAGCTGAACATCAGCCCTTTGGAGTCCCTGCAGCTCTCCTCTTCAGTTGCCTCTTTACTCAGAAAAAAAGGAGAGTAACCACCATGACTGTGTTTGGTGACACGTGTAGTGTGAGACAGGTGGATGCAGTTCACTAAACGGTTTGACACAAAATTTATTACTACTTTTTCATCTGTAACAATCTACATATTTATTTATGTATAAAATTATATCTAAAAGGCTTCAATACATATTTCATCCAAAGTTAGGTCCCATGATGAAGAAAGACAGAGGTGGGACTCTCTCTTGTCCTCCTAGGTAGTTATCATGCTGATTTATATTCAAATGCTCATGTTTGGATCTGTTTTTAACTAGTTACTTGAGCTCATAAAAACAGGGCGTTGTCTTGATTGAGGCTAGGGTTGGCCATTATTAAGGTGCTGCCTATTTGCTGACGCAGACTGGAATGGGAACCTGATGCTGTGGCTCTGCTTCACAGTCAACACAGCGCAGGCTCTGGCAGACTCAGCGCAGGATGGCAATGCCCAGAGTACAAGATGCAGAGCTTCACCTTTGTGCAATGATTTTATTTCATTTTCAGCCAACTGTCTAAACTAGAAAGCTTGGCAATTTATGATTTATATGCGAGTAATGGGTAATATGTGATAGTAATGCTAAAAAGACTTCCCTTTATATTTTTTGGAAGAGCTTTTTTCTGTGATTTTTATCACTTCATTTGCAAAAAATGTTTTCTGTCCTTGGGAATTCAGTTTTTCAGAGGAGTGTCTTCTTTTTTGTTATGCTTAATGGAGGTGAGAGCAGGGCTTGACCTTAACATTTTTGCCCTCCATAATCAACAGCTAATGACTTTCAAACGTCACTAAAGACTCAGCCTCTTTACTAGCCATAAGTTTGCAGATGGGATTGAAGTTGCATCTTAAAAGGTTTTTCCGGTGCCTCTCTAGAAAAATAATATACAAACTCTGCCACCTGCCAAACTGGCTAGTAAGAGTGACTGTGCTACCCACAACTGCCAAATTCCACCCACAGTCGGCAGGTGGGTGGGTGCTAATGTCAAGCCCTGATAGAAAGTAAGACTTACGCATTTACACACAAAAAAAAATTCTCTTGATACAGTATGTGATGTGGTATGGTACTGGACAAGATGCAAATGTTACAGGTTGCTGTCTCCGTTCCTTAACACACCACATGTTATCCTCACCTTTTGTTTTATTCCAAGGCTGCAAGGCATGTTTCCTATGATTGTTTCGTTTAGGTCTTTTGGCTTGGCACAACAGCAAAGTGTAAAAACCAGCCTACAAGTGCGCGCGTGTGTGTGTATAGTGTGAAGAGAGATGGCTGCACACAGATGTCCCCCTCTACAAATATAGTTTTGATGGCTGCCAGATGGGTTTGAATTTTTTTAAATATCACAGAAGCCTAAATGCTAATAGGTTTTTGTATTAATAAAACAAACTGAGCAGCCAACTCCCAAACAGTGAATGGTTGTACATCCCACGTGCACATTAATGCAGCAGATGAGAAGAACAAACTACTTTTATAAATTACATTAGCAATGCAAAAATGCAGTAACACAGTAAGGAAAATATGAATATGATACAGTATTTTTTGTTTGTACCAAATTTAAAACCTGTGTAGGTTGTTTTCTCACTATAAAAAGCACTTGGTTTTCTTTACAGACATGCAGAGGAGATTTGATTTGTGAATATTGAAAAAATCACATTTTTCAATCACACCATCTAATTACCTGTAGAATGTGCGTCCACTTTACACCACATGGTGGAGACTGTATTTAAAAGAGGTGTGGTACCAGCACAAACTTGGGGCATTGTCATTTTTAGTGCATTTCATGTCAATGCACTCTTGAGCTCAAAAAATTATTTTTTTTTTTGTCAGAAGTGCATTGTTAATGCTATTTCAGTGGTGGGTTTTATGACCATGGGTACATGCCTGTTGCCAGTGGCACCTGTGAAGAAATAAAGCATGTACTGGGATTTTCTGTTATTTTACAAGACAGAGTTGTAACAGTTATAATCCAATCAAAGTAGTGTTACCCATCAGTTTTATAATATGATGAGACATTGAACAGTTTCTTTTTTTTATCCACTCCACATTTTTATACAGGAGTATATCCTATAGATTAGGAATTCATTTATTTTTTTAGGGGAATAAATGAATGAATTAATGGGGAGTGTGTGTTTTTTAACCACAGAATATAACATTCAGGATAGGTACGACGGCGTTCTCCACTGAGCCTCGACTGTGTGGCCTCTGTTACCAGAGCTGACAGACTGGTACTTGAGGCTCTGTGGCTGCAATGGCCATTGTGGATCCTGTAAACAGAGAAGGTGATGTCTAAAACCCATGGTATGCTATCATTTTGAAGATTTCAAACTACAAACCTCTCCACTGTGACAAAGTATTCTGTCCACATACTACCATCATATTGCGACCTTGTGTCCTGTCCCGGTTAATGAAAAACACACACACTCAACTGCTTTTCTGTTAAATGTATTAATGTGAGGACAATTATATACAAACTATCCACATATACAGCGGATATAAAAAGTCTACACACCCCTGTTCAGATGCCAGGTTTTTGTGATGTAAAAAAATGAGACCAAGAGGAATCACTTGCAAAACTTTTTCCACCATTAATGTGACCTATAACCTGTACAACCCAATTGAAAAACAACCTGAAATCTTTTAAGGGGAAAAATAAAAAAATAAAAAACTTACAATAACCTAGTTGCACATATGCATATGCATATGCATATGCACACCCTTAAACTAATACTTTGTTGCAGCACCTTTGGCTTTTATTACAGCACTCAGTCTTTTTGGGTAGGAGTCTATCAGTGTGGCACAGCTTGATGTGGCAATATTTGCCCACTCTTCTTTGCAAAAACGCTCCAAATCTGTCAGATTGCGAGGGCATCTCCTGTGCACAGCTCTCTTCAGATCACCCCAGAGATGTCTGATCGGATTCAGGTCTGGACTCTGATTGGGTCATTACAAAACCTTAATCTTCTTAATAATGGGGGCAGCTGTGGCGCAGGTGTAGTGTGGCTGACTACTGATCAGAGGGTCAGGGGTTTGATTCCTGCTCTGTCTGCAGTCTGCATGTCGAAGTGTCCTTGAGCAAGACACTGAACCCCCAATTGCTCCTGGTGGGTCAGGCCAGCACCTGTGTATGGCAGCTCTGCTGCCATCAGTGTGTGAATGGGTGGAGAGCAGGATCTGTAAAGCACTTTGGTCATCTAGAGATGAGAAAAAGTGCTATATAAGTGAACACCATTTCTTCTGGTGAAGCCATTCTTTTGTTGATTTGGATGTGTGCTTTGGGTCATTGTCATGCTGAAAGCTGAAGTTCCCTTTCATCTTTCTAGCAGAAGCCTGAAAGTTTTTCGCCAACACTGACTGGTATTTGGAACTGTTCATAATTCCCTCCACCTTGATTAAGGCCCCAGTTCCAGCTGAAGAAAAACAGCGCCAAAGCATGATGCTGCCACCACCATGCTTCACTGTAGGTATGCTGTTCTTTTGGTGATGAGCAGTGTTGTATTTGCGCCAAATATAATTTTTGGAATTATGGCCAAAAAGTTCAACCTTGGTTTTATCAGACCATAACACATTTCCACATGTGTTTGGAAGATTTCAAATGTGTTTTTGCAACATGTAGCCAGGCTTGGATGTTTTTCTTTGTAAGATAAGGCTTCTGTCTTGCCACCCTACCCCATAGCCCAGACATATGAAGAAGATGGGATATTGTTGTCACATGTACTAAACAGCCAGGACTTGCCAGAAATTCCTGCAGCTCCTTCAATGTTGCTGTTGGCCTCTTGGGAGCCCCCCTGACCACTTTTCTTCTCGTCTTTTCATCAATGTTGGAGGGACATCCAGTTCTTGATAATGTCACTGTTGTGCCATATTTTCTCCACTTGATGATAACGACTGTCTTCACTGTGTTCCATGGTATATTTAATGCCTTGGAAATTCTTTTGTACCCTTCTCCTGACTGATACTTTACCTTTGAACAATGAGATCCCTCTAATGCTTTGGAAGCTCTCTGCAAACCATGGCTTGTGCTGTAAGATGCGACTAGAAAACTGTCAGGAAAAGCCTACTAGAACAGCTGAACTTTATTTGGGGTTAATTAGAGGCACTTTAAATGGTGGCAGGTGCGTGCTGACTCCCATTTAACATGAGTATGAATGTGACTGGTTAATTCTGAACACAGCCACACACCCAGTTATAAGAGGGTGTGCATATTTATGCAACCAGGTTATTGTAAAAATTTTTTTTATTTTTTATTTTTCCCATTAAAAGATTTCAGTTTGTTTTTCAATTGGGTTGTACAGGTTACAGGTCACATTAATGGTGGAAAAGTTTTGAAATGATTTATTTTGGTCTCATTTTTTACATCAAAAAAAGCCTGGCATTTGAACAGGGGTGTGTAGGCTTTTTTATATCCACTGTACCTTGTAATATAGCCTATTCCAAATAATCTGAATAAACCGTAGACTGAGTTTTTAACTGCACAGCAAAAATAAAAGGGTGTATAGAGCACAACCAGGCATACATATGGCTCAGTTGTTCAGCTCATTTGTTCAATTATGTCCTCCTCTTCCTTTTAAAATAAGCAGGCATTGACAGTAATTAATGCCTAGCTTAATGCCAAGCAGAGTACTATTGCATGCATTTTCGCTCACATGCACACTCTTTGACCAGTGCAAAACTCATCTTCTAAACAAGCCATCAATCACTGTTCATCTTAGATCATGTGCCTCTGTTCTTTAAAGGGAAGGGCAGGAAAGCTTTGGACTTGATTACCCAAAACACACCTCTGAATAATTAGACCAGCCTCTTTCCACTTTTTGTCAGGCAAAAAAATAGTTTTTGTGCTGCTGTGATAACAAAATGGACACACCCCCAAATGGGCTCCACACCTTAGACAATAGACTACTTTCTAGATCATTGTAATAGGGGCCAATACATTTCTAACACTTCTGTAAAGCTTAAGGAGACTTACTGATCCTTTGGAAAATCTTCAGAAGGCAAATTCAGTTAATGAAATTTGATAATAATGCAAGTAACTGCCATAGACTTCATGGTGATTTAAAAGCTATAGTGATAATAGCAAATAAAACTAAATGGCCGTGATCTTTCAGTAGGCTTAGAAACATTTTACAAGTAGAGAATTTTTTTTTTAAAGGGATTAACTCTGACTTCAAATATATGTAAGAACGAGAAATAAAAAAGAGCCAAAATGGTGGTGGAATTATGCCAGGGAATTTCTGACTGAAGTCCATATCTAGAGGGAACCACATGTCCCCTGTGGTGACCTGTGGGTGCCAGAGTCCCCTGTCCTCTAGGTCTCCGGAGAACTATATGGAAATTACACAGGGAGACTAACACAGGCTTTGAACAGTTACACCCACTGAAACATTGTTATGGCTTCTACTTCGAAATTTATTTTAACCTACAGAGACATCAATCCAGAAGAAACAGATCTTATGGGCTTGTTCTGTCATATATAACATGTAAAGCTAATGTAAAGATGCTGTAAAGCATTACTGCAAAAAATTTAAAAAATGCTTTAAAGGAAAACTGCTCCCCTTACTCGTTTGGTCACAGTCAAACAAAACGAGTTTCATGGCTCCATTTTTTTCTTCAGACATTATAGACTACTGTGTATGCTCACATACTAGTAAAGTAAAATCAAATTATACTGTATATCAATTATAGCTGCCTTATGAGGATATACTAAAAAATATTAGGGCACTGGTCAGGTTTCCTTGAACTACTTTATATGCTCATTTTAAGACATAGTAAACCATATGATTTGAGGCAGAAGATATGTTCAACATATTTTGATGGAAAATATCAATCTTTATAAAGCATGAGAATAAAGCTGGAAAACATCAAAGGAAAATAGTTTAAAGGCATTTCCTTTTTCACCAAAGGAAAACTTGATATTGGAGTCCATTATAGTACCCGTCTCACAAACCAAAGCTTTTGTTATCTGTAAGGAGGCAAAATGCACATTTGAAGCTACTTTTCACATCTTCAGAATGCATTTCATACCTGGGTGCAGATTTGGGTTGGCAAAATTACTTCAAGCTTCACTGTGGTTAAGGAACAATGAATTTGGACATAACAGTACAGGGATCTCATATAAAAACTTCCAAGCTGCTAGCGAAAGAATCTGAAATGTTCTGTTAAATATTAAAAAAAAAAAAAAACTTAATTCACTGAATGTCACACACAAAAGGATCAAGGGTAATTCTTAATAAAGATTTCCTTATAAATACCCAATATATTTTATTCCAATACAGTCATCTTTCCCTTAACAAAAATGAGCCTTGAAATTATATCAGGACAAAACTTGCTTGTGTCAGATGATTTACAACTGTATTTTATGGTGCAGAAAAAGGGCCAAAATTAAGACCATTGAGCAGTTGACAGATGCTACATGTAGCTGGAGGCTATATCGCTGCCGAAGCCAGCGAATGATCAAGCCAATGATGAGCTGGCATTGATAACTGACTGTCCATGGTGGGAAATGAGAAGGAGACTCCTCATTCATCCTGAACAGTAAGTCATGTGACTAACTTGGCCACAAATAAGATCATCTATTGCCTTCACTAGAAATTAGCATGGCGAGGCTAGCAATTAGCATGCCTTAGCTAGTGACCCAGTGAATTACATACGAGCTGCGTTCCGATCCACAGTGTACTTCAATGGTACTCCCTACTCCTTGCTCTGCTCTCAGGGAGTCTCAGTTAAAGTGACACACCACCAAAAATCAAGTTTTTTTTTCTTGTTAACATGTCTGTAATATGTTTTTATGACTTACAAGACATATCAAGAGCAAAATCACTCAAATGTCCCATGCGTCTGATTTTTTTGCTTTAAAGTTTCACTTAAGCCCCACCCCCAGAAAAAAGGTGAATTTAGACAAAGTGTTTTTGGTGATGTAGATATGTACAGCCGCTGGCACGTAAGTAGTGTTGAGCCAATCAGGACTCTCTGGCACAACTGAAGTGCGCCTCTGGCCAGTAAGCATTTTGGGGCTAGATGCTTTGAAAACTCGACTGCTTTTAAGGATTGATGCAGTTTCAGTCATTATGCTGGGCCACTGTGCATACAACTGGGCATGTCCTTCAACCAGTCAGTGTTTTTATCACAGGATTTATACTGTTTAATGTAGCACTAGCCACTATTAGCCTTCTGGTATGTAGGTTGGGCCTTCACTGATTCTAGTGTTGGGGGGGGGGGGTGAAAAGACTGAAACAAAACTATAAGACAATGAAAGGGTTTGATTGTAGAAAAAAGGGTGCAAGATACCATTTTAGACAATGTAGATTTGTTTTTATAGGGGATTTATAGCCACCGGAAAGCATCTTAAAGGAAACTGCCCTTAACAAAATTTCTCCATTTGAAACACCCTACAACATCACTGCCTTCCTCCGTGCATAACCATGGTAACCATGGACACATACTGATACTACTGTAGACATTTTATACTTCTTAAATAAAATACTGACACAAATATATTTTCATGACTATCAATTATTACAACCATTAACCTACATTAGTTTGGTTTGTAATAACGTTAGCAAAAATAGTTTGTTTCACTCATATGCAGCGCAGTGATTTATGGGTAATCGTCTTGTCAACTTCCGGTGAAGTGATGTACGGCTGTTCACCTCCTCTCTGCTCAGTTCTCAGTTGCCTTTGAATTAAACAACTTTTGCTCCCTATGGTTTGGATTCTCAGTTAATACGGCTGAATATCCAAAGTAGTCTACTTTGGAGGGCGCAATTGGGCGATTGGAACACACCCACTATCTTGGGTGGGAATTAGCATAGAAAGGCTAGCTACTAGCACTCCTAGATTAGCTATTAGCATGCAGAGACTGATAAGCCCCACTAAACAGGCTTTGGTTACTGGTACTGCTTTTTTAATGGGATGTCTGATATTTTTTAAATGTTTTAATCTTCTGTTTTAATTTGTTCTCTATTTTTTTTCTTTTCTATGGTGTCTCTATTAAGTTGTTCTTTTATTTCTATTTTATTGTACAGCACTTTCAGGTTCAGGTTCAGGTTCAGGTTACTTTATTTGTACCCGTAGGTAGATTTGTTTTGCAGTCTGGTGACATCCATATTTACAAACCACTAATTACATTCAACATAGACACAAACACAGGCACACATGACACACATAGACACACTTTGTGACTATGTCTGTGAAATGCACTTTATAAATAAACTGCTGTAGGAGTATTTATAGATTTAAAGAAAGCTTTTGACACCACTGACCACAGAATTTTGCTGAGGAAATTGGAAAGGTATGAGATAAAAGGGGTCGGACTGAGGTGGGTGGAAAGTTATTTAAGTAACAGACAACAATTTGTACAAATTGGTGAGCACAAATCACCCTTCATGGACATCACTTGTGGTGTTCCCCAGGGGTCAGTTTTGGGACCCAAACTCTTTATCTTATATATAAATCACATATGCCAAGTATCAAAAATTCTGAAATTTATTTTGTTTGCGGATGACACAAATATCCTTTGCACTGGTGAGAATTTGCAGCAGGTTTTAGAGGTGGTCACAACTGAAATGAAAAGGTTAACACAGTGGTTTAACAAAAATGAATTATCTCTAAATCTGAAAAAAAACACAAAGATTATGTTGTTTGGAAATTATAAAATAGATCATGAAATAATGATAACAATAGATGATACCAGAATAGAAACAGTACAGGAAAATAAGTTTGTGGCGGTGACGCTAGACAATAAAATCTGCTGGAAACCTCACATCAGTCACATCCGGGCCAAGTTGGCAAAATGTATAGGCATACTGGGGAAGACAAGACACATTTTGGACTATAAATCATTGTTCTTATTGTACAATTCACTGTTTCTACCATATCTTAACTACTGTGTAGAGGTCTGGGGAAAACACCTACAGGACCAACCTACAGCCAATATGTACATTACAAAAAAAAAAGCTATAAGGATAATAAATAATGTAGGACATAGAGACCATACCAACTCGTTGTTTTTAAAGTCACATGCCATAAAGTTCATGGATTTAGTTAAATATAAGACAGCACAAGTAATGTACAGGACAATTAATAATCAACTCCCAACTAATATACAAAAATATTCAAAAAAAAGAGACAATGATCATAATTTGAGAGGAGACTTAAACTTTACAAAACCTAAGGTACAAACAACTAAGAAAAGTATGTGCATATCTGTCTGTGGGGTGGATTTATGGAACAGTCTGGAGCTGGAACTGAAACTATGTACAAACAGAAATCAATTCAAAAATAGGTATAAACATTATTTGCTGAAAGGATATATGATAGAGGGGTAGTATTAATATGTACGATTCACTATGCTCACTCTGGGACACTATGGTATGGCAGGTGGGACAGTACTGTGCATATCTGTGTATATCTGTGTTGTTTGGGGCTGGGTTTAGATGTATGGACCGTATGTATGTTGGGATGGATGGGTGTCAGTGTTGATATGTACAAAATATAGTTAATTGTCTACCTGGGGTCTTAAATGAGGTAATACTGTATGTATATATTTCACATGGGTTGTATTTAGGGAAAAGAGGGGGTGGAGTAAATAAGTGTTAACTTCTTCCTTCTCCCTTTCGAGCACTGTATACTGTCACTTTTATTGCACTTGTCATTTGTTTTGTTTTTTTACTTTTTTGTTCGAAATAAAGTATGTATCTATCTGTCTATCTAAACTTTACTTACTTACTTACTGTATGTCAAAACAAGATTAGCTGCTAATTTGATTCTTCTATTCTACTTAGCAGAAAATTTAGCAGATCAGAAAATGTCTCAGTGATATACGACTATATAATTATGCCCAGCAGTTTTTGAAAAAAATAGAACAATTCAGTATAGAATGAATGAAATACATCTGAATTATTCCTGTATTTTCTGGAGTGGTGACTTAGTGGTACAGCATCCACCCCACAGCTGGGAGGTTGGGGGCTCAAGCCCCGGCTAGGTCATACCAAAGACCATATAAAAATGGTACTTCCCACCTTCTAGCTTGGTGCTCAGCATAATAGAACGGGGAAGGAAAAAATTATTTGTGGTGGCACCTTACATGGCAGCGGCCCCTCTGATTCTAGTGTGATTAAAATTGTAGATAGGAGAAATGTAATTTCGTTCTACTGTATATGATTGGCTGTAAGGACTGAATGACAATAAAGTTGGCTTCTTCTTCTTCTTTTTATACTGTTATGGACTTTCCACTGTATTCATTTCATAATTTTGGAGAATTATAGACAGAATGCAAACATTCAGAAAGGTATCTATAATCAAAAATTTTTTTAAAGTACAACATATTTTACAAATCAATAAATCATTCACTGAATCACCCTGAGTAACACCTGTAGCGTACCCCAGATTACAGCAGGGAAAAAAGTAAAAAGGTCACAAGTTCATTTTAGGTTAATTTTACATGATGGTAGGAGCATGTTGTGGACATCCTGAAGTTACCAAACCAACAGACTATCCCCAAGGACAAAATTCTCCCTAAAACTGGAAAAAATGCATCATGTATTAAAGGAGAGTTGAGAAGGGAAAGCAAAAGCTCTGAAAACACAGTGCAATCTGACCCATGAGATGACCTGAACTGCATACTGAGTGAATTTTGTTGTTTTATTTACTCCACAGTCGAGCGACTGCAGCTGCAGTATGTTTCCATGCCTGATAAATGACTGTGTAGTTTGAATGGACTCAATACTTAATAAATCCTCACCATTTCCTTGAAATCAGAGTGCTTTCACCAGACCATAAACATATTTTCTCACAATGCCCTCCAAATTCCTGGAGAGAAGCCAGCTTTGAGTATATTGTGTGTTTTGTTTGATGATTTTAATGCTTACCCTGAGGGCACACATCCTCGCCCACAACAACACTGCACCTACATACACAGGATGAATTCCTCTCTCTCAGCACAGCTTCTGTGAAACATGCATCTGTATACACATTAAAATCATTTCAAACAATTTACAGAGGCCTAGCTGTTGATTTTTTTCTGAACAAGTCCTGATTGAAGCTTCATTAGGTGACTTGGGGAAAATAGAATTCTGTAAAATCCAGATTTGATCAAAAGCTGCATATGTGACTTGGATATTCTGCCTGTCAAGTCTTTGCAAGAATTACTTCCGGGCTCACTTTCAATTTATGTTCTCAGACAACATGGTGCCTTTCTGAAGGCAACTAAAGAAAGGATGAAAGTTGGCATCTGTCTGCCACTGAGTCAAGATTCTGAGCCATACTGCAACAGCGGTGTTAAAAACTAGCTGTACGATGAGGAATCAAACGATCCACTTCTTTGACAATTTCTACAGCACATTCCTGAAGGTGCAGCTGCATATGCAAACAATGGCAGAATCCATAAATGATACACCTTGTATGACTGAGAGAAGAGCAGTGTGGGTGTAGCACTAATGGAGCACTCTTCTGACACTGAGTTCTTTCAGTTGTCTTATGAAAGCCGCCTGCATTTTTGGCATGACGTGAGTAAAATAGCATGTTTTCAAAAAAATGAAAAGATTTGTTATTTGTATTCCAAGAAGTATTCTAGTTAGTTATAGGTACACAGTACAGCATGTCTCATCTTCACAGTACGCATATAACTTTCTATATTCTATATTCAGTAAGAGTTACATGCTATTCTGTACTGTAGTTTTCAGGATGTTGGTAGATGAAGTCAAATAATGAAATGTAAGTGCTTGAGGGCAGCACGGTGGCGCAGTGGTTAGCACAGTGGTAGCACAGCAAGAAGGTCATGGGATCGATTCCACCCTTGACCATCGTGAGTTCAATCCCACCACCAGACCATCGGTGACCCTTCTGTGTGGAGTTTGCATGTTCTCCCCGTGTCTGTGTGGGTTTACTCCGGGTACTCCGGTTACCTCCCACATGCCAAAGACATGCTGGTGAGGTTAATTGGCATCAGCTGGGGATTCTATATTGTCCTGGGGTATGGATGTGAGAATGAATGGTTGTCTGTCTCTCTGTGTTGGCCCTGCGATGGACTGGCGATCTGTCCAGGGTGTACCCTGCCTCTCGCCCAAAGATGCTGGGATAGGCTCCAGCCCGCACCCCCCCCCCCCCCGCGACCCAAAAAGGATTAAGCGGTAGAAGATGGATGGATGGAAAGTGCTTGATATGAGCCATCTGTTACTGATCTATCTTAAGACCTTAAAGGGGTCACTGACTGCACTTTTGCACATTTTAACAGCTCAAGCAGGTCTTAATGAAAAGTTTGTGACATAATTTATTCAATTTTTCTTTAGTTATTGCTGGATCCTTGTGAGCCCTATTTTTTTTTTTAATAATCCTTTATTATTCCCACAATGGGGAAATTACAAGGCATCCACCTGGATGGATGAGGCAGCCATGGCTCAGTGCCAATCCCTTCACGATTCACACACACACATTCACACCTAGGGCCACTTTAGAGTCTCCAATTAACTTAACTCGCATGTTTTTGGTCTATGGGAGGAAACCGGAGCACCCAGAGTAAACCCACGCAGACACGGGAGAACATGCAAACTCCACACAGAAGGGTCACTGATGGTCAGGGGGTGGGCTCAAACCCACGATGGTCAGGGGTGGAATCAATCATGTGACCTTCTTACTGTGCTGCCACAGTGCTAACCACTGTTCCACTGAGCTGCCTACCTTACCTGCTAACTTCCATCAAACCAGAGGCAACTAACATAAATTTGTCTTAAAGAATGAATGAATTAAACATCACTAGTGGACAGGGATGTGTGCTTTTAGTTGTCAATAGGATATGACTGGCCCCTGGAGTACAATAAGCACCGAAACATATGTGAATGAGTGGGTAAACTGCTAGCTTCAGCTAACCACCGTGGATCACATTTTGAGAACAAAAAACCTGGTACAGACTCATCTGATTTTAATAACTTCTGACCAATCTCTAATCTCCCCTTCATCTCCAAGATTTCTGAAAAGGTTGTTGCCTCTCAGCTCCACATTCACCTCAGTAATAATAAGCCCTATGAACAATTCCAGTCCGGTTTCTGGCCCCTCCATAGTACAGAAATGGCACTGATCAAAATCACTAACAACCTCCTGATGGCTGCAGACTCTGGCTTACTCACCATACTCATTCTCCTACCTCTCACCGCAGCCATTGACACCATTTCTCAAAGCACCCTCCTAAATAGACTGGCTTCCACTGGTGTCACCCACACTCCCCTCACTTGGCTCACTTCTCATCTCTCCGGCTGCACCAAGTTCATCCAAATCAAATCCCACACCTCGAGTCTGTTTCCCATTTCTGCAGGTGTTCCCCAGGGCTCTGTCCTGGGGCCCCTTCTCTTCATTATTCCACTTGGTTACATTTTCCATAAATACAATATTAATTTCCATTGCTATGTGGATGACACCCAGTTCTACCTTTCCTCTAAACCCAACTCCACACTGCCACCTACCTCTCTTTCTGATTGTCTTTCTGAAATTAAATCATGGCTTACCTCTAATTTCCTCAAACTCAATGGCAATAAAACAGAAATTCTACTTGTTGGTACGCCCTCCATCTTAACCAAATCCCCCAGTTTCTCCATTGATATTAATAATTCTCCCATTTGCCCTTCCCCTCAGGTTAAGAGTCTAAGTGTCATCCTCAACAGCACTTCATCATTCCAGTCTCACATCAATAATATTACTCAGTCTGCTTATTTTCATATTCGTAACATTAACCGACTGTGTCCCTCCCTCACACCATGCACTGCTGCCATTGTCATCCATAGCCTTGTTACTTCCCGCATTGACTACAGCAACTCACTTCTCTTTGGTCTCCCAAATAAATCCCTCCACAAGCTACAGGTTCTTCAGAACTCTGCAGCCCAGATCATCATTTGCACTCCATCCATACAACACATCACCCCTGTCCTTCAGCATCTTCACTGGTTCCCAATAAAGGACAGAATAAACTTCAAGATACTGCTCCTCACCTTCAAAGCCCTTCATAACCTGGCCCTGCCATACTTGTCGGGGTGTACTTGGGCAGCACGGTGGTGCAGTGGTTAGCTCTGTTGCCTAACAGCTAGAAGGTTCCAGGTTCGAATCCCCAGGCTGGCAGGGGTAGGAAACTTTCTGTGTGGAGTTTGCATGTTCTCCCTGTGCTGTGTGGGTTTACTCCGGGGGCTCTGGTTTCCTCCCACAATCCAAAGACATGCATGTTAGGTTAACTGGTTGTTCTAAATTGTCCCCAGATATCTGTCTCCTATAAGCCCTTAGAATAGAGGGGTTAGTACTAGTGAAGTGCTTTGAGTGGTCTTTGAGACTAGAAAAAGCGTTATATAAGTACAGGTCCTTATCCCTTACCCCTTGTCTGAAATCCTCCACATTGTCACCTGTAGCCACTCTCTCAGGTCCTCCTCACCTCACCGTCCCTTCTGCCCACCTCATCACTATGGGGAATAGAGCCTCCAGTCGCTCTGCTCCCCAGCTCTGGAACTCACTCCCACCAGACATCTGCAACATTGACTCTCTTCCATTATTTAAACCAAGACTCAAAACTCATCTGTTTAAACAAGTTTATTCTCTTTTTTTTTTCTCCACAATATCTTTATTGAACCTTTTTTTTTTTTTTTTAACAAACATGATACAAACAAACACTAACACTAAAGTACTACAAAAAAAAAATGCACTAAAAACACCAACAACCACCAACAAAATCAAGTCTTCAACAATGCTCCTCTGTTTAGTCTAGACAATCCAATACATAAGTATACATATTATGTTCACCAGTTTGGAATTTACAAGGTCCACACACATCATTCACCTTCTTCTTCAAGAGTTATGTTTAAATTTTTTACATAATCAATAAAAGGTCTCCATATATTCTCAAACACAATTTCCTTTGATTTCAGTATATATGTTATTCTTTCTAATGGAAGGTTTGTTAACATCTGTCTTAACCACTGAGTCACATCTGGTCTATGAGTCTTTTTCCATAATAGTGCAATACATTTTTTGGCATTAAGCAAACTGAGGTCTATGAATGTTCTTTCACTTTTATTAAAATTATGCTTTTCTGGGTACAGACCCAACAAAAACAGTTTAGGATTCAATATGATTTGTTTTGAGATTATTTTTTCAATTGTTACCCTCACCTCTTCCCAAAACATTCTTATTAATCTACATTCCCATAAACAATGAAATAGGGTTCCTTTACTTTCCATGCATTTTGTGCATGTATCTGGTATATTTTTGTTATATCTATTTAACTCCTCCGGTGTAACATACATCCGCATTAACCATTTGAAATGTATCAATTTAAGGCGTGCATTTATTGATTTGGTTTGAGCTTCTGTACAAGCCAATTCCCATTGTTCCTCTGAAATTTCAATTTGCAGATCTTCTTTCCAGTAGTTTAATCTTTTCAGTGAATTTTCACTTGAAGATAGTGTCAATGAGTTATAAAACTCTGAAATAATACCCTTTCTTTTACTATCTTTCATCATCATTTTTTCCAAGGATGAATAAATAGGTCGAGTGAGAGCTTTATTTTGATTTGATCGAATAAAGTTTCTAAGTTGAAGATATTTAAAAAAATGTGTTCTATTGAGATTAAATTTGATCCTCAGCTCTTCAAAAGACATTATGTTGTCTGCACATGGCAAATATAAATCCTGAATCTTTTGTATCCCTTTTAAATTCCATACTTTAAATACAGCGTCCGCTCTCCCTGGTTTAAAATATTGATTACCCCATATTGGACTAAATTGTGACAATAACTGTGGTTCTTTTAAATAGTTTTTAGCTTCACACCATATTTTGATCATATGCTTTACAAATGGATTTTTAACTTGTTTTTGTAATTTTTTTGCCGAATCTGAGTATATGAATATGGGAAGAGGTAAAGGTAAATTGTATGATTCCATTTCAGTCCAGTGAGGGAGATCATTTGATGAAAAATAATATGTCATAGACCTCAGTTGTGCCGACCAATAATACAACATAAAATTTGGACATTTCAGACCTCCACGATCAAATGGTAAATATAATAAAGACAAACGTAATCTAGCCCTCCTGTTGTTCCATATAAATTCCACTAACTTTTTTTTTATTCTTGAGAATAGATCTAAAGGTGGTGATAAGGGAATGTATTGAAATAAATAAAGTATTTTAGGTAAAATATTACTTTTAAGTATATTGATTCTCCCGATCATCGACATTGGTAGTGACATCCATCTCTGAGTTAACTCATTGATATCTGACATTAAGGCTTCATAGTTGACACTGGCGACTGATTCTAGCTTAGGCATAATATGGATTCCTAAATATTTAAACTGATTTACAACATTGAATTGATTTACCTCAGGGGCTGGGTAATTTCTCTGGGTCTCATTTAGCATTAATATTGAAGATTTAGTTTTATTTATTTTATATCCTGATATTTCCCCAAAATTCTTTATTAAATTCAACAAGGTTGGAATTGATTTTTTTAGATTCGACATAAACAAAATTATATCATCGGCGTACAGGGAGATTTTATGTTCTGTTGGTCCAACTTTAATTCCATATAATTGTGAATGTAAACGTATCGCTATCGCTAAAGGTTCAATTGCCATAGTAAACAGTAAAGGTGAAAGTGGACAGCCTTGTCGACATCCTCTATTGATTTTTATTAGTTTTGAAATATTGTTATTTGTTAGGATTTCTGCTGTAGCATTATTGTATATTATTTGAACCCATTTTATGAAATTATTTCCAAGTCCAAACCTTTGTAGGACTTCAAAAAGAAAGGGCCATTCAACTCTATCAAAGGCCTTTTCGGCATCCAATGATAGGAGAGCTGTATCCGGTGCTTCTTTATTAAAATAAATAATATTAAATAGTCTTCTTACATTATGGAAGCCTTGTCTACCCTTTATAAAGCCATTCTGATCTCGATTAATAATATTTGGTAAAATTTCTTGTATTCGTCTTGCTAAAATTTTACAGATTATCTTAAGGTCGGCGTTTAATAGGCTTATTGGTCTCATATTTTCACATTTATTAGAGGGCTTACCTGGTTTTGGCAGCAGTATAATTAAGGCATTATTTATGTATGATGGTAAATTATTATTTTGAAATGCTTCTAAAACCATTTCCAAAAAAGGTTTTATTAATTTATTCTTAAATTTTTTATAAAGGTCAACTGGAAGACCATCTGGTCCTGCACTTTTTCCTGATTTCATATTATCAATGGCTAGCCCAACTTCTTCTTGACTAATTTTAGACTCCAATATCTCCCTGTTTTCATTTGGAATACACGGTATAGATAGTTCGTTCAAAAACCCATTTAGTTTTGTTAAATCAGGTTCATTTTTGGTATCATATAATTTTTCATAGTAATCTCTAAAGGCTCTATTAATTTCTAAAGGATCTATAACTACCTGTCCATTACTTATAATACTGGTAATTGGTGTTTTAATTTCCAATTGTTTAATCTGCCATGCTAATAATTTTCCTGATTTTTCACCTTGTTCATAAAAAGATTGTTTCAATCTTAGAAGACTCGAGGCAGCTCTATTCGCTGATTTTTTGTCGTATTCAGCTCTCAAAATCAGTAATTCATTCTCCAACCTTGGGTCACTTCCTGCATACACTTTTTCCTGAAGACTTTTTATTTTATGTTCCAATTTAGCTCTCTCCTCTCGAGTCTTCTTAGATTTTGATCCTGTATAACTAATAATATGTCCCCTAATAAAAGCTTTGAAAGCCTCCCACTTTACACATGCTGATGTTTGTGTAGTATTGATGTCAAAGAACTCGTCTATCTGTTTTTCTATATACTTGACAAATTCCTCATCCTGAAGCCATTTATGCTGAAATTGCCATCTACCTGATTCCTTTGTCAATTTTTTATCTACATATATTAGACAACAGGGTGCATGATCAGAGATCACGATGTTATCATAAAAGCAGTTTTGAATCTTGGACCTTAATTCTGTGGAAATCAAAAAATAATCAATACGTGAGAATGTCTTGTAGGTACTGGAATAACAAGAATAGGCTTTAACTTGTGGTTTCATTTCTCTCCATATATCTAACAATCTCAATTCTTTCATAAAATGATTAATAGTCATCCTACATCCAATGTGCGTACAATCCAGTCCTGTTGATCTATCCACACCTGGATTCAATGTACAATTAAAATCCCCTGCTATTATATGTTGCCCTGTAAGTGATGATAAGATGAGAAATAAATTAGCAAAGAACTTCTGATCATCTATATTGGGACCATATAAGTTCACAAGATTTATATTTTCTAATAGCAAAGAACCTTGAATGATTACATATCTTCCAAATTTGTCTCCAATTACATTTTTCACTTGAAAAGGAACTGATTTATGTATGAGAGTCATAACTCCCCTGGCTCGGGATGAAAATGAAGAGGTGAATACACTTCCCTGCCATCTACTCCTAATTCTTTTAACATCCTCCTCTATCAGATGAGTTTCTTGTAAAAACACAATTCTTGAACCCATGTCCTTTATTTTATTCATAACTTGTTTAAGTTTTTTTAAATTTTGTAGACCTCTGCAATTCCATGAAGTTAAATTAAGATTAACACTTTGGTCCATGATCAATAGAGAGTTTGGGATTACCTTGCAGTGTAAACATGCTCATACAGAGAAGCAAAAACATGAGTGGTTGAACATTCATCCTACAAACTACACACAAACAAATTTCCCCTTCCCACACTTGTGGCAAACCCCCCAAAATCAAAAGAAAAATTCTGTCTCCCGATATAGCCATCGACCGTTCCACACCCACGGGGAACAGCCTAAGCCACTCCTTCTTCATCCTCCCAATCACCCTAACTCTACTGCTTTTAATGACGTAACATTAACTCTCCTCTGTAGTTTTCCAACTTAACTCCAAAATTTTTAACAACTTTGTACATCATAGTTTGTTTTTTTTTTGTTTGTTTTGTTTTTGTTTTGTTTTTTTAATATATAATACAATCTATATTTTGTAAACTTACTATTTACTTCAAGTCAGTCAGATGCCTGTGCAAATGCTTAATTATTCTATCTTATATTTTGTTCATGCTTAGCTCCCACCAGTCTCTTCTTCTTCTTTGATCTTCTTGATGAACTCCTGCGCCTCCTCTGGGGTCTTGAAGATGTGGGTTCTGCCCTCATACGTGGTCAGCAGTCTCGCAGGATAGATTACACCATGACGAATCCCAAGGTTGCGCAGCTCCTTACGTATGGGATCAAACTGCTTCCTCAATTGCTGGATTCCTGTGGCCAAATCTGGGTAGAACCGCACCTGCTGGTCCTGGTGTTTAATCTCTCCTTTAGCACGTGCAGCGTTGAAGATCTTCATCCTGTCTCTGTTGCTAAGAAACTTCATAATTAAGGTCCTCGGCGGTCCCTTATCTCTCCGTGGGCCAACACGATGTGCTTTTTCCAGAACCACTGCTGATTGCAACTCCTCGCTGCCCAGCACCTCCGGAATCCACTTTTCCAGAAAGGAACATACGTCCCGACCTTCTGATTCCTCTGGAAGACCCACCAGCCTCAAATTATTCTGTCTCGACCGAGATTCCAAATCCAAAATATTATCTTCCAGAGATTTATTTTTTTTTTCCAAAGTGCGCACCTTTAATTGAAGACGGGTGACGTCATCTTCAGCACTAGCGAGACGGAGCTCCATCTGCGCCGTTCGTTCTACACAGTCACCCAATTCCTTTCTTATTCCTTCCAACGCTGTCATAATCCCATCAAATCTAGAGGAAAAGTCCGCTCTCATTGAACTCATGGCAGCCATCAGCGCATCTGCGCCTCCCCCCGCAGACATCGCACCGTTGCCAGCCTCCTCCGCCATATATGGAGTTTTGTTTGCTGCGTCACAGACCTGAAAGTCCGTTAATTTGGACTGTTTCGGCGGCTCGCTTTTTCCTTTTCCTGGTTTTCCAGCCTTAGGCTTCGCCGACATATCCTCGCCCAAATGCTGGGATACGTTCTGTCCCAAATGAGAGAGTTATTTGCCGATTTTTTTTCTCCAGGAGCAGAGCAGAGCGAGACACGTCCGTCCTACGTGGCAGCCATAACCGGAAGTCAGTTTATTCTCTTTGATAATTTACCTTTTAATTAACTGTTTTTGGTTTGTTACTTAAGTTTTGTTATTTGTATTTTAAATCTGTTTTTAATGTTTTAATGCTCTTTTGTAAGGTGACCTTGGGGATTGAAAGGCATCTAGAAATAAAATGTATTATTATTATTATTATTATTAAAACTTTGACTAAGCTAAAATAACGTTTAACAAAATATATGGTCAAGTGGTGTTAAGATGAGCAAGGATTCCAGTGGGGGTGAATAGAATTTATAGAAAATGGTGATCCAAACCAGCCAGATCCAGGCAGCCTGTCCATCACCTACTCCCCACCGAGGTGAGCTGGATCCAATTACAATGATCATTTCCGACCACCAAGCACACTAGTGCTAACAGTTCAAAATAGCATCACTGCAAAAATATAACAAAATAAACAATGACACAAGACATATTATTGACTGTGGATTACTGAACAAGGAGAAAACAAGGATGTCTATTAGGATGAATGAAATCTAAGATAAGATAAGCCTTTATTATTCCCACAATGGGGAAATTCCAGGATTGCAACACTCAGAGCAATAATTTAGAAGATAAGAAAATAAGAGCAGTGAATATACATATGTACACATAAATATATAAATATATATATATATATACACAGTGTGGAGCATTGTAGCTAGATGGAATAAACAGCATAACCGTCTATTTAGTTACCCTACATGGTATGAATATGTACCCATACATATTGCCACCCTTCATAGCGACTGATATTGTCCTAGTTGTATACTGGAGGGGACCATTTGTGTAAGTCTGTTGCGTCTTTTGCATTCAATACTATTAGGTCGTCACGTTTTTTTGCTATCTCTGCGAGCAGCCCTGCTTAGGTTATACAGTCTGACAGCCGTAGATAGGAAGGACCTGCGAAACCTCTCGGTCGCGCACCTAGGATGATGCAGTCTACTGCTAAATGAGCTCCTCACTGTGTTCAGTATGTCCTGCATGGGGTGAGACTCAGACTCCAGCAGAGATGCCAGTTTAGCCACCATCCTTCTCTCTCCTATCTCCTCCACTGGGTCAAGGCGTTGCCCCAGGACAGAGCTAGTTTTCTTGATTAGTTTGATCTAGAGAAAATAACAATATAAACCACACTTGGTTTGAGCTTTCTAGTATCACTATTAGCGCTGAAGCTAACGCCTTTTGCTCCCCAACAATCTACATGACAGAGCTAGGCTGACCAATGACATAGCAGCAGGCAGGTATCAAAGACGGTTCTGGGCTGGATTTACCATTTAATGACATCCCGTGACAAATCCTGAAGAGTCAAAATGACTTCTTGGAGAGAATAATGATATAAAAGCTGTGTGTTTTTTGAACAGGATTGAGTGTTTTGAAATTTTGTCGATAATCATATGACCAATAGACACATTTCAGATGGTTAAAACCTACAACTACACCATTTTCAGTCAATGACCCCTATACGATTTTAATTGCACATAATTATCAAAGCAGACATAATTCAATTAATGAAGGAATTTAAATGCAACTTATTAAAAAAAATGTTGTGGTTACTAGTGTTTAACCTGTTGCACTTCGGTGTACCGCAGGCGGACACGTCTCTGCATCCTAGGGTGCACGAGGGCGTCCTAGGACGCACACTGTGCCTCCTAGGAGGCGCTGAAAAAAAAAAAAAAAAAGCTGCATTTCCGTTCTTCCACTACAGACACAGCCGCGAACAGAAAGCCAAAGGAGTGCTTTGATTGGTTTAGATGTGATTGACCTCTCATTCGACTAATAAGAGCCTTGAATTGGGTTTCTGAAACCTTGAAGAACCAATGACTGAAAACCTAGCAAGAAGGACCCGCCTACCAACGGCTGCAAATACAGCCAGCCAATTGAAGCACAGTAGTTCGAAAGCGTGCCTCCCTTGCAAAATCTGTTTTGTTTTAGCCGCTGGGTGACACACACACGTTCGCCAGTCTTTTTTTTCTTACTACTGTTCTTATTTGTTTTGAAAAATCGTTCGCCAAAACCGCAATCATGGAAGCGCAAAACCGCAATAATGGAATTATGGTTTGACCGGGTCGCATGACCAGAACCACGAGTCCGTAACAAGCGGACCAGCATCATGTTCGTCTGAGAATGAGGAAGAGAAGTTCGCTAGCGACACTGCTGTTGTGGACAGGTAAGTGTTATAAGCTAAATTATTCTTTATCCCTGAAAATTGTAATCAAAAATGACTTTTGACCGATCGGTAAATTACAACTGTGCGTAGTAGACCGCGGTGCACCGTGACCGCGGTGCACCGGGCGATGTCCATCCTCTGTAGCGGGGGGTGGGGGTGGGTGGGAGTTGTTATCCTCTACATTACAGATATTTTAGTATAATTTTTAGTGTACTGTAGGTTATTTTTTCTTGTAAAAAAAGCCACACATTTTTTACGTGGCATGCTTCTTTGTGTGTGGGGGCTTGTTTGTTCATTCATTCATTCATTCATGAATGAATAAACCCCCCCCCCCACACACACACACGCAGCTCTGAGTGTCACCTTTAATTAGAGCCCAAGATGAAGCTTCTATATTGAATCATTCAAAAGTTACAGATGTTTTTCCAAACTGTGGCACAGTTCAAAAACGCCTGGGAACAACCTAAGAAAAAAGCTGTGTAATATATTCATTTCTTGTGGTATTGCTACAAAATTTTGACCTCAGCTGGATAACACTTGGTTCTACATTTCTGTTGCATTTTCCATCCCGGATCTGACAGCTGTGTGTTATTTGCAAGCATTTGTATCCAAAAAAACACCCAGGCGAAATTTATTTTCTTCAAGTTTGTTACGTGTGGCCCTCGCGAGCCACACAATAAGAGCCGAGGGCGAGCCAGTGAGTTGCGATGTTTTATTAGGATAGGGAACAGGGGAAAAGGAACACAGCCTCGTGGGGCCAAAAGGTACAAATACTCATACGAGAGGAACACTCACATATACTGCAGAACGAAGGGCAGGAGGCTAGCGCCAGACGAAGGGGTTCCAGCCTATGGTGAGCGAAGTCACAGCCCCGAATGATCGGAGCTGCTCCTTTTTAAACCCATTAGCAGCGCCTCAGCTGATGAGGGATAATTGGGCTCCAGCCGTCCCGTAACACTGACAGTTGAGAGCCCGCTGAGACGCTGTCAAGGAGAGGACCGGGTAGAGGAGGAATATGGTCTGAGCGCTGGATGATACGGCGTCTCATCCCATCGTGACAGAGCCTCCCCGTCACGGTCGGGCTCCGAACGACCCATAACATCCGAGACCCCCCCCCCCACCTAGGGTGGGCGGATGGGAGGCAGGACCGGAGGGAGAGGATAAGAGAAAAAAAAAGGACAAATCGACAATGAACAAATACAGAGTACCAGGGCAGAAAAAAACCCAAACACCATACTCCATACAATATAACATGAAAGAAACCCAGAGAAAGGGGGAGAAAAAAAGACAATAAACCAATATAGAGTATCAGGGAAAAAAACCCCAAACACAATACTCCATAGAATACCACGAGGGAGAAACCCATACAGGCAGAGGATAATTGCAGGAATTACAACCCAACACACAGGGAAGAGAACCCCCCCCCCCCCCCCCCCCCACAATACTCCACAAACCCTGTACAGACAAATACAAAATAAATCAACCCCGGGGACCCCAAAACGAGAGGAAAAAAAAAAATCTCCAAGGGCGAAAAGTAGAACATTACAGCCATCCCTCAAACAGGAGGGGAAACCTAAAAAAGAAAATCACGCTAAATGCGGGACAGAAATAACAATTTAGCTGTACCCACCCAAACACAAGTACAGCAACAGACATTCAGTTCGGAGGGGTCTCCCCGCACCCAGCGTCCATACCGCTAACAAGGGTGAAGGGAAGCGTTCCGGTGGCCTACCCGAACCCCAGGCCAGGAAACACAGTTCCTCGGGAGGCCGAACCAGATCGCCGAACAGACAGTCTAGCGGGTCGGGCGGCCGCACAAGCGAGCCGAACGGGCACGGCAGGCCCTCCGGCGGCCGACCCGCATCGCTCAACCACCAGGCCCGTAGGGGAAAGGGAGAGGTCCAAACGGACCCCAGTGGAAGAGGCTTGGGGGAGAGCTGACGACGAGGTGGTCGAAGGTCAGATGACAGGAGATCCGCAGCCCCCTCACCGGACCCAGACACCGCTGGAGCAGAACCCACGTCGGACCCCGATTGAGTCTCAGGCGAACCAACGTCGGACCCCGATTGGGTCTCAGGCGGACCAACGTCGGACCCCGATTGGGTCTCAGGCGAACCCACGTCGGACCCCAAATGGGACTCGGACGAACCTTCAGACCCCGACTGGGCCGGCGCCGCACCAGAACCGACCTCCGACGTCGAACCTGGACCCTCTAGCACCACGAGTGATGGCAGCTCCTCGCCGGCGACCCTGGGAGAAGGCTCAGGAGAGAGAACAGAACCGGGATCAGGATCACCGGCAGCGCCAGAACCCGGCGAGATAAGCTCGGACGCAGCGGACGGCTGCACCCGGCCCACCTCCCCAAGAGACAGGCTAAAGTGCTCTAAAGTGAGGGAAAGAAAGATGAGACAGAGCACTTGCCTGATCTCGGGTTCTGACGCCGTCCAGGACTGCGAAGATCCGGGATCCAGCGTCAGGAGGTCGTCATCAGGCTCCCACTCAGCTGCATCGGGCTCCACAGCTGGCATGATGGACAGCGCAGCTTGTGAGTCCTCCGGCCCCGGTGTCCACGCCGACAGCCCACACGGCGTGGTGACAGGAGAACCTCGTCCCGCTGGACCGGACCGCTCCTCTGTGGAGACCCGGGGACGCTTGGTCGTCGGCGCAGGCTCCACGTAGCAATCCGCCATCCGCCTCCGTCCACGGCGTAGCTGCAGGACCGGAACCGGGCTGTCCAGAACCGCAGGCCCCCTCCTCATCCCACGATGTTGGCCTGGCACCGGGGACCGCTCAGCGGAGGGAGACACAGAGGATGCAGGATTAATGTTTACAGCTACAGCAGGTGGTGGGAGTTCGGGGAGCTGCGAACCCCGAACTCCACCTCCAGGAGTTTGACAGAGCAAATCATCAGATGAATGTGAAAAAACCGAGACTTGCCTGTCACCTGGAGGCTGGGTGGTGCCTGCTGTCATGGACTTTGCTCCTCCCTCTCCCCGCCGGGCGGTGACGGAGGACCCCCTGGGAGGACGTCGGGGAGCCACTCGCGTGGATTCCGGGATGGAGTTCGCCAGGTCTGGATTCAGGATGCACACAGCAGTCGGGGAGCGCGTCGAGGAGGAGGGGGCAACAGCCGAGATGAGCAGGACCCGAAGCGCTGGCGTGACAGCGGAGGGAAGTGGCTCGGGAGAAGAGGCTGAGAGATCTCCTCTCTGGAGAGGCGCATGGAAGACAGCTGCGTGGGAGGATGAGACCTTGCGGCGACCCGGAACTGGATCCGGACGGGGTTTATGCTGAGAAGATGAGGCTGTGTGGCGACGGCTACTCACAGGGGGCGAAGTGAAGGAAAGATCCGGAAATCGCCGCTCCTGGGCAGAGACAGAGGCAAGGAGGGCGTCGAACTCAGGGAAGTCGCGTAGCCCCGGACTCCTCTCCACCAGTCTAACGGCGGCCGCCACATGCCTCATAATGGAGGACGGGTGCACAGCGGAACGAGCAGCAGCCACTCGGTTCCGGACCTTAATTGCCGTCAGCTGCAGATCCTCCGGGGGAATCCCAAGTGACGTCTTGCAGGACGGGGAAAGCCCTCTGGGTGGCGCGAACTCCCGGGCCGGAGCGGAGGCAGGAACGGGATGCCGAAGCGAAGGGTGACGTCTCCTCCTCTTCGGCTTCCTGCCAGGATTTCCCTCCAACCCACGGAGCTCCTCTTGCTGCGCAGCGATGGCGTCCCTCCTGGCACAGACCTCAGGATGGTTGGAATGGCGAGGGAGGCTGTCCAGGAGATTCTCAGCAAATTCTAGGTGCCAGCGTCTTTCATTGGGGTCGTCGTCCAGGGTAGCGGAGAAGAGCGTCCCGTCAACTTCCTCCAAGATGGCCGTCAGCTCTCTGCCCTGGAGCCGAACGTGACTCCGGGGAGACGGCATGTCTTAAGGGCTGACACCCAGACAGGGAAGACACAAGTCCAACGGCAACTCACGGCCGCCGGCAACTCGCCTGGCTGTGACTTACTGTTACGTGTGGCCCTCGCGAGCCACACAATAAGAGCCGAGGGCGAGCCAGTGAGTTGCGATGTTTTATTAGGATAGGGAACAGGGGAAAAGGAACACGGCCTCGTGGGGCCAAAAGGTACAAATACTCATACGAGAGGAACACTCACATATACTGCAGAACGAAGGGCAGGAGGCTAGCGCCAGACGAAGGGGTTCCAGCCTATGGTGAGCGAAGTCACAGCCCCGAATGATCGGAGCTGCTCCTTTTTAAACCCATTAGCAGCACCTCAGCTGATGAGGGATAATTGGGCTCCAGCCGTCCCGTAACACTGACAGCTGGGAGCCCGCTGAGACGCTGTCAAGGAGAGGACCGGGTAGAGGAGGAATATGGTCTGAGCGCCGGATGATACGGCGTCTCATCCCATCGTGACAAAGTTCAGTATGTTTAGATGACTGTTACTCAGTGGCCGGAGCACTTAGAGAGATTATGACTGTTTTGCCAGAAAATTCAAAGTATTTTCTTTTAAATGAGACCAACCCCATGAAGATGCTGCAAAGGGTTGAAGAACAGCTTTTGATTTACTTTGGGTACGTTATTTTTTGGCGTTTTTAGGGAAATTGACCAGAGTGCAAGGGGTTAATATGCCTAAAGTATAAGTTTTCTGTAGGCTTTATTCATAATTGTTTATATTGAGCTTAAGAGATGTGGGTTGTTGGATTAACGTGATGTTGCTTAGCCACTGTGTTTTTACCATTTGGTTTATGATTTTAAAGGTGCCATTCACTCAAACATAGTGTGTTTTTGAGTTTCAGCATACTAAAATGCTGACTTGTTTCATGTGTCTATAGTAAAAATACTAGAGCTAATTATATTTTAACATTTTGGCAGAATGGTCTGAAACTCTTCACGTCTCTTTTTCCCTGTGTCACTGACCAGTGATCCAGTCTTTAGTTCCAACCCATCCCCATGCTCTTGGCTGTGATGATTTAGTCCCTGCCCTGAATGTGAGCCCATTGTTTTTTCTTCAGAACTAACAGTAGTGCTATGAAGTTAGCATACCAAGTGTGGTTTATATTTTAATTTCCTTCAAATTCCAGTCACCCTAATAGACATCCCCATTTCCATCTGGTTCACTAATTCACTGTTGATAATGTATCTCCGGTCATTCTGGCTTATTTTTATATTTCTTTACATGAACCATGAGCATTAGCTTGGCTAAGCAGTTGGAGTCAGCCTGCCTAAGCACAACTGTTTCACTGCCAGTTTTGATTATTTTCTACAAATTCTATCCACCCCCACCGGAGTCCTTGTTCATCTACCAACACTTTACCATATACGCAATTTCAATTCTCTCTATGTGCTGTACATACAGTATGGCAGAATTGATAATAAAGTTGACTTCACTGACTTGATATACTTTGTTCTTTGATGTTGATGTTTGATGGTTGATGAACCAAAGGCAGCTAGTGGCCATTAGCAGTTTTCCATTCACTCATTCAGGGTTGTTTCTGTGCTTGTTGTACTCCAAGGACCGGTGTTCTGACATTTTAGGACACTTTATCAGAATAGCATACCCGTATGGCAAATCGATACATATAGCAATCAGTTCAGCCTACTTTGTCAGAATAGCATACCTATGTTATGATGCTCCAGTAGGTACATTTAAGCTAACAGAAAAGAATACTAGTTTAATACAGTGGTATGATGTTCTGATAGATTAATTTACACTGACAGAATGCCATACCTATAGTTTAATACAGTGGTAGAACTAAACAAGACAATCAATCATACATTCATGTACAAAAAACCCCATAGACGTCAATAGAATTATAATTACACAAAAACGATCTATATACCATTAATTTTCTCCAGTACAATGGTGTTTTTTTAACAATCTATATATCACTTTTCTTCAGTACAGCAGCATTGTTTTACTTTTTTTATTTTAAGTTACCTTCCCTCTAACTACAGTCATATAATAGAGTGCAACAACAGAACTAACAATATGCAACTCTATACAGTCATTATGTAATTGCTTACCTTTGGTCAGCTGTGTGAAGTCTCTGGCGGTATGCTGAAATGATGGACTTTTGCTCAGTGCTGTGTATTTCTGTTGTATGCATGTGTGCACATGCGCAGTAACCCAGGCTATGTTGTTCTGATAGGTATGCCAAAATGTCAGAACACCAGCCATATCCTATCAATCGCGGCAACCACACATCCCTGCCCACCACTGATGCTGGTTGGATCAGGCTGTGTTAGCTACCTGAGTTAGGTAGGTGCTAGCCAGCTAAGCCTAGCCAGTGACATTAGCAACATCTGAGGTGATGTCAGCAAGAGGGTGAAGTTAACTGAGGCTCATGGGCATTTAAAGATGCATTCACTGAAATGAACCATTCAGAGGAAGGCTGCAAAAGATGATTCACAATGATGATAATAATTAAATAACTGAAGCCACTTTGACCAAAGCATGTCACAGGCATTTCATTAAGACCTATTAAGATGTAGAAAAAGTGCCATAAATTGGACCTTTAAGGCACTGTGAGAACTTCTGGTGCTGTGCTGTTGAAATTTTGTAACACAAAAATGATTGTATTTAGAGGAGACAGCTGAGTGCTAACTTGACAGCGTATATCTACAAAGTATGGTGAGTGTAACAGGGATACAGACACACCTGCTAATTGGTTCTAACAGGCTAATAAAATACAATAATTCACCTCACTGAACCACAAATGTCTTGCACAAGCTGTACCATAGATTAGGGCAATTGTTAGATAATTCAATTGAAAATGCCTGATAAGGCCTCAATGCCGTAAACACGGTTGAGACACCCTTTCAATGAATTCAATTAGCAAAGGTGAAGCCTAGCTGACAACAAATACCTGCCATGGATGTACGCCTGTGTTTAAGCATAAACAGATTTCAAACGGCTGTGGTATTTTAAAATGAAGAAAACATCCTCTGTACTGTTATAAAGGGAAAAATAAGCTATAGAACAAAAATAAAAGAAATAATATTTTACTATTTAAATCAAGCCATGGTTACGCATATAACCTAATTAATTAAAATTGGATATTCTAACATTAGAGGCAATGGGATCTGACTTACTTTTGGAGCTTGAGGGAAAAACAGCAATTTTAACACTTTGCTTCACTTTCATAAGTTGAGACTCTGTCTGTCACTATTAAAATTACATTCATAACAAAAGTAGCTTTACTTAACTACACTTAAAATGGAATTTTTCAAGTTTGAATATTTTGAAATATACAGTATTTAATTGTTTGAGAATTTAAGGGTGCAAGCCATACATCTTTAGTTGTCAACTACCCATTTTCTTGTAACACTTTGCTGACTCTCATCCAATACCATGGGCTGTTATAGTCAGGTTCTGCTCACCTCAGCATAGTAAGTCACACACTCTATAAGCTTAAAGACTGCAAACCCAGTGATGACTATGTGGACTGAATTAAATTTAAGCAGCAAGCACAACACGGGGAAATTAGTTCCTTAACCATCATTAAATGGACCCAAGCTGTAATCTGACAAGGCAGTCATGTTGTCCAGAGTCAAACTCAAAGAACTACAGTATGTTGTGACATGTTGGCCCTCATCACTGACAGACAAAGACAGCTTCCTGAACCTAAAGAGACAAGAAGAAAACGGGCCCATGGGAAAAATGACTGTGCACATTTCTAAGAGAGCTACGTGTTAAAATTCACTACATGCTTTTAATTAATGACAAGCAGGAAGTGGATGAGAGAGGACAGAGGAAGACCAAGTACAGACAATCAACATAAACATCCTACAACGGGATGTGAAGGGAACGTAGCAGAAGGCATTGGGCTGTCAGCTAAGGGCCTGATTAATGACAGCTCTGTAGTCTGGAGGTGGTTGTATTCCAGTAATACAGCTCTCCCTTAAGCCCCAAGTGTCTCTAAAGTAGATTACTCCTCTACATATCCACTCATTATAAATCAAATAGGAGATATTATCTTTTGGACTATTCAACATTTTGTTTTTAACATTGTGATAAAGTGTATTTATAACTCCCTAAATGGTGCAGACACAGGAGTAGGTACCCTCATCTACCTTTCAGCACCACATATTCATTTCATTCTTAAAGTATTACTTCTGATGCGAAGATATGCATAATGGTGCTTAAATGTATAGTTTTGAACATGATGAAACTGAGTTTTACTTAGAGCCACGCCATACTGTCTACATTCGTGTATAGCCACCTCCTATATATTCTATGAGTTTGAGGACCATCCAGGCAATGGCCTAAGAGGCAAAGCAGTTTTCGTATGGAGTGGTCTGCTGGGGCAGCAGCATCATGGCAGCCAACAGGAAGAGACTGAACAGGCTGATCAAAAAAGCCAGCTCTGTTCTGGGGCACCGCTTCGACCTAATGGAGGAGAGAGAAGAGAGGAGGGTGGTGGCTAAGCTGTCATCTCTGCTGGAGTCCAAGTCCCACCCCCGTGGGACACACTGACTGCACCGAGGAGCTCATTTAAGCTGGATTCATGCTGCACATCTGCTGTCCACGTATCTGTAACCGGAAACCTCGTGTGACGAAATTTACATCATCTTCTCCACTCCACTAGTGTCCTCAGTGCTCAACAGCGGATGACCGACAGTGTGCAGCTCAAATTTTGTGACTGCGCCACCTACCCACGACCTGAATGCGTTGAAAAGCGCATGCGCAAGACTGAACATCCCATTCACAAGGTGGCGATATCGACAGAGCATACCAAGACAAAGTAGACGAAGAAGACAACAAGGAAGCGGAAGACGAGAATAAACATACATGAATCATACATACGTACTTCAGCAGCAGCATCTTCGTGGAAGAGGAGTGAAAACCAAGAAGTCAAGCAGCAGAAAGCAAGCAGTGTTTTTTTGTTGGTGAAAATCCTGGCGTGTCAGCGCATTGGCGCTACCTATAGGGCAGGAGTGAAACTACAAATGATGGTTGTGTGCATACATCAACCGCTTGGCCTGGGTAGATGAAAAAAGTGAGCATGTACAGCGCCGTGTGCGTGCCAAGCTCATCCAAACCGCAAGCAGACCAAAGTGGACTAGAGGGGAAATGCAGCATGAATAAGGCTTTAGTGGCAGGCTGCACCATCCTAAGTGCTTGAGAGTGAGGTTCCGCAGGTCCCTCCTACCTGCTGCTATCAGACTGTATAATCTAATCTGTGCTGCTCATAGAGACCGTACATAACACCACTACTTTGCACAATAGGGGTCGTTCCCTTCCAATACACTACTAATACAATTACAATTATTACTGAAGGTGGCAACAACACTGTTCATTCAACTGTAAAATATACTGTCTGGATTTATATTTATATACAGTATTGTCGGGTAATTTATTTAACCAACTGTAATGCTGTAAATACCAATTAAGTGCAATGCTCTTGTGCTGTGTATATACAGTATACACTGTGTATATATGTTATTTACTGTTTGTCTACCCAATTTCTCATGTTATTTCTTATCTTAGTTATAATTGCTCTGAGTGTTGCTATCCCTTTGCTGTTGCAATCTTGTAATTTCCCCATTGTGGGACTAATAAAAGTTTATCTTATCTTATATTATCTCTTTCACAAATTGCTGCTGGACCTCCACATGGAGGAGGGCTGGCATGAGCTCATTTTGCTTTCACTGAAGTGAGTCAATAACTTCCTCTACTGCAATGTTAAAGATTCACTCCAGAATATAACCCTTCCACCAAATTTCATTGATACTGGGTTTGTATATTTTCCTACTAACTTATAGAGAAAACAGACAAACAAAAAAACAGCAAAAACATAACCTCCTAACAGAGGTAAAAATGCATGTCTTTATTTATATATACAGTATATCATGATAAAGATGACTAACTGATGTAATTTCTCTGTATTTTTCATAGTCGGAATTTACTTGTAACAGAACACTATTTATCGATGGTGTTAGGCGATTAAAATATTTTATCACGCGTTAACTCATGATTAATCACAATTTAATCACAAATTTCCTTTATTAGTACTAATATACCTTATTTTTTTCTTTGAACCAACTAACGTAAATTTGTGCTTATATACATGCAGGCCCTCTAATGGTTGAACATTGCAAACAGAAGGTTTAAACTAAAGATGGGTGGAGCTGATATGTTAGAAATGGAATATTTAGATAAGTCTGCAGCTTTGAGCCTTTAGTTAAGCTATTTTTGTAAACTTTGCCATTGCTATATGAGCCTATGCCTTGCAGCAACAATCTCTACTAATAATCTAATAATAATATTTACTAAATTAAATTTAAGTAGTTTTCTAAAGCTTATGTCCAGTCCACTATTGCGTTCAAAGCACACCACCAATGAAAGAAATGGTCTTGAATGCATCCATTCACAGCTGCAAGAATACAGGGAAAAGAATTATGAATAGAAGAAGAGTAACACAGAATGCACCGTATGAATAAATGGGCATTCATCGGTTTCTTCAAAGCAGCCAACATTCAGACCAATCCCTGTGTGTGTATGGAGACAATACATTTCTCAGTATAGAAAAGGCTCGGGGTGACAGAATCTTGGATGAAGGGACGCGTTTTTAATCTAGGAACTGCCGCCTGTAGTATTAAATTAATGTCAAGTGAATGTGGAATTGTATAGACTGCTAAATGACCGCCCTCCGAGCAATGTATCAGTATGGGATGACATCTGAGGCAGAATCATTTGTTTTTTTGACTGTGCAGCTGTCTGGGATGATGTGCTTTGACTTGGAAGGGCAGTTAAAAATTTTGTTATGACACACAAAATAAAGATAAAGTGACTAATTGAGTCATAAATGTTGGAAAAAATATTTTTCATCATTTTTTCTCATTTTTTTAAACTTTGTCCTCTAGCTGTAGATAAAAGGACAGTTTTCCTATTTCTATCAGTGTGAAAAATTTTCAGAATATACACAAAGAGAATGTTCTAGTCAGGCAAAATACTTACATTTGTCCATTCTACACAGCACCTTGTGTAGGATTATTGGTATTATGTGCAAACAAAGCTCATACGAATAGCACAGAGCAGTGAGCTGCAGTGAACACAGCTGACATGCTGCCCACTGTATGTCAACAGGTTTGGGGTTCTGTGCAAAGCTCCTGTAGTGTTGCATCTCACCAAGTCTGCTCTCTCAAACTCAAAACCAAAAGGCATAGTGTTTGTTTTTCATCTCCCAGCTCCTAAAATTCATCATCGCTTTAAAAAATTTCCCTATTGTGGGACTAATAAAGGCTTATCTTATCTCATCTTATCTTAAAAATGGATCAAACCACGCCAGGCAGCTGGACCGGACAACATACCAGGTCGGTTCTGAAGGACTGTGCGGAGGAGCTCAAGAATGTCCTGGCCGACATCTTCATCTCCCTGAATTAAGCTGTTGTCCCCATGTGTTTCAAAACTGCTACCATAATACCAGTCCCAAAGAAGCCCGTCCCATCCAGCTACAACGATTACCGGCCCATAGCACTGACCTCCATCATAATGGAGTGCTTTGAGCGGTGGTCATGCAGAACCTCAAGTCCACCCTCCCTCCATCCCTCCATCCCTCCCTCCCTCTCACGACCCATCTCAGTTTGCATACAGGTCAAACAGATCCACAGAAGATGCTATCTCTGCTGCTTTCCATCCAGCTCTCACCCACCTGGACTCAAAGAACTTCTATGTGCGAATGTTGTTCTTGGACTTCAGTTCTGCATTCAACACAATCATTCCCCAGCACTTAATACAAAAACTCAGACACTTGGGACTCAAAACCGCTCTCTGTAACTGGGTGCTGGACTTTCTCACAGGGAGGCCACAGAATGTGTGGATCGGCAGTAACACCTCCCAGACCATCACATTGAGCACAGAGGCCCCACAAGGGTGCGTGCTCAGCCCGCTGCTCTTCACCCTGCTGACCCATGACTGCGTACCAGTCTACAGCACCAACAACATCATCAGGTTTGCGGACGACACAACGATGGTGGGCTTCATCACAAACAATAAAGAGGCCAACTATATAAATGAGGTGAGCCAACCATGGCTGAAACAATTAGTCGATGTTGCTGATGACGTCAATCATAAAAAATTGTTGACTCAAATTTTTATTGTTGACAAATTGTTTAATTTTAAAGTTTATACGCATGCTGCGGAAATGTTCAGTTTAACTGTTCCAGCGAAGAAGAAGAGAAAGGCATCATGGCAACATGGAGAAGGCCAAAAGTTTCCAAAGTATGGGAGGATTTTACTGAAAATTAATACATGAAATGAAAGCACCAAGGTGCTGATGCCTCAGTGCCAGAGCCTTGGTATGCATTCTTGGATCATCACCAAAATCTTATGGGTTCCTCTCTAGCCCAAGGACCACCTGTGATAAAAAATTTCATCCAAATCCATCTAGTAGTTTTGGAGTATTCTTGCTAACACTCTATGAGAAGATAAGAGCCTTGGTGGAGGTATGCATACTGGGATCATCACCAAAAGGTTATGGGTTCCTCTCTAGCCCAAGTACCACCTCTGGTAAAAATTTCATCCAAATCCATCCAGTAGTTTTGGAGTACACACATGTGCAGTGAAAATAATCTGCAGTTCACATGCCTGTACTGTCATCGGCAGCCAAGAGCCACCATACTGATTTGAACAGCTGCAATCCAAACAAAAAAAAAGAGCACGGTGGCAGACGTTTTAAATGGCATAAGTGATGGCGGTACGTGAATACAATGACAATCAAGACGAGCAGGAGCTTTTGCCGTTTAGTGGCAGAGGAAGAAAACAGACAGGCAAAAAGGCAGTTCAGGTTACTTTATTTGTACACGTAGGTAGATTTGTTTTGCAGTCAGGTGACATCCTTTTAGACACATATTTACAAACCACAATTACATTCAACATGAACACAAACACAGGCACACATGAGGCTGATTATAAACACGATAAAAGTACTCAAGGCCCCACCAATCAAGACATAAGACAAAGAGACAAGAGAAAAAACAAAGAGATAAGAGAGACGGGTCATATTAAAAAAGTTAAAAACTAAGTCAAAGAGATTAAAAACTTAAAAGTCTAAAACCCAATGAAAGATTTGAAACCCAAATAAAAAACCTACAAGAATAAATAAATATAAAATAAAAAATTCATAAATAGATAACTAAATTATGTGCAATATATTGTTACATCTTGTTCAACTCTTTGACAGCAGCAGGGACAAAGCTGTTTTTGTAGCGCTGGGTTTTACATTTTGGGACAATAAACCTCCGTCTAGAGGGAAGAAGCTGAAAGTGGCAGTGCAAAGAGTGGGAGTCATCATTTAAAATATGTCTGATGTCATGTCTGCTTTTTTTTTTTTTTTTTTTTTTTGTTACTTATTTGTACCTGTAGGTAGATTTGTTTTGCAGTCTGGTGACACGCCACCAGCTGCTGGTCGCTGCGTGCGCAAGCGCCCTGTATCCCTAACCTGCATGTTTTTGGCAAGTGGGAGGAAACCGGAGAAATCCCGGAGTAAACCCACGCAACACGGGGAGAACATGCAAACTCCGCACAGATCAGTGTTGGCCGGGGGCTGGGATCGAACCCATGATCTCACGATCCCCGCGATCCCCCGGCCGAGGGTAAACTGTGCTGCCACAGTGCTAACCACTGCGCCACCGTGCAGCCCATATGTCATGTCTGCTTTGACACATGTTTGTGTACAGGATGAAGAGTAGTGATGGCAACACACACCCCTGAGGACAGCCAGTAGAAGAACACTTTTGGGTCAGACAATGTACCATTGACCCTTACTCTCTGTGTCCTGCTGGTTAAAAAAATCCAGAATCCAACCCACCAGATTATTACTCAAATCAAATTGTTGTAGGAGCCTTTCAACTAAAATGTGAGGTTGGATTGTATTAAAAGCAGAAGAAAAGTCCACAAATAAAAGCCTGACATGTGTCCCATTAAAATCCAGATGTTTAAAAAGCATGTTAAGCAGAGTGGCAGTAGCATCCTCCACTCCTCTGTGAGGCCTGTATGCAAATAGGCCTCACAGACGGACATTTGTTCACCCAGTATTGGCGGATTGCTCAGTACTTCCCTGTGGCGGGAGTGTCCGAGCACATGCGCAGTTTACTGTGACCATTTTGTGGGTGAGGAATGTTGGGACTTGGAGTTTTTAACGAGTTTAACCTTGTCCTTTCTCTGCAAAACTAAACAGCAAAACCAGTGTGAAAACAATTGATGTGATGAATAAATGGTGTAGATGCTGAATATGTGTTTTTTTCCAGTAACCGCTATTTTATAACAGTTCAGCTCTACGTGCTGTAAAAAAAAAGTGCTGTGTTGTGCTGTAAAAAAGTCGCACTGCTGCCTTTAGTAGTTATTAAGATACCTTTTCCCTCGGCTTCATTGACGTTAAAGGTGAGTTAAATTTGTGTTTATTTTGAAAACAAAGCCTTACCTTGGAATTCTGGCAAATTAAAAGTCGAGAAAATATGGCGATACAATGATACAAGCCTTTAGTTCCACTTAATTTTGACCGGGCGAGCTGAAACAGAGAGGCAGACAGACGGACAGGTACACACATCCACACACAGACGCATTAACTGATTACCATATGCCTCTCTGTTTCACCAAGGAATAACAAGTTAAATGTAAACTGTAAAACAGTTTGTCATATCACAGCTGCACTACAGTAATGCATCCATTCCCTCCTCCTTTCCATTCCTCCGTCTCCGGCCACCTGTCAGCGGACTGCACCGGTAAGGTTAGCAAGTTAAGTTAGCACTTCTTATTTTCAATGAGCGACTCTCTCAGCTTTAGAAAACTGACCACACTATTAGTGTGTGCCGTTTAAATAGTTTACCTGCTGTCAGACAGTAATCTCTCTTACGATGGTTGCTGACAGCTGAGCTGCTTCTGTTATGCTGGCTATATATGTTAACTGCAGTAAATGGGTGAATTACAGGAGCAGCTTACTCTTTTTTTGTATTCTGTTATTGTCACTGTAAAATCAGTGTTCATTCTGAATATTAGTGCATCTCAGTAAATTAGAATACCATGATTTGTAATTTAATTAAAAATGATAACCATAATCATCCCAAATAAATTTAAAATGGCTTAACTATTTTACTGTATGTGTAGTGAAGGCTCACATTCCTGCACTGATATTTAAAGTGTTTTGTTTTTATTTTGGACTGGAAGAAGTGCTTTTAATTTTCATCTGAAGCCTAATTAAACTTTTAAACTTCTAGACCCAGCAAGGTTTCAATCAGGATGGACTAGCTTGTTATTTTCTTTCTTTTTTTTTTTTAACTTTAATGGAGTTGAATATTACTCTAGTTTGTCTTTAACATGCAGTTACAACAGCCTTTATGGAGCAGCAGAGGTGCTATTTGAGTTTTTACACTTTAACATCTATCATTTAATTGTGTTGCTACACTTTTGATTAAGCTGTAAAGTTCAAGTTTGCAACTCATATTTGATGGGTCATTATTTTATTTAGCTACTGGAACTTTTTATAATAGGCTACATTATGTTAAGGCAGAGACAGAAGCTGAGCTGGCGGACATGACAGAAATAATCACAATTAGTTGAATAATCGAAAAAATAGTCATTTGATTAGTCGACTACCAAAATAATCGTTAGTTGCAGCCCTAGAGCCGACTGGTCCAGTGGTATAAAGACAATAATCTCTTTCTGAACGTGGGGAAAAACCAAGGAGATTGTTGTCGACTTTAGGAGAGGACACACACAGCATGCCCCTCTGATCATCGATGGAGCAGCTGTGAAGAGGGTGAGCAGCACCAAGTTCCTGGGGGTGTGCATCTCTGAGAACATCTCCTGGTCCAACAACACCACATCACTGGCCAAGAAGACTCAAACTTGCCTCTATTTCCTCCGGAAACTGAGGAGAGCACGAGTCCCACCCCCATCATGTGCTTCTACTGGGGCACCATTGAGAGCATCCTCACCAGCTGCATCACAGTGTAGTACGGAAGCTGCACCACCTCCTGCCTGAAGACACGACAACGCACAGTGAAAGCAGCCAGCAAGATCATCGGTGCCCCTCTGCCCTCTCTCTCGGACATCTACCACACCCGCAGAGCCATCAACATTGCAGGTGACACCTCCCACCCCTCACATTCCCTCTTCAGCTCCCTGCCCTTGGGGGAAAGGTACCGGAGACTCTGGGCCCACTCCACAAGACTATTAAACAGCTTTGTTCACCAGGCCATCAGGACCCTGAACTCTGCCTACGCCCCCCCCCCCCCCCCCACTCCTGGACCATAACACACTCATCCACACAATAACTACCTCAGCTATTTGCACAGAAATACTTGGTACACCAACAGTAATACATCTGCTGCTATATGTCTCTGCACCTTACTGCAACCATTTGCACAAATGCCATACCTGCTGCTGTCTGTCTGTTATTGAAATATTGATCATGTGCAGTCCTTTCTGTCACTGTCTGCACCTACAATGCCGCACTGAACTTGCAATTACGGGTATTACGGCTCCACTTTTTCTGTATATAAGATTGCTGGGTTTTATTGTTTTTCTTTATTTGCACTATGGGTATCATTACTGTTCATAGACTGCTGTTGCTGTTTTTCATCCTTATTCCTTCTTTTTTTATATATTGCGCACATGACTAAGAGAGAGAAATGGCATTTCAATTCTCCTGTATGTCCTGTACAGAAAGAAGTACTGACAAATATCAGTCCTTACTGTCCTCTGAAATTAGCTTAGTGCAACAAATAAGAATGCTACGTACAATTTGTGTGTCAGAATAACTGAACACAGGAGATCAAATGTTTTTTGTTTTGTTTTTTTTAAAATCAAGCATCCTGAAGCCAACATAAGGTAATTAATTCCCTTCTACAGCATGTGAGACACCATGTGGTGTATATGGGTGGTGCCTATCTCTGTTTCTCTGACCCCAGACCACACAGCTACTGCAAGTAGTGAAAGCTTCAGTGGGAGGTCAGTCCTCTGGTAGCTCTGTGTGTTAAGGTAATTAAAGCAGTAGAAATTCTTTTAATCATGACATGAAGGAAAGCACAATTTGAACTTTTAACAAACCGACTGCTTTATCAGCATATTTTCTGTAATAGACACCAGACTGTCAATGACAGAGTAGCCTCTTTCTAGGTTAATGAACACCTAGAGGCCACCAAGAGCCTACACTCTGTCATCATCGGGATAACACACATGTACTAATATATACAGTATATATATATATATATATATATACACACACACACACATACAGTGGTGTGAAAAGTGTTAGCCCTCTTCCTGATTGTTCATTTTTTTGTGTATTTGTCACACTTAAATGTTTCAGATCATCAAACAAATTTAAATATTAGACAAAGATAACACAAGTAAACACAAAATGCAGTTTTTAAATGAAGGTGGTTATTATTAAGGGTAAAAACAATCCAAACCTGCATGGCCCTTTGTGAAAAAGTGATTGCCCCACCGTTAAAACAAATTAACTGTGGTTTATCACATCTTTGGAAAGCTGTGTTCAATTTCTCTAGCCACACCCAGCCCTGATTACTGCCACGCCTGTTCTCAATCAAGAAATCACTTAAATAGGACCTGCCTGACAAAATGAAGTAGACCAAAAGATCCTCAAATGCTAGATATCATGCTGCCATCCAAAGAAATTTAAGAACAAATGAGAAACAAAGCAACTGAGGTCTATCAGTCTGGAAAAGGATATAAAGCTATTTCTAAAGCTTTGGGGCTCCAGCGAACCACAGCGAGAGCCATTATCCACAAATGGCGAAAACATGGAACAGTGGTGAACCTTCCCAGAAGTGGCCAGCTGACCAAAATTACTCCAAGAGCGCAGCAACAACTCATCCAACAGTTCACAAAAGACCCCACAACAGCATCCAAAGAACTGCAGGCCTCACTTCCCTCAGTTAAGATCAGTGTTCATGACGCCACCATAAGAAAGAGACTGGGCAAAAATGGCCAGCATGGCAGAATTCCAAGATGAAAACCACTGCTGAGCAAAAAGAACATAAAGACTCATCTCAGTTGTGTCAGAAAACATCTTGATGATCCCCAAGACTTGAGAAAATACTCTGTGGACTGACAAGACAAAAGTTGAACTTTTTGGAAGATGTGTGTCCCATTACATCCGGTGTAAAAGTAACACAGCAGACTTCCGGTTATGGCGGCCGCCTAGAAGGACACGTATCACTCTGCTCTGCTCCTGGAAATAAAGATTCGGCAAACAACTCTCTCATTTGGAACAGAACTTTTCCCAGCGTTTGGGTGAGGATATGCCGGGGAAGACTAAGGCTGGGAAATCAAGCGGGGGAAAAATTGAATCGCCGAAGCAGTCCAAATTAACGGACTTTAAAGTTTGTGGCGCAGTAGAAAAAGCTGCGGATATGGCGGATGAAACTAGCAGTGGTGCGGTAACTGCTGATGATGGCGGCACAGGTGCAGTGCTGGCTGCCATTAGCTCAATGAGAGCAGACTTTTCCGCTAAACTTGATGGGATTATGGCAGCGTTGGATGCAATGAGAAAGGAGTTGGGTGACTGCGTGGAGCGAGTGACGCAGGCGGAGCTTCGTGTTTCAAGTGCGGAGGATGAAATCAGCGGACTTCAAATAAAGGTGCGCACTTTGGAAAAAAAAAATAAAGATCTGGAAAATAACGTTCTGGACTTGGAGTCCCGGTCCAGATGGAACAACCTGAGGCTGGTGGGTTTACCGGAGGGAGCCGAAGGTCGTGATTCATGCTCCTTTTTGGAGGGGTGGATCCCGGAGGCGCTGAACAACGCGGAGCTAAAATCATCAGTCGTCTTGGAAAGCTCCCACCGAATTGGCCCACCGAGAGGTAACAAGGCAGCACCGAGGACGCTAATTATGAAGTTTCTTAGCTACAGAGACAGGATGACGATCTCCAACGCGGTGCGGGCCAAAGGAGAAATTAAATACCAAGATCAGCAGGTGCGGTTCTACCCAGATTTGGCCTCAGGAATCCAACAATTAAGGAAGGAGTTTGACCCCATCCGTAAAGAACTGCGCAACCTTGAGATTCGTCATGGAGTGATTCACCCTGCAAGACTTCTGGTCACATATGAGGGCAGAACACACATCTTCAAGACCCCCGAGGAGGCGCAGGAGCTCATCAAGAAGATCCAGGAAGAGACTGGTGGGAGCTAAGCATGAACAGAATATAGGGTAGAATATTTGAGCATTTAACTGATTAGAAGCATATAACAAGATTACAAAATATAGATTGTATTACATATTAAAAAAAATTTAAAAAAAAAAGTACAAAATTGCTATAAAATTTTGGAGTTAAATTGGAAAATTACAGAAGAGAGTTAATGTTACGTTATTAAAAGCAGTAGAGTTAGGGTGATTGGGAGGATGAAGAAGGAGTGGCTTTGGCTGATCCTCGTGGGTGTGGAACGGTCGATGGCTATATCGGGAGACGGAATTTTTCTTTTGTTTTTGGGGGGATTGCCACAAATGTGGGAAGGGGGAATTTGTTTGTGTGTAGTTTGTAGGGTGAATGTTCAACCACTCATTTTTTTGCTTTTCTGTTTGAGCATGTTTACACTGCAAGGTAATCCTAAACCCCCTATTGATCATAAATCAAAGCGTTAATCTTAATTTAACTTCATGGAATTGCAGAGGTCTACAAAATTTAAAAAAACTTAAACAAGTTATGAATAAAATAAAAGACATGGGTTCAAAAATTGTGTTTTTACAAGAAACTCATCTAATAGAGGAGGATGTAAAAAGAATTAGGAGTAGATGGCAAGGAAATGTTTTCACCTCATCATTTTCATCCCGAGCCAGGGGAGTTATGACTCTCATACATAAATCAGTCCCATTTCAAGTGAAAAATGTAATTGGAGACAAATTTGGAAGATATGTAATCATTCAAGGATCTTTGCTATTAGAAAATATAAATTTGGTGAACTTATATGGTCCCAATATAGATGATCAAAAGTTCTTTGCTAATTTATTTCTTATCTTATCATCACTTACAGGGCAACATATAATAGCAGGGGATTTTAATTGTACATTGAACCCCAGTATAGATAGATCAACAGGACTGGACTGTACGCACAATGGATGTAGGATGACCATTAATCATTTTATGAAAGAATTGAAATTGATAGATATATGGAGAGAAATGAAACCACAAGTTAAAGCATACTCTTGTTATTCCAATACCTACAAGACATTCTCACGTATTGATTATTTTTTGATCTCCACAGAATTAAGGTCCAAGATTCAAAACTGTTTTTATGATAACATCGTGATCTCTGATCATGCACCCTGCTGTCTAATATATGTAGATAAGAAATTGACAAAGGAACCAGGTAGATGGCAATTTCAGCATAAATGGCTTCAGGATGAGGAATTTGTTAAATACATAGAAAAACAGATAGATGAGTTCTTTGACATCAATACTACACAAACATCAGCATGTGTAAAGTGGGAGGCTTTCAAAGCTTTTATTAGGGGACATATTATTAGTTATACAGGTTCAAAATCTAAGAAGACTCGAGAGGAGAGAGTCCAATTGGAACATAAAATAAAAATTCTTCAAGAAAGAGTGTATGCAGGAAGAGATCCAAGGTTTGAGAACGAATTACTGATTTTGAGAGCTGAATATGACAAAAAAATCAGCGAATAGAGCTGCCTCGAGTCTTCTAAGATTGAAACAATCTTTTTATGAACAAGGTGAAAAATCAGGAAAGTTATTGGCATGGCAGATTAAACAATTAGAATCTAAAACACCAATTACTAGTATTATAAGTAATGGACAGGTAGTTATAGATCCTTTAGAAATTAATAGAGCCTTTAGATTTATTCTCAAGAATTAAAAAAAGGTTAGTGGAATTTATATGGAACAACAGGAGGGCTAGATTACATCTGTCTTTATTATATTTACCATTTGATCGTGGAGGTCTGAAATGTCCAAATTTTATGTTGTATTATTGGTCGGCACAACTGAGGTCTATGACATATTATCTTTCATCAAATGATCTCCCTCACTGGACTGAAATGGAATCATACAATTTACCTTTACCTCTTCCCATATTCATATACTCAGATTCGGCAAAAAAATTACAAAAACAAGTTAAAAATCCATTTGTAAAGCATATGATCAAAATATGGTGTGAAGCTAAAAACTATTTAAAAGAACCACAGTTATTGTCACAATTTAGTCCAATATGGAGTAATCAATATTTTAAACCAGGGAGAGCAGACGCTGTATTTAAAGTATGGAATTTAAAAGGGATACAAAAGATTCAGGATTTATATTTGCCAGGTGCAGAAAACATAATGTCTTTTGAAGAGCTGAGGATCAAATTTAATCTCAATAGAACACATTTTTTTAAATATCTTCAACTTAGAAACTTTATTTGATCAAATCAAAATAAAGCTCTCACTCGACCTATCTATTCATCCTTGGAAAAAATGTTGATGAAAGATAGTAAAAGAAAGGGTATTATTTCAGAGTTTTATAACTCATTGACACTATCTTCAAGCGAAAATTCACTGAAAAGATTAAACTACTGGAAAGAAGATCTGCAAACTGAAATTTCAGAGGAACAATGGGAACTGGCTTGTACAGAAGCTCAAACCAAATCAATAAATGCACGCCTTAAATTGATACATTTCAAATGGTTAATGCGGATGTAAGTTACACCGGAGGAGTTAAATAGATATAACAAAAATATACCAGATACATGCACAAAATGCATGGAAAGTAAAGGAACCCTATTTCATTGTGTATGGGAATGTAGATTAATAAGAATGTTTTGGGAAGAGGTGAGGGTAACAATTGAAAAATAATCTCAAAACAAATCATATTGAATCCTAAACTGTTTTTGTTGGGTCTGTACCCAGAAAAGCATAATTTTAATAAAAGTGAAAGAACATTCATAGACCTCAGTTTGCTTAATGCCAAAAAATGTATTGCACTATTATGGAAAAAGACTCATAGACCAGATGTGACTCAGTGGTTAAGACAGATGTTAACAAACCTTCCATTAGAAAGAATAACATATATACTGAAATCAAAGGAAATTGTGTTTGAGAATATATGGAGACCTTTTATTGATTATGTAAAAAATTTAAACATAACTCTTGAAGAAGAAGGTGAATGATGTGTGTGGACCTTGTAAATTCCAAACTGGTGAACATAATATGTATACTTATGTATTGGATTGTCTAGACTAAACAGAGGAGCATTGTTGAAGATTTGATTTTGTTGGTGGTTGTTGGTGTTTTTTAGTGCATTTTTTTTTTTTGTAGTACTTTAGTGTTAGTGTTTGATTGTTTGTATCATGTTTGTTAAAAAAAAAGGTTCAATAAAGATATTGTGGAAAAAAAAAGTAACCAATTCAGAAAAGGAACATCTGTACATCTGTAACATCGAACATCTATAATTTCACAGTTTGGGATCAATAAAGTACATCTATCTATCTATCTATCTATCTATCATACCAACAGTAAAATATGGTAGTGGTAGTGTGATGGTCTGGGGCTGTTTTGCTACTTCAGGACCTGGAAGACTTGCTGTGGTAAATGGAACCAATTCTGCTATCTGCCAAAAAATCCTGAAGGAGAATGTCCGGCCATCAGTTCATGACCTCAAGCTGAAGCACACTTGGGTTCTGCAGCAGGATAATGATCCAAAACACACCAGCAAGTCCACCTCTGACTGGTTTAAGAAAAACAAAATGAAGACTTTGGAGTGGCCTAGTCAAAGTTCTGACCTGAATCAGACTGAGATGCTGTGGCATGACCTTAAAAAGGCGGTTCATGCTCGAAAACCCTCCAATGTGGCTGAATTACAATTCTGCAAAGATGAGTGGGCCAAAATTCCTCCACAGTGCTGTAAAAGACTCATTGCCAGTTATCGCAAATGCTTGATTGCAGTTGTTGCTGCTCAGGGTGGCCCAACTAGTTATTAGGTTTAGGGGCAATCACTTTTTCACACAGGGCCATGTACAGTAGGTTTGGATTTTTTTTTCTCCTTAATAATAAACACCTTCATTTAAAAACTGCATTTTGTGTTTACTTGTGTTATCTTTATCTAATTTGTCTGATGATCTGAAATATTTAAGTATGACAAACATACAAAAAAATGAGAAATCAGGAAGGGGGCAAACACTTTTTCACACAACACATATACATATACATACAGTCAACTGAAAAAATAAGGACACCCGGTATATTGTAGGCCTGTGTGTTTTTTTAACATATTTGGACATGTGGAAATTTAATATCAATGTTAAAAATGCTGGGAGATTCATGTAATACATCCAAACAATTAAAAATGAATTAAAGACTTTTTTCAAATTTTCTGTAAAATATAATTCTAAACAAAAGGTGAGGAATAAATTAGGACACCCCCATTCATTCCCACTTAAAATGACTAAAATAAATGTTAAAAAAAATTCAACTAAAAACAAAAACAAGGTTAGACAGATATGTAAACATTTCTTAATAAAGAACTTAATATTTATAGGGGTGTCCAAATTTTTTCACATGACTACATACATACAGTACATATACAGTATATTATTATTATATTTCATCCAGGATGTGTCTATACATTGCTGCATTCATCGTTCCCTCTATCCTCACTAGTCTCCCAGTTCCTGCCACTGAAAAACATCCCCACAGCATGATTCTGCCACCACCACTGGCATGGTGATGAGCGGTGCCTGGTTTCCTCCAAACATGATGCCTGGCATTCACGTCAAAGAATTCAATCTTTGTCTCATCAGACTAGAGAATTTTGTTTCTCATGGTCTGAGAGTCCTTCAGGTGCCTTTTGGCAAACTCCAGGCGAGCTGCCATGTGCCTTTTTCTAAGGAGTGGCTTCCGACTGGCCACTCTATCATACAGGCCTGATTGGTGGATTGCTGTAGAGATGGTTGTTGCTCTGGAAGGTTGTCCTCTCTCCACAGAGGAATGCCGGAGCTCTGACAGAGTGACCATCGGGTTCTTGGTCACATCCCTGACTCAGGCCCTTCTCCCCCGATCGCTCAGTTTAGATGGCCGGCCAGCTCTAGGAAGAGTCCTGGTGGTTCCAAACTTCTTCCATTTACAGATGATGGAGGCCACTGTGCTCATTGGGACATTCAAAGCAGCAGAAATTTTTCTGTACCCTTCCCCAGATTTGTGCCTCGAGCCAATCCTGTCTCGGAAGTCTACAGACAATTCCTTTGATTTCATGCTTGGTGTGTGCTCTGACATGCACTGTCAACTTTCTTAGATTTTTATTTTTAATAAATTTGCAAAAATCTAAAAAAAAACCCACTTTTGTCATGTTGCCATTATGGTGTATTGTGTGTAGAATTTTGAGGAAAAAAAAAAGAATTTATTCCATTTTGGAATAAGGCTGTAACATAACAAAATGTGAAAAAGTGAAGTGCTGTGAATACTTTCTGGATGCACTGTACACACACACACACACACACACACAGAAAGCGGGGAAAATAAGTATTTAGCATGTCAACATTTTTCTCATTAAACATATTTCTGATGGAACCACTGACCTGAGATGTTCACCAGATATCAGTAACAACCCAAGTAATCCATACATACAAAGAAATCAAGGCAACTGTGTTCACAAAACAAGTTATATTTAATGAAATGGAATGACACAGGGAATAGGTATTGAACACATGAAGAAAAAGAGGTGCAATAAGGCATAGAAAGCCAAGAAACCAGCTGAAATTCATCAGAATTTAGGAAGCCATCCCGTCCACCATCAGTGCAAATTAATTTCAGCTGGTTAAGTCCTGACTGAATGCCTTTAAAACGTTCTGTAAATATCAGATTGTCACACCACAAAGAACTCATGATTCACAACTTTATTGTTGCAAAACATAATGATGGCACTGGTTACAGGTGCATTTCTAAACTGCTGAATGTTCTAGTGAGCACTGTTGGAGCCATCATTCAGAAGTGGAAAGAACATCATTTTACCTTAAACCTGCCACAACCAGGAGCTCCTCACAAGATTTCTGAAAGAGGAGTCAAAAGAATTATCAAGAGTTATCCAAGAACCTAAAACCACTTGTGGAGAGCTCTAGAAAGACCTGAAGTTAGCAGGTACTGCTGTTTCAAAGAAAACAATAAGTAATGCACTCAACTGACATGGGCTCGATGCACGCTCACCTCACAAAACTTCATTGCTGAAGAAAAAGTATGTTGAAGCTCATTTAAAGTTTACTGCACAACATTTGGGCAAGCCAGTAAAAATACTGGGAGAATATAGTCTGGTCAGATGAGACCAAAATTGAACTTTTTGGATGCCACAACACACAGTATGTTTGGACGAGAAATGGCACTGCACCTCTCATCATGGTGTGGGGGTGTTTTTCAGCACATGGTAAAGGCAGACTTCATATAATTGAAGGAAAGATGAATGGACAAATGTACAGAGACATCCTTGATAAGAACCTGTAGCCATCTGCCAAGATGGTGATGATGAAACAAAGGTGGACATTTCAGCAAGACAATGATCCCAAACACACAGCCAAGGAAACTCAACTGGCTCCAGAGAAGGAAAATAAAGCTGCTCGAATGGCCCAGTCAGTCACCTGACCTGAATTCACTTGAAAATCTATGGAACAAACTTAATATCAGAGTTCATAGAAGACACTCATGGAACTTTCAAGATTTGAAGACAGTTTGTGTGGAAGAATGGGCTAAAATCACTGCTGAGCAATGCCTGCACCTAGTTTCTCCATATAGGAGGTGTCTGGAAGCTGTTATTACCAACAAAGGCTTTTCTACTAAATATTAAATGAATTTCACCAAGCAAGTTCAATACTTATTCCCTGTGTCATTCCACTTTATTAAATATAACTTGTTTTGTGAACACAGTTACCTTGATTTGACAGTTACCTTTGCATGTATGGATTACGTGGGTTGTTACTGATATCTGGTGAAAATCTCAGGTCAATGGCTCCATCAGAAATATGTTTAAGGAGAAAAATGTTGACGTGCTCAATACTTATTTCCCTCACTGCACACACACACACACACACACACACACACACACACACACACACACACACACACACACACACACACAAAAAGAGGGGACTGAAATGTTCATAGTGGTCAAATTTGACCAGATGTGGTTTATTTTTCAACCGCAGGGATCCAAGCACTGCAACACCGATGGAAGAAGTGTGTGGACTGGAGGAGATACTATGTTGAAAAATAAATGACATTTGATCAAATATGACCACTATCAACTTTTCAGCCCCCCCCCCCCCCCCCCCACACACACACACACACAGTAGAGATCTCAGAGGTTGTGTTAACTGAAAATTCTCCTTCACTGACAGATTTTTTTTCAGCAATGACAGAAAATTTTGAAAGCTGTCATTTCACAGATTACACTGAGGGTGATCTAATTAAAAAATTAAAATGACAGATAACAGATTATGACAGAAATTTTACAACCCTGTCTGTCAAAATGATAGATAACAAAAAAAGTCTAGTGCAACCTCTGATATATGTGGCCCGTGCTGGCAAAATGAGTCGGAATGCACCCTGGGTAATTATGAGCTACTGGCACGTGAAGTCATAAATCATGACTCTCTTTCTTTGCTGGTGGCAAGTCCCGGGAAAACCCCCGTCAGTGCCTGGTATCATTGTAAAGCTAGTAACTCCTACTTTTTAAAAATACACGTTTTTGTGGAAGACATAGCTCAGGACCGATCGAACGAGAATTTTCAAACCAGCCAAAATATAAACAAAATCAGCTTTTTGCTGGTCCATTTTTGCCCAATTCCTTCAAATTAAATATCATTTTGAAGGTCTTTCAATACAGAATATGAAAATAACGTTACCTCAGTTTTGAAAATTTCCTCATTATGACTCATTTTGCCAGCATGGGTATATACATATATACAGTATATATACATATATACAGTATAAGATTTATTATTTTATTGTTAACTGGTCATCTGGTCAGTTAACAATCTGATCATTTGTTAATTGATCATCATATATTTTTTCCACAATATCTTTATTGAACCTTTTTTTTTTGACAAACATAACACAAACAAACACTAACACTAAAGTACTACAAAAAAAATGCACTAAAAACACCTACAACCACCAACAAAATCAAGTCTTCAACAATGCTCCTCTGTTTAGTCTAGACAATCCATTACGTAAGTGTACATATTATGTTCACCAGTTTGGAATTTACAAGGTCCACACACATCATTCACCTTCTTCTTCAAGAGTTATGTTTAAATTTTTTACATAATCAATAAAAGGTCTCCATATATTCTCAAACACAATTTCCTTTGATTTCAGTATATATGTTATTCTTTCTAATGGAAGGTTTGTTAACATCTGTCTTAACCACTGAGTCACATCTGGTCTGAGTCTTTTTCCACAGTAATGCAATACATTTTTTGGCATTAAGCAAACTGAGGTCTATGAATGTTCTTTCACTTTTATTAAAGTTGTGCTTTTTTGGGTACAGACCCAACAAAAACAGTTTAGGATTCAATATGATTTGTTTTGAAATTATTTTTTCAATTGTTACCCTCACCTCTTCCCAAAACATTCTAATTATTCTACATTCCCATAAACAATGAAATAGGGTTCCTTTACTTTCCATGCATTTTGTGCATGTATCTGGTATGTTTTTGTTATATCTATTTAACTCCACCAGTGTAACATACATCCGCATTAACCATTTAAAATGTATCAATTTAAGACGTACATTTATTGATTTGGTTTGAGCTTCTGTACAAGCCAATTCCCATTGTTCCTCTGAAATTTCAGTTTGCAGATCTTCTTTCCAGTAGTTTAGTCTTTTCTGTGAGTTTTCACTTGAGGATAGTGTCAATGAGTTATAAAACTCTGAAATAATACCCTTTCTTTTACTATCTTTCATCAACATTTTTTCCAAGGATGAATAAATAGGTCGAGTGAGACCATTATTTTGGTTTGATCGAATAAAGTTCCTAAGTTGAAGATATTTAAAAAAATGTGTTCTATTAAGATTAAATTTGATCCTCAGCTCTTCAAAAGACATTATGTTATCTGAACATGACAAATATAAATCTTGAATTTTTTGGATCCCTTTTAAACTCCATACTTTAAACACAGCATCCGCTCTCCCTGGTTTAAAATATTGATTACCCCATATTGGACTAAATTGTGACAGTAAGTGTGGTTCTTTTAAATATTTTTTAGTTTCACACCATATTTTAATCATATGTTTTACAAATGGGTTTTTAACTTGTTTCTGTAATTTTTTTGCCAAGTCTGAATATATGAATATGGGAAGAGGTAAAGGCAAATTGTATGATTCCATTTCAGTCCAGTGAGGGAGATCATTTGATGAAAAATAATATGTCATAGACCTCAGTTGTGCCGACCAATAATACAACATAAAATTTGGACATTTCAGACCTCCACGATCAAATGGTTAATATAATAAAGACAAACGTAATCTAGCCCTCCTGTTGTTCCATATAAATTCCACTAACTTTTTTTTAATTCTTGAGAATAAATCTAAAGGTGGTGGTAAGGGAATGTATTGAAATAAATAAAGTATTTTAGGTAAGATATTACTTTTAAGTATATTGATTCTCCCGATCATCGACATTGGTAGTGACATCCATCTCTGAAGTAACTCATTAATATCTGTCATTAAGGCTTCATAATTGACACTGGCGACTGATTCTAGCTTAGGCACAATTTGGATTCCTAAATATTTAAACTGATTTACAACATTGAATTGATTTACCTCAGGGGCTGGATAATTTCTCTGGGTCTCATTTAGCATTAATATTGAAGATTTAGTTTTATTTATTTTATATCCTGATATTTCCCCAAAATTCTTTATTAAATTCAACAAGGTCGGAATTGATTTTTTAAGATTCAACATAAACAAAATTATGTCATCGGCATACAGGGAGATTTTATGTTCTGTTGGTCCAACTTTAATTCCATATATTTGTGACTGTAGACGTATCGCCATCGCTAAAGGTTCAATTGCCATAGTAAACAGTAAAGGTGAAAGTGGACAGCCTTGTCGACATCCTCTATTGATTTTTATTGATTTTGAAATATTGTTATTTGTTAGGATTTCTGCTGTAGCATTATTATATATTATCTGAACCCATCCATCCATCCATCCATCTTCTACCGCTTTTCCGGAGGTCCGGGTCGCGGAGGCAGCAGTTCAAGCAGAGAAGCCCAGACTTCCCTCTCCCCAGCCACCTGCTCCAGCTCTTCAGAGGGGATACCAAGGCGTTCCCAGACTAGCTGGGAGACATAGTCTCTCCACCGAGTCCTGGGTCTGCCCCGGGGTCTCCTCCCAGTGGGACGTGCCTGAAACACCTCAAGTGGGAGGCGTCCAGGAGGCATCCTAATCAGATGCCCATACCACCTCAACTGACTCCTTTCAATGTGGAGGAGCAGCGGTTCTACTCTGAGCCTCTCCCGGATGACTGAGCTCCTCACCCTATCTCTGAGGGTGAGTCCAGCAATCCTACGGAGAAAGCTCATTTCAGCCACTTGTATCCGCGATCTCGTTCTTTCGGTCATTACCCAAAGCTCGTGACCATAGGTGAGAGTAGGAACGTAGATTGACTGGTAAATCGACAGCTTTGCCTTAGAACTAAGCTCCCTCTTCACCACAACAGACCGGTACAACGTCCGCATCACTGCAGATGCTGCTCCAATCCGTCTGTCGATCTCTCGCTCCATTTTCCCCTCACTCGTGAACAAGACCCCAAGATACTTAAACTCCTCCACTTGGGGCAGGAGCCTGTCCCCAACCCGGAGAGGACAATCCACCTTTTTCCGGCTGAGGACCATGGACTCAGACTTGGAGGTGCTGATTCTCATCCCAGCCGCTTCACACTCAGCGGCAAACCGTCCCAGCAAGAGCTGTAGGTCATTGCTGGATGAAGCCAACAGGACAACATCATCTGCAAACAACAGAGATGAGATCCTGTGGTCACCAAGCATGACACCCTCCATTCCCTGGCTGCGCCTAGAAATCCTGTCCATAAAAATTATGAACAGGATCGGTGACAAAGGGCAGCCCTGGCGGAGTCCAACTCTCACTGGGAATGACTCCGACCGAGTGTTGGCAATACGAACTAAACTCTCACAACGGTCGTACAGAGACCGAATAGCTCGTAACAACAAGCCCGATACCCCATACTCCCGAAGCACCCCCCACAAAAATCCACGAGGGACGCGGTCAAATGCCTTCTCCAAATCCACAAAACACATGTAAACTGGTTGGGCAAACTCCCACGAACCCTCAAGAATTCTCGAGAGGGTAAAGAGCTGGTCCGATGTGCCACGGCCAGGACGAAAACCACATTGCTCCTCCTGAATCCGAGGTTCAACCAACGGCCGGACTCTCCTCTCCAGTACCTTGGCATAGACCTTCCCAGGGAGGCTGAGGAGTGTGATCCCTCTAAAGTTGGAGCACACCCTCCGGTCCCCTTTTTTGAAGAGAGGAACCACCACCCCGGTTTGCCATGCCAAAGGCACTGCCCCCGACCTCCACACAATGTTGCAGAGGCGTGTCAACCATGACAACCCAACAACATCCAGGGCCTTCAGGTACTCGGGGCGAATCTCGTCCACCCCCGGGGCCCGGCCACCAAGGAGATTTTTAACCACCTTGGCGACCTCAGCCCCTGTGATAGGCGAGTCATCCCCCTCGTCCCCAAACCCTGCTTCCTCTGTGGAAGGCGTATCAGTGGGATTGAGGAGATCCTCGAAGTATTCCTTCCACCGCCCGACGATATCCCCAGTTGAAGTCAACAGTGTCCCATCCGCACCATACACAGTGTGGACGGGGAGCTGCTTTCCCCTCCTGAGCCGCCGAACAGTTTGCCAGAATCTCTTTGAAGCCGACCGAAAGTCTTGTTCCATGGCCTCACCGAACTCCTCCCATACCCGGGTTTTTGCTTCAGCTGCACTCCGCTTGGCCTGCCGGTACACCTCAGCTGCTTCGGGAGTCCCACAAGCCAACCAAGCTTGATAGGACTCCTTCAGCTTAATGGCCCCCCTCACCACTGGTGTCCACCACTTGGTTCGGGGGTTGCCACCACGAGATGCACCGACCATCTTGCGGCCGCAGCTCTGGGCCGCCGCTTCAACAACAGAGGTGGAGAACATGGCCCATTCAGACTCCATGTCTCCAGACTCCCTCGGAATGTGGTTGAAGTTCTTCCGGAGGTGGGAGTTGAAGACCTCACGGACAGGGGCCTCAGCCAGACGCTCCCAGCACACCCTCACTATACGTTTGGGTCTACCAGGTCTGAATGGCTTCCTCCCCTGCCATCGGATCCAACTCACCACCAGGTGGTGATCAATTGACAGCTCTGCACCTCTCTTTACTCGGGTGTCCAAGACATACGGTCGCAGGTCTGATGATACGATAACAAAATCGATCATCGACCTACGACCTAGGGTGTCCTGGTGCCAGGTGCACATATGGACACCCTTATGCTTGAACATGGTGTTCGTTATGGACAGACTGTGGTTAGCACAGAAGTCCAATAACTGAACACCACTCGGGTTCAGATCGGGCAGGCCGTTCCTCCCAATCACCCCCCTCCAGGTTTCACTGTCGTTGCCCACGTGCGCATTGAAGTGCGCACGTGGGCATATTATCTGAACCCATTTTATGAAATTATTTCCAAGTCCAAACCTTTGTAAGACTTCAAAAAGAAAGGGCCATTCGACTCTATCAAAGGCCTTTTCGGCGTCCAGTGATGGACAGCTGTATCCGGTGCTTCTTTATTAGAATAAATAATATTAAATAGTCTTCTTACATTATGGAAGCCTTGTCTTCCCTTTATAAAGCCATTCTGATCTCGATTAATAATATTTGGTAAAATTTCTTGTATTCGTCTTGCTAAAATTTTACAGATTATCTTAAGGTCGGCATTTAATAGGCTTATTGGTCTCATATTTTCACATTTATTAGAGGGTTTACCTGGTTTTGGCAACAGTATAATTAAGGCATTATTCATGTATGATGGTAAATTACTATTTTGAAATGCTTCTAAAACCATTTCCAAAAAAGGTTTTATTAATTTATTCTTAAATTTTTTATAAAGGTCAACTGGGAGACCATCTGGTCCTGCACTTTTTCCTGATTTCATATTATCAATGGCTAGCCCAACTTCTTCTTGACTAATTTTAGACTCCAGTATCTCCCTGTTTTCATTTGAAATACACGGTATAGATAGTTCGTTCAAAAACCCATTTAGTTTTGTTAAGTCAGATTCATTTTTGGTATCATATAATTTTTCATAGTAATCTCTAAAGGCTCTATTAATTTCTAAAGGATCTATAACTACCTGTCCGTTACTTATAATATTGGTAATTGGTGTTTTAAATTCTAATTGTTTAATCTGCCATGCCAATAATTTTCCTGATTTTTCACCTTGTTCATAAAAAGATTGTTTCAATCTTAGAAGACTCGAGGCAGCTCTATTCGCTGATTTTTTGTCATATTCAGCTCTCAAAATCAGTAATTCGTTCTCCAACCTTGGATCACTTCCTGCATACTTTTTCTTGAAGAATTTTTATTTTATGTTCCAATTGAACTCTCTCCTCTCGAGTCTTCTTAGATTTTGAACCTGTATAACTAATAATATGTCCCCTAATAAAAGCTTTGAAAGCCTCCCACTTTACACATGCTGATGTTTGTGTAGTATTGATATCAAAGAACTCATCTGTTTTTCTATGTACTTAACAAATTCCTCATCCTGAAGCCATTTATGCTGAAATTGCCATCTACCTGGTTCCTTTGTCAATTTCTTATCTACATATATTAGACAGCAGGGTGCATGATCAGAGATCACGATGTTGTCATAAAAGCAGTTTTGAATCTTGGACCTTAATTCTACGGAGATCAAAAAATAATCAATACGTGAGAAAGTCTTGTAGGTATTGGAATAACAAGAGTAGGCTTTAACTTGTGGATTCATTTCTCTCCATATATCTAGCAATCTCAATTCTTTCATAAAATGAATAATGGTCATCCTACATCCATTGTGCGTACAGTCCAGTCCTGTTGATCTATCTATACCGGGATTCAATGTACAATTAAAATCCCCTGCTATTATATGTTGCCCAGTAAGTGATGATAAGATAAGAAATAAATTAGCAAAGAACTTTTGATCATCTATATTGGGACCATATAGGTTTACCAAATTTATATTTTCTAATAACAAAGATCCTTGAATGATTAAATATCTTCCAAATTTGTCTCCAATTACATTTTTCACTTGAAATGGGACCGATTTATGTATGAGAGTCATAACTCCCCTGGCTCGGGATGAAAATGATGAGGTGAAAACACTTCCTTGCCATCTACTCCTAATTCTTTTTACATCCTCCTCTATTAGATGAGTTTCTTGTAAAAACACAATTTTTGAACCCATATCTTTTATTTTATTCAAAACTTGTTTAAGTTTTTTTAATTTTTGTAGACCTCTGCAATTCCATGAAGTTAAATTAAGATTAACGCTTTGGTTTATGATCAATAGGGAGTTTAGGATTACCTTGCAGTATAAACATGCTCATACAGAGAAGCAAAAACATGAGTGGTTGAACATTCATCCTACAAACTACACACAAACAAATTCCCCCTTCCCACATTTGTGGTAATCCCCCCAAAATCAAAAAAAAAAATTCCGTCTCCCGATATAGCCATCGACCGTTCCACACCCACGAGGATCAGCCAAAGCCACTCCTTCTTCATCCTCCCAATCACCCTAACTCTGCTACTTTTAATGACATAACATTAACTCTCTTCTGTAGTTTTCCAACTTAACTCCAAAATTTTTAGCAGCTTTGTACATCATAGTTTTTTTTTTTGTTTTTTTTTAATATATAATACAGTCTATATTTTGTAAACTTGCTATTTGCTTCAAGTCAGTCAGATGCCTGTGCAAATGCTTAAATATTCTACCTTATATTTTGTTCATGCTTAGCTCCCACCAGTCTCTTCTTGGATCTTCTTGATGAACTCCTGCGCCTCCTCTGGGGTCTTGAAGATGTGGGTTCTGCCCTCATACGTGGTCAACAGTCTCGCAGGATAAATTACACCATGACGAATCCCAAGGTTGCGCAGCTCTTTACGTATGGGATCAAACTGCTTCCTCAATTGTTGGATTCCTGTGGCCAAATCTGGGTAGAACCGCACCTGCTGGTCCTGGTGTTTAATCTGGCCTTTAGCTCGCGCAGTGTTGAAGATCTTCATCCTGTCTCTGTTGCTGATAAACTTCATAATAATCGTCCTCGGTGGTCCCTTATCTCTCCGTGGGCCGATACGATATGCACTTTCCAGAACGACTGCTGATTGCAGCTCCGCGCTGCCCAGCGCCTCCGGAATCCACTTTTCCAAAAAGGAACATGTGTCCCGACTTTCGGATTCCTCCGGTAGACCCACCAGCCTCAAGTTGTTCCGTCTCGACCGGGATTCCAAGTCCAAGACATTATTTTCCAGACTTTTATTTTTTTTTTCCAAAGTGTGCACCTTTAATTGAAGACAGGTGACGTCATCTTCAGCACTAGCGACACGAAGCTCTACCTGCACCATTCGTTCTACACAGTCACCCAATTCTTTTCTCATTCCTTCCAACGCTGCCATAATCCCATCAAACTTAGCGGAAAAGTCCGCTCTCATTGAACTAATGGCGTTAAGCACCGCACCTGTGCCGTTTCCCACATTCACCGCACCGCTGCTCGCTTCCTCCGCCATATATGGAGCTTCTTTATCTGCTGCGTCACAGACGTGAAAGTCCGTTAATTTAGACTGTTTCGGCGGCTCGCTTTTTCCTCTACCTGGTTTTCCAGCCTTAGGCTTCACCGACATATCCTCGTCCAAACGCTGGGATAGGTTCTATCCCAAATGAGAGAGTTATTTGCCGTTTTTTCGTCTCCAGGAGCAGAGCAGAGTGAGACGTGTCCCCCTCACGTGGCCGCCATAACCGGAAGTCCAATTGATCATCATATTGATTTACTATCTCTTATGGAGACTTGGTTTGGGATTATGGCGGTTTAATGAATCAACTCGCTCTGGTTATGTAAACTATCAAAATTCTAGAAGTATTGGCCATGGAGGAGGAGTAGCAACAATTTATCATGGTAAATTATTAGTTAATGTAAAGCAAAAAAACATGTTACAATTCCTTTGAGGGCCTGGTTCTCAGTATTGAGCATTTTAGCAATCACATTTGAAAAGCAATTTTATTTTCTGTAGTTTATCATCCTCCCCCCCACAGCTTACTCAGAGTTCTTATCTGAATTTCCAGACTTTTTAGCTGATTTAGTGCTTAAATCAGATAGAACAATTATAGTAGGTGTAACGTAAAATATGGATATTAATAAATAATAAATATGATCAGGTATGAATTATTTAATTTATATTGATGTATTGGAATCTGAGCTCAAATCTCATTTCATATACATCAGAAAAGTTAATAACACTCGTAAGGGGCACCAGCTTCTGTCTTTAAGAAGCAATTTAATCTTTAATTTCACTTTATACCTGTTTGATCACTCAATAAATTAATCAATAATCAGTCTCAAAAATTTTCCGTGAATTCGATACCTGGGCTTGAAACAGACTCAGAATGAAATAAATTCCCAACAACTTCTCATTTTTAAATATTTATTAAACGAAATGATTAATAGACATCGAAATAATTTCATTAATCATAAAATCAATCTTGTAAATGATAGATTAACAATGTCAATATTTTCGGAACCAGGGTTAAACTGAGAAACGAATTTCTATCAGTTTGAGTTAACAGATTATCAAAAACAACGCAAATTTATGGAGAAAGTTTGCTAATTATGAAAAAGTCCTAAATTAATCTTAAGAAAATAAAAACGGAATTTTAATGAAAAGGAGAGTTATGTTAAGGGCTTCTTAATTTGCATCTGATTAGATATATAAATTAGTACCGAACCTCAAGTTTAATTCAGCAGATGAATTAAAGTTTTTTCAGCTCACGTGATCCTCAGTGATGGCAGTTCTGTCGTCCTTTTTCAGCCCAAGACTTTGTGGATGTGAGGGAAATATCTGCCAGCAGATACTTCAAGGGTTCACAGCTCGACCTTTAGATTCAAGCGGTCGAAGGAGGCTGGATTCTGGGCTGCATGACCCACAGTTGAAACGGGTCTTAGCCAGATGGTGCCGACGTCTCTTCAGAGTGATGTGGGACAGCTGTGTGTTGATCCTACAGCTGCACGTTATGTGGGAGCTGCGTCTTTCTTCAAGAGGTCTTCGGTAATAATTAAGAGATATCTAATCCGATTTCAAATTAGAAAAGAAACTTTTGGACTTTAGATAAAAATAGTTTTTGGGAGGTGCTTAGTCAAGAAAAATATTATAAAAATAAAGTCAAGATTAAAGTTTACCTTAAAATTAAACAAACGGCGGTTTTACAGAAAGTTTAACAAAAAGTGATAAATTAAGAATTGGAGTTTGACTCCGATTAAGAATTGAGCTCAAAGAAAAAGGAATTCCTAGGCATTTAAGAGAAGAAGAAAATACACAGTTACATGAATTACAAGTTATCTGCTCTGTGTTCAAAAAAACGACATGTGGTCGAAGTCCTTTGTTCTCCCTTGCTTTGTGTAGGCAATGGAGCAGATGAGCCGGACAGAGGCTCTGCCAAGAGTGTCCGGAGCAGAAGAAGAGATGGGAAAAGAGTCTCTCTCCTTTTTATAAGCTCTGTTGAGTTTCGCGGGATTCCGGCCTGACCGGAGTCTCAGCCAATGAGCGTTCTTCGTGGGCGGGCTCGATGAACTTTTAGTCCAATGAACAAACAGTCTATTGTTCGGGGTCCTTTGGAGAGACGAGTTGTCGTGCAGAGATTGGCTGTGGGAGTCACATGGTTTTAGAGGCAGACTCATACATACTGGAAGTTAAAATTTCCCTTTATGTATTAAACTAAGATAACTTTAGTGATTAGTATAAATTATAAGCAGCGCTTCTAAATCAACATGCAGGAATAAACATTCATTTAACATTACCATGCATATATATATATATATATATATATAATCACAGATTAATGCATTTCACACATTATTGATTTTTTCACATCAAAAACATCAGAGTCCATCTGCATTTTCATAGTTCTGAAAAGAATGAAGGTTTAGAATTGAGTTTGTAATAATGTACTTTAAAGTTGTTTAAATCCAGCGTTTTCACAGTTTAAGGAAATTAGCTGAGTGTGGATCTGTTGCATGTTTTATGGGGGCAATAAAATGGAGCAGGACATTGGGGAAATTCCTTAGGCTGGTTTTAACAAAAGGGGATTTCAGCTGTGGCCTGGGGGAAGAAAATCAATTTCTTTGCGTTATTTCTGGATGAGACAAAAATGTCTTTAAGCAGGAGAATAATTATTGCTGAGCCAAAGTGAGATGATGCTACATAGGGGACTTCAATATACATGGAGATGTAGATCGTGATGGCTTTAATGTTGCATTTAATGCCATATTAGACTTGACAGGGTTTTCCCAGAAAGTAGGAAGTTCTACCCACCTTCTCCACCACACTTTGGACCCTGTGCTGACATATGGTATAGAAATTTAAAATTTGGTAGATCTCCTCATAACCCTGTACTGTCAGACCATTATCTATTAACTTCTGATTTCACCATTTCTACTGACTATTTGGTTCCTAAAGAAAAATATTACTACAGTAGATGCCTCTCAGATGATGCTGTTACCAAATTTAACCACTTGCACTCCGGGCAATTTTCCTAAAAATGCCAAAACATAACGTGCCCAAAGTAAATCGAAAGCTGTTCTTCAACCCTTTGCAGCATCTTCATGGGGTTGGTCTCATTTAAAAGAAAACACTTTGAATTTTTTGGCAAAAAAAACATAATCTCTCTACGTGCTCCGGCCACTGAGTTACAGTCATCTAAACATACTGAACTTGAAGAAAAAAAATTTGGACACAGTGTTTTTTTTGATACAAATGCTTGTAAATAACACACAGCTGTCCGATCCGGCTGGAAAATGCAACAGAAATGTAGAACCAAGTGTTATCCAGCTGAGATCCAAATTTGGTAACAATACCACAAAAAATGAATATTTTACACAGCTTTGTTCTCAGGCTGTTCCCAGGCGTTTTGGAACTGTGCCAAATTGTGCCAAATGGCACAGTTTGGAAAAACGTCTGTAACTTTTGAATGATTCAATGTAGAAGCTTCATTTTAGGCTCAAAGGAAAGGTTACACTCAGGGCTGTGTCTGTGTGTGTGTGTGGGGGGGGGGTCGTCCCCCCCCCCGCTACCAAGGACAGAGTTCAGCCCTCGCTACATGACAGATTACACTCGTTGCATGTTTCCACAGCAACGCTATCACAGCGGCTCCCCCCCCTCGCTACTGTGTGTGTGTGTGTGTGTGGGGGGGGGTTGTCCCCCCCCGCTCGCTACAGAGGATGGACTTTAGCCATCGCTACACAACGGATTAGCCTTATGTGGTGATGTAGGACAGCAGTGCAGTCACCGCGGCTCCCCCCCCCCTCGCTGCAGAAGAATAGCGGGGGTGGGGGGGACGTTCACAGCCTGTACACTGCGAGCAACCCCTTGTATCACGGCGCACGAACTTCAGACTTCGTGAACCGCACAGCTATAATTTACTGATCGGTCAAAAGTCATTTTGGATTACAATTTTCAGGGATAGAGAATAATTTAGCTTATAACATCTTACCTCTTCACAGCGGAGTCTTGGCTAACTTGTCTTCCTCATTGTCAGACGAACGCGACGCTGGTCCGCTCTGGTTCTGGTCTCGCGACTCGATCAAAACATAATTCCATTATTGCGGTTTTGTGCTTCCATGATTGCGGTTTTTGGTGAACGATTTTTCAAAACAAATAACAGTAGTAATTAAAAAAAGACTGGCGAAGGCGTGTGTGTCACTCAGCCTTCGTCGTCAGCCTCCGTCGGTCTATAATGACCATGGAAGAAATCATAACGTCTACTCTGCTGGAACCAATACAAAATAAGCACCGCCTGTGGCCGAACATGCCGATCCACGAATGGCACTCCCTGTCACACAGGTTGCATTTGTGGATGGTCTCCATGCTGCTGGGTCTGTGGAGCTCTTCCTGTGTCCTTTTTTGATCCGCTGCAGCAGCCAGTCTTCACCCAGCCTTAAAAAAAAACAGCTCACGAACTTCTCTGCTTCAATTGGCTCACTGCATTCAAAGCGTTGGGAGGCGGATCCTCCTTCCTAGGTCTTCATTCATTGGTTCTTCAAGGTTTCAGAAACCCAATTCAAGGCTCTTATTAGTCGAATGAGAGGTCAATCAGATGAACTAATCTGTTCGCGGCTGTGTTTACAGATTTTTTTTTCAGTGGCGCTTGGAGGCCACACCACCTACGCCACCACCATCAATATCCTTATCATGCGTCATGCGCACGAGGGCGCCCTAGGACGCAGAGACTTGCCCGCCCGCGGAACAACGGAGTGCAAGTGGTTTTAAGCAGGTTGTTTGCTCATATTCCTCAATGCCATGTGTTAACACAATGGAGATGAATTATGAAGATTTTACTCCTTCTGTAGTTGACAGCACGGTAAATAATGTTATAGCCTCTCAGCATCAGACTCTAGACATGGTGGCTCCTTTAAAAAGAAAGTCTAATCAAAGATTTCTGACTCCTTGGTTCAACACAAATTCGCAGCTGAAAATAGAAGACTCATCAATTAGACAGAAAATGGCATTCCACTAAATAAGATGAATTTTATTTAGCTTGGAGAACTCAACTTCTAATTGATAAAAAAATCTCTTAGGAAAGCTAGAGCAACTTATTATTCTGCATCAATAGAAGAGAACAAGAATAATCCCAGGTTTCTTTTCAGCACTGTAGCCAGGCTGACAAAGAGTAAGGACTCTTTCAAACCTGGCATTCCTTCAGAATTTACTATCCAATCCAACCTTATTTATAAAGCACTTTAAAAACAACCACAGCTGACACAAAGTGCTGTACATAAAAACATAAGACATAAAAACCATAAAATACAACTAAAAAATACAATGCAGCACAAATAAATAGTAATCATAGAATAAAAGCAACAAAACCAAGTAAAATCAATGTTTCAAACTGGGTCAAAAGCCAAAGAATAAAAATGGGTTTTAAGATGAATTTTAAAACCAGAGTGGTGGCCTAGTTGATTGAGCATCTGCGACACAACCGGGAGGTCGTGGGTTCAAACCCTGGCCGGGTCATACAAGAGACCATATAAAAATGGTACTTCCCGTCTTCTATCTTGATGCTCAGCAAAAACAGAATTGTGGAAGGAAAAGTTGTTTGTGGCGGCGCCTTGCGTGGCAGCGACCCCTCTGATTCTATATGCGATTAACATTGTAGATAGGAGAAATGTAATTTCGTTCTACTGTACATGATGGACTGAATGACAATAAAGTTGTCTTCTTCTTAAAACTGGACAGTGAAGGGGCCTGTCTGATGGACAAAGGCAGATTGTTCCACAGTATAAGATAAGATAAGCCTTTATTAGTCCCACAGTGGGGAAATTCCAGGATTGCAACAGCACAGAGATAGCAACACTCAGAGCAATAATTAAGAAGATACGAAAAATATAAATAAGAGCAGTGGATATACATACGTACACATAAATATATAAATATATATACAAAGTGCGGAGCATTGTAGCAAGATGGAATAAACAGCATAACCGTCTACTTAGTTATCCTACATAGTATGAATATGTACCCATACATATTGTCACCCTCTGTAGCGACTGATATTGTCCTAGTTGTATACTGGAGGGGACCATTTGTGTAAGTCTGTTGCGTCTTTTCCATTCAGTACTACTAGGTTGTCACGTTTTTTTGCTATCTCTGCGAGCAGCCCTGCTTAGGTTATACAGTCTGACAGCCGTAGGTAGGAAGGACCTGCGAAACCTCTCGGTTGCGCACCTAGGATGATGTAGTCTACTGCTAAATGAGCTCCTCGGTGCGTTCAATATGTCCTGCATAGGGTGGGACTCGGACTCCAGCAGAGATGACAGTTTAGCCACCATCTTTCTCTCTCCCATCTCCTCCACTGGGTCAAGGCGTTGCCCCAGGACAGAGCTAGCTTTCTTGATCAGTTTGTTTAGTCTCTTCCTATCGGCTGCTGTAATGCCGTTGCCCCAGCAGACCACTCCAAAAGAGATGGCTGATGCCACCACTGTGTCGTAGAATGTCTTCAGCAGCGCCCCTTGTACACCAAAAGACCTGAGCCTCCTCAGTAGGAACAGCCTGCGCTGTCCCTTCTTGTAGAGTGCGTCGGTATTGTGTGACCAGTCTAGTTTATTGTTCAGATGAACACCAAGGTACTTGTAGGATGTCACCATCTCAATGTCTGTTCCCTGTATGTTTACTGGTGCTGTGAGGGGTTGTCCTTGCCTGCGGCAGTCCACCACCAGCTCCTTAGTTTTCCTCGCGTTGATCTGGAGGCAGTTCCGATGGCACCAGTCCACGAAGCCCTGGATAAGTCCTCTGTACTCAGCTTCATCTCCATTGGAGATGAGGCCGACGATCGCAGAGTCGTCAGAGAACTTCTGTAGATGGCAGTGTGTTGTGTTGTGTGAGAAGTCTGCAGTATAAAGGGTGAACAGGAAGGGAGCCAAAACCGTTCCCTGGGGGGCCCCCGTGCTACCGATGATTGTGTCAGACACACAATCTCGGGTTCTCACAAACTGTGGCCGGTTAGTGAGGTAGTCCAGGATCCATGATGACAGGTGCTGGTCCACCCCTGCGCACAGCAGCTTGTCCTTCAGGATCATTGGTTGAATGGTGTTTAGAGGCAGCAACAGAAAAAGCTCTGTCCCCTCTGAGCTTCCTCTTCGATTTTGTTATCTCCAGTAGCAGCTGATCAGCAGGGGTGTAAGGTTGAAGGAGCTCAGAGAGGTAAGGTGGGGCAAGGTAATTTAATGATTTAAAAACAAATAAAAGAATTTTAAAATGAATCCTAAAGTGTACAGGCAGCCAGTGGAGGGAAGCTAAAATGGGTGTAATGTGGTCCCTCTTATGTGTTCCAGTTAAAAGACGTGCAGCATCATTTTGAACCAACTGGAGACGTGAGAGGGAAGACTGGCTAACTCCAAAATAAAGTGTGTTACAGTAATCCAGCCGAGACATAATGAAGGCATGGATTATGGTTTCAAAGTGCTGCCTTAAAAGAATGGGTTTAACCTTTGCCAGCTGCTTCAAATGAAAAAAGCTGGACTTGACTACTGCACCAATCGGACAGTTTAATCAAAAATCACTGTGTATCTTAAAACCCAAATTAGTAACAGCTGTCTTAACAAACTGTGCCAAGGGGCCCAAGTCAGCAGGGGAAGACTCACAGGAACCACTGGCTCAATAAGGACTTGGTCATACTTAGGCATAATTTCAGCCAGAAAATTGGCAAAGTCAATTTTCTGACTGCACGGCTGCACGGTGGCGCAGTGGTTTAGCACTGTGGCAGCACAGTTTACCCTCGGCCGGGGGATCGCGGGGATCATGAGATTGTGGGTTCAATCCCAGCCCCCGACCAACAGTGAGCTGTGTGGAGTTTGCATGTTCTCCCCGTGTTGCGTGGGTTTACTCCGGGATTTCTCCGGTTTCCTCCCGCATACCAAAAACATGTAGGTTTAGGGCGCTCGCGCACGCAGCGACCAGCAGCCGGTGGCTTGTCACCAGACTGCAAACCAAATCTACCTACGGGTACAAATAAGTAACAAAAAAAAAAAAAAAAAAAAAACGTCATTCACAGAGTCCTTATTGTATTTGGGGGGATCGGTAGATGACGGCACACAGCACCGGGTCAGAGCGACCCACCTCAAATAAAGTCACTTCAAAACTGCCGAAGGAAGAGGATAAAAAGCATTGCTTATATTTAAAATCATTTTTATAAATAGTCGCCGTTCCTTATGCGGGGAGTTAATAAGAGCAACCAGCCAGTAAAAGTTCAGAAAAAAATGCTACAGTCACCAACACTCGGCCAAGTCTCACATATACAGAGGAAATCCAGACCACAGGAGTTGAAGAAATCCCTGAGAATGAAAGTTTTATTTACAAGTGATCTGGCGTTTACCAGGCCAATCCTGGCAGGAGCTGGGGCCTGTGGTGGAGCGGATCGGGGGGCCCGACACAGCGGCCTCAGGTTCCCAAAGTTCACTCTGCGCTGGCAGAACCGTTGAGAGCAGGGGCGGCGGGGCCGGAGCACCTGATTGAAACCGACTACATGTACCAGGCAGGCATCAATGGGATCCAGGGAGTGCCGAGACACCAACAGACAAAACAATAATCCATATTGCTCGAGAAGCAGCAGAACACGCCAGGGAGTGTTTTAGCTTCATTAATCGACTACCATGTTTACTGATGGTGACGCATCTGCCAGGAGGGTGGAGCAGCCGAGCCCCGGTAAAGGTGAGAAGGAATTCCGGAAAAGAACGGGGGCAAGGCTTTCTCTCCACCATACTCAAAAGAAACAAAATCACTGACAGAGCTTCGAAGATCCAGTAGAGTCTGGTGATCATTAACCAGCAGAGACTTGATTTGTTGAGTGCAGAAGGTTAAAAACAATAAAAACACAAACAGAAATGTCAGTGACAGATGGTCAGCCACACACACTGGCACCATCTTGCCACTATGAAAAAGTCTAGTCAAGACTTTATGAACTTTTTCAATAATAAAATTTCATCTATCAGAGATAAAGGGCCATATTACAATGATACGATCCATAATCAGTTGTCACTGATGCAGAACGTGTTTATGGGAAATTCCAAGCTCATTTCCTTATCACAGCAACGCAAAAACAAATTTTATGCTGGGTGCAAGGTGTAAAAGAGGTTGGTCTAATTCTGAGGGGTGTTTTGGATAATCCAATCCAAAGTGCTCCTGCCCATCCCTTTAACATACAGAGGCACATTAAAGTGAACTCTGATCATGACAGCTTCTTTAAGATGGGTTTTGCGCTGGCCAAAGGGCGTGCACGTGAGCAAAAATCCATGCGATAGTAACACTGCTTGGTAATAAGGAAGACATCAATCACATTTGATGCCCAGTTAGTTATTTCAGAGAGAACAAAAGGGTAAGCGATAATGCTGGGCTGAACAATCGAGCTGAATGGTTTAATGCAGTGTGCATGGATGCAACACACAGACATGAATGGGTTTGAAACTTCAGGAAAAGAGGATTATGCCTGTGCAAAGTTTTACAAAATGGAAGGATCATAAACGGTGGCGTGGAAGTCACTCCCAGCCTGTGGGGAGATGGAGTGCTCCCTCGCCTGTTGCTTTGACCAACCAAGGGTCTCATGTTTCATGCGGGGATCTGCCGAAGGTTTGTGGCTCTCTGTCCCAGTCCCTCCTGGGCAGGAGGGAAGGAGGAGCCCAGTGTTTTGTCCCGTCCATTGCTGACCCCTTCCACGAAGTGAGCCCACTCTCGGTGGCCCCTCGCGGGTGCTGATGAATGTCAGATGGGGCACCCACAATCCGAGAACCCTGACCGTATGAGCAGTATGGGCGGCCTCAGCCCAGCTGAAAACCTGAGGGTGCACGGCCACAGGCAGATGTGGACGCATTTCCTGTCTCTCTGGGGAGCTACAGTGTAAAGTAAAACCCCGTTCATTCATTCCCCTAAAAATAAACTTATAAATGCCTAATAAGTCCGTGATGAAAATGAAAATGTGCATGGAATAAAGTCTTCAGACTGACACGCCCCATCTCCCCTTCCCCATGCACCACATCCACACAATAACACACACACGCTCCCTGTTCATTCATTCATTCATTCCCCTAGGATAAAAAAAAAATAATACTTTAATGCAAAATCTATAGACTCCAATGGTAAGTCTGCAATTAAAATGAGAGTGTGGATGGAATAAAAAAAAAACTATTCAGTGTATCATCATATTATAATTCAAATGATGGCTCATTATATGATGACTGTTTTCAACCCTCTCCATTAAAATAGCAGAAAGTCCCACACATGCTGTTTCCTCATGAGCTGCAGAGTTTCGCAATTTCAAAACACGCCACTTAAATAGCATTAAACAATGTGCTTCTGATGATAGACCTCCTTTTCCACATTGCCATTACATGCACCATAATACCAGTGCACATGAGATGCATAATATAATACCAGTGCACATGCGCGCCACCACACCTCTTTGAAATGCCTCTCAAACTCCCAGTGCAAAGCGGGCGCGTGCTGTTTACTGGTAACTAGATGGCATGACACAAAGTCTAAAAAACAGGCAATGCACTGACAGAAACAAACAAAAACACTAGCGTACTGGTAGACATCTGGTGCAAAAGTCTGCTGATGACATCAAAATAGGGCCCAAAATCAGTCAGATTCTCCCCATCTTTATTAATTTAAATACAGTAACAAATCTAACCCCTCCAACTGACAGTCATCTGGACCAGTTTATGAGGAGGGGCTGAAAAGTTCATAGTGGTCAAATTTGACCAAATGTGGTTTATTTTTCCAACATAGTCTCCCCTTCGGTCCACACACTCCTTCCATCGGTGTGGCAGCGCTTAGATCCCTGCAGTTGAAAAATAAACCACATTTGGTGAAATTTGACCACTATGAACTTTTCAGCCTATGAACTTTTCAGCCCCCCGTACTCCAACTGACCTTTTAGCGTTAGATAAAATAATTTCCTCATCCAAGCCATCAACTTGTCTATTAGACCCCATTCCTACCAGGTCATTTAAAGAAATCTTCCCATTAATTGGTAACTAGTATTCTTCAAATAATTAATTCATCCTTAACATTAGGCCACATAAAACAGACTTTTAAAATTGCTCTAATTATACCGCTACTTAAAAAGCCAATGCTTGATCCAAGAGTTTTAGCTAACTATAGACCAACTTCTAATCTGCCTTTTATTTCAAAAATCGTAAGAGTTGTTGCTATGCAATTATTTGACCACTTGCACAGAAACAGTTTATTTGAAGCGTTTCAGTCAGGGTTTAGAATTCATCATAGCACTAAACAGCTTTAGTGAAGGTCACTAATGATCTTCTTATAGCATCTGATAATGGACTGGTTGCTGTACTTGTCTTTTAGACCTTAGTGCAGTTTTTGATACTATCAATCATAATACAGTATCATAGTTTTACTTGATAGATTAGAACACCTTGTTGGACTTAAAGGAACTTCTTTGCAGTGGTTTAAATTAGGGGTGGGAAATATGGCCTAAAATTATATCACGATAGTTCTATGAATTCTCACAATAACGATATTTTTCACAATATTACAGAATACATTTTTTTTCCCTTTTAAATCTATGTGAAAATGACAGTTTCACAGGCCAGCATTATTTACCTTCAACATATTCAGGAAAAATAACAATTCTTATTTCTCCAGTTTATAAACAGCAGCTCAGACTTAGTTTAAACTATTTTTTGTTTTGTATCAAATATTACAAGAAAATAATATAAAACCGTGAAATCTCACACATTGTACCCAGTGGAAAATTTGTTTTGCATCACTGTGAAAAGGAAATGAACTTGGAAACACTCATAAATGCGTTCTGCATCAGTGAGAACTGATTATGGACTGTGTAACTGTAATACGGCCCCAAGACTTTAAAGCGGGCCTATTCAATTAGCTGCCCATGGGCCACATGCAGCCCAGAACCAACCCCAGGCCACACCAAGGAAATATAAATTTAAGAAAAACATATGAAGGAATGACGGTTTGCAAGCGCACACATGAACAACACGCGTGATCGTCATCCGCACGGAGTTCAGAAGCACCCCAACCATGTGAGCGTTCAGCTGGATTCGCCTTTTTCATGCTGCATTTCCCCTCTAGTCCGCTTTGGTCCGCGTGTGCTTTGGACAAGCCCGGCGCTGTTCATGCTCACTTTTTTCATCTACCCAGGCCAAGTGGTTGATGCATGTGCACAACCATCATTTGTAGTTTGACTCCAGCCTTATAGGTAGCGTCAATGCGCTGACGCGCCAGGATTTTCACCGACGAAGAAACGCTGCTTGCTTTCTGTTGCTTGACTTCCCGGTTTTCATTCCTCTTCCACTTAAGATGCTGCTGCTGCTGCTGAAGTATGTATGTACGATTCATGTATATTTATTCTTGTCTTCTGCTTCCTCGTTGTCTTCTTCGTCTACTTTGTCTTGGTATGCTGTGTCAATATCGCCACCTTGTGAATGGGATGTTCAGTCTTGCGCATGCGCTTTTCAACGCGTTCAGATCGTGGGCAGGCAGCGCGGTCACAAAATTTGGGCTGCACCCGGTCATCCGCAGTCGAGCACTGTGGACACTAGCCGAGTGGGGACAATGACGTAAATTTCGTCACACAAGGTTTCCAGTTACACGTATGCGGACAGCAGAGGTGCAGCATGAATCCAGTCAGCAGGCCACGCAGAGCGTCTCACTAGCGTTGCTGTCCAAGAGAAGTATGAGCTTCTTAAAGGACTTTAAACACGGAAAAAAGCATAACAGGTATGTAAGCAGTGGAGGCATTTATTGTGATTTTAACCTGCTGGTAAAGGGAACAAGAGTTGCTGAGCAAACAGATGTGGGTTAGACTTCATATGCAGGGAAAGAGGCAAGAGTGACTGAATCGCTGAGAACTGACTTCACCAGCCATTACAATAATTTATGTTCATTATTATGTTACCTGGCAAGTTAAGATGACCGAAATTCACAAAGTCAGTGACTTTAATCCATCAGCAGCCTTCAGACAAACTAAACGTGCAAACATTTGGATTTCAAAATAAGGGAGGTTTTTCCTGCTGTCTGGTTGGTGAGGAGATTTCTAAAAAACTATAAATATATAGAAATATTCTAACAGAAATAATGGAATCTTTGGTAATTTAAGTTAATTTATTTCATTAATTGTAATTTTATAAATATTTTTTTCTTTGAAAACAGAGTTAAATTATTGTTCTGTTCTGGCTCTGCAAAATTATGGTCAAAAGTGTCAATTGCATAAGGAAAAAAAAGTCAATTTTACCACAATCTGTTTCAAATTTATTAAAAAAACAGTAATTTTATTAAAAAAATAGAGAAAAATAGCCATAAAATAATCCACAAATTTATACTAAAGTCTCAAATGTACAAGAAAAGTCAATTTTACAAGTGGAAATTACAAATTTGAGGAAAACGGTTTCAAATTTAGATAAATTTACAGAGAAAAGTAGAAAACTATCAGAAAATTGTTATAAATTTTGGAGAAAAACCTCAAACCTTCAAGACTGAAGTCATTACTTAAGTTCTTAAGTGGGTGGTTTTTTCATCCTTAACTCTACTAGAAATTTTTGGTTGACTGATATGTGTGTGTAATGGAATGTGCAATTATAAAAGGGGGTTCCTACTCACACGTGGTGATTTAAAACAAAACAAACCACAATAGTGGATATACAATGTTTGTTAATGTCATCAATCTTTTCCTGGGGCGTTTGTGCACTGAAATGTTTGACAGTTCATTTTTTATTCAGCTAAATGCACTTTGTGATGCGCCAAGGTCAGTTATGACCAGGATGTGTAGTATATTTTATTTCAAAAGGGAAACAAATATCAATGCTACTAACAGTGCACATTGAGTTTTTATGCACTTTGAGATATGCCTGAGTAAGATGTGACCAAAATGGTTATTTACAATTTTAATAATAAAAAGTAATTTTATTTTCCCCCCATTCTATTTATTTAATTGTTGTTGAAGAGGACAAATATTTCTACTACTTCCAAGTTCTGCTCAACCCCAGCACTGTTACTGTGTTTATATGCACTTTTGATGTGCCTTTGTCATGTGCCAAGCGCACATTTAAAACCAAGACAGTGAATAAAAAGTGCATATTTTTCATCATACTGATCTATATTGGTTTGAAATTTGTCATATTCAACAGATCGCTGAACATGTGCGACCAAGTTACATGTCTTGATTTGTGGCCCAACTAATTTTGTAATTGAATAGTCCTGCTTTAAAGGGTCAAGACCAAGTCAAGACCAAGGCCAAACCAGGCAGCGACCAAGCTGAGACCAAGACCATGGTCTATGAAGGTCTTGGTCTTGACCCCTAGGTCTTGGTCTTGTCTTGGAAGCCTCTGGTCTTGACTACAACACTAGCAATAGGGATCCAACTCAGTAAAAGAAGAGTGTACATATCAAAGTGGCCAGTAAGTCCATTATAAATTAAATAATCTTAGACACACAGCATAAACTGTGAGTGAAGTTGCTTTTGAGGAATAGCCAATGAGGAAACGTAGCAGTCTTTAAGGTACTAAAACCATCTCATTTTAGACAATGAGCTGACTGCAGGTGAAAAATGAAGATCTGAAACTGTCAATTGAGCAAAGATTAGCCCAAGAATGAAAACAAGGTGCTGGAATCAAGCAAAATAGGTCCTTTGACATGTAGTGTATAGACGTGCCATTTCCCATGAGCATAGACCTGAGCTTTTTCAAGTTATGGTTTTGCAGGTCTCTGATAAAAAAAAAAACTGCTTTTGGAAAATCAGATGAAGAACAAAATGCTGAACAGAAAGTCAAGGGAAGGGATACATTTTTATAGGCAACACATGCTTTGCTCACAGCCCAATTTCTAAAGTAGTTCTCCTCTCCGATGTACTGACAGGTCTCTTTGCTCCTATAAAGTCACAAAACTTTTAGTCAAAGTTTACAGTGAGGCAGGCAATATTAAATGGCTGCATTATCATTTACTTATTTGCCAACGTGAAACATTGTGTCTGTAGCGTTTCCTCACCACTGATGCTCTGGTTCACATGCACAGACAGTATACAGTATGAGCTGTTGCTTTTTGGCTCATCTCCCTCCTTATACCTTTTATTTTTGCATTATTCAAAAAACATTTCAGCCATCTGGTGTCATGTTTGTTTCCTGTGTTCACTGCAATGAACCCGTAAATCAATTAATTAAGATTATTCATTTACTGAGAACTGCAGTTGCATGTAATTCCTCATGAAAACTTGAGTATTCCTCAAAATGAGAGCCATCTTGTGTAAAACAAACTAAAAAAAGGCGCAGACTGTATCACTGGGTAGCTCATTTGATGCTTAATTAATGAGTGCATGTTCAAATAGTTAACACTCATGTGTCTCCAACAGGCGCCTTTAGGGTCTTGAATCTGAAATTAGATGCTAGATGCAAAGTGTATGAAGGGAAATAGTGTCACACTACAAACATCTGTAGACTTTCCTCGGCTGCACTTTCATTTCAACCTCATTTAAATACCGCATCCCAGGGTGTCCCAGCTTTGAACCTTCTCTAGTTCTCACATCTTTCAGTCACCTGGCACTGGAATGCGTCTTTGTGCTTTGACACAATTCATGTTTGGAGTTTTATGAGTAGCAGCTCTATATAATATTAAATGTGGCAAGTGTCTCCATGCCTGTAGGTTGGGGTTGGAAAACACATGATGCATCTGGCCAAATATGCTGCACATGAATCATTTAACCCTTACATACTGCTCAGGTCAAATCTGACCCATTTTGACATTTGACAGCAGTAAAAATACGCTAAACATCATTCTGTTAGCCTGAAATTTCATGACTTCTCCTAAAGTGACCCAAAATACACAAAAATTAAAATATTTTAAAATTGTATGCTTTCATACAGGTGTTACACATTTTTGTACATTGAGGCCATTTTGGGTCAAATTTGACTTATATCTACTGAAATGGATTTTAGATCTACCAGTTTGGGTCAAATCAAGGAAAATGGTCTTAGGGAATCTTGAAACTGAAATTGCACGGGCCATTTGTATGTGCATTTTTTAAAGGAACAGTGGTGAGTTGAGAATTCAAGGGGGACCTTGACACTGTCGCAATCAATCAATCAAAGCTTTATTTATATAGCACTTTTCATACAAAAGTTGTAACATAAAAGTGCTTCACACATTAAAATAAAACAGTTAACCTCAAGAACTGTCCGTGTTCTCACCACATGTACCCAGGTTCCAGCGGAGACAGACACCTGCTGGTCTTTGAGGGGGCATGGGAGAATCTCCAAACAGTGAAACAGTAAAACAGCATAAGAGTGATCATATATGGTGCACGTAAGAAACAGAAGTCACCCAGAGATCAGAGGGTGCCTTGTCACAGACACAAGATCAGCACCTGCAAACAAGCACTGGCAATGTAATGAAACTGGATGTGGTTCTTTTTGTAGGAGCCTGGAAAGGCCCTTGTGACTCCTTGTACGCAAAAGCGACACCACCTTCCCCACACAGCAGCTTCAGCAGCATTGGTAAGGGCAGTGCAGCGATCTGAGGGATAAAGACCTCCACCTTTTCAAGTCACAAAGACCACTCAAAGCTCTTCACTAGTAGCTACGCTAACCCTCTATTCTAAGGGCCTGTCAGATACCTAGGGACAATTCAGAGCCACCAATTAACCTAACATGCACGGCACGGGAGGAAACCGGAGGCGCCGGAGTAAAACCACAAAGCACAGGGAGAACATGCAAACTCCACATAGAAAGGTTCCCACTTCTGCCTGCCTGGGGATTTGAACCTGGAACCTTCTAGTTGTGAGGCAACAGTGCTAAACACTGTACCGCCATGCTGCTCAAAGTGAACCTGGAACTCATCAAAAAGTCAGACAAGAAACCCACGAGAAAACAAAAGAGAAGGAGATGCAGCTTCTACTCTGCAAAGGAGGGCTGCAAAACAAGGCAAATTTGCTGCAAATGTGGGAAATGTGCAAGTTCCCCACATGCAAAGTTCCCTACCGCTGCTTAGAATGCAGAGCCTAGTGTGAAATAAGCATTTTATTTTAATGTTTTGTATTCTAAGTGGTAAATGTTGAATTAATATTGATAATTATGATTTCTTATGATATAGCAGTGCAGACAGCATTTAATGGTTACATGGTTATATTATAAATTCCAACAGTTCCAGGAAATTCATGCCATTACAAATTCAATAAAATATATTTAAATCATTATAGCTTTTATGTTTTTATGCCTTATAAAAAATAGGGCATGATACTGTGTGATAGCAGATGTTTTTCTGCAAAAACAAGTGTTATGAAACTTAAAAAAAACCTCTCCCTGCTCTCTGAAACATTTAATAAGGATTAATCATGCATTTATTAATGGAAGATAGGCTACTTAGACATTATGAATAGATCTGTAGTTCAAAATTTGGTAAAGACACTTACTAAGAGTAAATTCTTTTGATCCGAACCATCCTGTGAAGTCGCAGAATAGGAACAGTGTGTAGAGGTTAAGTAGAACAAAATCAATTAAAAACTGTGGCCTAATTACTTTGGAACAACTGTCTCAATTTCTCTTGACTGTGTTTAGTCAGTGATCCTGAAAATCCAATGTGTGGGGAAAAAAAGCTCACGTGTAGAAAGGCTATTAGGAATTTGGACAAAAGTCTTTTTTACGGAGTGTGGAGTATTCAACAAAAGAGGCCATGTTTAAGGTAAATGTGTTTATTGATTTCATGATAAATATTTTTTTAAGCTACAACAGACTTAATTAGAAGATACCAGGAGTGGTAAAATTCAGGTCTTGTTTTTTTTTTTTTAATTAAGAAATAATGGTAATAAATTTGACTGAATATTTGCACACTCCCATTCATCAGCTCTGGTCTGAACTAACTAACTAACTAACTAACCTGCACTTATATAGCGCTTTTCTAGTCACAAAGACCACTCAAAGCGCTTTTACTAGTACTAACCCTCTATTCTAAGGGCCTATAGGAAACAAATATCTAGGGACAATTTAGAACAACCAATTAACCTAACATGCATGTCTTTGGATTGTGGGAGGAAACCGGAGCCCCCGGAGTAAACCCACGCAGCACAGGGAGAACATGCAAACTCCATACAGAAAGGTTCCAACCCCTGCCAGCCTGGGGATTTGAACCAGGAACCTTCTAGCTGTAAGGCAACAGTGCTAACCACTGCACCACCATGCTGCCACAGAAAACGGAATAGAATGTATTTGATAAAACTGATGGAACAATTTTCACATATTTTGTTTGCAGCTATACAATCTGCTGGTCCAATGAACTACCAGAATGCACAAAACAATAGAAGATTTCTCCCTAATGGCTCTCTTGCAATATTAACATTTGAGAGTATGGTTGTCGAATTCAGAAGCTGGAAGGGATATCATCAAAGTTGCTATCTAACCTCAAGGATTGCAATTTAAATTGCTAGAAATAGGTATTCAAGGCACAATACAACACACTTTTCCTACTGGGATGGAAAATGAAGCCAATGGGTTGGTTTTTTTTTTTCTTCATTACAACTCAATATATTCCCCCTTCGGATCTTGCTAAGGCTTAAATTTTGGGGTGTACTACTTTGATTGACAAGTGCGCCAACATTATCAGCCGTAGCCAATTGCTGTCTGCTGAGCTTCACCTCAGCCAGAGCCACCTAATTGGAGTCACTGAACTGGGCCTCACGACTGTGTTTGTAGTGTTAGATCCCCCCGCCCCCTCCTCACCATATGGGCTGCTTTGAATTAGAGTCCATCTAAAACTTTTCTGCTTTCATTTTGATGAGTCAAAGTATAGTATCTTATTATCAGTTTGCTGCTTTGCACCGATCAGTAGCATCTTGGTTTAGACTGCACAGTCTATCCATGCAGCTTTTTAACCAAGCAGACCTGTGACAGATGCTGGCACACTCTGCTCTTTTGTTTTTGTTCCTGCTTTGACAAACATGTTATTAACCCAGTGACCAAATACAGAAATGCCTCATATGTATTATGGAACATGCATATTTACAAATAAAATACCATAAAACACAATTATCTTTATATCAGCCTTATATCAGTAAGACTTGCATTGGATGGGGATAAATAAATATTATTTTATTCCTTTAAAAACTGTCTTTAAAATCCATCCATCCATCCATCTATCCAGCTTCTATCGCTTTTCCGGAGGTCTGGGTCGCAGAGGCAGCAGTTCTAGCAGAGAAGCCCAGACTTCCCTCTCCCCAGCCACCTGCTCCAACTCTTCAGAGAGGATACCAAGGCGTTCCCCGACCAGCTGGGAGACATAGTCTCTCCACTGAGTCCTGGGTCTGCCCCGGGGTCTCCTCCCAGAGGGACGTGCCCGAAACACCTCAAGTGGGAGGTGTCCAGGGGGCATCCTGATCAGATATACCACCTCAACTGGCTCCTTTCAATGTGGAGGAGTAGCGGTTCTACTCTGAGTCTCTCCCAGATGACTGAGCTCCTCACCCTCTCTCTGAGACTGAGTCCAGCAATCCTACGAAGAAAGCTCATTTCAGCTGCTTGTATCCGCGATCTCGTTCTTTCGGTTATTACCCAAAGCTCATGATCATAGGTGAGGGTAGGAACATAGACTGACTGGTAAATCAACAGCTTTGCCTTAGAGCTCAGCTCCCTCTTCATCACAACAGACCGGTACAACGTCCGCATCACTGGAGATGCTACTCCAATTCGTCTGTCAATCTCTCGCTCCATTCTCCCCTCACTCGTGAATTAGACCCTGAGATACTTAAACTCCTCCACTTGGGCAGGAGCCTGTCCCCAACCCAGAGATGACAATCCACCTTTTTCCGGCTGAGGACCATGGACTCGGACTTGGAGGTGCTGATTCTCATCCCAGCCGCTTCACACTCAGCGGCAAACCATCCCAGTAAGACCTCTAGGTCACTGCTGGATGAAGCCAGCAGGACAACATCATCTGCAAACAACAGAGATGAGATCCTGTGGTCACCAAGCATGACACCCTCCATTCCCTGGCTGTGCCTCGAAATCCTGTCCATAAAAATTATGAACAGGATCGGTGACAAAGGGCAGCTCTGGCGGAGTCCAACTCTCACTGGGAATGAGTCCGACCGAGTGTTGGCAATAGAAACCAAACTCTCACAATGGTCATACAGAGACGGAATAGTTCATAACAATAAGCCCGATACCCTATACTCCCGAAGCACCCCCCACAAAAAACCACGAGGGACGCAGTTGAATGCCTTCTCCAAGTCCACAAAACACATGTAAACTGGTTGGGCAAACTCCCACAAACCCTCAAGGATTCTCGAGAGGGTAAAGAGCTGGTCTGATGTGCCACGGCCAGGACGAAAACCACATTGCTCCTCCTGAATCCGAGGTTCGACCAATGGCCAGACTCTCCTTTCCAGTACCTTGGCATAGACCTTCCCAGGGAGGCTGAGGAGTGTGATCCCTCTAAAGTTGGAGCACACCCTCCGGTCCCCTTTTCTGAAGGGAGGAACCACCACTCCGGTTTGCCATACCAAAGGCACTGCCCCCGACCTCCACGCAATGTTGCAGAGGCATGTCAACCATGACAGCCCTACAACATCCAGGGCCTTAAGGTACTCAGGGCGAACCTCGTCCACCCCCTGGACCCGGACACCAAAGAGATTTTTAACCACCTTTGCGACCTCAGCCCCTGTGATAAGCAAGTCGTCCCCCTCATCCACAAGCCCTGCTTCCTCTGTGGAAGGCATGTCAGTGGAATTGAGGAGACCCTCAAAGTATTCCTTCCACCACCCGACAATATCCCCAGTCGAAGTCAGCAGTGCCCCATCCGCACCATACACAGTGTGGACAGGGAGCTGCTTCCCCCTCCTGAGCCGCCGGACAGTTTGCCAGAATCTCTTTGAGGCCAACTGAAAGTCTTGTTCCATGGTCTCACCGAACTCCTCCCATATCCGAGTTTTTGCTTCAGCAACCACCCAAGCTGCACTCTGCTTGGCCTGCCGGTACACCTCAGCTGCTTTGGGAGTCCCACAAGCCAACCAATCTTGATAGGACTTTTTCTTCAGCTTAATGGCCCCCTCACCACTGGTGTCCACCACTTGGTTCAGGGGTTGCCACCACGAGATGCAGCAATGACCTTGTGGCCACAGCTCTGGGCACCCGCTTCAACAATGGAGGTGGAGAACATGGCCCATTCAGACTCCATGTCTCCATACTCTCTCGGAATGTGTTTGAAGTTCTTCCGGAGGTGGAAGTTGAAAATCTCCCGGACAGGGGCCTCAGCCAGACGTTCCCAGCACACCCACACTATACATTTGGGTCTACCAGGTCTGAATGGCATCCTCCCCTGCCATCAGATCCAACTCACCACCAGGTGGTGATCAGTTGACAGCTCTGCACCTCTCTTTACTCGAGTGCCCAAGACATACGGTCGCAGGTCTGATGACACGATAACAAAATCGATCATCAAACTGCAACCTAGGGTGTCCTGGTGGCAGGTCACCAAATGGACACCCTTATGCTTGAACAGGGTGTTCATTATGGACAAACTGCGGTTAGCACAGAAATCCAATAACTGAGCACCACTCAGGTTCAGATTGGGCAGGCCGTTCCTCCCAATCACCCCCCTCCAGGTTTCACTGTTGTTGCCCACGTGCACAATGAAGTCCCCCAGTAGGACAATGAAGTCTCAAAGAGGAGCGCTCTCCAGCACCCCAGTCAGAGACTCCAAAAAGGGTGGGTACTCTGAACCATCATTTGGTGCATAGGCACAAATGATGGTCAGGACCCCTTTCCTAACCCGAAGGCGCAGGTAAACAACCCTTTCGTCCACCAGGGAAAACTCCAATATAGAGGCAGCAAGGTGGGGGGGCGGAATACAAGAATACCCACCCCTGCTCATCGCCTCTCACCCAGGGCAACTCCAGAGTAGGCCAAGCTCCAGCCCCTCTCCAGGAGACTGGTTCCGGAACCGGAGCGGTGTGTTGAGGTGAGGCCGACTATATCTAGTCGGTATCCCTCAACCTCATGCACCAGCTCAGGCTCCTTCCCCACCAGAGAGGTGACATTCCACATTCCAAAAGCCAGTTTAGGAAGCCTGGGATCAGACCACCAAGTCCTCCGCCTTTGACCACCACCTGATCCACATAGCACTGGACCCCCATGGTTCCTCTTGCAGGTGGTGAGCCCACTGGAGGGCGGACCCATGAAACTCCTTCGGGCTGAGCCCAGCCGGGTCCCATGGGCGGAAACCCGGCCACCAGATGCTAGTCATCGAGCCCCTCCCACAGGCCTGGCTCCAGGGTGGGGCCCCAGTAACCCCATATTGGGCGAGGTACACTGAATCCTTGTTCTAACATTCATCATGAGAGTCTGTTGGATTGTTCTTAGTCTGGCCCTTCACCCAGGACCAGTTTGTCTTGGGTGACCCTACCGGAGGCAAACTGCCCCGGACAATATAGCTCCTGGGATCACTAGGGCACGCAAACCCCCCACCATGATAAGGTGACGATCTATGAGGGGGTCTATAAAAAGAGGGATCCATGAGGGGGTCTTTAAAATCATTCACTTAAAATTAATCGATTCTAACAGCTATTTGTTATATGCATTTATATGTGAAGAAAATTACTACATAATTCAAAATCATTCAAAAGCTTCACTTGTGTTTCCTGTGCAGATACAGCAGTTGAATGTGAAAGACTTTTTACAAAATGTACCGAGAGGCATTAAAAAAGACAACATCGTATCAATTTCAGAAAGTGGTGTAAGCCGTCACTGAATAAAACAAATGAAGATATATGAGTACTTCATAACGTTTATTATCTAATGGTTGTTAGGGTATAATTTCAGATAATTTGGCCAAATAATATGGAACAAAATGTATTTCTTAATCATTTCTCTTGATTTTATCATTAATTAATATTGCGCGTGACCTCCATTTGCTGCCAGCAAAGTCTCAATTCTGCGTGGGACTGATGCCACTAAGCTGTCACTTTGATGCTGAGGAATGTGGTCCCATTCAGTGAGCAGCACCATCTCAAGCTTAGGATGATTTGTTGGTGCAGGATCTTCACTGCGTACATGCTGATCCAGAACATCCCACAGATGTTCTGATGGGAGTTTTACACATTGACATGCCAGGGATTACTTTATTGTACATGCATTAACTTAGTAAAAAAAACATTAATACTTGTAAGATAAGCAGGATTTTTTTTGTATGTTGCATTTTTAATGCCTCTCAGCATAGTTGGAATTAGGGGTGGGAATCACCAGAGGCCCCACAATACGATATTATCACGATACTTGGGCCACAGCGTGATATTATCATGATCATGCGATGCACCGATATGATATATTGTGATTTCCCACCCCGCTGTTTGTCTTGATTAACTCTCGGCTGGATCTCAGGAGTCTCTTTTTTTGCTGTGCTGACCTAACCTGACAGTGAGCATTTAGCACCATCTAGTGGACTGAAAAGTAAACTGGTTTTTGTTACTCTGGTATTTTTAGTCCACTATCAAATTTCTTGTTTCTGTGAATCAATGCAGTATCACCACCACAAAGTATCACGGTATTGGGCTATAATGATCCCCCCCCCACTCCTGTACCCATTTCAACAAGTGTAATTGATGGAAAATTATTACATATATTTATTACTCACATATTAAACTCCTCAAAAAAGTTAGTAAAGATCATTTCAGTCAGTTATTTCTCCCCTTTAATAATACCAATTGGTACTGTACTTTATATCTCTGGAACGCCTGATTAGTTACCTTTACAATGAGGTACAGCTTGTAAGGATTGTGCATTTGTGAAATGAGCAACACAGCTAAATGTGTGGGAATACTAACAGAAGCCTACATGTATTACAGGGGATTTTTTGGGGGGCACTCCCCACATGTTTACCTGTGTTGATCATTCCATGAATGCACGAATCTTACAAGTTATACCTCATTGTAAAGGTGAATGATCAGGCTTTCCAATGATATAAAATACAATACCACTTGGTATTATTAATAGGGAGAAATCAATGATAGAAAAAAATGTTTCCAAACTTTTTTGAGGAGTTTATATCATCCTTTTACACTACACTTAATCTTGATAATCTTTGCCTCTGTGATAATCAGTTGCACACGAGTCCAGAAAGTGGCATATTCCATTATGTAAATGACCTCGGGATAAGATATGTTGTCATACTACAGTAGACATGTCGCAAGATTGTTATTTTTTTTATTTAACCTTTATTTATACAGGGTAGTTTCACTGAGAGGCAACCTCTCTTTTTCAAGGGTGCCCTGTTCACACTCACACATTCACACCAGGAAGCTGCCCAGTACAACCACAGACTGACCTGTGGCCATTGAGCAGCTCCACTGGAGCAGGTGGGGTTAAGAGTCTCGCTCAAGGGCACCAAAGTGGGGTTAAGGAGGGTGGAGCAAACACTGCTATGTTATCTGTTCCACCCAGATCTGATCCTGCTGGTCCAGGGATCAAACCCACGACTCTCCGCTCACCAGCCCACATCCCCAACCATTGGGCCACCACTGCCCACGTTATCAGGGTTGCCATGGTGTTGTGATCCACTTCTCTGTGTATACGATGGGAATGTTTCATATAGTATGTGACTAATAAATATATGTAATAATTTTCCATCAGTAATCATTAGTTATGTGTGTTTTAAGTGTCTGCTGAATCTGTAGCAGAGCATTTGTTGCTGACGACTGACCTGAACGATGACTGTGAATGTCAGTATTAGTTTTAACCACAGCTGCCGTAGTCACTTCTTAAGCTCATGCAAACACCAAAGAAAGATTCAGACTTGAAAGGTCAGAAGTTTGTGTCACCAGATAAGTGATATCTGTTACATCTTTGACTGTGACTGTTTGTGCCTTTCTGTCTTTCTGAAAAACGCCTGAGGAATTCATGACAAGCACTCTTCTCCGGCTTGGAGATTTTGTTTGACGGTGATGGGAGATGTTGCCCCACTTTCGGCTCTGCCCCTTTGGGAATGGTCCTCCCTCTTCCCTCCTTGCCTGGTTGAAAACACAGAGCCAGGCGCAGTGAAACAACTGCACTAAATACGGCCCAGCAGTTACCATAGAAACCACCATTGGTGCATCCCTGACTAGTCCTACTGTATTTCATTTCACACTTGACCCAGAAAAACACTGGGTGGTTGATGTTTAGTGTCGTCAAAAAATTTCCAGAGTTTAGAAGATATAACAGGCAGGAACAAAGAACTTCACCATGAATTATGAATATGAAAGGGGGCCATTTAAAAGGAAGACAGGAGTGAAAGAGACAGAGGTGTGAGGAATACAGAGAGGCGTAGACGTGCACACAAGTGATGAAGCCAAAGATGCTTCAGGGAGAGTGAATTTACAATGACAACAAACTTGACTACTACTGCAAGGGTGGCCATAGCTAAACCGAAGCGGACAGCACATGATCCTTTGAAATATATCAAGTGCTACTTTTGCTGGCACCTTTCCGAAGATAAAGTATGATGTGACAGACTTTTTTTTATGGAAAAGCAATGCTGTCCCTGTAGTTATATAATGCAAGATGCTGCATTGCATCAGACTACATGGTGAATTTTTTCAACAAACTTTATCACAGTTCAGGTATCAGCTGTCTAGAGCCTTGTTCAAATACAAGAAAACTCAGTCCTTAACTAAAAACTTATATGTTCCCATTTTAACCCCTACAGCGTTCAGGCATTTCACAACACCAAGTCATTTATATTGCATTGTCAGATCTTTTAGGAGATTATTATAGAGCCCAAATAAGTCAGGAATTGCCCATTATATTGCCCATTATACTGTGGCTAGGCTTTATTCGTCTGTACATGAAAAAGCTTCGACATCATTACCACCCTTCTTAACAATCCCTTCAAGTGTCTTTAATGCATACACTGAATATACATGGTTCACGCCGTTATGTGCACTCAGCAACATTACAATGGCACAACGGGCTCGGGGAAGCTGTACCATGACACTTGAGGATTTCATAGGAACAACTGAAATGCATGATTCAACTACTCAGCATGAGAACAAAAGCGGCATTTGAGCCATGGGTGCCATAAATGTGCATGGGCTACTGCATCTATCAAAGCAACAAGTCACAACTGATCTGTTAAGTCCTTACACTTCAAAGGAATTACTGCTCCTACAATCCAATTTCGTGGCTCATAGTTGGACTGAATTCAGCTGATATTGAAAAAATATATATCAGCAAGGGTTTTGATGCAAGAGAACTTCAGCAGTCAGCAAATAAAATAAAACTAAATTTCAATAAGGCAATATGAGAAGACAAATGGAAGGCTGCTGAATATGTGTTCCTGCCAAATCCTTAAAAGCAACCAACATTTTTAAAAGAAATTCCACGTGTTTTTATTGCAGCACAAGTGATGGTAAAGCCGCCGATTTATATAGATGCTGTAATAGGTGTGTGGGACCTATTTAACATTCATCCTCTCAGAGATGTGTCCAGCATACAAGCGGGGGGCTGAAAAGTTCATAGGCTGACCATGATGCAGTGGTCAAATTTGACCAAATGTGGTTTATTTTTCAACATATTTCTCAACATCGGTGCTGCAGCGCTTGGATCCCTGCGGTATGGAAGCTCTCTTCTTGATCCTCAGACATAACTCCTTCTTAGTCAGCCTATGAACTTTTCAGCCCCCCCTTGTATCTAGGATTATGTCTACATTACCCCAAAATAGACCAGGGCCAAAGGCGGCACCTGTCAGCAAAGCTGTAGTAGTCATCATTACCAGGTCAAAACAAATGTGCTTAAAAGATCCAACAATGCTAAATTCATAGCTTATCATTTACTGAAATTTTTGTAAATCTAGTTAAAAATCTCAATTTTCTAAGAAGGGGTGAATATTAAAAATGCAAGGTGACAAACACATGAAAATCTCCTATCTTTCACCATTCCAGCTTTTATCAATCTAACATTTTGCTAAGCACTAACATCTCCACATGACTCGCTAATACAAGAAAATGAGCACATGGTCAATTAGCGTACAGCTACATAATACACATTACCACGCTATGGCTTCTTGCTCTCCCTTTATTTACACACATACTGTGAGCACTAACTGAAACATGTTTGTAGGAAAAACAACTCGATTCAACTGTGCACTTCACCACAAAACATAACAGAGGTATCACCATGTGAAAGACAGGCTTCTGGATATTAATATTGGGGGTGGGGAAAAACACACTGTAATAACAGCATTTTGTGGAGACATAGATAACTGATAATATATTTTAAAAATGTTTGTGCTGGAAATGCAAATTATAACCATGGTAAGTATGAATAAGAATGGTTTTTAGTTACATTAATTTCTATTCCATCTTGAATATATGATTTCTATATACACTAGCACATGCCCGTAGAAAGAAAGTATTCCTGTTGAAACAGGTAGCCCAATTAGGCTTTACAGGCCCAAATGTAGGCTGTGTTTGAAAGTGGAATACAAAGAGGTGTGGCCTATATGTAGGCAATCACACATGTTAGACTTTGACAAGCATGAAAGGGACTGAATGCCACTGAGATTTGATTGTGTGAATATTAATTACAGAATAACTGAAAATGAATGGTACAGCCAATATTAGCGACTGTTTAAGAGCCCTTGTTTATTTTTTTTGTCAGATCACTTATTTGTGTGATCGTTTATGAGTTATATTCATAATAGTGTGTCTTGCACTTTGGGGAATGGGAGTTGTTCAGTCGCCATTATAATTGTTTTAGTTTACAAGTGTAGTTTATAGTTTATCGTCAGTAAACTCATGCAGTATTATAACAGGACATGTTTACAAATATTTGAGACGCATTGTAGTGCATCCTTTTATATTGTAGCAATATTATAAGTACAAAACATCGAACATTATTATACACAGAAGAATGACCCGTTTGGCTGCAACTGTTGCATCAGTGTTGCCCATTTGTCTGTAAATATTTAAATAATAATGATTTATTTCGTTATTTGGCACTTTTGTGTCTTGCCGTCGTTTAGTCAAAGCATGCATATGTGCCCGCATATGATATGCAGTTGATCTGGCCATTCCGCTCCACAATCATGGCGGTAGTATTATTAAGTTTTTCATTTTATATACTTGCGCGGGGTACCACACGGATGAAGCAGCAGTCTACCAATGACCGGGCAGGCGGAGCGTGCCTCCCCGCGAAGGATCGTGGTGTGCCCAGTCGGACACCAGTGTTGGAGAAGCAGCAGCTGAACCAGCGGATCGCAGTCCTTCGCAGGTAGCCAAGCCCAGCCTGCCTGGTTAACGGGAGTCGCGACTGCCACTCTCGTGTGCCACCACTGTCCTTTGCAGCACCACGGGTCCGTGCCAGCACCTGCCCCCGTGCACCTTGTGCTCTCCATGCTAACTTATCCATTAGACCTACGCAATCACGGCAACTATATGGTATAATTTTTTTAAGCATTAAATCTTAAGTATCATCTTTTTCTAGTCAAACTTGTCGCTTTTGGCTTCCTTGTTTTGCTCATGGAGCACTGTGGTTACTGATGCAGTGATGCCATGTATTATCCACTCAGTACGGAGCAGGGATGGGTATATTGATACACAAGTATCAATACTTCGATACCAGCTAGTCGATACTTTGAAGTCAATACTTTTTAAAATATCGCAATACCACCGTGTTAATACAAAACATGCAATTTGTTTTCATTTCTGAGAGTTTTAAGCATTACATTTATGTGTGAAAACTGGTGAAAGACCAGCCTAGGCATGTTTTTGAGACAGTCTGCCGTGTCACATGATTATGGCAGCCTATCAGATGTCAGAGCCAAAGACTCATTGCACTGCATAGTGAGGTCAGCAGCATCGCGGGCGGCAGTACAAGTATTACTTCTGAAATGTTACACTATTCATCCAAATTCTATGGTGAAACCAAGCAGCATAATTTTGAAAAGTGAACAAAATAAGCACTATTTAAGTCTGTAAAATAATAGTGTAAAAATAAAATAAATAAGTAATAAAATAAAAAAAACATTGCATTGTGAAATAAATTACGCATATATGCTGCTTGATATTACTATAGAATTTGGATGAATCACGAAACATTTCAGAAGTAAGAAAAAAAATAAATACTTGAATCCAGTTGACTGAGGTTTCATACAGCATGCTTACCCGCCTGGATGACTAAGAACCTTCACCAAATTAAGAAACTGAATTAATTTTGCATTCATTTTTAAGTCTTATTTTTATTATAACTGAAAAAAAAAAATTATTTTTATTTACTTTGCTCATTGTTCCATTTTATTATCATTTTAAAAGCATTTCTTTCAAGTATTTGTGTTCATGAGTTTTATTCGTATTTCATATTGCCCTTGCAATAAAGTTGTTAATGAAACTGCAATCATGTGATTTTCCTTTAAGGGGCAAAAAGTATTGGTATTGAAGAAAAAGTCCCATAAATTAATGGTATCGAAAGGAAAAATGCTGGTATCGCCCACCCCTAGTACGGAGTCAATCCCCACCCCAAAACCCCACACACACTTCTAGAAGCCTGGGCATGAGACAAAGCGGTGGCTAAACATTTATTGATAAAAATGACATATTTTGACTGAACAACTCCATACTTGGGGATGCACACCCTCGTAACCTCAGCAAAGCACTTATAAAATCTGAGGTCAGTCTGACGAACGGTTTGGGAGATATCTGAGAAACAGACGAAGATTTGGTGCATTTATAGATAAATATACTACATTTTTAATTTACCATTAATGTACTTACAAATTCTCCAGTTGATGAAACATAAATTATTAAAGTGAGTTAATGAGACAAATCTTAAGATGTAACAGATGATGACAAAGTTTTATTTTCGGAACATGACAACAGTAGGTGTGTGTGTGTGTGTGTGTGCGTGCGTGCTAGCTTTGGGTGTGATAATACACAACATACCACAACAATATAGCAATATAGTACCATGACCCAAGTATAATGATGATATAAAGTAGTGTATTTGTGGAGAGACAAAAGAGACTGACACCATCAAGTCTTTTTTTCCTTCATCTTTGCAAAAAGAAGAGAAATGATCCACATAGCAATTTGCCGAGTCTGACACTGAGGTGCGGGAGTACACAGCACAACTCAGCATACTCTCTGTCCTCGAGTTAGGGGAGAAATGGTAAGAACAGGTCTGGATGCAGGCCTTGAAATAGCAAAATGAAACAGTTAGAACACACTGCATGTAGACGTCGTGAGAAAATAAGAGGTGAACACATTTGAACTATAAAATACCAACAGTGGTCAGTGTGTTTAGTTAATGCATAAGTGAACAAAGAACAACTTTTAAAAAATTCCATTACAATATTGTATTGATCATTAGACAACACATCACCTTTCACTGCTATGCTGACAATACTCAGGTCTACATCAAAACCCAGCCCCACACCACCAACACAATGTCATGCTTGGAAGACATTTGCTCTTAAATGAGCAACAATGTGTTACAGCTAAACAACAGCAAGACTGAGGCACCCCCAAACAGCTCATCAACGCTGGCAGTATTTGTCCATTGACAGTCAACTCATCCCCCTCTCCCCTGCTGTCACAAACCTTAATAATAATAATAATAATGCATCAGATTTATATAGCGCTTTTCATAGACACTCAAAGATGCTTTACAATGGCTACATGATTCATTCACTCCACAGACAGACAGTGGTAGTGGTAAGCTGCTACTGTAGCCACAGCTGCCCTCGGGCAGACTGACGGAAACATGGCTGCCAATCTGCACCAGCGGCCTCTCCCACCACTACTGAACATTTATACACATTCATACCCAGTGTCATGGACACTGGAGGCAAGGTAGGTAAAGTGTCTTGCCCAGGGACACAACGGCAGGATGGCCAGGAAGAGTGGGATTCGAACCACCAATCCTCCAGTTATTAGACAACCCGCTCTACCTCCTGAGCCACTGTTGCTCATATTTCTCTCCTCTGTTCCATTTTTGCAGAGCACCAAGCTGGATGGCAGGAAGTTCCATTTTTATGGTCTTTGGTATGACCCGGCCAGGACTTGAACCCCGACCTCCCAGTTGTGGGGTGGATGCTCCAACAAAAGTTGGTTCTGGTCTTATCCAATTTCTGTCAGACTTATCACGCACTTTGTTTTTAGAGATGTGCCAAATCAGTTCCTAAGAATTTATATTTTCAGCAACTATTTCAGATGATATTTGGTGACAGTTTTGCAAGGAGTTATTTGTTGTGTTAAATACAAACGGAGGGTTTGATTTTTTTAAGGGGAGGGGTGTTACGCCCCACAGCCTTTAGTCTCTTTATTTTGACAAAGTTGCTTATCTTTGTTTTCCTCCCTCATGGCATCTAGTTATACAGTTCTTCCTGGTGTGGCGTCCATCTCTCCCTCGCTATGGTTTGGCTGTCTCCTGCCTCATCCAGCCAATTTTCTTCCAGGTTGACAGACTAGCATAAGGTTTAGTTTCCTATTTCATACGCCTCACTCAGGTAACTAGGTTGTTGAACACATTTAGGTTCAGAGGTACTACTCTCTCATGTATGTCAGTTTGGGTCGTGAGAGTAGGGAAGTTAGTCTCTCTTGGTTTCTGTATTTTACTCTCAGTTGTCTAGACAGAAAGCTGTCATCACCCAAGCTGAAATTCTTTTGGTTATATTTCTTTCTTTAGTTTGAGTAGTACCTTTTTGGGTATTTGTTCTCCAACCATTTTATGTATTTATTATTTTGACAATTACCCTCCTTAACTCATTAAACATAATTTTACTTTGCAAACTAAATCCATCTGGTTATTTGTTACTCCTCTCTTACCCCTAGACAGAGGAGTCGTAACATGTCCTCACCGGTTCTAAAATGTCAGTCCACATAACCCTCATACTCACCTGACTTCACTGCCTTCCAGTTCGAAGATCGCTTTCTGACACATAAAGCAGTAAATGGTCAGAGCCCCAGCTACCTAGTGACCTCAGTTTCCATGAACCCCCCCACTCCCTCCGCTCCAGCTCCTCCTTCCTGCTCCATATCCTACCTCTAGATCTCCAGTCAGTGGGTGATTTAGCCTTCAGCTCCTTTGCCCCACACCGACGGAACTCTCGCCCAGATCACCTCAGAGCTACCCCGTCCATTGAGGCCTTCAAATCTGGTCTAAAAACACATCTTAATCGACAAGCTTTTCTTAAACACACCTACATTTTCACCTACAGCGCTATATAAATGGAATTTATTTTTATTATCGAGAATGTGACAATTCCCACCTCTAATATAAAAAAGTCCTTAATGTGATCATTTTTTGTCTCAGTTTGACAACTGTTCCATCTCTGTCTTTTTTTTAGTCACTGTATGGGGTAATCTTAGAATATTTATCAGTTTCTTCATACATCTACAGTAAGATGAGCTCTTTATATTAAGTGAGAAAATACTGCCTCATAAACACCTTAATTGAAGCATTAGGAATATCAGTATTTACAGTTGGGTCTAAGAATGCGACATGTGTACAGCATAATATAAAAACAAAAATCATCATAAAAAGGCCTGTATTACAAATTCCCTAGTGCTTTAGCTCAGTTTATAGAGGTTAAGAAGGTGGCTAGTTTTTTACCTTTAAACATCTTAACTATACTTAAAATAGCTACTGTTGATGCAATTATTAAAAAAACAAATTCTCTCATCTCCATGTCTGTTCAGAAGACTTACATATTCCCTTGCTCCCCACTTCAGGAAACGAGGAACAAAGGGCAACTATACAGAAGCGCCCTTGTAACTGATACATATTCATTCGCTTCTCTTTTGCATCTCACTGCCCGCGTTGCCATTCCTGCTCTACAGCACCTTAACTCGCTGCAGAAGAAGAAGATCTCTTATTCACGCACAAGCACAGACGGTGCAGGGATTTTTAAACCTCTGGTGCTCTAGCCTTCCAATATCTTATTACCATTTATTATTTTCAGAAAAAAAAGGGGGGGTGGAAATTACTGTCATCACGGAAAGAACAGCATTCCTCATAGGTTCTTGCACTCGCAGTCCATTTCGCCTGTAAACAGTCTGCATCTCTATTATTGTAATAACCACAGCAACATTCAGCAGCATTAAAAGGCAGGCCAAACAAGCTAATGATTGAACAAACACACTGGCAAATTGGGCTAATTTTCTTATTGTTTTTTTTTTTTTTTTTTTTTTTTGCACTGAACAGCAGTGCTGCATAATGACTGTCTGACATTGGGTAAGCACAGGGTTGCTCACTCCTGCCTTTGTCTTTAATGGTTATTTGAATGGCACTGGCATATAAGCCCACACCAGTGGATGGGTCTGAGCCAATCCTCCGCACTAATGGCCTGACAGCATCATGTTACACCACTGGAAATCTTCTATTAAGTGTGACTAGTGCAGCACAAGGCAATGTGTGCGTGTGTGTGTTTTTTTTTTTTTTTTTCAAATGGTTCAAAAGAAAACACACACACACACACACACACACATACACAAGTCACACAGATGTTAAAGGGTGGCCATAGCGTGGGAGAAGCATGAAAAACTGAAATTATATGATGGGAACACAATGGATGAATTGTTGAAAAAAAAAATTTTTTAAAAAAGAGCACCACCTGCCATGTGAAAGCTACAGAAAGCCTGAACACAAGGACCTCAAGAGTATGTCATCTGGGAGCATGAAAACATGACTTTACTACAAATGTGTAGCGCCTTAAGCAAAGTGAAGCGTAGGGAAAACTGAAGTGGCTTCTTACACTTGAGGCAAAAGGGGAAAAATACACCACAAAGTAAACAGATAATCCCTAAACACATGAAGAAACACTCTAATTTGCATAGTCTGTACTACAGCAAAACATCTGAATTTAAAAATCAAACCTGATTAAACGTCGATAGAATGTCTGACTGCACCCGTCTAATTTCAAGCGTTGACGCGGTGGAAAAACCTTCACCGATCACTCAATTACAGAGCAGAGCAGAGGCAGAATAAGTCGGAGCATTTGATGTAACCTTTGTAACAGCAGGCCTTGAGAGATGATTAATGGTAATTGCGTGACTTGATCAGATAGCTGAAAGGAATTCCAATAAGACTCAAATCGACAAAGCCAACAATCCACTTATATTTTACAGACCTACAAATGAATCCCTTTGAAATGACTTTGCAGAAATCCAATTTAAAAGTAAAAAAAAAAAAAAAAAAATCCTTTTACATGAGGAACATGTTTACTAGTTTGATTTAATAAAACATGGAAAAAACTTGGAAAAAATTCGGGGTATATATCCAAACAAAGTGTTCAAAGAAATCATAAAAGACAAATGAGATCAAATGAGTATATTAGAACAAATTCTCAATCAAAACACATTTTTAAAGGTCACATTTGCTGCACTTTTTCCCACATGTTGACAGCTGCACAGGCCTTAATGAAATGTCTGTGACATACTTTGGTCAAACTACATTTAATTATTTAAATACTGCAGCATCAATGTGAATCATCTTTTGCAGCCTTCCTCAGAATGGCTCAATTCAGTGCATGTCCAAGAACCCCAATTTACCCCACCCTCCCCATTTCATTACTATAGCTAGTGTTAGCTGGCTAGGTCCTAGCTCCAGCTAACAGACTTAAATTCATCTTAAAGAATTAATTAAATAGAGCATCACTGGTGGTCAGGGGTGTGTGGTTTCAGTGGCCGACAGGATGTGACCGGTCCCTGGAGTACAATAAGCAGAGAAACAATCATGAATAAGAGAATGGCTAAAATGCAAACATCAGCCAGCTGCCGTTGATCCCAGTCAGAGACAAACTGTAGTAAAATGAGCTAAAATAATCTCTAGGAATGATATGCAGTGATCCCTCACTTATCACGTTTAATGGGGACCAGAACCGACCGCGAAAAGTGAAAAACCGCGAAGTAGCGTCACCCCCACCCCCCCAAGGGCGTCACAAGCACTATTTTGCACAAAAAGGCACAAGAGAACAGCGAAAAGTGCCACTAAGCAACACGAGCGATAAAGAACAATGAATGCGGTCTTCCTTCGCTGGGTATGGGCGCTTGGCAGGGAGAGAAGCTGTGTAAAACGTCTCGGCCAATCAGCTTGCGAGATTCCCGAGCGGTGAAGAGGTGGGCGGAGAGGAGTGGAGCGGTGGTCAGAGAGGTGGACTTTGAGTTGTGCGGTCTCTCCGTGTTGATACCTGATGTTCTAATGTAGTCTCCCTGCCTTCTGCTAGCGCCTGGGCAACTTTCGTGCCATTTTTTCTCAATTTTGAATTTTTGATGAATATTTTTGAAAAATCTGCGATGCACTGAGGGCGCGAAAGGTGAAACGCGAAGTAGCGAGGGATCACTGTATATGGTTCAAGTGTTGGGAGAAAAAAAAGGATTCCAGTGTGGGTGAATCGAATTTCTCGAAAACAGTAATCAAAATCCTTGGTGGAGTGAGCTCTAATGCAGTTAGATTGATCAACTGCGACTGCCTAGCCAAGCTAACGCTAACAGTTTGATGTACCATCACGGCAAAAATAAAACAAAGTAAGCCAGAGTGGCATGAAATATTAACAACTGTGGATGAGTGAACCAGGTGGTGACAGGGCTGTCTATAAGGGTGACTAAAATCTGAAGAAAACAATATAAACTGCGCTTGGTAAGCTAACGTCATGAATCATTATCATACCCAACAGCACAGTGATGGGCTGCAACTGAAGACTGGATCATCTGTCAGTGATGTAGGGAAAAGGATTCTGACCATTCGGCCAAAATGTTAAAATATAATTATTTCTAAGTGTGTGTGTGTGTGTATAGATAGATAGATAGATAGATAGATATTACTGTAGTCATGACCCAAGAAATTATTTTAGAAGGTTAAAACCCACAAGCACGCCATGTCTGAGTGAATTTAACCTTTATGTCATGCAATATAACCTCCCTTTAATCTCTGAGTTTCTACAGTGTGTAGAAACAGCAGTCGATACACTGATTTGGTCTTTGCAATCATATTTTCTCTGTTACGGAGTATTTACTTCTGGACGCCTCCATTGGACTGTGAAGCTCATCAGCTAACAGTAAAATACCTGAAGTGACACCACACATACTGTGATTAATACTGTACACATTAATCTGTGGCTTAGATGAAAGCTGTTCATTGTTGGCTGCGTATGTGTGGCATATGGACTCACAGCAGACACTATTAGCATGGGTGATTAACTGGCCAGGTTAGGCGACTTGCACCAGGGCCCTAAGGAAACTCTGCAAGCCGGGATCAAGTCAACTAGTCGTCTCGAAGAAAGAAACCTATGTAACCTCTGAAATCAGCGGCGCAGGATGGGGCCAGCTCTTCTATTGGTGGCACATCTCCGTATTGGGGGGGGGGGCGTGTTTGTGGTTACATGACTGAGTGTGAGAAATAATGAGGACACGAGCCAGTGTCACCAGGGAGTAAAGATGGGGGGGCGAATGTGTCATAACAGAGCGAGTGAGGGAAGCTGTGATGATTCCTCCTGGATTGAAACACACCCAACATAACATTCAAATTTAATGAGCGCATGTTGTGAAAAAGTCAGAGAGAGACTGGGGGTGATGGTAATAGGGTGCAAACCAATTAAAGCAACTTAAAGAAAATCAATTTTGAATCTCAAGTTCAAAGGCACATCAGCCCAAGTGAGCTGACATGGGTGGGGGGGATTTCTCTTTCAGCCTTTCACGTTCTAGTTCTCCACATAGTTGGACATGGCATATGTAATAAGTTAGATTTGTGCAGTTGTGCTTCCAAACCAGGAAGTTAGAAAAAAAGCAAAAGAAACCCACATTCACTGTGCGTGGAGATCATATCCCGGTGGGACCAGGTCAGCAGAGTGCACTGCATTACCAGGTCGCATCGGTGCCAGAGTCTCATCTCTTCCTGAGAGCACGGCAACAGTTTGGAAAAGTAATGCAGGGTAGAGAACAGGATGCTTTCACCATTATGCCCTGTTGTTCTTGCGCAAGCCCTCGAGGCTCCACAGTTAACTCAGAGTGCCACAAAGGTTTTAAGAAAGGTGAAGTTCCTCTGGTCGCTGCTGAGCTCCAGACGACTACTCTCCCCTCTCTGAACCCGCCAAATCCCTTTTCTACCCGTCGGTGAATTGAGTTCTCATTTTCAACGAGCGTAGCAGCCAAGTCACACAGCTGCTGACAGAAACGTGGCAGAGTTTTAAAACCAATACCTTGGAAAAATTGGGTGGCCACTCCCCCACTTGTTTGTGTTGTTCACCCACAGATAGGGTGAGAGGGTGAATCCCTCCATATCCAAATCCAACCTGTTCTCTCAAACAGCGGGGGGTGAACACATTAGAAAATGACGATTCATTAGCTGAATGTCAGCCACTCAGTGTGCACAGAGAGGGCCTTGCCTTTCAACTTCAGTTCACTACATGAAAGAGGGCCTTGAATTAGACTTGAGTCGTCCACAAGATAATTGAATGACTTACTATAATAGTGCTGTGGATTCACCGAAATTTCATCTGTGAACCTTTACCCTCTATAATGTGATCCATTTTTCTGAAGCTCTGATAGAAGCTTTTCATTTTCTAATCAGAATAGGAGTGCGGGGTTCACGAGCAGCCAGCCTCTCATGTAAGCTGGACCGAGAACCACTGCGGAACTGCAAAGACTGCTGCCAGACTGAGATGGACTGCAACCAGGAAAAAGGGATTTTGGGTGTAAAACAACACAGAGCACACTGACAAATACAATGAGACGACTGCGACTTCAATAGTTGTGACACATTTGAAGCTGCACGCCAGAAAAACAAAAATCCTGTCATTCTTAGTAACTTCTATATTTTTTCCTGTTTTCAGTTATAACATCCAAATAAGCAGCATTAATCACAGATTGAGAAGCATTACACTCGCAGCTGCACCAATAAAATATAAAAGGACCTTTTCAGATTTTAACTTAGATTAACAGAAACTCACAAGCAATATTTTATTTTAAAATTATACCTATCTGAAAACACTCCTGTATAGAAATGATTATCCAATCCAACTTTTCTTATAAAGGACTTTAAAAACAACTACAGCTGACACAAAGTGCTGTACATCAACAATAATTAAAATATAAAAACAATAGAGCTAAAAAAAAAGTACATAACGGCACAAATAAAGCAGTAGTCACGCAATAGAAGCAACAAAAAGAAATAAAATCAATGTCTGAAAGTGGGTCAAAAGCCAGAGAATAAAAACGAGTTTTAAAACTGGACAGTGAAGAGGCCTGTCTGATGGACAGGAGCAGCAACAGAAAAAGCTCTGTCCCCTCTGAGCTTCCTCTTCGATCTCGGTATCTCCAGGAGCAGCTGATCAGCTGACTTGAGAGACCGAGCAGGAGAGTAAGGGTGGAGCAGCTCAGAGAGGTGAGGCGGGGCAAGGCCATTTAATGATTTAAAATCAAATGAAAGAACTTTAAAATGAACCCTAAAGTATACAGGCAGCCAGTGGAGAGAGGCCAAAATACACTATGGTGCATTTATCACATACACTAAATTTAATTAATGTGTTTTACCTTTCTAGGCTATTTTGTGGGTCATAACGGCTGGATATAGGAGCTGCCTCTCATTGGTCATCAGTTATTTTTGGAGGAAGCAGTTCATTTAAGTACCAAATGTCGCTTGCATTTGCCGGTTCAACGATCAGCCATTTTGAGAACTGAATTTGGTAGATAATTAACCTCCATGTTCGTGCTGCCGTGATTTCCATGTTACCTTTGTTGTCAGGGATCACAGGGATAAGGACCCAGGCTCAGACGGGGAAGGTGCACTTTAAACGTTTATTTAAACAAGGGCAGGAAATGAACTAAAATAAAATGCTGGTAAAAGCAAACCTGTAGAGGGGCAGATAAATCACAGGACCTAAACGGATATGAAGCAAAACCCAGAGGGGACAAGGGAGCACAGGGGAGACACTGACGTGAAGTGTAGACTGATGGGCTGACAAGAGACAAAGGGAAAGGCGGGTTTAAATACACTGAGGCAACAGAGGAATTTGAGACAGGAGGGAGCAAACGCACTGATGACACGCAGGAGCAGGAGGAAAAAAGGAACCAAGAATCTAAAACAGAACTTGAAACTGAAGCAGTACTAACCAAGATTTTCAACCTCTGACCAGGTGAATGTCACTTCCACCATAGCCTGAGTGGACACATATCACCTGCAACTCCTCTGTTCCTGAAAGGACTACAAGTATGGCGACTATGACTAGAGTCCCAACAGCCAATCACAGGCCACAACTGTAGCCACTGACAACTATGGGACTCAAGTGTTCTTACACGGACCAAGAAAGTCACACAGGGCCGGTTTAACTCAGGAATCACCTGACAGTGTGGAAATAAACCTAGAAACCCACAAAGACCAAAATTATACTTGAACACAAACCAGGGGAGGGCACAAATAACCAGGGATAATCCTTCCACTCACGACATTTGTTTAAAATTAAAAAAAAAAAAATAAGTTTTACATGTATGAGTTCTAACTGTACCAAAGGAATAAATCTGAATAAAAAGTATTCACTGTAGACATGTTGATGTATGCTGATTATTTCATATGCCCTTTATCTGGTTGCTTCGTGAGGCTCATTTGGTTTGCAGGCTTCAGCGTGTTTAAAACCAAAATAATACCACATCTGTAACGAATCTGCCATTGTTAATAAGCAGCTTTTCCAAGATTATATTAGCTGTTGAACTTACAATGAGCTGTGAGAATTGCTTTTAAAATTAATTTACCAACCCTTTGTCTCCAAGCTTATTGTTACAAAAGGAATATTTGTCATATATGTGTAAAAATGTGACAAAAAAAAACAGTGTAAAACGCCTATCCTATTTCAAACAGAAGCCGTACTCATGTTATAGGTAAATAAAAGGTACCAGCAGGATTCCTGCAGTCTGCAATGAAATGGAAACACACTTGAAGGATTTAATAAAGCACCACTACATGCATTTGTAAATTCACTGGTGTAGTCATATATTGCTTCTCATTAAATTTTAATATCCCAACTTAATCGGTGACATAACAAACAAGAACGGGACCGAACATAGCCCAGGAACACAAGCACCATGCAGCACGCAGAGGCATTGTGACTTCTTCCCAAAACTGTGTTTTGAAACACGGGACTAGTCCGAATCACCAGTCAGGCATGACCACATCTCACATGCTGGGAACGACCCTCCAAGTGTTTGTAGAACTAGTTTTCTTAACAGAGGAGAGCTCTGGCCAAATCGGGCCAAAAACAGAACGGTGTGTTATTAAATCCATTCAGTGTATTTGACTTAGCTGGTGGACTGACAGTGTTCGGTCATTTTTACCTTTTACTGACATTTCAACATATAATTTAACAATAATTTAAAATGTTCCTCTTAAAGCCTAGTTCTAGTGTCATAATAAAGTTTAATTTGTCAAAATTCCACCATATCAGGAACTGTTTAACCGTCGAGGCAGCACTGCTCTATTTCAATGCCGTGATAATGTCACATCTGTCATACTGCCTACCAAGCTGGGCACAAGCTTCGCGTACAACACTCAGACCTACACAGCCAGCTTACCATCAAGCTGTGAAGACACTCGACAGGAAACCAAACTCATCACCGTCACTGCCCTACAAACCACAATTTATTGAGTTGGGACAATCTTATCAAATTCACAGTCTGCCTTCTTTATAAGGTTCTGCATGGTCTCCCCCGCCCCCCCCCCTCGGTCCCCGGCGCTTTTAGACAACCGAGAACATCGTTTGGTAGACACACCAGGTCTGCAGAAAGACGGGACTGTGTGATACTTTTCCAGTGAGAGCAGTTCACACCTGCAACAGTCTGCCAACAGCTGTACAGACCGTGACACCTACCACTGCTTTAAAATTTACTTAAAATCATGGTGAAGACACAACCAAACACGTAACCATTCTGTGTCATCTGTCTGGGCGATCTGAAGTGTCTTTTGCTCCTTTATCTTTGGGTTTTTTTTTTAAATGTGTCTTGTTACATGTGCAGTGTTGTTGTCCCTTGAATTTATGCCTTTTATCTGCCCAGGGACTGCAGTTGAAATTTAGCCCTTAATTAATTGGCACATTCACAGAAATGTTTATTAATGTGCACTATCCCTGTAAAATTAAACCGCTGAAATAAAAAAATCTGTCCATGTCAGGTCCGATGAACTGCTCGTGTTCAATATTCCGTGGGCGGACACTGTTAAAGCTCCGTCTGACAGCTACTGTATATAAACTGAGACTTTGCATCATATCTAAGATAAGTTTGATCTCACAAACAGACTGGCTGATCTCCCTACTGGCTCTTGATTTCCCATCAACAGATGGAGTTTGCTCAGTTGTCCAATTATTAAATAATTAAAATATGTTTTTGTTGGGGTTTTTTTTTTTGTCCTAGCACTTTGAGTACGTGCAACGCAGCATTTGCACCCCAGGGGTCTCTGTCTGGACCACGCTGTATCTGCTATTCCTCATAATTTTTCAAAAGTTAGCAAGCATGGTACATTCAGTTAAAAACTCTGCCCGATGCCACCTCGACTGAATGGCACGTAACATTTGCTGCCTTTTAATTCTGTCAAAATAAATTACTTTGTCTTCCAGATGAGGAGGTGGAATACCATCCTTGATTACTCTTTGTTTTGAGGCTGTTATTTACCCCCCAGTTTAGTTTTAATTAGGCAGAATTAAAAAGTCTTGCTGCGATTTTTATGAGAGCCTCTTATTTATGGAGATAAATTTTGTTCATTTAGCCATAACTTTGTGGCGCTGCTGCTTACTCTTTTCATTGCAACTGAAAGTTTAAATAAATAGCCCACTGCTCCAGGGGCAGATAAAATAATGAAACTCCTGTGGATGAGGATCATGGAACAGGTTTAAAAATCTCCATAACAACCAGATAGGGAAGTTATGAGGTGGTAATTATAAGCCAGCTGCTGATTCGAAGCATTACTCACATTTCAGAAACAGTTATTAACGTCTCTGTCCTCTGTCCCATCACTGTAAACCATCAGTTACAAACAAACAAACTGCTCATTTATAGGAAGGCTTCACACAGCCACATTTCAACAGGTTCTTTAAGAGGATCAAGATAACCGCATTAATCTTACAGAGATTTCTTTATCTGTCATGCACAGAGAATTTCACTGCAAACACCGTATAAAGCCTCAAATTTCCCTCACAAGTCCCCAAGGCCATTTTGTGCACGAGAGTGACACAAGCAGAAAGAAAGGCTACAATTCTGTGCTTAATGCTTAATTTTGAAGTCAGTGCTGGTAAGTGATCTTCACGCTCTCTGCATGCTAATTTGCACAGATGCTGTCCTTGAGAAGTGTGCGGTTAATAATGGATACAGTGTGACTATAAGCCAGTGGCCAGGGCGAACGTTAGAGCGGCGGACTGCGCTGCCCGGTTTGAAAATGGGCCTCCCCCCTCCTCCATTTCACTGTGTGTGCGTTTAAATCAATCCAGACAGCAAAGGGTTAAATTCTGCCACCTTAAATTGATCCCTGGCCTTTTAGCAGCAGGAAATACAGGAAACTCTGTGAAATCTGATATTTTTAGTGAGAGCCTGCCCTGTAGCTACATCTGCATCAAAGCTACTTCCTTTCTCCCAAAGAACTGCCATGACTTCCATATAAGATGTTCAGAAAAACATAGGAGTAAAAAAATACATTTTAAAATGTTCCTGGGCGCGGGGGGGGGGGGGCAGAGGATTAACACCGCACTAGACGAGACAATTAAAGGGTTTCTCACTTCACTGTCATGCAGCAGTAAAAAACAGCTGCAAAATTAAACAAATCAAATTAGTATTTAAGAAGCAAAAATCAGACCAAAACTTGCTTTCCTCTGTTTCTTTGAGGGCGTGTTTCTAAATTGATGTTGCATGATTCTGATACCAAATTATGCACATTAATTTTTTTTTTTTTAAATCCATCCACAAACAATAACATCTGCGTCATTCTTCCTTCACATGCATCTTCATCGGTAAGGGCCCCTTTATACAGACGGAGATTGTTGTGGCCACTGAGAAATCAGAAATTTACCCGATCTCTCAACGATCTCCCAAAGCCTCAAAAAAAGCTGCTTGTGTGTAAATGTTTGGGAGATTGTTGTATGATTTTCATGCCAATCTATTGAGATCTTTGAACGATTCTTGAGCGATCACTCAGAGACCAGGAGAGATCACTGAGGGATCATTGAGAGTTTGTTGGATGACAAAAGTAGCATTACATATTTTTTTGAGAGGTTTCTGGTGCTCTTCTATAGCCTTTGCACAGGGATGGAGAGATCCCTCAGCCATCTCTACCTTTGGGGTAGAAAAATTTGGTATTCAATGAAAGATCACTGAGAGATCAATGGGAGGTTGATGAGACTGTTGAGTGGTCAAAAAAAGCACTCAAGGAACACCAAATTTTTCCACACCGAAGGTAGAGATGGCTGAGAGATCAGTGAGAGATTGCTGAGCATTCGATGAAAGACCAATAGAGTTCAATGAGCGCTCGTTGAGAGATCGCCGAGAGGTCACTTCCCTTTGGTGATCATTGAGAGATTGTTTTGAAAGGAGTCAAAACTTTAAACACCGTGGAGATCACTGAAGATCATTGAAGGATCATTTGGAGAACTGGCCATTTTGTCATCAGTCAGCAACTTCTCAACGAGCTCCACTCTTGTACAAAGAGAGACAGCATGAGGAAAGCATGATATTCTATTATAGCCCTGAGTGAGATTCAAGAGAAGCAGAGCCAGCAGAACAACGTCAGCTAACATGTAGATATTGTATACAGTGTGCGCCATGTATAAAACAAAGGCATTAACCAACACAACTCATTTGCTAGGGGCCATTGAGTCAGAAAGCAAGCAAGTTAAATATCCATTATTAAACAAAGCCCAGTCACTTTTCCTTTGTAAACCCAGCCAAGAGATACAATATGTGAGCCAAAAGGAAGCAGCAGAGTGCTCTTGCTAACTAACACTTCAGAGCTTATAGACACTCCATACTGAAATGTTAACGCACTAATAATAAAGGTAGCATAGTAAAGGAAGACGTGTCCACCCCTACTTTGAGCTCAGCCCAGAGAATCTCTTCTGCTACCCTGCTGGCTTCTGTGAGCTTTCTGAATTACGCCCCTTTATATTTCCTTCAAATATGAGGACAGCTTTTTTTTTTTTTTGAGTTTTTGTACTGTGTGAACTACTTTTAAAACTGAAGGACAGATGGAGCTTTATTGTGTTTCTAAAAAAGATCTCAAGGGGAAATGGTGGATGAAGAAGTCTATGCCTGAATTAGAAGAGTCCATTTATTGGCACTTGCTATAAGAGGCACACTCTGGTGACATGCACCATTTGCTCTAATGGTGGTGAAATCTTAACTATCTTCTGGAAATGGAAAGGTTTGCTATTCCTGTCCTGTTTAATTGGTAGTGGTGGACAAATTAGATTTGCAATTGCACTAGAAATAAAAAAAAAAGACTATTGCAGAAGACTTTTTAATGGGTGGTAACTAAGCCTCTGCAGCAGCTTTCACGTCTGCGACGGTCCCTGTAACCATTGGAAACAGTCTTCTATGCAGAGGACAAAGGCAAACCTGAAGGATAGGACCTGCCAATAACTCCCCCTCATGTGCAGCCACAAGAGTCACAGGCCATGTTGATTTAGTGACAAAAACAAGGTCCCCCTCTGTGAGCGGATGCTGTTGGGGAGCACAGCACTCAAACAGGGTATTTCACTCTTTACTGGAGCTCATCTCTCAGAGGTAATGGTTTGGAAAATCTGGATGTCTTTAAAAGGCAACAGGGACTACAAGGCTATTAGACATTCCTTATCACGCCGACACTGCCCATCACGCCACGGACAAGCTGACACAAAGGGTCACCGGCTTATTACTTTCGCATAAGCGATGCGCTCCCAACGAAAGGAGACACCACTCGTAAGGACTCTATTTAGTGAGGGTTTAATGCCGGTCGGAAACACAGCGGTTACCATGACGCTTCCCCATATTTCCAGGATGTGAGTGGAGAAACCAGTCTGGCGGCGGTGGATGACAGCTCAGCCATTTATGTGCTGGAGGATTTCCCGTGGAACATTTATGATTTCAGGGTCAGAAAACGCCTTAATCCAAAAATATATCTCTGCACTGCAAGAACATGTGGTCAATGGTTGGGGTACGAGACTTAGCTGGTTAAGCCGGCTTATACTTTTGCTCATAGCACTTCTAAGCTTCTTAACGAGTGAGCTCAAACTGGGCTAATTATTCATAGACAACCTCCGTCTCAGGGAACACAGCCAAGGATGAGTACCTCGAATCGTGTGTTTGGCATTGTAACACACAGAAACCGTTTAATTAGCCAGTTAAAAAAAAACACGTGGGGATTTACTGTACACTTGATTCACTGTAAAACAAATGGTGTCCTTATTATTCCACAACATATTCTTACTTCACACTTTTAGTTAACCCCAAATGTTTGATTCTGGTCTGGTTATCTTCACATGCCACTTCGCTGTAGTTAGGATTACTTTAATGTTTACTCATCAAGGCAAGCTTTCCATCCTCAATGATTTAAAAGCTGACTCAAATTGGAAACTGTTATCCATCTTAGTAGGACTTCCTAAGTGTCTTTATCATTTTAATTTCACTACTTCAAAGTCAAAGTCTCTTTCACTGTGATTTTCACTTACATCGCTCAGGCTTAAAAGGAATAGAAACAGTTTGCAAGTCATATTAGGAGTATTTTAGTCTGATGAGATTTAAAACCATTTCCTGACTAATAATATTAAACTAGTAGGCCACTGTTAATATTGCTTATGAAAATACACTGGGTTCCAAATTATTATGCAAATTATATTTGTCTCTGATTTTCCTAAATACTCTATGCAAATGACAATCAGTATAATTTTCAAGTCATCAACCATTAGAGTATAATTCAAATTTTATTGAACCTCCCAATGACAACTATTTTTTGGCAAAAATAAAAAAATTCAAAATGCACTGTTCCAAATTATTCCGCACAACAGAGTTTCAAAACATTTTATTGGTTGTAAAGAACTGAAAATGGTCATTTGTTGAATTTGCAGCATTAGGAGGTCATATTTACTGAAATCAAAAGCTATTTCAATCAAAAACATCTTAACAGGCCAAGTTACATATTAACAAAGGACCCCTTCTGTGATATAACCTTCACAATTCTTGCATCCATTGAACTTATGAGTTTTTGGAGAGTTTCTGCTTGAATTTCTTTGCAAGATGTCAGAATGGCCTCCCACAGCTGCTGTTTTGATGTGAACTGCCTCCCACCCTCATACATCTTTTGCTTGAGGACGCTCCAAAGGTTTTCAATAGGGTTGAGGTCGGGGGAGAATGGGGGCCACACCATGAGTTTCTCTCCCTTTATGCCCATAGCAGCCAATGACACAGAGGTATTCTTTGCAGCATGAGATGGTGCATCGTTATGCACGTAGATAATTTTGCTACGGAAGGCACAGTTCTTCTTTTTGTACCATGGAAGAAAGTGGTCAGTCAGAAAGTCTATATACTTTGCCAAGGTCATTTTCACACCTTCAGGGACCCTAAAGGGGCCTACCAGCTCTCTCCCCATGATTCTGACCCAAAACATGACTCCGCCACCTCCTTGCTGATGCTGCAGCCTTGTTGGGACATGGTGGCCATCCACCAACCATCCACTACTCCATCCTTCTGGACCATCTACGGCTGCACAGCACTCATCAGTAAACAAGACTGAAAATTAGTCTTCATCTACAGTATTTCTGGTCCCACTGCAACCATTTCTGCTTGTGAGCATTGGTTAGAGGTGGCCGAATAGTAGGTTTATGCACAATTGCAAGCCTCTGGAGGATCCTACACCTTCAGGTTCGTGGGAGTCAAGTGACACCAGCAGCTTCAAATATCTGTTTGCTGCTTTGTAAAGGCATTTTAGGAGCTGCTCTCTTAATCCGATGAATTTGAAACCTTCCTCATTATGCCTTTATTTCCACAAACCCGTCTGTGCTCTGAATCAACCACAAATTTCTTCACAGTACGATGATCACGCTTAAGTTTTCGTGAAATATCTAATGTTTTCATACCTTGTCCAAGGCACTGCATTATTTGATGCTTTTCGGCAGCAGAGAGATCCTTTTTTTCTTTCCCATATTGCTTGAAACCTGTGGCATGCTTAATAATGTGGAACATCCTTCTCAAGTAGTTTTCTTTTAATTGGGCTCACTTGACAAACTAATTACGACAGGTGTCCAAGATTGATATCAGTGATCCAAAAAGCCCTGAGACACAATACCATCTATGAGTTTAATTGAAAAACAAAAAAACTGAATGTTTATGACACCAAAATCCTATTTGCATAATAATCTGGAACACGGTGCAAGCAGTGCACCGAAAAGGAAAAATAAATGTACAGTAGTGTAGTCGAGATCAGACAGACCAGGACCACTGTTGGTCTGGACTACAGCAGTAATGGACATTATGTGAAAATATAATTAAAATCATTCTAAAAAAAAAAAAAAGAAGCTAGAAAGCTGCAGTAAATAAACACGCATCATGGGTAAATCTAAAATTATAAAAAATTATATCAGAACACACAAGGTAGTAGGGTGTACCATTTTCTACTGTTCACCCCAATGTTGGCATAAATTCTGATACCGGTGTAAAAATGAATGTCGTGACATTTGACGCAGATTACGTGTGTCCACGGTTACAGTAAAACATGGGACGGGAAGACAGCTCCATGGTCCGAGTTACCTGAAATCTGATCTAGTTGTGTAGAAATAGTTTTAGATGATTCAGACTGATGCCATGTTTAAAAAAAATGGTGCAGCAGTGCGGATAATCTGTCCACAAATTTTTTTCCACGTGTCAACATTTATTTTTGTCCCGTTTCAGCTGCTTCAGTTTAAATTGATTCAACCACTCCAGATAAAAAACAAAACAAAAAACGTTCAGTTCGACAAGAGCCAAAAAGCCTGAGGAGAGTTCTGTCAACAGAGGCTTCTATAGGTGAACTGATTCAGCAGTTACAGTAAACCCCACATCTAAAAGTGCACTTACATGTTTCACTTTATATTATTTTCTTGTAATATGTAACACAGACTTCACAAAAATATTTGAAACTCAAATCTGAGCTACTGTTTATTAACTGGAGAAATGTTTTTTGTTTTGTTTTTACTGAATATAAGGTCCTGTACTTATATAGTGCTTATATAATACTACTAACGCCCTATTCTAAGGGCCTATAGGAGACAGATACGTAGGAACAATTTAGAATCACCAATTAACCTAACATGCATGTCTTTGGATTGTGGGAGGAAACCTGAACGCCCGCAGTAAGCCCACGCAGCACAGGGAGAACATGCAGACTGCACACAGAAAGGTTCCTGCCCCTGCAAACCTGGGGACTCAAACCTGGAACCTTCTAGCTGTGAGACAACAGTGATAACCACTGTTATGTACTGAGGTGCTGCCCACGGTGTGATGTTGAAGACAAACGCTGGCCTGTAAAACTGTCCTTTATATGTAAATTAAATTAAAAAGACAAAAAAAATGAATGATATCATTAGGTTAATTGGTGATTCTAAATTGTCCCTAGGTATCTGAAAGACCCTTAGAATAGAGGGTTACTGTACCTGCTGGTTAAGCACCGAGTGGTTTTGTGACTAAAAAAGCATATGTTCAAGTATATGTTGGAGTACATGTTGAAATAGATTTGCTGCTGAGCTGCTTTTGAAGTTCAACATAATGATGCTATTGTAGAAGAGAACAGGGACTGTGACACCGGCATCATGGGCTTTATGTCAACAGAAGTGCTAACTGTACTAGAGAAAGACAATGATTTGGGGTTTGGAAGTGGAACAGCAGACATTTAACACTGTCAGAATGGTGAGCCACAGACAAACACGCCGCTGCACAGGGGTCTCCTGGTTCTCAGGAACTGTGAAAATCTGAAGATCCTTCACCCTTCCATTCATGAGCTGAAAATGAGCTTCAGAGGACTCTAAGCAGCACTATGTAAGAACTGCTCCCTGCTACTTGTCGAGCTGTGAACCATGTGCATTTGTTTACAAGCCTTTGCCTCACTGGGAAACACAAAAAAACAGAGGGTAAACAACAACAACAACAACAAAACCCCCCCCCATAATTTAATAATATAAATAATCATTTTTGTCCAGACTGGTTCAGTCACTCTCTCGCTTTTTCTTTTTTCCTCCTACAAGATCTTCGGTCATATCTTTGCTGACTCTGCCATGATGCTCATTCTGCAAATGCAAAGTGCAATAGCTTCATCTTATAGTTAGTGGCTAGCCAACACCCCGCCCTATAATTGGCTGTTGGGATACAGTTGTAGTATTTTCCGTGTTTTTCCGAACAAGCAAAGTTACAGCAATGGCTCAGGCTACGCTGGAAGTGACGATCGCCCAGTCAAAGGCTGACGTGACACAAATGAGTTTTCGAAACATTATTTTATGGTGAAAATCTTACATGGTGCTGCTTTAAACTGTTCAGCTGTGTAAGCCCATGCCACAAACAACGGGCCTCATGTAAGAATCGTTAGTACTAACAGATTTGTTCATAAATGGGACATATGATCAACTTACCTGAACTTTTGGGATTCACCAATCTGGTAGTATCTAGAAATTTAGTACATTTATAAAGAAACTTATGAGAGGTCCAGACTTTGCTGTCATTCTAACCTTAGTTTCCACCAAACGGCTCTATATTTTAATTGTACTGAATCAATTGCAAGAGTGTAAACCCTATAAAATAATAATTAGTCAACAAGACTCTATATTTTGATTCAAGTTATAATTAAAATATGGTTAAAATAATTAAAAGCAGTATCCTTCCATCAATGTTCAAATATCAGATGCAAAATAGCCCAGATTGTTAAAATGTGTCATCAGGGCAATTTGCTGGTTTTTTGGGGCCCTATACAAGATTGAATTTTGGGCCCCCTAGTGTATCAGTTTGGTACCCAAAAAGAAAGCGGGCTTCCCATTTCCCAGCGGCCCTTGCAGCTGATGGGACATGTTAAATGTTTGAAAATGAGCATCTCAGAGTGTAAGTGTGCTGTGTTACCGTCATACATATGGCCAGAGGTGAATATGGTATTTGAGTTTTACATCACTTGTTCGCGTCACTGTAGTTTGTCTGCACCATTAGTATAGGTGGTATGACAGCGATACGACACCCCCACTAGTGTGACCTTATATGGTAGTTTTAGGGTGTCACTTATTCTAATCTTCATTTCACATGCACACCCACTCGCTCACACATGGGTGGAATCCACCGTTTTCACACACGCTGTTTACACCCGACTGGAGGACATGCGAGCATTTGTTGAATCAGGAGTGGCTCGTTAATACCAACAACGCTTACTAACAAAATATGTGTGATTTACACATACTGATGCTAACATGTTTTTGCATGAGGGCCAGTGCCTGGGGAATTTAGCATTCTCAAAATCCAGTTTCTCCAAACAATGTGCTCTTCCCTTCTCGGTGGCTCAGTTGGTAGAGCATCCGCCCCACACCCGGGAGGCAGGGGTTCAAATCCCAGGCGGGTCATGCCGAAGACCATATAAAAGTGGAACTTCCTGCCGTCCAGCTTGGTGCTCAGAAATAATGGAATGGAGGAGGGAAATCTGTGGCGGCGCCTTGCGTGGCAGCAGCCCTCTGATTCTACATATGGGGTGTGTGTGATTAACACTGTAGATAGGAAAAACACAGTTTCGTTCTACTGTACATGATTGGTTGTATGGTTGAATGACAGTAAAGGGTGATTTAAAAATTTAAAATTTAAATTCACTTCTCTCTGCACAGTATCTTGCTGTTGACTTTCCCCTCAGTTCATTTTTTTTTCTTTTGATATTGTTCATTTGTGTTTCCTCGTTACCAGCTACCAGCTGCATTTGTTTGTTGTTTGTGAACAAAAACATGGCGCTGAATTCCCAGAATGCAATGCTATACCTGTTCTCTACAGCATATCAACAGCAGAACACTTAAAATCAATAATATTATAAATCCTTCCTGAGGATCTTCTTCCTTTTCTGGCACATCTACACTGATCTCCCCATGTATGAGAATTGCTTGCTCAGGCACTTTATCACCTGCCACATTGACATCTTTATAACTGCATTCTGGTTATTAGCATATTACCTAAAAGTTAATTTATGAAAGACAATTGGAGCACCTTTGAGGATCGCTGTTGCGCAAAGTAAATATAATTGTCTATGTAAGATTCTTCGGTAATCTGATCCAACACGGCTGACAAAGAGTTGCTAACGATGACAAACATATTACAGAGAAAATAATTGCATATTTGAATAACAGCATGGCAGACTTTTGTGGGTGAATGATGATGAATACAGTTCCCTTTTCATTAGGCTGGGGTGGCGGGAAATGGTAAGCAGCTGCACATGATTTTTTATTTAATGTGGTCAAACTAAATCAACTGGAAACAATGCACTAGTGTGTATGAAGAAATACAGTAATGAACAATGAATGCAAATGGTATGCATAATGCTTAACAGAAAAACTAACATCACCTTTCTTGGCTGTGCATCAGAACACAACACACATTATGGGGGAAAGCTTCATTTTACTCCTGAAAGCAGCTGATGGAAATAATGTATGAACTGGATTTAATTATGCATGACTGGAAATAGGAAAAAAAAACAACAATTTCAAACACAGAGCTCTAACTTTTATATTATTTCCAGACAATTTACAGCTATAAATTATGCCTGAACAACAGCATTGTGCTTGGGTCATTTAGTTTACTGGTTCACACCTGCTCTTAGATAATGACAAGACACACATACAGTGGTGTGAAAAAGTGTTTGCCCCCTTTCTGGTTTCTCACTTTTTTGTATGTTTGTCATACTTAAATGTTTCAGATCATCAAACAAATTTAAATATTAGACAAAGATAACACAATTAAACAAAAAATGCAGTTTTTAAATGAAGGTGTTTATTATTAAGGGTAAATAAAAATCCAAACATACATGGCCCTGTGTGAAAAAGTGACCCCCCCGTTATATCTTTCACCCGTTACGTTACTTAATATAACAATAATAACTCGGACCATCGACGTATCGTTAACGGTTTATTGGCGAGCAGCAACTCATAGCACACAGCCAACGACAACACACTCAACATACACTACATTACCCATCATGCATTGGAGTAAAGGCACTACGACGGGTGCCGTAGTAAACCAAAATATATAACATCTCCTCCCCTCTTACAATAAATGTCCTAAGGAGATATCATGTGTCTGCTGCAGTTCTTATGTCTTTGTTTGTCTCTTTTTTTTTTCTTTAATTATTATGCTACCTTAGGAGTGAGGGTAGACTACCTCATCCCATAACTGTACCCCTGGGGATTATTCTGCCCCATAAATGTGGGTCAGTTGCTGTCTAGTCTAATAACTCAGACGGACAGGAGGTCATTGCTCCCTGGTAGGGTATCGGCGCTCTACAGGAACATGAGTCTGAGTTCTTTCTAATGTGGAGGTTGCTTCTGGTGCTGATGCAGAAGAAGATGTCACATCTCCAGCTGGAACTCCGGTCTCTGAAGTGGTTGAGTTCTGCACTGGTGTAGGTGGATCGTTAGAATATCCAAGAGACGGTTCTGCAGGCGCTGGCGGTGTCTGCAGGAGTTGGTCCACGTGCCTTTTCCAAACACTGTCAGTGGTTTGAACTGTATATGGGACTGGTCCAGTTTGTGCGATAACAGTTGCAGGAACCCACTTAGGTTCACCTCTGTAGTTCCTGGCCAGCACAGATTCTCCTGACGTGAACGCTCTGTCCTTTGCCCGATGTCCTCTGTGCATAATTTGTTTCTCTTGTTGCTTTTGCACAGTGTCCTTTAATCCTGAGGGTTTCAAAAGGTCAAAGGTAGTGCGCAGATCTCTCTTGAACATCAGACTAGCAGGGGTTGTCTTTGTGATTGCATGTGGAGTGTTGCGGTAGTTTAGCAGGAACTTGTGCAGCCTCTGATGCAGTGTTCCTTGACCTTGTGATGCTTTCAATGCATGTTTCATTGTCTGCACAAACCTTTCTGCAAGGCCGTTCGTCGCAGGATGGTATGGAGCTGATTTAATGTGCTGCACTCCATTAGCTTGTAGAAAAGCATCCATTTCTTGTGAAACTAACTGGGGTCCATTGTCAGAAACTAGTTGTATAGGAGACCCAAAACGACTAAACATTTCTCCTAATGCCTCTGTGGTCTTCTCTGTGGTGGTTGACCTCATAATAGCCACTTCAGGCCATTTACTATGTGCATCCACAGCAACGAGAAACATTCTGTCCTCAAACGGACCTGCAAAGTCAATGTGCACACGATGCCATGGCTCCTGTGGGAACTCCCAGGGATGGAGCGGAGCCAATGGTGGGTTGTTCCGTACCTTGTGACACGATGAACAACTTTTGGCTATTTCTTCAATCTGCTTGTCAATGTTTGGCCACCAAAAATAGCTTCTCGCTATCTCTTTCATTCTCACGATTCCACTATGTCCTTCGTGAAGTTGCTGTAACACTTTTGTTCGACATGACAGGGAAATAATCACTCTCCTCCCCCACAGCAAACAACCCGACTGAACAGACAATTCTGTCCACTTCCCCAGGAAGGGCTTCAAGGTTGCGTCATCACCCGCAGGTTGTCCTTTAATGATCAAGTCCATGACTGCCGACAACACAGGGTCCTTTCTAGTCCCCTTTTTCACCTGCACAGCTGAAACAGGTGCGTTTTCTACCTCTGTGAAGTAGAAGAAGTCCACAGTGCTTGACTCTGGCTTCATGACAGGAAGTGGTAATCTGGATAACCCATCTGCATTACCATGACAGTCTGACTTTCGATACCTGATGTCATAGGAGTGTCCTGACAACAGCAACGCCCACCTCTGCAGTCGGGACGCTGCAAGAGATGGTATTCCTGTGTATGGTCCAAGGATGGTTGTGAGAGGTCGGTGGTCAGTAAAAAGTGTAAACTTCCGTCCATACAAGTACTGGTGGAATTTTCTCACACCAAACACAATGCTCAGAGCCTCTCTTTCCAGTTGAGCATAGTTAGCTTCTGCCTTGTTTAATGTCCTTGACGCAAAAGCGATTGGCTTTTCCTCACCGTCTAGCATTACGTGGGAAATCACCGCCCCTACGCCATAAGGAGAGGCGTCGCAGGCAAGCTGGATCGGAAGTGATGGGTTGAAGTGGGTCAGAACCTCTGATGCCGTCAGCGCATCTTTTGCCTTCTGAAAAGCCTCCTGACAGCTTGCTGTCCACTTCCATGCTTCCTCTTTGCGCAGCAGGTTATGCAGTGGTTTTAATAGTGATGCCAAGTTTGGTATGAAACGTCCATAATAGTTCAGCAGTCCCAAGAAAGACTTCAGCTGACTGACATTTTGGGGTGGAGGTGCATCCACAATGGCTGTGATTTTCGATGGTGCAGTGTGTAGTCCCTTAGCATCGATCACATGACCTAAGTATTCCACGGATGACTGGAAAAACTCGCATTTATCCTTGCGGATTCTCAATCCATATTCCTCCAGTCTCGTGAGAGTTGCATCCAAGTTGCGCAGATGCTCTTCATCATCTGCTCCTGTACACAGGATATCATCCAGGTAGCACTGCACTCCTGGTAATCCACTCAGGATTTGATCCATAGCTCGCTGAAAAAGTGCTGGAGCAGATGTGATGCCAAAAGGCAGTCGCCTGTATCTGAAGAGTCCTTTATGGGTGTTGATAGTCAGCATTTCACGTGACTGCTCGTCTACATGCATTTGTAAATAAGCTTGGTTGAGATCTATTTTGCTGAACTTTTGTCCCCCACTCAGCCCCGCAAATAAGTCATCAATCACTGGAAGGGGATACTGCTCTGCTGTTAGTACAGGGTTTACTGTTACCTTAAAGTCTCCACAGGTTCGGATTCCTCCGTCCTTTTTGGGTACTGGAACTATGGGCGTGGCCCACTCACTGGTTGTCACAGGCTCCAGAACTCCATTCTTGACCAGAGCATCCAAGTCAGCCTCCACCTTTGGTCTGATGGCGTACGGCACTGGCCTGGCTTTCATGAACACTGGTTTACTGTCAGGTTTGACATGCAGCTTCACTATAATTTTTTTCATACTGCCTAGCTCATCACGAAAAACTTTTTTGTGCTTTTCTAGTATGGCCTGCAGCTGAGTGGAACTGTGTGACAGCTTCCTTACTTCTTGCCAGTCAAGTTGGATTTTCTTTAGCCACACACGCCTCATTATAGCTGGACAGTTGTTCTTGGTAACATAAACTGGAAGCTCAGCAGTTTGCCCCTTGTACTGAACAGTTACCTCTGTCATCCCTTTCATGGGCACTCGGTGTCCAGTATACGCCCTGAAGACGGTGCCGGAAGGTCGGAGTGGAAGATGTTTCAGAAACTTCTTGTAAATGCCATGCGACACAAGTGATGCCTTTGATCCGGTGTCTATCTGCATTTTAATAAAATGTCCCTCCACTTTTGGTTTAGTCCAAAAGCCTTCTGAGCCTTCATTCACATACATAATCCGGACAGTATTTATTGCAGTTGACACCTCTTCCTCTGAGGAGTCGCTCACTCTGTCCTCGCCATGTTTAACTGTGTGAACATTTCTTTTCTTTTTGTATTTTACCATGTCACTTTTATTCCTTGTCTTTGGGCCTTTGTCTTTGCTCCTTTTGCTTCTACATGCCCGCTGCACGTGGCCTTTTTTTCCACAGTTGTTACAGTCCATCTCTTTGTACCAACAGTCATTAGGAAGGTGTCCCACCTTGCCACAGCGGAAACATGGACCTGTTGCATTGGTTTTACCACTGTTGAGCTTATGTACTCTGCCTGTAGCATGCAGTTGGTGTGCTTCTTTGGAAGCCATCTCCATCATCACACTAATGTTAATGGCTCTTTCAAGCGTCAAATCACTTTCTGTGAGTAACTTCTTCTGTGCTGCTTCATTTCGTAGTCCACACACAAGCCTGTCTCTTAATGTGTCATTTAAAACATCTTTAAATTCACAGTATTCGGCTAACTTGCGTAGCGCTGCAACAAACATGTTAACAGACTCACCCTCTTCTTGGTTACGTCTGTGAAACCTGTATCTTTCTGCAATCACTAGCGGCTTGGGTGAGAAGTGGTGGGTCAGTGTGTCCACCAGTTCTTTGTAGGCTTTACAGCCTGGCTTTACTGGCTGTAGGAGGTTACGTAGTAGGTTAAATGTCTTGGGACCCATCACACTCAGAAAAGTGGGCACTAACTTTTCATCCGTTATTCCATTGGCCGCGACGAAATAGTCAAAGCGCTCTGTATAGGAGCTCCATTGCTCCGCGCTCTCATCAAAGGGCCCGATAGAGCCAATGACTCCAGCCATTTTAACACTCCTGGTTGAATGTCGCTCTTTCCCTCGCAGCTCCTTACCGTAACGTCGTTGCTTCCCTCCGGCGTTACTCACGGAGTTTTTTTTTTTTTTGTCCTTAACGATTTCCACTGCTCCGCTCCTCCCCGCTTAGCAGACAGCCCGCAGCATCCACCTCAGCACAGTGGCGTGGTGTATCACCCTGTCAGCACGGAGTAGCGGCGGGAAAAAAAATCGACAAAAAAAACCTCTCCTCCGTCGCGGACTGCAGCGTCGGTCCAGACGTCCTCGTCGCCACTTTTTGTTATATCTTCGCCCTTTACACTACTCGATATAACAAATAATAACTCGGACCATCGACGTATCGTGAACGGTTTATTGGCGAGCAGCAACTCATAGCACACAGCCAACGACAACACACTCAACATACACTACATTACCCATCATGCATTGGAGTAAAGGCACTACGACGGGTGCCGTAGTAAACCAAAATATATAACACCCCCCACCCCCCGTTAAAACATAAATTAACTATGGTTTATCACATCTTTGGAAAGCTGAGTTCAATTTCTCGAGCCACACCCAGGCCTGATTACTGCCACACCTGTTCTCAATCAAGAAATCACTTAAATAGGACCTGCCTGACAAAGTGAAGTACACCAAAAGATCCTCAAAAGATAGACATCATGCTGCAATCCGAAGAAATTCAGGAACAAATGAGAAACAAAGTAATTGAGATCTGTCAGTCTGGAAAAGGTTATACAGCCTTTTCTAAAGCTTTGGGACTCCAGCGAACCACAGTGAGAGCCATTATCCACAAATGGCGAAAACATGGAACAGTGGTGAACCTTCTTAGGAGTGGCCGGCCGACGAAAACTACCCCAAGAGTGCAGGGGCAACTCATCCAAGAGGTCACAAAAGACCCCACAACAACATCCAAAGAACTGCAGGCCTCACTTGCCTCAGCTAAGGTCAACGTTCATGACTCCACCATAAGAAAGACACTGGGCAAAAATGGCCTGCATGGCAGAATTCCAAGACGAAAACCACTGCTATTCAAAAAGAGCGTAAAGGCTCATCTCAGTTTTGCCAGAAAACATCTTGATGATCCCCAAGACTTTTGGGAAAATACTCTGTGGATTGACGAGACAAAAGTTGAACTTTTTGGAAGGTCTGTGTCTTATTACATCTGGCGTAAAAGTAACACAGCATTTCAGAAAAGGAACATCATACCAACAGTAAAATATGGTGGTGGTAGTGTAATGGTCTGGGGCTGTTTTGCTGCTTCAGGACCTGGAAGACTTGCTGTGGTAAATGGAACCATGAATTCTGCTGTCTACCCAAAAATCCTGAAGGAGAATGTCCGGTCATCTGTTCGTGACCTAAAGCTGAAGCGCACCTGGGTTCTGCAGCAAGACAATGATCCAAAACACACCAGCAAGTCCACCTCTGAATGGCTAAAGAAAAACAAAATGAAGACTTTGGAGTGGCCTAGTCAAAGTCCTGACCTGAATCCCATTGAGATGCTGTGGCATGACCTTAAAAAGGCGGCTCATGCTCGAAAACCCTCCAATGTGGCTGAATTACTACAATTTTGCAAAGATGAGTGGGCCAAAATTCCTCCACATCACTGTAAAAGACTCACTGCCAGTTATCGCAAACACTTGACTGCAGTTGTTGCTGCTAAGGGTGGCCCAGCCAGTTATTAGGTTTAGGGGCAATCCCTTTTTCACACAGGGCTATGTAGGTTTGGATTTTTTTCCCTTAATAATAAACACCTTCATTTAAAAACTGCATTTTGTGTTTACTTGTGTTATCTTTGTCTCATATTTAAATTTGTTTGATGATCTGAAACATTTAAGCATGACAAACATACAAAAAAATGAGAAATCAGGAAGGGGCAAACACTTTTTCACACCACTGTATGCTGTGAGTTTAAAATGGCTAAACTGGAATCTAATGGAGAATTTCATGCTCTAAAATTCAAACCACAGTATGGCAGTGACCTCAAATGTAGTCCGAGTTGCACAGAACTATCTTCCGCAGTGAGAATAATGAGAAGTCCCTTAGCAGATGGCATGGGTCTCACAGAGCCCTGATGTCAACATCAGGGAGACAGAAGGCGCTGAGACAGCTGAAATCCACACAACTGTGGCAAACGCTCCAAGATGCCTGCAACTAACCTGCTTTCACTCTGCAGGCACTTACTCAAAATAATAAAATCAATACTAGAAAATGCTATGTATGACAGCAAATGTATTTATATGGCCCTTTTTGAGCCCAAGTTACCACTCAAATGCTTCTGAGCTATCAGCTGCATTCAGCCACAGGGTCTCTGCAGCTATAAAGATGTGACACTTGTGAGACCCTTTTAAGACATCTATCAAATTCAAGACTTACTTTTGAGAAACAGCAAACAGCCTGTGACCACAATACAATTAGCCTCATGGAATTAGACAAGCCACACATACGTGGAAAAAACAGTCACAGATTTATGACAAAAAAGTCAAAAGTTCAGAAGAGAAAAAAGCAGTTAATTTAAGAGAAACTGTGGAACTTTACAGGAATAAAGGTAAATGTATGAGACAAAAGTTGCAAATTTACAAGTAAAACATTACTAATTTAATTTTGATTAAAGGGTTAATTGTCAATTTTAAGAATAATTAGGGCCTTAATTATAGATAAAAAGAATTTAAGAATTTTTAAGGATCTGCATGCACCCACCTCAGCTCACACCATTCTGTCCACCCAAGCTCTTTTCCCAGCTGCGGGACAGACCATTGTAATTTGGACTATAATAGTAAATAAAAAACAGAACATCCAGGCACACCGAGACCATGCAAAATGCACAGAAATGTTCCTACCAGGGGATTTAACCCAGCATCCTCTATCTGTGAGGTAATTACACAAACAAATAGAGAACAAATCCACTCAATTTTAAAACTGTAGTTTTCCCTGATGCTTCAAAAAAGTTGTTTCCTTTCCCTAAGAAATAAAAAATTACCATTAAATCTTTTTTATCACTCTATCACTTCATCATCATCATCATCATCATCATCACTCTTCACTCTATAAAAGCAAGAAATCTCTGTGTGTCTGTCTGTGTGTGTGTGTCACACTTCATAGCACATCATAGGACGGCCTATGATCTCTGCCTGAACGTCATAGGATGTCCTATGATCTCAGGCATCATAGGACACAAATGTGTCTTTATGATGTCACATAGCCCACAGAGATCATAGGACGATTTGTCTTTATGATGTCACACATAGATTTGTCTATGTGTCTATGTGCATGGGACATGTGTCTTTATGATGTCATATGATCGCTGCCTGAACATCATAGGACATCCTATACCATGTTGCTTTATGATTTTCATGATCCTGTCCATGAACTAGAATTACGACGCACTTATCCCTCAACCAGTCGTCTCAACGAAGAAGAAGAAGAAGAAGGAGACCCACCAGAGTGACAGCAATAGAATGACGACAACTACTGCACGTCAGAAAAGATGCTATGAAGATTAAACACCTGAGGTTCCAGCAGTACATTGTACCCGTCTGAGACAGGACACCCTTCACCAGCATAGGGTACGACAGACTTTAAAGCACATTTCTAGGACATCATAGGATGGCCTATGATCTCTGCCTCATCATCATAGCGTGTCCTATAAACTCAGGCATCATAGGACGACTCACCATGCCTACATGACATCAAATGTGTAACCTTGATGAATGCCAGTCTACACTACAAATGTGTAAAATGCCAAGCAAAGCGCTGATTTTCTCCAGGTGCTCTGGTTTCTTGGTTTCTTTCGTTTTTTGGGGGGCAGCACGGTGGTGCAGTGGTTAGCACTGTTGCCTTACAGCTAGAAGGTTCCTGGTTCGAATCCCCAGGTTGGCAGGGGTTGGAACCTTTCTGTGTGGAGTTTGCATGTTCTCCCTGTGCTGCGTGGGTTTACTCCGGGGGCTCCGGTTTCCTCCCACAATCCAAAGACATGCATGTTAGGTTAATTGGCTGTTCTAAATTGTCCCTAGATATCTGTTTCCTATAGGCCCTTAGAATAGAGGGTTAGTACTAGTGAAAGTAGTGAAAGCGCTTTGAGTGGTCTTTGTGACTAGAAAAGCGCTATATAAGTGCAGGTTAGTTAGTTAGTTAGTTAGTTTCTATGGGCATGCAAGGGCCTTCCTGAACAGGGTCGAAAGCCACTTTTTCAGGATCGTGCCCATGAACTGGAATTACGATGCACCTATCCCTCAACCAGTGGTCTGAACAAAGAAGAAGACCCACCAGATGAAGAGCAACAGAATGAGGATAACTGCTGCACTTCAGAAAGGATGCCGTGAACATGAAACACCTCAGGTTCCACCAGTACGCCGCAGGCATGACTGTGGACAACACAGCTGTCTGAGACAGGAGGAGACCCTTCAGTGGTCTGAACGAAGAAGAAGAAGACCCACCAGATGATGTCTATGACGGCACATAGACAGAGCACATGACTCCCTACAAGACATATACATATAGACACAGGTAAGCAACATAACACAGAACAATGACAGGCAGGAGAAGAAGTAACAAGCAGGGGCAAACAGCCCCAGATGGCAGGGCATATTTTGTGTGATTTTTATGTTTTGCTGCATACAAAAGCCATCACGCGATTGCCATTTAGTGCTGTGTTGCTACACCAACTGTCCTGTAACTGGCAAGAATGCTGTTCCAATGCATCCCCTCTACGGGCATGCACGGGTTTCTACGGGCATGCATGGGCATGCACTAGTTTATCAAAAGAAAGAAAGATAACATGAGATACTAATAAAGATGCTCAAAGTAGAGGTAGTGAAGGTAGATGATGTGGCACATATGTTTGGTTCATATTTCCCACAAGAGTGTGGCACATATGTCTGGTTCATATCTCCCACAAATGTATGGCTTATGTGGATTGGGGCTTCACGTCTGGAGGAACAAAGAGTCTGGATCGACGGGGGCCGAAAGGAGATGTCGAGGAGGTGTGAAGTCGGACCCTTGTCTCAGAGAGGAGGCCCTGGGGGGATCCCCGAAACACCAGAGAATAAGAGACAATGGTGAATCTTCAGAGACTTGCATTGTGATTAAATGTTTGCAGAAGCACCATGTGACTTGAGTTCTTAATCCCCCGGAGGTATAAGAATGTGATGTAACATGATTCTGCCTCTTCTTGCTATTTGAGAATGTTGGATGATTGTGTTCTGCAATAAAGCCGAACCTGAGGAATAAACTCAAGTCTTGTCATTGAACACAACTTACTGGTGACCCACGACAAAGAATGAGCAGAGAGAATTCTCCCGAGCGGAGCTCATCAGAGGCCAGCCTGATGGCTGCCTCCACGCTCCGGCTGCCCGATTTCTGGCAGCACAGCCCGCGCTCCTGGTTTAGCGCGGTCGAGGCGCAGTTCAACCTCCGGAGAATCTCAAAGGATGAAACGAGGTTCTACCATGTGGTAGCGAAGCTGGACAGTCACACGGTCCAGAGGGTGGAAGACCTGGTTAACCACCCACCGGACACCGACAAGTACGGTGCATTGAAGGAGGCGCTGATCAGCCATTTCACCCCCTCGGTGCAACAGCGAGCAGAGGGGCTCCTAGCGTTGACGGAGTCGGAGAACGACAGACCGGTGGACCTGATGGTGAAGATGCTGAGACTGAAAGACTCCGAGGATGGCGAATTTATTTTCTCCCACCTTTTCCTCCGGACTCTGCCGCCAGCAGTGAGAGTGACCCTGGCAGACTCACCCCGATTGGCCAAGTGGGACTACCACGGGCTCAGCAAGGAGGCGCAGCGACTCGTCGACGCCCACAAGCGGAGCGCGGTTTCAGCCGCGGCAGCTGAGCAGAGGACAGCGCCTGGAGATGGTTTGGAGCCAGTGGTGGCGGCGCCAGACGAACCGACGACGGCAGCGACAGGCGACGTGGAACTGAAGACGGCCTGTGCTTCTACCACCGCCGTTTTGCGGAGAGGGCACACAGATGTCTCCCACCGTGCCGCTTCAAGCGTCAGGGAAACGCCAAGACCGGGGGCCGGTAGCAGCTGCGTCCCTCGGAGGAGAAAACAAGCTGCTTTACCTGACGGATGCACACTCGGGGAAACAATTCCTCGTGGACATAGGCTCCCAGCTGAGTTTCATCACGCCTACCTACGCGGAACGGCTGATGCCGTCTAAAGCTCCCTGGGTGTCAGTATCAGCAGCGAATGGCTCAGTGATTAAGACCTTCGGTGAGAGGACCATGCTTCTGTCCTTACAGGGCCGTTCATTTGAGTGGACCTTTATTGTAGCGGCAGTCAGTTTTAACATGTTAGGGGCTGATTTTTTGTGCTCACATGGTTTATTGGTTGATCTTGCTAATAGACGTCTGGTTAATGCACTGTCTTTTCATTCTATCCCCTGCACAGCTCGGGTGGCCCCGCCAACTGCACACGCCAACGTCACAGCTGCGGGTGGTAAGTTTCATGCTCTGCTCACTCACTTTCCAGCACTCACAGTCCCAAAGTTTTCGGCGACAGTGGCCAAACACTGGGTGGAGCATTTTATCACCACCACTGGGCCGCCCGTTTTTGCAAAAGCCCGGTGCTTGGACTCAGCTAAACTGGCAATAGTGCACGAGGAATTTGCCAACCTGGAAAAACTGGGCATAATTAGACGCTCGAACAGCCCCTGGGCTTCACCGTTACACATGGTCCCAAAGGCTGATGGCTCGTGGCGACCTTGTGGCGATTTCCGCAGGTTGAACAACGTCTCGGCACACAACCGCTACCCGATTTCTCAGTTCATTTGGCGGGGGCGCGCATTTTTTCTAAAATAGACTTGGTGCGCGGCTACCATCAAGTCCCCGTGCGCGCGCAGGATATTCCCAAAACTGCGGTAATAACTCCGTTTGGGCTTTTTGAGTTTTTGCGCATGCCGTTTGGGTTAAAGGGCACCGCGCAAACTTTCCAACGCATGATGGATGCAGTTTTACGCGACCTGCCTTTCGTGTTCGTCTATTTAGATGACATATTGGTAGCCAGCACGTCCGAGGACGAACACGAAACCCACCTCACAGCGGTTTTTCGGAGACTGGCAGAGCACGGGTTGATAATTAACCCAGCGAAGTGCCAGTTCGGGGTGGCGCAAATCGATTTTTTGGGGCATCGCGTTTCGCCAGAAGGAGCGGTTCCCCTGCCTGAGAAAGTGCGCGCAATAACAGACGATAAAAGCGCTGCAGGAGTTTCTAGGAATGGTTACTTTTTACAACCGGTTCCTTCCGAGCGCAGCGCGGCTCATGCAGCCACTGTACACGGCACTAAAAAAAACAAAAACCCACGAATAAGGTCGAATGGTCTCCAGAGCGGGAGCGCGCTTTCTCCCAGGTCAAATCAGCCCTTGCAAGCGCCGTTTTGTTAGCGCACCCGGTTCCAACAGCCCGTTTGGCACTCACCACCGACGCTTCTGATCTAGCGGTGGGGGCAGTCATTGAACAGTGTGTGGCAGGGACCTGGCAGCCGCTCGCGTTCTTTAGCAAATCCTTGTGCGATAACGAGCGGAAATACAGCGCGTTTGACAGGGAGCTTTTAGCCCTACACTTGGCCATCCGCCATTTCCAGTTCTGGCTGGAAGGGCGTCGTTTCACCGCTTTCGTGGACCACAAACCATTAACTTTTGCGATGGCCAAGATCTCAGAACCTTGGTCAGGCCGACAGCAAAGACAGCTAGCCGCAATATCGGAGTTCACCACCGATATCCAGCATGTCGCAGGTAAACACAATGTAGTGGCAGACTGTCTCTCACGTGCTGTGGCAACGCCAGGCCACGTGGGGGCAGACTCGGTGGCTGTGGGCCAGGGCAGTGACGCAGGAGCGCGTGCAGCCCCGGTCCACGTAGGTTTGGATTATGCAGACATGGCTGCAGAGCAGGTTGGTGACGCGGATGTGCGCACGCTCCAGTCTGGACCAACAGGGTTAAGGCTGGAGCACAGGGTGCAGCAAATAGGTATGCCCCCCTTAATATGCGATGTCTCCACGGGACGGCCTCGTCCCGTGGTTCCAGCCGCGTGGCGCCGCCGCGTTTTTGACTCGGTCCATTCGCTGGCGCACCCGGGGGTGCGCGCATCGATCAAGATGGTGGGGGAGAAATTTGTCTGGCCGGGGTTGCGCAAACAGGTCAAGGAATGGGCAGCAGCTTGTGTAGCGTGCCAGAGGGCTAAGATACACAAGCACACGAGGGCCCCTTTGGAGCCTTTTCACATCCCGGCTAAGCGTTTCGATCATGTGCATGTTGATCTGGTGGGCCCGCTTCCCTCGTCTCAAGGGCACACACACCTTTTGACGATGGTGGACCGCACCACGCGTTGGCCGGAAGCGGCACCTCTGGCGTCAACAACGGCGGAAGAGGTTGCGTGCAAGTTTTTAACAACTTGGGTCGCGCGTTTTGGAGTTCCGTCGGACATAACGTCCGACAGAGGCCCTCAATTTGTTTCCGAACTGTGGTCGTCTATGGCCCGCAGCTTAGGGGTGAAGGTACACCGCACTACCGCGTATAACCCGCAGGCCAACGGTTTATGTGAACGCTTTCATAGGTCATTGAAAGCAGCCCTCAGAGCATCGCTCACGGATACAAATTGGGTGGACAAACTGCCATGGGTTTTATTGGGGTTGCGTTCTGCACCTAAGGAGGATTTGCAGGCCTCCCCAGCGGAGTTAGTTTTCGCACAACCTCTCCGTTTGCCGGGGGAATTTCTTCCGGAAAATCCTGCGCCAAATTGTCCCCCCGCTCAGCTGTTGCAGAGCGGCACAGGATCAAACACGCTGCCTGGCCCCGTTCATCACAGTTTTCCACGCGTTTTTGTGCCAGAGGCTTTAAAAAACGCAGAGTTTGTTTTTGTTAGACATGATGCACAACGCCCAGGGCTGCGTCCGCCTTACGATGGACCGTTCAGGGTGCTGGAAAAAAATGAGAAGCATTTCTTGCTAGATTTGGGGGGCAGAAGGGAGCTAATTTGCATAAACAGACTCAAGCCCGCTTTTGTCCTAGCTGATGAACACGTGCAGTTGGCGGAAGCCCCCCGCCAGGGCAGGCCACTGAGAAGGCATGCTCCAGAGCTCCCACAGAGATGTGCTAACAAATCTAATCCCCAGGTGCAAGGAGACGCTGCAGACGCAGCGAAGCCGGCTTACAGCAGATTCGGCAGGAAGTTAAGACCTAAGAGACTGGGGGATTGATTGTTGGTTATGTGGTAATGTCTTTTATGTTATGCATTTACGAGTATGTTTGTCCCATGCAGACGTTTGTGGGGGGGTCATGTGGCACATATGTTTGGTTCATATTTCCCACAAGAGTGTGGCACATATGTCTGGTTCATATCTCCCACAAATGTATGGCTTATGTGGATTGGGGCTTCACGTCTGGAGGAACAAAGAGTCTGGATCGACGGGGGCCGACAGGAGATGTCGAGGAGGTGTGAAGTCGGACCCTTGTCTCAGAGAGGAGGCCCTGGGGGGATCCCCGGAACACCAGAGAATAAGAGACAATGGTGAATCTTCAGAGACTTGCACTGTGATTAAATGTTTGCAGAAGCACCATGTGACTTGAGTTCTTAATCCCCCGGAGGTATAAGAATGTGATGTAACATGATTCTGCCTCTTCTTGCTATTTGAGAATGTTGGATGATTGTGTTCTGCAATAAAGCCGAACCTGAGGAATAAACTCAAGTCTCGTCATTGAACACAACTTCCACAATGAGTTTAAATACCTGGGGTCAACCATCCAAAGCAATGGACAGTGCACAAGAGAGGAGAAGAAGAGAGCGCAGGCAGGGTGGAGTGGGTGGAGACATGTATCAGGGGTGATTTGTGACAAAAGGATAGCAGCTAGAGTGAAAGGGAAGATTTACAAGATGGTGGTGAGACCTGCTATGATGTATGATTTGGAGATGGTGACACTGACAAAAAGACGGGAGGTGAAGCTGGAGTTGAAGATGCTAAGATTCTCATTGGGAGTGACTAGGATGGACAAGATTATAAATGAGTATATCAGAGGGACAGCTCAGGTTGAGCAGTTTGGAGACAAAGTAAGGGAGACAAGGCTGAGATGGTTTGGGCATCTGCAGAGGACAGTGGACATATTGGACAAAGGATGTTGAAGATGGAGCTGCCAAGCATGAGGAAAAGAGGAAGACCAGAGAGAAGATTCATGGATGTAGTGAAGGAGGACATGGAGAGGGTTGGTGTTACAGAGGAAGATGCAAGGGATAGCGTGAGATGGAGGCAGATGATCTGCTGTGGAGACCCCTGAAGGGAGCAGTGGAAAAGAGGAGAAGAAGAAGATTGAGTACACACATGTTTTAAGTAAAATAAAACACAGTTGGAGATGGACCAGTTGTTCTTACATGCATGAGCACTCCTAAATGCTAATTCTGAGAGAAGAAAACCTCTTCAGATACCAAAATGTTATAGTGTAATTTATCACATTCCTCTGGCTCCTAGAGCTTCACTTTTTTCCCTCAAAGCCAATGACCAACTAGCATCCAGTGCAGACCAAGACAGCTTCAAACAACTGTAAATTATCGTTCCACAACTTTCAAGTTCTCTTTTCTATAAGTTTGGAGTGACTTAAACAGTGAGTGAGTTTGAATCATCAGAGGCAAAAGCATCATTACAAAGTAGGAGTAGGCTTAATATCAGAATATTCAGCTGATCATAATGAATGAAGTAACAAAACTGACACCAAGGTTAGCATTTCTAAAAACTACTTTTGGTTCTAAACACTAAATCAGTCCCTCCAGGATTTCGCGATGTTGTGATCACGTCAATTTATGCGAAATCAGCCAATCAGCGCAACTATTGCATGACCTTGCAACTTTGTCCAATCACTGCAACTTTCCCACAATTTTGGCCAATCCTTTTCAACTTCCGCCAATCAAATTTGTCTCTGAGTGGCACTCAAATGCTCAGCCTAACCAACCAAATGCATCGCTGCAACGTGTTCACTTTTGTGGTTACGGTGAATATTAACGGAGCACATCAGCAGAAACAGTGTTTGATTTAAAAAAAAAAAAAACACCCACGAGGTTTCCAGCACCATCCCTTCCTCCATCTCCCCCAGTCTGCCAGTGGACGTCTTGCCATGGCTCCATCCTGACTGCATGTACGAAGTGCTGGGTTTGTGTTGAAAAACGTCTGCCTGCCCCAAAAGCACGTGTGAGGAGAGACACTGTAAAACCACAAACAAAATGAGCAAATCTAACACTACAGCCAGTGTCTGAACATTTTATGCATCTTTAGAGGCAAAATCATTACTACAGCTGTTCAATGAGCTTTAAAGCTGTGAATCTCCGGTCTGGACACAAACAAACGCCCTGCCCCCACAAATGAAAGATGAGTATCTGTTGAGACAAGTGTGTGTGTCAAGATGCACAGCAGATACACAGGTAGGAGTTAGGCACGGAAAGAGAGAATATTGTCTATTTTTCGTTCAGAAAAACAGACTCCAATAGACGATACACAGCAACAGAATAAATTATTTCTTTTTTCCTCTCCACTCGGTACCGAGTGGTTGTGGACCGTAGGGAGTTTTCAAATGAAGGTGCTGCCAGTAATTTCCAAATCTCTACTCTAACCTCAAATTTGTAATTCTCCCCATAACTTTTAGAGCAAAAAAACCCCTCAAAACATCACAACTTTTATCGCAACTTTTTAAAAAAAACTCCCGCAAATTCAGGCTTTTTGGGCCGCAACAATCATAAAAACATCCCCCGAAATCCTGGAGAAACTGCTAAATTTGTATTTGTGCTTTAAGTATGATTTGGGCAAGCTTAAGAGAAAAGAGATCAACCTGACTTAAAATATGACATTTTATACACATTTTCTTATTCCTTAATTGTTAAAAGTAAAAAGAAAACCCTGGGGGACTTCCGGTTATGGCGGCCACGCAGGAAGACGTGTTTCACACTGCTCTGCTTGTAAAACTAAAAATTTTACTAAAACTCTCTCAGTTGGAACAAAAACCCATCCCAGCATTTTGGCGTGGATATGGACCAAGGTTGGAAAATTAGGTGGAGGAAAAGGCAACTCGACAAAACAATCCAAGCTAACGGACTTCCACGCTCAAGGCGAGGCAGGGAAAACTCCAGAGGCAATGGCGGAGGATGGAGCCAGCGGTGGAGCGGGAACTGCTGGGGAGGGGACAAGCGTAGTGCTCACTGCCATCACCTCCATGAGAACAGAGTTTTCGTCTAAATTTGATGGGATTATAGCAGCGATAGAAGGTATGAGGAAAGAAATAAACGACTGCATGGAGCGAATGTCGCAGGCGGAGCTCCGAATATCAAGCACTGAGGATGACGTCACCAGTCTGCAAATTAAATTGCAAACACTGGAAGTAAAATGGAAACATCTGGAAGATAACGTCCTAGACTTGGAATCCCGCTCGCGACGAAATAATTTGAGGCTGGTGGGCCTCCCGGAGGGAGCGGAGGGATGGGACTCATGTTTCTTTTTGGAAAAGTGGATTCCAGAAGCGCTGAACAATGTGGACCTGCAGTCATCGGTCGTTTTAGAGAGCGCTCACCGAATCGGCCCACCGAGAGATAATAAGACACCACCGAGGACACTGATTATGAAGTTCCTCAACTACATAGACAAGATGACAGTCACCAATGAGGCGCGAGCTAAAGGGGAAATTAAATACCAGGATCAACAGGTGCGGTTCTACCCAGACTTCGCCACAGGAATACAACAATTAAGGACGCAGTTCGACCCCGCCCGCAAAGAGCTGCACAACCTCAGGATTCATCACGGAGTAATTCATCCGGCAAGACTGCTGGTCACATATAAGGGGAGAACCCACACCTTCAAGACCCCTCAAGAGGCGCAGGAGCTCATCAAGCAGATCCAAAAGGAGACTGGCGGGAGCTAAGCATGAACATGACAAAGGTAGAACATTTAAGCGTATGTACAGACATCTGATTGATCTGAAACATATAACAAGTCTACAAAATACAGACTGTATTAAAAAAAAAAAAAAGCTATGATGTACAACGTTGCTATAAAACTTTGAAGTTATGCTGAAAAAACTACAGAAGAGAGTTAATGTTATAAGAACAGTAGTAGTGTCAGGGTGATTGAGAGGAGAAAGAGAGAGTGGTTTGACTGATCCTCGCAGGTGTGGAACAGTCACTAGCTATAACAGGAGACGGAATTTTTTTGATTTTGGGGGGATTACCACGAATGTGGGGAAAGGGAATTTGTTTTTGTTTAGTTTGTAGGATGAATGTTCTATCATCCATGTTTTTGCTTCTCTGTAAGAGTATGTTCATATTGCAAAGTAATCTTAAACTCTTTACTGATCATAGATCAAAGCGTTAATCTTAATTTAACTTCATGGAATTGCAGAGGTCTACAAAATCTTAAAAAACTTAAACAAGTTATGAATAAAATAAAAGACAGATTCAAAAATTGTATTTTTACAAGAAACTCATCTAATAGAGGAGGATGTAAAAAGAATTAGGAGAAGATGGCAAGGTAACGTGTTCACCTCATCATTTTCATCCGGAGCCAGGGGAGTTATGACTCTCATACACAAAACAGTCCCATTTCAAGTGAAAAATGTAATTGGAGACAAATTTGGAAGATATCTAATCATCCAAGGATCTTTGTTATTAGAAAATATAAATCTGGTGAACTTATACGGCCCCAATATTGATGATCAAAACTTCTTTGTTAATTTATTCATTACTTTATCATCACTTACAGGGCAACATATAATAGCAGGGGATTTTAATTGTACATTGAATCCCAGTATAGATAGATCAACAGGACTGGACTGTACGCACAATGGATGTAGGATGACCATTAATCATTTTATGAAAGAATTGAGATTGCTAGATATATGGAGAGAAATGAAACCACAAGTCAAAGCCTATTCTTGTTATTCTAATACCTATAAGACATTCTCACGTATAGACTACTTTTTGATCTCTACAGAATTAAGGTCCAAGATTCAAAACTGTTTCTATGATAACACTGTGATCTCTGATCATGCACCCTGCTGTCTAATATATGTAGATAAGAAATTGACAAAGGATCCAGGTAGGTGGCATTTTCAGCATAAATGGCTTCAGGATGAGGAATTTGTTAAGTACATAGAAAAACAGATAGATGAGTTCTTTGATATTAATACTACACAAACAACGGCATGTAAAAAGTGGGAGGCTTTCAAAGCTTTTATTAGGGGGCATATTATTAGTTATACAGGTTCAAAATCTAAGAAGACCCGAAAGGAGAGAGTCCAATTGGAACGTAAAATAAAAATTCTTCAAGAAAAAGTGTATGCAGGAAGTACCGTAAAACGGGGCTATAAGGGACGGCGGGGTAATAAGGGACACTTTTCTGGGAAATGTTTTAAATGTAATTCTGCTTTTTTTATTTTGCATTTTTCCTGTGGGAATCCACGGCTGGATTGTGGGCTGGATTCCCACAGGAAAAATGCAAAATAAAAAAAGCAGAATTACATTTAAAACATTTCCCAGAAAAGTGTCCCTTATTACCCCGCCGTCCCTTATAGCCCCGTTTTACGGTAACCCACAGTTAGAGAATGAATTACTGATTCTGAGAGCAGAATATGACAAAAAAAATCAGCGAATAGAGCTGCCTCGAGTCTTCTAAGACTGAAGCAAACTTTTTATGAACAAGGTGAAAAATCAGGAAAATTATTGGCATGGCAGATTAAACAATTAGAATTTAAAACACCAATTACCAGTATTATAAGTAACGGGCAGGCAGTTGTAGATCCTTTAGAAATTAATAGTGCCTTTAGAGATTATTATGAAAAACTATATGATACAAAAAATGAAACTGACTTAACAAAACTAAATGGGTTTTTGGGTGGATTATCTATACCGTGTATTCCAAATGAAAACAGGGAGATACTGGAGTCTAAAATTAGTCAAGAAGAAGTTGGGCAAGCCACTGATAATATGAAATCAGGAAAAAGAGCAGGACCAGATGGTCTTCCAGTTGACCTCTATAAAAAATTTAAGAATAAATTAATAAAACCACTTTTGGAAATGGTTTTAGAAGCATTTCAAAATGGTAATTTGCCACCATACATGAATAATGCCTTAATTATACTGTTGCCAAAACCAGGTAAACCCCCTAATAAATGTGAAAACATGAGACCAATAAGCCTATTAAATGCTGATCTTAAAATAATCTGTAAAATTTTAGCAAAACGACTACAAGAAATATTACCAAATATTATTAACCGAGATCAGAATGGCTTTATAATGGGAAGACAAGGCTTCCATAATGTAAGAAGACTGTTTAATATTATTTATTCCAATAAAGAAGCACCGGATACAGCTCTCCTATCATTGGACACCGAAAAGGCCTTTGATAGGGTCAAATGGCCCTATCTTTTTGAAGTCCTACAAAGGTTTGGACTTGGAAATAATTTCATAAAATGGGTCCAGATAATATACAATAATGCTACAGCAGAAATCCTAACAAACAGCAATATCTCAAAATCAATAAAAATCAATAGAGGATGTCGACAAGGCTGTCCACTTTCACCTTTACTGTTTACTATGGCAATTGAACCTTTAGCGATGGCAGTACATTTACATCCACAAATATATGGAATTAAAGTAGGACCAACAGAACATAAAATCTCCCTGTATGCCGATGACATAATTTTGTTTATGTCAAATTTTAAAAAATCAATTCCGACCTTGTTAAATTTAATAAAGAACTTTGGGGAAATATCAGGATATAAAATAAATAAAACAAAATCTTCAATATTAATGTTAAATGAGACCCAGAGAAATTACCCAGCTCCTGAGGTAAATCAATTCAAAGTTGTAAATCAGTTTAAATATTTAGGAATTCAAATTTTGCCTAAGCTAGAATCAGTCGCCAGTGCCAACTATGAAGCCTTAATGACAGATATTAATGAGTTACTTCAGAGATGGATGTCACTACCAATGTCGATGATCGGGAGAATTAATAAACTTAGAAGTAATATCTTACCAAAAATACTTTATTTATTTCAAAACATTCCTTTACCACCACCTTCATATCTATTCTCAAGAATTAAAAAAAAGTTAGTGGAATTTATATGGAACAATAGGAAGGCTAGATTACGTTTGTCCTTACTATATTTACCATTTGATCGTGGAGGTCTGAAATGTCCAAACTTTATGTTGTATTACTGGTCAGCACAACTGAGGTCTATGACATATTATTTTTCATCAAATGATCTCCCTCACTGGACTGAAATGGAATCATACAATTTACCTGTACCTCTTCCCTTATTCATATACTCAGACTCGGCTAAAAAAATTACAGAAACAAGTTAAAAATCCAATTGTAAAGCACATAATCAAAATGTGGTGTGAAACCAAAAAATATTTAAAAGAACCACACTTACTGTCACAATTTAGCCCAATATGGGGTAATCAATATTCTACACCAGGGAGAGCGGATGCTGAATTTAAAGTATGGAATTTAAAAGGGATTCAAAAGATTGAAGACTGATATTTGTCACGCTCAGATAACATAATGTCTTTCGAAGAACTGAGGATTAAATTCAATCTTAATAGAACACATTTTTTTAAATATCTTCAGCTTAGAAATTTTATTCGATCAAATCAAAATAATGCTCTCACCCGACCTACTTATTCATCCTTGGAAAAAATTTTGACGAAAGATAGTAAGAGAAAGGGTATTATTTCAGAGTTTTATAACTCATTGACACTGTTCTCAAGTGAAAACTCACAGAAAAGACTGAATTATTGGAAAGAAGACCTGCAAATTGAAATTTCAGAGGAACAATGGGAAATGGCTTGTGCAGGAGCTCAAACCAAATCAATAAATGTACTTCTTAAACTGATACATTTTAAATGGTTAATGCGGATGTATGTTACACCAGTGGAATTAAATATATATAACAAAAACATACCAGATACATGCACAAAATGTATGGAAAGTAAAGGAACCCTATTTCACTGTTTATGGGAATGTAGAAAAATCAGAATGTTTTGGGAAGAGGTGAGGGTAACAATTGAAAAAATAATTTCAAAACAATTCACATTGAACCCTAAACTGTTTTTGTTGGGTCTGTATCCAGAAAAACATAACTTTAATAAGAGTGAAAGAGCATTCATAGACCTCGGTTTGCTTAATGCCAAAAAATGTATTGCACTACTGTGGAAAAAGACTCATAAACCAGATGTGACTCAGTGGTTAAGACAGATGTTAACAAACCTTCCACTAGAAAGAATAACATATATACTGAAATTAAAGGAAAATGTGTTTGAGAATATATGGAGACCTTTCATTGATTATGTAAAGAAATTAAACATAACTTCTGAAGAAGAAGGTGAATGATATGTGTCGTCGGCCTCCGTCGGTCTATGATGACCATGGAAGAGAATCCTAAACGTCTACTCTGCTGGAACAGCACTGCCTGTGGCTGAACAGGCCGATGCACGAATGGCAGACCCTGTCACACAGGTCGCACTTGTGGGTGGTCTCCGTGCTGCCGGAGCTGTGGCGGTTCTTCCTACGGGTCCTTTTTTCATCTGCTGCAGCAGTCAGTCTCTCTTCACCCGCCTTGAGCTGTCTGGTCAGGGTGCCTCTCCATTTGGAGCGGTCCGTTGCAAGGTCCTCCCAGCGCTCTGTGTTGATCTCCAGGGCCTTCATGTCTCTCTTGCAGACGTCTCTAAAGCGCAGCTGTGGGCGGCCAACGTCTCTCCTGCCAGTCGCCAGTTCTCCGTAGAGGACGTCTTTGGGGATTCTGCCATCCTCCAAACGGTGAACGTGGCCTAGCCAGCGGAGCCTGCACTGCCTGAGTAGAGTGAACATGGAGGGAAGGCCGGCACGGGACAGAACTTCTGTGTTGGGCACTTTGTCCTGCCAGGATATGTCCAGGATGCGGCGAATGCAGCGCAAGTGGAAGGAGTTCAGTCTCTTTTCCTGCCGGGCGTATGTTGTCCACATCTCACTCCCATAGAGCAGTGTGCTGATGACGCAGGCGTTGTACACTGCCATCTTCGTCTTGACAGAGAGTTTGGGATTCTCCCACACTCGTGTGGTGAGGCAAGCGAGTGTGAAGGCTGATTTTCCAATCCTCTTGTCGATCTCTGTATCAAGGGAGAGGTTGTTGCTGATCGTAGACCCCAGGTACGTGAACTGATTCACGGCCTCCAGCTCGTAGTCGTTGATGGTGATGGTTGATGGTGCTTCCGTGCCTTGCGCCAAGACGTTAGTCTTCTTCAGGCTGATAGTAAGCCCGAAGTCCTTGCATGCCTGGGAGAAGCGGTCCATCAGGGTCTGAAGCTCCTGCTGTGTGTGGGTCGCGACTGCAGCTTCGTCTGCGAACACCGTGTCTCTGATTAGAGCCTCGCGTACTTTAGTTCTGGCTTTCAGGCGGACGAGGTTGAAAAGCCTGCAGTCAGATCTTGTGTGCAGATAGATTCCCTCTGTTGCTGTGCTGAAGGCATGCCTCAGGAGCATAGCAAAGAAAATCCCAAAGAGGGTTGGCGCAAGTACACAGCCCTGTTTCACTCCGCTGCGTATGTTGAATGGCTCTGAGACATTGCCGTCGTGCTGCACTATCCCCTGCATGTTGGTGTGAAACGATTCAATGAGGCTTTGCAACTTTGGTGGGCATCCTATCTTTGGCAGGATCTTGAAAAGGCCCTCTCTGCTGACCAGATTGAACGCTTTGGTGAGGTCGATGAAGGCGACGTACAGAGGCATGTTCTGTTCTCTGCGTTTCTCCTGGAGTTGGCGGATGGAGAATATCATGTCTACCGTCGATCGCTCAGCGCGGAAGCCACACTGAGACTCGGGGTAGACACGTTCGGCAAGCTTCTGTAGACGAACGAGAACAACTTGTGCGTAGACTTTGCCAACAACGCTGAGGAGGGAGATGCCCCTGTAGTTGTTGCAGTCGCTTCTCTCCCCTTTGTTTTTGTAGAGGGTGATGATCTTGGCGTCCCTCATGTCCTGTGGTACAGCACCTTCCTTCCAGCACTGGCAGAGGATGTCATGCAATGGCAGAAGTAGGGCGGTCTTGCAGTGCTTGATCAGGTCGGGGGGTATGCCGTCGTTGCTGGGTGCCTTGCCAGCGGCCAAGCTATCAATGGCCTTGCTGAGTACATCGATGGTTGGCTCGGCGTCAAGTTCGTCCATGGATGGCAGGCAGTCGATGGCATCAAGGGCTGACGGTGTCACGGTGTTCTGTCTGGAGTAGAGGTCGGAGTAGTGTTCCACCCATCTCTCCATCTGCTTGTTCTTTTCTGTGATCATCTCCCCAGTGGAGGATTTGAGGGGGGCCGTCTTGCTCTGAGCCGGACCAAGTGCTTTCTTGATGCCATCATACATACCACGGATGTTCCCTGTTATGGCAGCGGCTTGAATGTCTTGGCTGAGCTGAGTCCAGTACTCGTTGGCACAGCGCCGAGCAGTCTGCTGAACTTTGCTTCTCGCAGCCCTGAGAATCTAGAGATTCTTCTCGTTTGGGTACTTCTTGTACTCAGCAAGTGCTGAGCGCTTGGCTTCAGTGACGGGAGTCATCTCGGTCAACTTGGCATCAAACCAGTCCTGTGACTTCGAGGTCTTCCTCCCAAAGGTAGCCAAGGCTGTGCGGTGGATGGTGTTTCGCAGCTCTTCCCACTTCTGCTTTGCAGATTCTCCTTCTTGTGGTACACCAAGTTCCTTCTCAAACCTACACCACCTACACCAAGGTGAATGATATGTGTGGACCTTGCAAATTCCAAACTGGTGAATGTATATTATGTATTTTTATGTAATAGATTACCTAGACTAAACAGAGGAGCATTGTTGTTGACTTGCTTTTGTTAATGGTTGTTGTTGTTTTTAGTACATTTTTTTTTTGTTGTTGTTAGTGTTTTTTTTATTTTTAAATTACTTTAGTGTTAGTGTCTGACTGTTTGTGCCATGTTTGTAAATAAAAGGTTCAATAAAAAATATTGTGGGAAAAAAAAAAAGAAAACCCTGAAGTTTAATCTGATTTGCCCAGTTCATAAAAAAACAAGTGAAAATGTACATAAACTACAAATACGTTTTTTAACTAAGCCTTTAAAACATCTTAGGGAAGTGCATCAGATTACTGTATGTAATCTAAATTGATCCCATTACTGCAGGAATACAGCAGCCACACACAGTGACCACAGTGGTGCTCTGTGAGCTACGCTGTAGTACATCGTCACTGCCACACAAGCTACTTCACCTGGAGCCCAGTCATTTGGAGTCCATTAAGTGCACTTGGACCAGAATGTGCTGGAGGCTCATCAGCCACATGCTGGGCCACCGATCAGACTAGAGCCAAGCCGAGAGAAACACCCGGCTCAAGTAAAACAGGAGGGTGGAGCTGTTGTGGATGGGCCCACGTTACAGCTTCAAATCTCTTTATTGCATATTGATATTCATTATTTTTTTTACTCATTCCCAATTTTATTCCTCTTGTAGACAGAGATGATAAAAGTGCAGTTCCTGACTCTACGTTTGAAGGCAGGGGAAAAGAGGGGACACAGGGAGAGAAGGGCGATGTGCAACAAAGTCTCCCAGCTGGATTCAAACACAGCATATGACAATTACACGGCTCACACTTTATCCAGCTGAGCCACCAGAATGCCACAATCACCTAACGGTTCTGACGGATGTTTGCAGCCATGGCAACCCAGCAAATAATACCCAGGTCTCGTATCTAGGAGCCTGTAAAGGGAAGCAAGCTAAAACGGCTCCTGTCACAATGCCACACCAGTGAAATGACATTGATGCCACTGTCAACAAACAATAACATGACTGAGGAGTCTCTGGGAGGAAATCTACTCAGTCTCAGCATTATTCCACTTTACTGCAATAGAACAGCTTTGGCCAATCTAAGTATCTCCCCACCAGGAACCAGGCGAGGTCGTTTCCTGGGTAAATCTGATCAGCCAGTCAAGGTCACTCAACGCAGCACCTTCAGTGTTATGTGTTGTTACACATTTTCAGATGTCTACACAACTTAAGGTTGCTTTATGTACATCTGTTCAGTCACCAGAATGCTAAACATACATCTAAATTCTTTTTGATGGCTGATAATCTCATTCTTTTGTTTTTGCCATCTAGACAAGATTTTTTCCCCCTGACAGAAGGTCCATCTGATGAACACCACTGAAGCTGTGTAGCTTCATGTCTCATTATTTGAATGATTTAAAATAGAAGTTTCTACATGATCCCTTTTTGGATCGCCACCTCGTCATGGTGGAGGGGTTTGAGTGCCCAAATGGTCCCAGGAGCGATGCTGTCAGGCGCAACTTTCCCCTGGTAGGTAGGGTCTCCCAAAGTAATCCAGCTCTGGGTGAAGGGCTAGACTAAGAGCAGTCCAGTGGATCTCCATGAAAAACGTTGCATCAAGGACCCAGGGTACACAAAGAAGGCACATGGGTCCACCCAATAGTGGGCTCACCACCTGCAGGAGGGATCATGGGGATCATGGTGCTGTGTGAACCGGGTGGAAGTCTGGGTTACTGTGTCTGGACTGACGCCCCCACAACCCGGATTCCCGGACAAGCAGTAGAAGATGGATGGATGGATGGTTGGTTTCTATATGTAATGACAACCGGAGGGGGGAGGGGGTCCCTGAACCCTGTAAAATGCACAGTCTGGTATGATGAAGTCTCTTTCCACAAAGCCACACAAGTGACAGCCAGCTGTCAAGCATCCCACTTGCTCAACCATCTAACCTCAAAATGACTGACACAGCATAACTCAGACTACCACAGCTAGACAGATATTCATGGAGAATTCTAGAATTTTGTGATTGAATTTGACACTGAAATTGTCAAGGACTCCTCCATATTCCACATGAATGCATGTCACATTGGATTCTTCAGGTAAATAATCAGTCCACTGATGAAACATCAATGCCCTTCAACACAGGTACACCATATTAAAAATTACAAAAGTGGCAACCATGATAAGATAAGATAAGATAAGATAAGATAAGATAAGCCTTTATTAGTCCCACAATGGGGACATTCCAGGGTTGCAACAGCACAGGGATAGCAACACTCAGAGCAATAATCAGAAGGCAAGAGAAAAAAAAAACAAGAGCAGCAAGTATACATATGTACATATAAATATAAATATATATATATATAGACACACAGTGCGGAGCATTGTAGCTAGATGGAATAAATATGTAGATATATAAACACACACAGTACGGAGCATTGTTGCTAGATGGGATGAAACAGCACAACCGATGGCTTCATTACCAACATGTGACAAGCCAGACACGCGACAGACATCCAGTGCATGTAGTTGTGTGAACATGATGAACCAGTGGATCTATGCTTCAGTCAAGAGGTGAAATCGGTGAAAAAAGATGATTTGGGACAAAACCGCCTGCAGGTTTTCAGAAAACGTAAAAAGATGATGAGGAAACACTTTCTAGATAAAAATGGCGTATTGGCCGAGGTTGGATAAAAACAGCCAAACGTTCACACATTTATAGGGAAAAAGTTGCAAGTTTCTGAGAATAAAAATATATATATATAAGTTAAAAGTTTATGATAGGCAAAAAGATCTGAAAGAGCTTATAAAAAGCCACACATTTCTAACAAATTTTCAATGAACTGACAATCCATGAGGAAAAATAAACTGGAGATTTATGAGGAAAGAGTCATTTCAGAAAAGGATAATTTATAGAAATATCAAACCTTTAAGTGAATTCACAAATTCCAGTTTTAATTAAACTTTTATGGGAGAAATATATGTAGTGGTGTGAAAAAGTGTTTGCAGCCTTCCTGATTTCTCATTTTTTTGTATATTTGTCACACTGATATGTTTCAGATCATCAAACAAATTTAAATATTAGACAAAGATAACACAAGTAAACACAAAATGCAGTTTTTAAATCAAGGTGTTTATTATTAAGGGGAAAAAATCCAAACCCACATGGCCAAACCTACATAGCCACACCCAGGCCTGATTACTGCCACACCTGTTTGCAATTAAGAAATCGCTTAAATAGGACCTGCCTGACAAAATGAAGTACACCAAAAGATTCTCAAAAGCCAGACATCATGCTGCCATCCAAAGAAATTCAGGAACAAATGAGAAACAAAGTAGTTGTAATTTATCAGTCTGGAAAAGGTTATAAAGCCATTTCTAAAGCTTTGGGACTCCAGCGAACCAACAGTGAGAGCCATTATCCACAAATGGCGAAAACATGGAATAGTGGTGAACTTTCCCAGGAGTGGCCGGCCAACCAAAATTACCCCAAGAGCGCAGCAACGACTCATCCAAGAGGTCACAAAAGACCCCGCAACAACATCCAAAGAACTGCAGGCTTCACTTGCCTCAGTTAAGGGTAGCGTTCATGACTCCACCATCAGAAAGAGACTGGGCAAAAATGGCCTGCATGGCAGAGTTCCAAAACGAAAACCACTGCTGAGCAAAAAGAACATAAAGGTGTATCTCAGTTTTGCCAGAAAACATCTTGATGATCCTCAAGACTTTTGGAAAAATACTCTGTGGACTGATGAGACAAAAGTTGAACATTCTGGAAGGTGTGTGTCCCATTACATTCGGCGTAAAAGTAACACAGCATTTCAGAAAAGGAACATCACACCAACAGTAAAATATGGTGGTAGTACAGTGATGGTCTGGGGCTGTTTTGGTGCTTCAGGACCTGGAAGACTTGCTGTGGTAAATGGAACCATGAATTTTGCTGTCTACCAAAAAATCCTGATGGAGAATGTCTGGCCATCTGTTGGTGACCTCAAGCTGAAGCGCACTTGCGTTCTGCAGCAGGAAAATATCCAAAACACACCAGCAAGTCCACATCTGAATGGCTTAAGAAAAACAAAATGAAGACCTTGGAGTGGCGTAGTCAAAGTTCTGACTTGAATCCGATTGAGATGCTGTGGCATGACCTTAAAAAGGCGGTTCATGCTCGAAAATCCTCCAATGTGACTGAATTACAACAATTCTGCAAAGATGAGTGGGCCAAAATTCCTCCACAGTGCTATGAAAGACTCACTGCCAGTTATCACAAATGCTTGATTGCAGTTGTTGCTGCTCAGGGTGGCCCAACTAGTTATTAGGTTTAGGGGGCAATCACTTTTTCACACAGAGCCATGTAGGTTTGGATTTTTCCCTTAATAATAAACACCTTCATTTAAAAAAACTACATTTTGTGTTTACTTGTGTTATCTTTGTCTAATATTTTAATTTGTTTGATGATCTGAAACATTTACGTGTGACAAACATACAAAAAATGAGAAATCAGGAAAGGGGCAAACACTTTTTCACACCACTGTATAATAGTACAGTAGAAAAGTAATCTTGATAAAACTGCAATCAATAATGAGATGTACTTTTAATGCATCTGTGCTGTTCCATGTTATTTTTAAATCAGCAAGTATCACCTTAGATTGAATTTTTTAACAAGATAAGGAAGAAGCATCATGCTTTCATCCAAAAAGGGTTCCCATGGCAACCTAAATAACACATCTTCTAATTTAATCTATAAAAATCCTACTCAGTCACAGCAAGGTGTACCTATTCAAGTGGCCACCACAGATGTTCTCTATGCTGCAATTCCATTTCAATTCCCTCCTTATAAAAATGAGTTAAGGCCCATCAAGATAAGAGTCCAGATGCAACAACCTTATCAGTCACATAATCGACTTCTCCTCCCAAATGGTGGATCAAAGGGGTATCCGTCCGCCATTACCCAGAATGCCACGCACTCTTTCAGTCGGAGGATTTTTCAGACATCATCTCTGTTTCATCCTGATCTGCAGCTTTATTCCCTCTGAGACGGGCGCTAAACGCAAAGTTGCACCCGAACATCTGACAAAACAAACAAAGGTATGAGACAAGAGGACAGGCTGTTTTATGCACGCTTGTTTGGCTAACTTTTCACTAACACACACACACACACACACACACACACACACACACACACACACACACACACACACACACACACACACACACACCATCAGCAGCAATGTGGAAACAAACATGTCAAACCCCAATTTTTTTCCAATTAGATAACGTCCTCAATTTGTGTCATTTACAGACACAGTTTGTCAAGGGAAAGCTAAGACGACAAGAGGCCAAAACTTCTGACAAATTAAAGTTTCCTTTAGGAGGGTAAATAAATGAACATACTGACAGAGAAATGCCCATTAAATCAACTTTGTGTCATCCCTGCAGACAACCCCGCCTCTCAAGATTAATGTGCATGAACGTACTTTAAGAGCTTTAAAAACCAGGAATGCACATGAATCTCTGAAGTGCTGCTAATTGACATTTGCTGCAACTAATAATATATTGAGTATGAAACTAGTCGGAGATACAGTTATGATATAAACTGCAAATGCATTTTAAAAAATCGACAATCGCCATCATTTCAGCTGAAGACGTTTTATGAATTTTTAACAGTCACTAATTTATTAATTTTACGCTAAATGGTCCAAACACACTCATGTTAATTGTAGGCATTGCTGGAATTCTGGAATGAGCTCTCAAAAACTAAGAGAGTAGCATTATAACAAACTAAAGGCCCATTTACACAGACAGAGATCGTTGGGTGACCCTGAGAAATCAAAAATTGGCCCGATCTCTCAATGATCTCCTTAAGTATCAAAAAAGTTTTGTTTTTTTAAATGTTGGGAAAATGTTTCAGTAACTTTCATGGTGCACTATAGAGATCTTGAAATGTTCCTTGACAGATCATTGACGGACCAGGAGACATCGCTGAGAAACCAGGCGAGATCCCTGAGGGATCACTGAGAGTTTCTTGGGTGACCAAAGAGGTATTTATGTATATGTATTTGAGAAGTTTCTGGTGCTCTTACAGCCTTTGCACAGGGGTGGAGATGATTCAGAGATCAATAAAAGATGAAAAAAAAAAATGGCCAGATCTCTCAATCTTTCAATGATCTCTCATTGATCTTCCAGTAATCTCTACAATCAGCATGGCATCCTCAAAATTTTGACTTGGTACAAAACAATCTCTCAATGATCACCAAAGGGATGGAGCTCTCAAGGAGCACTCAATGATCTCATCCATCAATCTCTACAATATCTGCTGTGGTCTTTCAATGAACTCGATTGATCTTTCGTTCAACACTCAGTAATCCCTCCCTGATCACTCAGCCATCTCTGTCTTTGAGGTGGAAAAATTTGGTGTTCATTGAAAGATCACAGAGATTGAGGAGATCATTGAGATCTCCCTAAGAGATCATTTAGAGATTGCTTCCCTTTGATGATTGTTGAAAGATTGTTTTGGACTGAGGCAAAACCTTGATGACTGAAGATCACTGAGAGATCTAGCCATCTCTTATTGCTCCACCCCTATGTAAAGGGGGTATAAGTGAAAATCTACTGCATTTTTTAAGGCCTGGAATAAGGTTAGTTTTTAACAGATATGTAAAGATTTTCTTGTGTGGGTTTTGCAGTAGCTTTTTTGTTTTTAACTGGTGTAAACTTTGCTGAGTTAAAGGACCACCTGCCACCGCTGCAATCTAGCTGAAGAAAACAGGACACCACCGCCTTCATAAGCATCAATATATTGTCAAAACGTGCACAAAGTGGAAACCGTTAGCATCATCAACAATGGCGTGCCTTCTCCACCACAACGAGCTAACTCTGGAGGAAGAAATGGGATGTGTGCCATCAACAGCAGCAACAAGTTGACACAGGAGGTCAGTAGCCTGCAGCTCCACAGAAAGTCTGATCATAGCGCATAACTCCGCAACACTAACTCTGACAGTGTATGCTAGATTCCCAGGTGAACGGTGGCCCCCGTCAGATCATGGGCATATAAGGGCATACTGTAAATAATTTGTAATAATACAACTAGGAAAATACCGGTCGCTATGGAGGGTAAGAATATGTATGGGTACATAATCATACCATGTAGGATAACTAAGTAGACGGTTGTGCTGTTTCATTCCATCTAGCTACAATGCTCCACACTGTGTGTGTTTATATATTTACATATTTATTCCATCTAGCTACAATGCTCTGCACTGTGTGTTTATATATTCATATATCTATTCCATCTAGCTACAATGTTCCGCACTGTGTGTTTATATACTCATATATTTATTCCATCCAGCTACAATGCTCCGCACTGTGTGTGTTTATATACTTGCATATTTATTCCACCTAGCTGCAATGCTCCGTACTGTGGGTGTTTATATATTTACATATTTATTCCATCTAGCTACAATGCTCTGCACTGTGTGTTCATATATTCATATATTTATTCCATCCAGCTACAATGCTCTGCACTGTGTGTCTGTGTGTGTATATATATATTTTATAGTAATATGTACATATGTATATTAGCTGCTCTTGCTTGCTTGTTTTTTTTCTTGCCTTCTGATTGTTGCTCTGAGTGTTGCTATCCCTGTGCTGTTGCAATCCTGGAATTTCCCCGTTGTGGGACTAATAAAGGCTTATCTTATCTTATTTTATCTTATCTTATATATTTATATATCTATCCCATCTAGCTACAATGCTCCGCTCTCTCTCTCTCTCTCTCTCTCTCTCTCTCTCTCTCTCTCTCTCTCTTTATATATATATATATATATATATATATATATACAGTATATATATATATATATATTATATTTATATGTACATAGGTATACTTGCTGCTCTTGTTTTTTTCTCTTGCCTTCTGATTGTTGCTCTGAGTGTTGCTATCCCTGTGCTGTTGCAATCCTGGAATTTCCCCATTGTGGGACTAATAAAGGCTTATCTCTTGTGACGTTAAGGAAAGTTGACATTTTCATTCCATCACGTTATCAAATACTTATGTTAAAAATGGTAAAAGGTTGACTAAAATCATAGGCATTGTTCATAGCAGTAAGCAGGATCTCTTTGAATTAAAGGAATTTTTCAAATCATTATGAATTAAATTATCTCACAAAAAGGAAGTGTTACATGAAGAAGCCAATTGTACTCAATAATAATAAAAAAAACATTGAACTTCTTACAGGATGGTATTTCTGAGGAAAGGTGCTTCTATCTTTATAATACCAATCTGCAGCATAAGCCTGAGGTCTTCAACCATCATCCATCCATCCATCCATCCATCCATCCATCGTGGAGAGGATAAACACCTCATAAATGTGCTACATGACTAATCTTACCCACCATAAATGGGACCCATTTCATCAATAGTCCACAAAGACTGCATCCAGTCACCATTTATCAAGTCCCACAAGAGAGAAAGTGGTTTGTCAAACCGATCTAATCAACTGATCTTGCCGAAGCCAAAAGGGGGCATCATCAATAACTGTAAGCATGGATGGCTTCACGGGAACAAAAACATGCAGCTAGTGCCAGTTAGGAGATAATCACTCATAAACACCATCACTTTGCATTATTGGGCTGACTTGTTTGCCGTTTTGCTACATAGTTTATTGATGTCGGTATCACACCATAAAGCTTTCACACTGCTTCACATCTCAGTGCCAATGATGGGAGCATTATCTACAGCTGACCTTCTTCTGGGCAGTTTCCTCAGACACCAGTTTGGTCGGCATGTCTCAGTGCATCCTGACAGGCAGATATGTTGACGGCTGACACTGGTATTCAGCTGCTGTTTTTCATCCGTCTAGTTTGACTTGGTCTAGTTTTTGTTTTGCCACTTCGAAGCTCATGCAAGTCGATGTCACCGAGCTGCTCCAAGTACAGACCTGGACAAACGATTCCCAGCATCACTGACGATGCAGGTCATGTAAATTAGCCATCCTTCAGCTGATATGTATTATGTAAGCATGGCAGTGCAGCAAGGTAGTACTTTGGAAATGACAGTACTCCTGGAATGTATTTATGCAAGCAATTCCACCAGCACCATTTATTTGTTAACAGCAATCCCAAACATTGCAGCTAGGGTACTGAAAAGAGAGATCTTATTTCTCCAATATTAATATTCCCTCTACTGGCTTCCTATTGAATCCAGAATCAAATTTAAAGTCTTCCTCTTGACAAGAATTAATTTACTTTAACATCCTAACAGAACATTGCATACTCAGAAGACAGGGCTTCTAATAATTCCCAGGGTCTCGAAAAGCACTATGAGGGGTAGAGCTTTGAGTTATCAGGCTCCTCTCTTATAGAACCAGTTGCCAGCCCGGGTCACTGAGAAAGACACTCTTCCCACCTTTAAGAAAAATCTGAAAGCTTTCGTATTTGACAAAGCTTTAGATTTGACTTCCCACATATCATAGTCATATTTCCCATTATGGTCTACTATGCCTACTGTTATATGTGCGTGGCGTGAAAGGACTGCCTTAACGGGGCCCAGCTTGTGTCACATGTGCTTGACTGTGTGTATAAGTTTTGTGGCAAGCTGGCTAGCTAGAAGTTGACGTATGTTCACAAGTTTCAATTGGATTTTGTATGTCATAGTTATTAATTTTACTATCACTAACTACTATGTCCACTGCTACTCTGTTGCTTCACATGCGTAGTGTTTGGGCAGTCATACCTAGGCCCAGCTACGCATGCATCTACTTGTAGTGCTACCCATCAGACTTGCTAGCTACCTTGACAAAAGCCTACAAAAATGCTGTAATCCTGGGCTAATCAAAGCTTTTGACATGACATTGTGCATGTTGTATCTGTACGAATGTTATTCTACCTGTATGATGTCATCTATCTGTATGACTAGTATGTCTCTTCTCTCCTTCTTCCTTCCTTTCCCCTCCCCAACCAGTCATGGCAGATGACTACCCCTCCCTATGCCTGCGTCTGCTGGAGGTTTCTTCCTATAAGAGATTTTTTCCCTTCCCACTCTCGTCTAGTGCTGCTCATAAGGGATTGCTTGATTGTTGCGGTTTTCTCTGAATTACTTAAGATCCCATGCCTTATGTATGTAGTACCTGGAGATGACATTTTGTTGTGGTTAGGCGCTACACATATAAAACTGAATTGAATCTGTGACAAAAGAATATTATTTGGTTGATTAACCAGTTATTTTGCTCCGCTGAGAAAAAAAATAGACCCAACTGCACCAGCGCTTAACGGTTTCTAAGCTCACCAATGACATACAGTAACATAGAATAGAACAGCTTTACTGTAATGTCACACATGTACAATAAAACTAAACATACCTATCTACAGTTTGGCAATCTGGAGAAGCGGGACATTTCCCTGTGGCCTGGCCTGCCATAAGCATAAAACTGCCTGCAGCTGCAGCAAAGCTTTAACAGAAATTGCAAGAACTCGTTTTAAAAGAGGCTAAGGAGAGCCACTGTGCTCTTATGATACAGTAGAAGTGGAAGTTTGGTACAGGATTTACGGTTCAGCTCATTTCCAGGACAATGAACGAAAGTAATGAATTTGAATAAGGAAATTGCTTGTTTTTTATTGTAATTTTTTATTCAAATGTTTATCATATTAAACATCTTAAATGAAACTAAAATAAATATAATGCTGCTGCAAAATAAGCTTCAAGTACAAAGATTCTTTAAAAAAAATCAAATACTAACAAAATAAAACTTGTGATGTTCAAATTCATGTGGTACCATTTCAAATGAATTACCAACTTTGACAATATTGCCATAAACCAACACACCGATTTCATCTTATCCACTTGTTTTTGACCGTTTTCAAATGTAATTAAAAAAAAAAAACAACAACAGTGTTTCCAAATGGGAGACTTTGATTATAAATGACGGTTTTCAAGCTCTGGCTTTTTATTTGATCAGCTATGACTTCCACCATTCATAGGACTGGCTGGCTAAGCTAAACACTCTTGTGTGCGCACATGATATCAAATTTGGATATATGGTCTACAGTGGTGTGAAAAGTGTTTGCCCTCTTCCTGATTTCTCATTTTTTGTATGTTTGTCACACTTAAATGTTTCAGATCATCAAACAAATTTAAATATTAGACAAAGATAACACAAACACAAAATGTAGTTTTTTTTGTAACTTAGATTTTTATTCATTTTTCATCATATATATTGCATTCAGATCACAGTTTACATTTAAAAACAAAGGGGCTAGAGTAAGAAAGAAAAAAAAAAGGGGGGGGACAAATGTTGGAGCATCAAGTTTTTAGTTTCCATCTCTTAATTCTTCTGGTTTTTCCAGCGTCTTTGGTTATTCTTTCAATTTCTGTCTCGTTGTTGCACTTTGTAGTGTGTCCATTTCCGCCATTTTTTCCCCATAGTCCTTCTTGCATTCTTTGTCAATATGTTAGTTTTTCCATCATACGTATGTCCTCAACAATGTCAGTCCATTGCTCTTGGTCAGGAAGAACTTCTGATCGCCATTTTTTTGTGATTGTTTTTTTACCTGCAATCAACAAGATTTTAACTAGATATCTGTCCTCAGCCTGTATTACATTGTCTCTTTTAAGATCACATAAGTACATCAGGTTACAGTTCATTGGTATATTATATCCTAATATCCTCTGTATTGTCACATGTATAGATTTCCAGAATGATGAGATTTTGCTGCATTTCCAAAACATATGTGAGTGATCTGCATTTTGAGCCCCACATCCCCTCCAGCATAAAGATTGGGTATTTGTATATTTTCCTTGAATCTGTGGTGTAATGAAAAAGCGAATCAGGTTTTTCCATCCAAATTCCCTCCATGTCCTTGAATTTGTTGATGTGTGTTGTGTTTTCCATATTTCCTGCCAGCTTTCTTCTGTTATGTTTAAATTTAGCTCTTTCTCCCATTTCTCCTTTATATAGTTACTTGAGTGTTTGTTTGCCATAAGTTTCTGATATAGCTTTGAAATAATTCTTATTTTATTTCCTGTATATGAGCTTAAAATGAATTGTATAATCTCGCTTACATCTGTTTGGAGGTTATGCCTAATCTTCTTCATATAATAGTCTCTCATCTGCAGATATCTGAAGAATTCCGATCTTTCTAGTTTAAATTTTCTTCTGATGTTTACAAAGCTCCCGAGATCTTTTTTTCCGATATTGCCCCATGCTGTGATTCCCTTGTTCACCAGATTTTTGTATCCCCTATCTTGCTTTGCCGGTTCAAACTGACTGTCAAATGCTACCCATTTCAATAGTTTTATGTCTTCCTTTATATTATACTTTTGTACTATTTTATACCACAGTTCCAAAGTAAATTTAGTGATTGGGTCTATTTGTTTGATTTGCTTATATGCATCTTTATCTCCTATTATGCTTTGTACTGGGAGTCCCTCAATTTCCTTTTCCATTTCTTTCCATTTTGCCTCATATCCTTCGTCGCACCAACATATGATATATCTTATTTGTGCTCAGTAGTAATATTCCTTTAGACTCGGTAGGCCCATGCCTCCTTTCTCTTTTGGTAACTGGAGAGTTTTATATTTCACTCTTGGCTTTTTACCTCCCCAAACAAATCTCAATATCATCCTGTCCCACTTTGAGAACTGGGCACCTGGAATCTCTGTTGGTAGAGCCTGGAAGAGGTAAAGTAATCTAGGTTGTATGCTGATTTCGACTGTCTCAATTTTTGAATTCAGATCCATATTTAAGATTGACCATCTATCAATATCTTTTTTTTATTTCTTGTTCCAACCCATCATAGTTTGCTTTATAGATTTTGCTTAGATCTTTAGGTATGTTCACTCCAAGGTATTTTATTTCTTTTTGTTTCCAGTTTAGTTTGATCTTATCAGTTATCTGGTTTAGAGGGTTATAGTGGAATGTCAGTATTTGTGTTTTTGTTATGTTTATCTTGTATCCTGATAATTTTCCAAAATTTTCTATCAAGTTCATCATTTCCATTATTGATTCATCTGGTTGTTCAAGGTAAACTATAATATCGTCTGCAAATAGCCCAATCTTGTGTTCCACTCCCTTTATTGTTACACCTTTTAATTTCTTATTTTGTCGTATCGCTTGAGCCAGTGGCTCTGTGAACAGAGCAAACAAGGTGGGCGATAAGCAGCATCCCTGCCTGGTTGATCTTTGTATATTTACTTTGTCTGTTAAGCTACCGTTTATCTTGATTCTTGCCACAGGTTCTTGATACAGCGTCCTTATGCATTGTACTGATTTTTCGTTAAATCCAAAGCGTTCCAGCACACTATATAGGAATTTCCAGTTAACCCTGTCAAATGCTTTTTCTGCGTCTAAACTCATTATTACTGCGCTTTTCTTTTCTTTATGTATTTGATTAATTATATGTATTGTTCTCCTGATATTGTCATGTGTTTGGTGTCCCTCTATGAAATCAGTTTGATCATCTTCTATCAATTCCGTCAAGAATGTCTTTATTCGTTTACATATAATTGTTGTATATATTTTATAATCCACATTTAATAAAGAGATTGGTCTATAGTTTCCGCATTGTTCTCTATCTTTCCCTGGCTTTAAAATAACTGAAATAATGGCTTCGTTCCATGATGGAGGTATTTTGTTGTTGTTCAACGTCCAATTAAATGACTTTAGGAGCTGTGGCGTGAGTTCTTCTATAAACAGTTTATAAAACTCAGAAGGGTACCCATCACTACCTGGTGATTTACCGTTTTTAAGTGACTTAATCACATCTCTAATCTCTTGTGTTGTTATTTCTGCTGTTAGCTTTTCATTTTGTTGATTTCCTATTGATGGCAAGTCCAATGTGCATAGAAATTTTTTAATATCCTTAGTATTTGTTTCTTCAGGTTGCGAGTATAGTTCTTGATAGAAATTATGGAATATTTCTTCGATGTTTTCTGGGTTAACTGTGGTTTTATTTGTGATGGGGTCTTTAATCTTATATACATTATTCACTGTTTGTTGTTTTCTTAACCGTTTTGCCAGCAGTTTTGTGGCTTTTGGTCCCGTTTCATAATATTTTTGCTTTAGATATCTATTTTTCCTTTCAATTTCATCTATTTGTGTTTCTTTTATCTTTATTTTTTCTTCTTTAATTTCTTGGTATATTTTTGGGTCATTTGTGCTTTGATGTTTACGTTCTAATTCCCTCAGTCTCTCACATCTTTGTTCATATGTTTCCAGTTTAGATTTATTTGCTTTTCCTGTTTCAACAATTAATTTACCTCTTAACACGGCTTTTAGTGCATCCCATAGTATTGTTGGGTCCACTTCTTCATTGTCATTCTCTTGGATATACTCGTTTATGTTTACTTTTATTCTTTCTTTCATTTTCTCATCATTTAACAGTCCTACGTTAAGTTTCCATGTTGTTTGTCGTTTTCTATTGTTTAAATATATTTCCATGTATATAGGATTATGATCTGATATTTCTGCCCCTCCAATCCGACAATTTCTCACCCTGTGTCTGTCACCTTCATTCATAAGGAAGTAATCTATTCTAGAGTGTACTTTATGGACTGCTGAATAATGTGTATAGTCTTTTTCGAGTGGGTGCAGGTCCCTCCATATGTCTACCATACCCATTTCTGCCAGTGAGGTTCTTATGAACTTTGTTACATGTTTTTTTGTCTTCTTAACACTTGTTGTACCAACTTCATGATCCATGACAGCATTTAAGTCTCCTCCACAAATTAGGACTCCTTCACTGTGTGTTGCTATGAGATCAAACAGATGTTGAAAAAAACCCTTGTCACTTTCTGGTGGGGCATAGATGTTCACTAATGTGATCTGCATACCATCTATTCTTCCCTTTATTATTACATACCTGCCTTCTTTATCCTGGATTTCTTGTTCACATTCAAATTGTATTTTATTTGAAATTAGTATCATAACCCCCCTTTTAGTTCCTCCCTTGAATGAACTGTAGTAGGAGTTCTTATAGCCAAATCTCTTTAGTTTCACATGTTCTGTCTTGCACAAATGTGTCTCTTGCATAAATATAATTTCGGCTTTTTCCTTCTTGAATTTTCTTATTATTCTTTCCCTTTTAACAGGTGAGTTCAGACCATTCACGTTTAGTGTCATTATCTTAAGATTTTTACCCATATTCATGTTTTTCCATTTTTTTAACTTGTGCTCCTAGCCCCTTTAACAACAAAAATAACACATATTTATATAAAAACACATTAAAAAATCTCGACCTCCGTACTTTGGGCCTTTCTTCTGCCCAATGGTCCCTGTTGGTGGGTGGAGGGATTGTCCTCACCGAGTGAGGGGCCCTCCCTAGACCTGTATTTACTATCCAAGTAATAGTCATTAGTCTAGAAATGTCCAACAAAAATCACTTAAACCTCTCCTAGCCGTTTGTTTCTCTTTTACCTTATCTTCTTGGCCTTCATTTCTTCTGTGCCTTTCTTAATCTTTGTTATAATCTAGGCTTTCAGTTGAAAGCCTTGCAGTTTTTCCTGGGCCCGCTGCTCCACGTCTCCTCCCGTCTTCTGCCGCTCACTCGCCTCCACTCCGGCTGTCGTGATGCGTTCAGTGCCGCCGGTGCTCCAGCCGCTTCCTCCGGCATGCTCACCACAAAGCCCCGCTCCGTCATGTCCTGCGCTGCCTCTCTGGCCGTGTTGTAGGTTTTTACGCCGTCCTCCCAATGAATCCTCATCTTCGTTAGCGGCGTTTGGAATCTAATTTTTTTCTCTTTCAGCGTTTTTTTAATGTTGGCATATTTCTTTCGCTGCTGCACAATTTCTGTCGGGTAGTCATGATCAAAGAATATCTGCTTGTCGCCGATTCATATCTTTTTTTTCCACGCTTGTGTCTGGATTCTTTCCTTTACATCATGTTTCAGAAAGTTCACCACAACTGACCTGGGTGGAGAGTTTGGTTTCGGGTTCTGTGCCGAGGCTCTGTGCGCTCGTTGAATCTGCAGGTCCGCTTCACCGGGCAGCTCAAGCTCTTTTTTTAAGAACTGATCCATGAATTTCGTCATCGAGTTGCCTTCAATGCCCTCCGGGATCCCGAAGATGCGTATATTGCTCTGTCTGGACCTGCTCTCCAGGTCGGTTATTTTCTCCTGCATCCTCTGCGTTTGCGCCGTCAGGGTCTGCAGCTGCTCGCTTGCCTCGCTCTTCCAATCTTCCAGCTCCGATATTCGGGCCTGTGCTTCTGTCATACACGCCCGCTGAGAGCGCAGCTCCTCCATGTTTTCTGCTAGCTTGCGCTCCATTTCTCTTCGGAGGCCCATAATTTCCTCCTTAATCTCTTTTTTCAGCTCCTCCTTAAGAGCCGCTAAATCCTGTTGTAGTTGCCGCTTGAAGTCTTTCAACTCTTTACCCAAACTGGCGAAGCCAGTGTTCATGGTATCGAGCCTGGCGTCCTCCATTTTCTCTGCTGCAGTCACTTCGTTTTTTTGGGCCTCGTGTTCAGCGATTTCTCCTGCGTTGTTGAAGAGGAATTCTTTAATTTTACCTTGCTTTTGTCCTTGTGCCCGGCTCCTTCGTGTTTTCATCCCTTGGTTTATTGATCCGCTTATGTCGAGTTGGCCATTTACCGATGATTTTTAATCCGGCTAGGGAGAGCTCTCTGTTTAAGCGTTATGTCTCTCCGCCATCATCCCGGAAGTCAAAATGTAGTTTTAAATAAAGGTGTTCATTATTAAGGGGAAAAAAATCCAAACCTACATGGCTCTGTGTGAAAAAGTGATTGCCCCCTAAACCTAATAACTGGTTGGGCCACCCTTAGCAGCAGCAACTGCAGTCAAGTGTTTGTGATAACTGGCAATGAGTCTTTTACAGTGATGTGAAGGAATTTTGGCACACCCATCTTTGCAGAATTATTGTAATTCCGCCACATTGGAGGGTTTTCAAGTATGAACCACCTTTGAGGTCATGCCACAGCATCTCAATCGGATTCAGGTCAGAACTTTGACTACGCCACTCCAAAGTCTACATCTTGTTTTTCTTAAGCTATTCAGAGGTGGACTTGCTGGTGTGTTTTGGATCATTGTCCTGCTGCAGAACCCAAGTGCACTTCAGCTTGAGGTCATGAACAGATGGCCGGACATTCTCCTTCAGAATTTTTTGGTATACAGCAGAATTCATGGTTTCATTTACCACAGCAAGTCTTCCAGGTCCTGAAGCAGCAAAACAGCCCCAGACCACCTCACTACCACCACCATATTTTACTGTTGGTATGATGTTCCTTTTCTGAAATGCTGTGTATCTTTTACGCCGGATGTAATGGAACACACCTTCCAAAAAGTTCAACTTTTGTCTCGTCAGTCCACAGAGTATTTTCCCAAAAGTCTTGAGGATCATCAAGATGTTTTCTGGCAAAACTGAGATGAGCCTTTATGTTCTTTTTGCTCAGCAGTGGTTTTTGTCTTGGAACTCTGCCATGCAGGCCATTTTTGCCCAGTCTCTTTCTTATGGTGGAGTCATGAACATTGACTTTAACTGTGGCAAGTGAGGCCTGCAGTTCTTTGGATGTTGTTGTGGGGTCTTTTGTGACCTCTTGCATGTGCCATTTATGGATAATGGCTCTCACTGTGGTTCACTGGAGTCCCAAAGCTTTAGAAATGGCTGTATAACCTTTTCCAGACTGATAGATCTCAATTACTTTGTTTCTCATTTGTTCCTGAATTTCTTGGATCGCAGCATGGTGTCTAGCTTTTGAGGATCTTTTGGTCTACTTCACTTTGTCAGGCAGGTCCCTAGTGGCCAGGCTAGCGCCTGTGTGTGTAGGGCAGCTCTGCCGTCATCAGTGTGTGAATGGGTGTGTGAATGGGTGGATAGCAGGATCTGTAAAGCGCTTTGGTCATCCAGAGATGAGAAAAAGTGCTATATAAGTGAACATCATTTACCATTTCTTGATTGAGAACAGGTGTAGCAGTAATCGGACCTGGGTGTGGCTAGAGAAATTGAACTCATCTTTTCAAAGATGTGATAAACCACAGTTGATTTATGATTTAACGGTGGGTGAATGTCACTTTTTCACACAGGGCCATGTAGGTTTGGATTTTTTTTTTACCCTTAATAATAAACACCTTCATTTAAAAAATGCATTTTGTGTTTACTTGTGTTATCTTTGTCTAATATTTAAATTTGTTTGATGATCTAAAACATTTGTGTGACAAACATACAAAAAAAATGAGAAATCATGAAGGGGCAAACACTTTTTTACACCACTGTATATGCAGAAAATACCTCTTATATACCGTCACAGATTGTATTAGTTCGGTACACATCTGCATCAAACCTAAAGCCTCATATCAAACAGTTTGTTATGATTGTCTACCTTTCCACCTCATTATATACAATTTATCATAGCAGTACATGCAGTACAGAAAAATTAAAATCGACAATGCAGCAAGAGGAAATGGCTCACTCCTGGTCACAGATTCTGCTGCCCCTCACTACACAGAGCAGGAGCCAAAAGATGACTGCATTAGAGAGCTGCCCTGGTTTAACAGGATATCAGAGAAACTCCTGTTCGGCAGTAATATAACTAAGTAAGGCCACACTCTCTCTCTGTAGCTGACTCCATAGCTGTCTAGTGTTTTAAAACCTCTAATTTCAACCAATTTTCAGTTTACATAATCATTAAAAATGTGTGCTTTATTAATTCAGTCACATTAAAAGGCTATCCCTTATACTACAGCGGTAGCCTGATACCATTGACCCTATATGAGCTACTCAAAGGCAGATGGGGGTACTTTACATAAAGTTTTAAGTCATTTGGTCATTTTAAACAATGCATTCAGAGTACATGTTCATCAATCACAAACTATAATGTCAATAAATCCTTCACAATTCAAAAGGCAGACTCTTAGAACTGAAAGGTTTTGCTGATGGTCCACATGCATTGATAGTTTCTCCACAGTATGTGGGCCTCTGACGAGCTTTAAGAACAGAGACTGCACCACATATACAACCACTATGGACTATATTTAGCTGAAGCTGCACTGTGACTTGGCAGCATAGCGTGCACTTGATCCACTTAACAAGAGGCTTTGTTCCAAAAGAAATAAAAATAGTTTGGTTTTATACTGTCAGTACCCCACTAAAAGATGGAAGGCTCATCAAAAACATTTTGACAGAAATCCTCTGACATAATGTTTTGTTTTTTCCCCCACTGTTGGATCAGTTTTCAACAATGTAATTATTTATTGGCTAAAACAGGGAGTAACAAGAATATCAAGGAACTGAACATTAACATTCTTGTAGGCATACAGTATACCCGATATTGACCAATTATGTGAAGTCTCGTAAAGGCATAAAGTAAACGTATACACAGAGGACACCAGGGTTATAGCATCATCAAGACATTTGAGGCATATTTCCATTTGTGAAAATGACAGCAGAAACCCAAAAAAGTCAGAATTCATGTTTGATATGAGTCTGGCGCTCGTTGCAATAATTTTCCCAAAATGCAAAGATCAAAGGAACAGGACGGAGAATGTGTTCACAGCTGCATGAATCTGAAATGAATTGTGAAAGGCAGAGCAGCTGCTTCAGAAATATACTGGAAAACAACAACAAAAACATTACCAGAAACTCAGTTTTGCATATTCTTTATGCAAAGTTTGAAGTCTGATATGTAAGATTCTGAAGTCACAATTTACTGGTATTATGAAATGGGGCTTGGTGATTCTTTAATACTACAGGTAATTAGCAAGGAACAATATATAAACTGGTTATGAACATTTTTTAATTAGGTGTACTCCAGGTGCACTTGGCAGGATGTGTGATGAAGTGCAGAAGAGAAAAGAGGAAGGTGCTGACGCACAGAGAGAAAAAGCTGCAGAATTGGATGGGAAACCTATTATGCTAATCTATGCTACACACAGCATGGTCAATCACTGAATGCATGCAACACATGAAAATTTCATGCTCTGTGGGGCTTTATATAGCCACTAAACGGCCAGTCTGCCTCACAGGAACCACTGGGCGCCGTCCAGAGGTAGATGGATCAGTCTCAAGAAAACAAGCCCATAAGGGCAACACCGATATTAGGTTTGTGAAAAGAACTCACTGTTGGAGACAAACAGAACACTGCTTAGAATAAAAGAGGTGAACTTCGGTGAACAATTTAGAAACTGGGATAGAAAAATTCAATAACTGTTGATCTCGGGGATAGATTTTCTAAGCCAGAGTTCACACTCTGTGTCAGCAAGAAATCCCCCTACTTAACTGCCCTTCTGCTCATGTATGTGTAATAATGTGCTGATCACACTGCTTACTTACAGCACTGACAGATGAAAAGACCACACTGCATGAATCTTCATTACAGCTCCTGACAATGTTTTTAACTGCCTTCGCTGCAATGGAACAACTCCTGAAAATGATTAAATATCAGTTTTATCACTGTTTGTAATAGGGATGTACCGATGCAGCTTTTTAAATGCCCAATCCCATCCAATATTTTTTAATCTTGGTATCTGTCGATACCAATCCAAAAACAATATGCAGCTTATGGCCTGAATAAATTCAGCATCCTCCTTTCCATGGTATTTCTGCAAGTGTTTAAGGACGAAAATGTTAAAGTTATAAAACCACACTCTTACAACTGAACTTTTAAGGGGTTTTTTTTTATATCTACATATTGTCATTCATTAAGTATATAAATTCATATTTATCTATTTTAATAAAAATGACAGAAGACACTGTAACATTTAAATATTAGCAATAGATTGTCATCAACAGACAGGTCATTGTGTTCATTTTAATACCACCAAACAGTAGCATTAATGTAACTGATTAAAATTTAGATCGACCATTAGAACATACAGAATGCAGTATGGGCACTAATATTAAATGACACCTAATGCACTTTATCATTTTTTAAATCAGTAAAATTGCAAAGAACAATGTGAACTCTGAAAACATCACAGGAAAAATACATTTATAAAAGAAGTGAGTTTATGTCCACTATGATTTTGATGAGTCTGATATTTACAACATGAAATCCTAATAAACACAGTCACAGACATTTGTCCTCCATCACAGCTCTAATAATTTTAAAGTGACATGCCACCAAAAATCAAGTTTTTCCCCCTTATTAACACGTCAGGGACATGTTTTTATGACTTACCAGACATATTAAGAGTGACATCACTCACATGTCTAATGTCTGTTGTTCTGTCTTTTGTTGCATTAAAGTTTTACTTAAGCCCCGCCCCTTGAAAAAAGGCACATTTAGATAGAGCATTTTTGGTGACATACAGTGTATCCGGAAAGTATTCACAGCGCTTCACTTTTTCCACATTTTGTTATGTTGCAGCCTCATTCCAAAAGGGATTAAATTCATTTTCCCCTCAAAATTCTACACACAATACCCTATAATGACAATATGAAATTTTTTTTGGAGATTTTTGCAAATTTATTAAAAATAAAAAAGCTAAGAAATCACATGTACATGAGTATTCACAGCCTTTGCCATGGAGCTCAAAACTGAGCTCAGGTGCATCCTGTTTCCACTGATCATCCTTGAGATGTTTCTACAGCTTAATTGGAGTCCATCTGTGTCATAAGCCCCCTCGTGCACTATTACGCAGCGCACGGAGGAGGAGAAGGAAGAATGGATTTACACGCCAATTACACCACAAACACATTTATTTACACAAAGGACAACAGTTCCAAAAATAACGACATACAAAAAGGCAACGAGGTGGACTAAAAGGCATCACACGATAACGTGCAGCGGGCTGACCACAGTGCACAGTGGCCACGAGACTAACAGTACAAATAACACTATGGCCCGAGTTGACTGGCAGGGAGAATGAAACTGGGCTACAGAGCCACAGCGTAGTAGCCATGCTGCACAAAGAAATGCTAACCGTTCTTTATTCACAGGGCAGGAGCCGTCCGAGTTGTCCCAGTCCTCCAATAAGCACACACAACCGGGAACTACCCTGAGGGGAATAGCGGCAGAGTAGTCCCGGCTTCCTTGTAGACAGTACATACATATGACGGCAAACGTCCATATGAATCTGCGCAATGGTCCAGCAGTGTTTGACTGGCAAGAGCCGCCTAAGTACAAACACTGCTGGCATAACAAATTGGATACACCTGGGCGAAGTACGGGAAAGATAATTACCGGGGCGAAAACAGCTGACTGTCAAAGAGAGAAGGGGCGTGGTCGGACCGGCGAATGTTAGACAGCACCCACAAGAAAGTGGGTCAAACGGCTGCCCAACAACAGCCAGCCAGAGCGGCAGCTACAGGCATGGAAAAGAAACAGAACACAAACATAAAAACAACAAAAACTCAAAAGATAACAATACATAAACCCAATGCCTGAGCCACATAGAACGGTCAGAACCAAACCTAAAGGAAAACACGGGCTCGGTTCATGACAACCTGTGGTAAATTCAGTTGACTGGACATGATTTGGAAAGGCACACACTGGTCAATATAAGGTCCCACAGTTGACAGTGCATGTCAGAGCACAAACCCAAGCATAAAGTCAAATGAATTGTCTGTAGACCTCAAAGACAGGATTGTCTTGAGGCACAAACCTGGGAAGGGTACAGAAAAATTTCTGCTGCTTTCAAGGTCCCAATGAGCACACTGGTCTCCATCATCAATAAATGGAAGAAGTTCGGAACCCCCAGGACTCTTCTTACAGCTGGCCGGCCGTCTAAACTGAGCGATCGGGGAAGAAGGGCCTTAGTCAGGGAGGTGACCAAGAACTAGATGGTCACTCTGTCAGAGCTCCAGTGTTCCTCTATGGAGAGAGGAGAACCTTCCAGAAGGACAACTATCTGTGCAGCAATCCACCTATCAGGCCTGTATGGTAGAGTGGCCAGACGGAAGCCACTCCTTAGTAAAAGGCACATGGCAGCCCGCCTGCAGTTTGTCAAAAGGCACCTGAAGGACTCTCAGACCATGAGAAACAAAATTCTCTAGTCTGATGAGACAAAGATTGAACTGTTTGACGTGAATGCCAGGCGTCATGTTTGGAGGAAACCAGGCACCGCTCATAACCATGCCAATGGTGGTGGCAGCATCATGCTGTGGGGATGTTTTCAGCGGCAGGAACTGGGAGACTAGTCGGGATAGAGGGAAAGATGAATGCAGCAATGTACAGAGAAATCCTGAATAAAAACCTACTCCGGAGTGCTCTTGACCTCAGATTGGGGCTACGGTTCATCTTTCAGCAGGACAACGACCCTAAGCACACAACCAAGATATCAAAGGAGTGGCTTCAGGACAACTCTGAATCTCCTTGAGTGGCCCAGTCAGAGCCCAGATTTGAATCCAATTGAACATCTCTGGAGAGATCTGAAAATGGCTGTGCATCGACGCTTCCCATCCAACCTGATGGAGCTTGAGAGGTGCCGCAATGAAGAATGAGCGAAACTGCCCAAAGATTGGTGTGCCAAGGTTGTGGCATCATATTCAAAAAGGCTTGAGGCTGTAATTGCTGCTGAAGGAGCATCAACAAAGTATTGAGCAAAGGCTGTGAATACTTATGTACATGTGATTTCTTAGTTTTTTATTTTTAATAAATTTGCAAAAATCTAAAAAAAACCCCAACTTTTTTCACATTGTCATTATGGGGTAGTGTGTGTAGAATTTGGAGGAAAAAAATGAATTTAACCCCTTTTGGAATAAGGCTGTAACATAACAAAATGTGGAAAAAGTGAAGCGCTGTGAACACTTTCCAGATACACTGTAACTGTATACAGCGCTGGCATGTCTGTAGTGTTGAGCCAGTCAGGACTCTCTAGCCTAACTGAAGTGAGCATCCAGGGCCAGTTAACATTTTGGACAGTTGCTTTGAAAACTTGACCCAAATTAAGATGGGTTTTACCATGAAACTGCTTTTATGGACCGATGCCGTTTCAGTCATTATCTTGGGCTACCATGAATACAACTGAGCATGTCCTTCAACCAGTAAGTCTTTTTATTACAGGATTTATTCTACTTAATGTAACACAAGCAACTATTAGCCTTGTGGGATGTGGGCAAGCCTAGCAATCACAGAACCTAGCGTTTGAAGGAGGGGGAAAGTGAGAAGATTTTGAGAGGAAACTGGAAGACAATGAAAGGTTTTGTTTGTCGAAAAAGGGCATAAGATACCATTTTAGACTATGCAGATTTGTTTGTTGGGGAGCAACTACCTGCTGTCTGAAAGATAACGTGCCTGGACACAGTCATAAAATACTTTTTTTTTTAAATAATTTAATAACGTCCTAAAAAAAATTAACATCTCACCTCAGTATCACAGCCATCAAAGAGAAGAATAAGCCAACTTTGTCATTCAGTCCATACAGCCAATCATGTACAGTAGAACGAAATTAGGTTTCTCCTATCTACAATGTTAATCACAAGTAGAATCAGAGGGGTTGCTGCTATGCAAGGCGTCGCCAAACACCTTCTCCGTCCCCCACCATTCTATTATGCTGAGCATCAAGCTAGAAGGCGGATAGTACCCAATCAAACTTTTCTTGAATCCTCTTTTGTTTGAAAGTATTTGAGAGCTTTTATATCATCAGGAAGACTAAATTTCACACTACCGAAATAACGAACAAAGATTTTCTCTATAGTGTGTTCACTCTGTCAATCTAGAAAGATTTCATGAAGAGTTAAATATGCAGACCAGATAAAATCAGTTATTTCTCTGCAAGTCTTCCATTTAATTTACTTATTTTTAATGAAGGTTTTGTTTGCAACGATATTTTATATAGTTTTCATCTCTTTTTAATCCTCACTAATGGTGGTTAACAGCCATCTGTCTCTGACATTACATCTTTGACTACAGTCTCTGCTCACAGACCGGAGCCTGTATCACAGGATGGAGGGACTGGGAGAATGTCAGGCAGTTTTAAAAGCCGTTTTTGGTTTATTTTATGTTTTAATGGATTGTTTTATTTATTGCTCCCCAATACCGATCCAGTCACTGTGCATGGCTCAAACCACATACCAAATATTGGATCAGCCCATCTCTGGCTTGTAACACAAATGTCCAGCCATAATTCTCAAAAGGAACCATTCAACAGCCTCATCCAGCCGGGAAGGTGTTGCAAATGTTAGAGTTATAAATCATTCTACTTCTGGTGGATTTACAGCAACAATCTGCAACTTTACCTAAATATACTCCACCACATTGCAAGACAAACATAAATTGTTTGCAAAAAAGCCCAAGGCTGTTAATTATCAGTTTTTGAATCATGTGTGTATATAAGATAAATATCACATACCGCTCTCACAAAACACTGCATCAAAGGAAAGTTATTTCATGGATTCCGGCCAAATGTGAGCACATTCTGCTTGCCATTTCCAAGAGGCAATATATTTTTCATCTCATTTAAGTAGTGCATTTTTGTAATGATCTAGTCTGGTTCAATGCAGCAGCGCTCCTGTGAAAAATCACACACATTAAGACTAGGGAGAGATTTAGTCAAGGTGAGTTGAAATTTTCCACTATTGTTTGTCAGCTATCAAAGCATGAAATCGAGATGCGTGACTGTAAATCTGGCAGAATTCGACAAGCTCCTTGATTAAGTATTAAAATAGAAAATAATGATCCACGTTATTCCTTACTGCACAACATCAAACAGTAATAAAATGAAGCTTATCCCATTGCTCTCCTGGAATAACATGCAAATATACTTCCAAAAGACAACAGACTCCCTGTGTTAGATTATGCATGTGTTTCTGTTAAACTGAGACTGTTAATCATGCCAAGAAAACAGAAAGTAAAGGTGGAAGCTCTTAACTGTTGACTAGAATAGCTGATGCTTCTGCAGTCCTCCAGCCTTTAATAGGCACCAGAGCAACACATTTCCAGTGAGGATGATGCAGTCTGATGAAGAGCGCATCACACAAACTTCTGACAAACAAATCAATAAATAAGGATGGAATGATCTCTCATTTCAGCGGCATGTTCAGCAGGAGAATTTATGGAGGCATAACGGTGCATTAAAGGCACTACATACTGCTGAATGCTTCTTGGTGCAGAGAAGAAAGTTTTAATAGGACTGAGACCCATGGTGGTAAGCGCTGCACAATAATATATTGTCCTTATGCATTATTTAATGGGACTGTGGGGATGATAGAGTTTGTGAAATTCTGTATGAGAGCATGTAGTTCTCTTAATTGGCCTGCTCAAGAGAGCTAAAGTGAAATGCTGCTCTAGTAGATGATATTGATCAGTGGGACCGAATGCAGCTACTTAAAGCATGATCTAAATCAATGTCACCTTCAGGTAAAAAGTAGACCATAAGCTAGGGATGGGCAACTAGAAGCCTAGATCAGCTCCTTGCAACTGGCCAAGTCTTTTGGTTATGTTTCTGGACAATTTCTGAAAGTGATAGGGATGTTTAAAATTGCTGATTTGAGCCCCTTTTCCACTAGTACCCACTCAGCCCTACTCTACCCGGTTTGTAGGGTTTTCCATTAGTACCTAGTACCTGGTACCAGGTACTTTTTTCGTACCTCTTCCAGGGTAGGGTACAGCCGTGCTGAGTCGAGCTGAAAATGTGACGTCAACAGGCTGCAGGCCACTGATTGGTTGGGGCGTAATGTCATGAGAGCGAAGTTTGAAGGCTGAATTCAGAATCTGGAGACACCATTTGCAAAGATTCGTCTGTGAGCCAGAAAGCAAGCGTCAGTATAAATGATAGAATGGCTTCACAGAAATCAGACCCATGGAAATACACACCGCGGTCCAGCAGTTTTCTGTGCCTTTTGGCTTATGAGAGAATCCAGAGGTAACTAGAAAGAGCCACCCTTATGGCCGGAGTACCCATCTTCAGCAGCTGAAAGCTATGATATTAGGATATAGAGGATGGTGAGTAATGTGATATTATGCATCTTTTACGTTATTTATCCCAGCAATGGAAAGTTCACTTTGAACAGACAACAACGTTGTCGCTTGTGTGCAGCTAACGAGCTAGCTAGTTAGCCGTCAATGCTAACTCTGTGCTCCGTGCTGTCCTTGTATTCTGATGAAATAAGCTAGTTGTAATCCTGGTGAAAAAGGTGGTTTTTTACTTGTTGCACTTTCGTGCTGTGCATGTACTTATGTTGTGTGTATTTGCGTTCTAGAGTTCGACCAGCATCTGCTTTGACACCGACGACACAGCAGTGTATTCTGACTGGTAAGCCACATTAAAGTTGAACACCCCGTTGTTTTTAGTTTTAGTAGTGGTAGCCAAAGTACTCAAATCCTTTTGCTTTTTAAGTTAAAGTATAGAATAAAGTGCCAAAACTAAAGTAGCACAATTTCCACTTAATATGAAAGGGACTGATCTGAGATTTATTTGATTGTGTAAATATTAATTACAGAATAATTGAAAATGAATGGCACATCAACTGTAAAATAAACCACTTGTTTATTTGTTTATTTTTTGTCAGATTACTTGTGTGATCCTTTGTGAGTTATGTTCATAACTGTATGTTGCACTTTGGGGAATGGGAGTTGTTCAGTCACCAATATAATTTAGTTTATGTGTGTAGTTTACAGTCTATCATTAATAAACTCATGCAGTATTATAATAACAGGACACATTACAAATATTTGAGACCCATTGTAGTGCATCCTTTTATATTTTAGCAATACAAGTACAAAACACCACCCACACTTGAAGCCATGGCAAGAAGAGACAACGGTGACAGAGTGGTGGCTAAACTTTTATTGATAAAGATTACATATTTTGACTGAGCGACTCCATACTCGGTGATGCACACCCTCAGTTAAAGTACTAGATTACATTCAAGTGAATGTATTAACTCATTCTGATTGCTCAGGCCACAGTAAAAACAAATGATTTTGAACGTAACCCAGCCCTTGTAAAATGTACTTTACTGAAGCGCAGCTACTTGAAAATTGTGGTTAAATACAACAACGAACACTTTTTTGTCACATTCCACCACTGGCTTTTAGCAACAAGTGTATTTCCCAAATATGTTTTAAACTTGCTTTAATTAACCACCACCCATTTCTGTCTTTCGTCTAGGCAAGAGGAAAACGATCCACCCAAACCGGACCGTGCGTCACTATTTACAAACATGCAGGCTGAAGATCTGCTGAACTGGGACCAGCTTGAGCGGCACATCCAGCTGCTTCTCAGTGAGATAGCGTGGCCGGCGTGTGTGACCCATTCTAATTTTGTTTTTTACAGTTTGAATTGTGCACATTCTAAATAATCTGGAATTTACTGCTGATTGTAATAAACAATTTAGTGACTTATGTGTTTGTATCATGATTTTCTATTTTGTCTGTTAAGGCACCGGTGGGAAAAGAGTCAACAGTAGAAACCATTTATCAGTGACTTTGAAAATAATGGCTCATTTTTAAGAAAAAGTAACCAAAAACAATTATTTTATTTACTGAAGACTGTATTGCTGGATGGACCAGTGCAGAAGACACTGCACACTTTGTGACAGTACCATTATATGGAGGAATTCTGGGCCATATTAGCATCTGTATTTTCTAATAATAGGTTAAGGCAGTGGTGTCCAATCATGTGCTATGGAGGGCCAAGACCCTGCAGGCTTTACCTCCAACCAGTGTCTTCAACAGCAGATTCCACTGAATTTCTTCCACTGACTGCTGATCAGTGAAAACACCTGCTGAAGAGACTGGGTAGAAGAGAGAACCTGCAGGGTCTTGGCCCTCCATGGCACATGATTGGACACCCCTGGGTTAGGGTTTAATGGGATTTAACATTTTAACACAAACTGCTTTATGGTTCATAATTCTGTTGACAGACTTACACCAAACCAAAAGTGATTTTTCAAACTGCTGGATTGTTCTTAGACAGCTTTTCCAATCTTTTTGTATTTAATTTATGTCACTTGGTGGTAACCTTCACACAAAACACAAAAGTGGAGACAGATCTGCAAAAAGTACAAAGGTTTATTGTCAAAATTCCCAGTGCAATACTACATGAATACATGTATAGTACATTGTTGATGCAGAGAATACATATTTATATAGTATCTACATGTATCTATCCAGTAAATCAAGTATTTTCCATGTAACCTTGTGACTGCATTGTTTTAACTGCTTTTAATCCTTGACCAAGTTTGTTTGGCTTAAAATGCATCATAATTGTTAATATATATTATTATACCTAACTCAGTACTGTTTATCTGTTGAAATATATATTTTACGGCTAATATAACCACATAAATACAATATGGCACCCGGTGATCAAGTTTTGGCAGCTGAACAGTTTTTGCCATGACACCACCACAGACTGGAGTGCTGCTGGAACAGGTACATCCCATGATGTCTCAACAGCCTCTCCGTGATTTTCACACAGATCAGAGCAATTTGTTGCACAGGAAGCTAAACATTTCTCCAGACATTCTTAAGTTCTGTAACCACTGAGCGTTTGTGAAGCTGGGGTGGCAGGGAGAGTGAGACACTGAGAGGCTGTGTTGAACGCCAGACAGACAGTTTAAAGCAGTAATTTTCCCACAAGAGAGCCATCTGAAACACACACACAGCGTACATATTTTAGCGATAACTTGCAGACATTACAATTTAGTACGGCGGACTTAAAGTAAACTAGCATTAGCAATCATTACCTTTATACGTGATCTGGTTCATATCCTCACGTCTTTGGCTCTATGGCTTCCTAAACACTCCAGTACTTTTCCAGAATGTTTCGTCTCGCTGCCTGTACCCTTGTCTGGCTGTCCTTTTTGGCCTTTACGCTAACAAAAAGACAGAGACCAAGGAGTCGCCTTGTACAGCCACCATGTTGTGTTTTGCTTGTGTCACGTGTTCTATGTCACGGGAGTGTGGTGCCGCCTTACTGTAAAAAAATCCCACCCAGCCCAGACAGGACTCAGCTGTAATGGAAACAAAAGCGAACCGAGTAGAGTAAAGCCAGGTCGAAGTGAGTAAGGCCAAACAGGTACTAGTGGAAAAGGGCCGTTAGAGGTATGTCTCCTTCAAGTTTACCCCTGGAAAGTTGGTGAACAATCACTTAAAAGAATATGGTATAATCGCGACAACTAGAGTTTTAAAATGGTATTGCAGACCAAATTTAAGACAGTGGAGCATGCTGTTCTCCTGGCAAGCAACGACGACTCCTACACAGTGAGTTGTTCTGCTAATACGCTGTAATGTTTTTTTAATCAAGTGGAAATTATCTCTGGTCACTTGTCTCCATGACTGCAGCACACCAAGTTGTCCTGCATCTTACCTGGCAACCCTGGGGACTGAAAAATAATAAGCTATGGTTCTAGGAATTAGTCTGTATCAACACAAAAGAGAAGCACATCTTTTGGAGACAAACTGTGACATTTTTAATTGGGAATATTGAGGCTGTAATGTTATTGGAAAAGCTTGTTTTTATGCATAAATCATCCATTAATCTCTGGTAACACCTCATTGTTACTGTTTATGATTTATTACACAAGATTTCACCACCCATTGTCATATGGCTTCTAAAGAGAAGACCCCTCCTCTTCCAGGAAAGAAGTCTCTTGAGGTTCTCTCAATGGCGTTTCAGTAACTGAGTTTTTGTTTTTAGCTTTTTTTTCCTAGGGTGAGAAAGCTAGCCCCTCACCCAACCCCCAACCCCCAACCTGGAAGACCAGCAGGCTTCATTTTGGAACCCCCAGGGGAAACACAGTAGGGGCAGGCCAAGAAACACCTGGCACTGAGACCTCCAGGCAGACATAAAGAAGCTGGGCATCACCTGCAGCCAGCGTGAAGCAAATGCACAGAACAGAAAGCTCTGGAGGACTCTTGCTGAAAGCCTTTACCCTGGGAGGGGGGGCTAGGCTGAACAACAACAAGATAAGATTTCACCTCCATGGATCGCTACCTTATCATGGTGGAGGGGTTTGTATGCCCTAATCATCCCAGAATTTATGCTGCCGGGGGCAACTTGCCCCTGATTGGGTCTCCCGAGACAAATTGGTCCTAACTGAAGGGCCAGACCAAAAGCAGCCCACTAGATCTGTATGGAAAAAAAGAGAGATCATGGACCAAATATGCTCACAGGAGTCATATGGGTCCACTAACCAGTGGGCTCAGCACCTGCAGGAGGGATCATGGTGCTGTGTGAACCGGGCAACAGTCTGTTTTCTCTGCATGGACTGCTGACCTGGACCCCTGGATAAGGGATGGATGGATAGATGGATGAGATTTCTTACTGACAGCTCTTTTGTTAGTGATGCAAAAATATTGTGGATTTCCTTTTTTGAGGTGACAGTGGGCTGGATGGAGGGAAAAAAAACAGCAACATACAATTATACTGGAGATTCTTGCCTTGTTTACATAATGATGCCTATATTTATTGAAATGGCCAGAAAGTGATGCGACATGCAGTGTGGAGAGCAACAGTATAAGGCTGCCACAGTGGTACAATCACAGCACAACAGTTTCTCCAGGGAACTAGATGCCACCAATAATTTTCTAACCCGACACATCAAAGGGAATGGTCAAACTGGCTGGTACCATGCAGTGATGCGCCTCTGCATTTTAAATGTAATACAAACAGCTGGTCACATGCTTTTCCCATCTCAATATTTCTGCCTGGACTCTGAATACTCTGGACTGGTGGAGTATGATAAATGTGGATTATAACTGCTGCCCAGCACTGAATATGACACATACCATCATACCATATGTTATGCAGAGTTTCTGAAAAAAAGAAGCTCTCTCTTCTTTCCATGTGGATTTTTTTTTAATAGGAATCAGCTTTCCTCCCTCTGACGGACAGCCTATCTCAAAAATCTCCTCTGTGCCAGAACCCAGTGTACATTCTGGTCACAGAATGTTTCTGAACTGTCTTTTTATGTTAACAGTTATCACGCTGTACCAAGCAAGTCAGTCTTTAACCACTGGCTCTCTGGGCGCTCACTCATTTTATCAGTTGTTTATCAGAAACAAACACCGGCAACTTTAACAAGCACACTCGAGGCACACATTCATGTTCTGTGACAATAAATGACAGCTTTCCTTATTGAGACATACTACTCAGATGTGAGAGGCTAAAAGCCTCCGGGGTGAAAAGGAACCTTGCAGCAATCATTATTTCCAAAGGTTATGAAGTCAGAACACAAATGTTCTTAAAAACAAAAAATGACCAAGTGCTAAAGATGTAGTGACATAAATGCAAAACCTAACCACCCTGTTTTCTGCAGCTTAAAAGAATATTTTGCCATGTTTTTAGGTACTAAGCTTGTAAAAAAAAAGATTTTTTTTTTACTGACATTTGATAGACTATACCATATTTGACAGAAAAGGTCATGTGTGCCATATAAGTAGTCATGTACAGTGGTGTGAAAAAGTGTTTGATGATTTCTCATTTTTTTGTATGCTTGTCACACTCAAATGTTTCAGATCATCAAACAAAATTAAATATTACACAAAGATAACATAAGTAAACACGAAATGCACTTTTTAAATGAAGGTGTTTATTATTAAAGGTTAAAAAAAATCCAAACCTACATGGCCCTGTGTAAAAAAGTGATCCCCCCGTACCGTTAAACATAAATTAACTGTGGTTTATCACATCTTTGGAAAGCTGAGTTCAATTTCTGTAGCCACACTCAGGCCTGATTACTGCCACACCTGTTCTCAATCAAGAAATCACTTAAATAGGACCTGCCTGACAAAGTGAAGTACACCAAAAGATCCTCAAATGCTAGACATCATGCTCCAATCCAAAGAAATTCGGGAACAAATGAGAAACAAAGTAATTGAGGTCCATCAGTCTGGAAAAGGTTATAAAGCCATTTCTAAAGCTTTGGGACTCCAGCAAACCACAGTGAGAGCCATTATCCACAAATGGCAAAAACATGGAATAGTGGTGAACCTTCCCAGGAGTGGCCAGACGACCAAAATTACCCCAAAAGCACAGCGACAACTCATCCAAGAGGTCACAAAAGACCCCACAACAACATCCAAAGAACTGCAGGCCTCACTTGCCTCAGTTAAGATCAGTGTTCATGACTCCACCATAGTGATGTTAAAACCGAGGCCTCATGAAACAACTAGAAAAGCACTCGGAGAGCGCAGACCTCCGCCAAGTGCCACAGTCCCCCCCCCCCCATACAGTGTTTGTGTGTACGTTTTCAGATTCCTTGACCATGAAAACATATGACTAGCAATTGGATTCACAATGATAGGATTAGTGGTTCAGTAGTAAAAGCATTACCTCCTTGGCGGAGGTAATAAACTGAAGTGTTGGTGTTGTGTCCATCTCCTCCATCTGCAAAGTCCCAGGCTGCGAGTGTTTTCATAGATCACTGAAAGCAGCACTGAGGGCTTCACTGACGGATGCAAATTGGGTAGACAGGTTGCCGTGGGTTTTATATTGGGGTTGCGCTCCGCGGCAAAAGAGGATTTGGAAGCTTCCCCGGCAGAGAGCTTGTTTTTGCGCAGCCACTATGGCTGCCCGGGGAATTTCTGCCAAATAATCCGGCGGCGGACAGCTGCCCGTCTCAGCTTTTGCAGCGTAGCGCAAACACAGGCACGCTGCCGGGCCCTGCCCACCACTGTTTTTCGCGTGCTTTTGTGCCTAAAACTTTGAAGAACGCGGAGTTTGTGTTCGTCAGACACGACGACCAGCGCCCTCCATTGGCCCTGCACATATGTTGAAAATGACCGTATCTCACAATGTTAAAGAATCTTTTAAAAAATTCCTGTATCCAGACGGTGATCCGGATCATCCCCAAAATTTAATCAGCTCTTCCTTGTACCATTTCCAACAACACCTGAAAGTTTCATCGAAATCCGTCCAAAACTTTTTGAGTTATCTTGCTAACCAACAGACAGACAAACAGACAAACAGACAGACAGACAAACGCTGGCAAAAACATAACCTTCTGGCCTGCGGCCTGGCGGAGGTAATGAGCAACTTTGAGACAATTGCTTCATGAGCAACACAGTGTTATGAAACATCTAATAAAGACTGCCATCTGGTGACTGACTGTCAGAACTGCATTTGAGTTGAAAACCTGGAAAGGGGCAATACTCTATATCACAGGTTGCACTACATTTTTTATTTCATTTTCTCAGACAAGCTTGTAAAAATTCTGTCAATCAGTTATCTATCATTTTAACTGACTGTAATTAGATCACCCTCCATATAATCTGTCAAATGATAGACAGCGTTCAGAATTTGTAGTCATTGCTGGAAAAATTCTGTGGAAGGACAATTTTCAGTGAACAAAACCTCTGAGATTATACATACATATATACACTACCGTTCAAAAGTTTGGGGTCACCCAGACAATTTTGTGTTTTCCATGAAAAGTCACACTTTTATTTTACCACCATGAGTTGTAAAATGAATAAAAAATATAGTGAAGACATTGACAAGGTTAGAAATAATGATTTGTATTTGAAATAATAATTTTTCTTTCAAACTTTGCTTTCGTCAAAAAATCCTCCATTTGCAGCAATTACAGCATTGCAGACTTTTTTTTTTTTTTTTTTTTGTTACTTGTTTTGTACCCGTAGGTAGATTTGTTTTGCAGTCTGGTGACAAGCCACCAGCTGCCGGTCGCTGCATGCGCAAGCGCCCCGTATCCCTAACCTGCATGTTTTTAGCATGTGGGAGGAAACCGGAGAAATCCCGGAGTAAACCCACGCAACACGGGGAGAACATGCAAACTCCACACAGATCACTGTTGGTCGGGGGCAGGGATCGAACCCACGATCTCATGATCCCCGCGATCCCCCGGCCGAGGGTAAACTGTGCTGCCACAGTGCTAACCACTGCGCCGACCTTTGGCATTCTAGCTGTTAATTTGTTGAGGTAATATGGAGAAATTTCACCCCACACTTCTAGAAGCCCCTCCCACAACGTGGATTGGCTGGATGGGCACTTCTTGCGTACCATACGGTCAAGCTGCTCCCACAACAGCTCGATGGGGTTTAGATCTGGTGACTGCGCTGGCCACTCCATTACAGATAGAATACCAGCTGCCTGCTTCTTCTCTAAATAGTTCTTGCACAATTTGGAGGTGTGCTTTGGGTCATTGTCCTGTTGTAGGATGAAATTGGCTCCAATCAAGCACTGTCCACAGGGTATGGCATGGCGTTGCAAAATGGAGTGATAGCCTTCCTTATTCAAAATCCCTTTTACCCTGAACAAATCTCCCACCTTACCAGCACCAGCAACCCCAGACCATCACGTTACCCCCACCTTGCTTGACAGATGGCGTCAGGCACTCTTCCAGCATCTTTTCAGTTGTTCTGCGTCTCACAAATGTTCTTCTGTGTGATCCAAACACCTCAAACTTCGATTCGTCCATCCATAACACTTTTTTCCAATCTTCCTCTGTCCAATGTCTGTGTTCTTTTGCCCATATTAATCTTTTTCTTTTATTGGCCAGTCTCAGATATGGCTTTTTCTTTGCCACTCTGCCCTGAAGGCCAGCATCCCGGAGTCGCCTCTTCACTGTAGATGTTGACACTGGCGTTTTGCGGGTACTATTTAATGAAGCTGCCAGTTGAGGACCTGTGAGGCGTCTATTTCTCACACTAGAGACTCTAATGTACTTATCTTCTTGCTCAGTTGTGCAGCGGGGCCTCCCACTTCTCTTTCTACTCTGGTTAGAGACTGTTTGTGCTGTTCTCTAAAGGGAGTAGTACATACCGTTGTAGGAAATCTTCAGTTTCCTGGCAATTTCTCGCATGGAATAGCATTCATTTCTAAGTACAAGAATAGACTGTCGAGTTTCACATGAAAGTTATCTTTTTCTGGCCATTTTGAGCATTTAATCGACCCCACAAATGTGATGCTCCAGATACTCAACCTGCTCAAAGGAAGGTCAGTTTTATAGCTTCTCTAACCAGCTAAACTGTTTTCAGCTGTGCTAACATGATTGCACAAGGGTTTTCTAATCATCCATTAGCCTTCTGACGCAATGAGCAAACACATTGTACCATTAGAACACTGGAGTGATAGTTGCTGGAAATGGTCCTCTATATGCCTATGTAGATATTGCACCAAAAACCAGACATGTGCAGCTAGAATAGTCATTTACCACATTAGCAATGTATAGAGTGTATTTCTTTTTTTCCACAATATCTTTATTGAATCTTTTTTTTTTTAACAAACATGACACAAACAATCAAACACTAACACTAAAGTACTACAAAAAAAAATGCACTAAAAACACCAACAACCACCAACAAAATGAAGTCTTCAACAATGCTCCTCTGTTTAGTCTAGACAATCCATTACATAAGTATACATATTATGTTCACCAGTTTGGAATTTACAAGGTCCACACACATCATTCACCTTCTTCTTCAAGAGTAATGTTTAAATTTTTTACATAATCAATAAAAGGTCTCCATATATTCTCAAACACACTTTCCTTTGATTTCAGTATGTATGTTATTCTTTCTAATGGAAGGTTTGTTAACATCTGTCTTAACCACTGAGTCACATCTGGTCTATGAGTCTTTTTCCACAGTAGTGCAATACATTTTTTGGCATTAAGCAAACTGAGGTCTATGAATGTTCTTTCACTTGTATTAAAGTTATGCTTTTTTGGGTACAGACCCAACAAAAACAATTTAGGATTCAATATGATTTGTTTGGAAATTATTTTTTCAATTGTTACCCTCACCTCTTCCCAAAACATTCTAATTATTCTACATTCCCATAAACAATGAAATAGGGTTCCTTTACTTTCCATGCATTTTGTGCATGTATCTGGTATGTTTTTGTTATATCTATTTAACTCCACTGGTGTAACATACATCCGCATTAACCATTTAAAATGTATCAATTTAAGACGTACATTTATTGATTTGGTTTGAGCTTCTGTACAAGCCAATTCCCATTGTTCCTCTGAAATTTCAGTTTGCAGATCTTCTTTCCAGTAGTTTAATCTTTTCTGTGAGTTTTCACTTGAGGATAGTGTCAATGAGTTATAAAACTCTGAAATAATACCCTTTCTTTTACTATCTTTCATCAACATTTTTTCCAAGGATGAATAAATAGGTCGAGTGAGAGCATTATTTTGGTTTGATCGAATAAAGTTCCTAAGTTGAAGATATTTAAAAAAATGTGTTCTATTAAGATTAAATTTGATCCTCAGCTCTTCAAAAGACATTATGTTATCTGAACATGACAAATATAAATCTTGAATTTTTTGGATCCCTTTTAAACTCCATACTTTAAACACAGCATCCGCTCTCCCTGGTTTAAAATATTGATTACCCCATATTGGACTAAATTGTGACAGTAAGTGTGGTTCTTTTAAATATTTTTTAGTTTCACACCATATTTTAATCATATGTTTTACAAATGGATTTTTAACTTGTTTCTGTAATTTTTTTGCCGAGTCTGAATATATGAATATGGGAAGAGGTAAAGGTAAATTGTATGATTCCATTTCAGTCCAGTGAGGGAGTTCATTTGATGAAAAATAATATGTCATAGACCTCAGTTGTGCCGACCAATAATACAACATAAAATTTGGACATTTCAGACCTCCACGATCAAATGGTAAATATAATAAAGACAGACGTAATCTAGCCCTCCTATTGTTCCATATAAATTCCACTAACTTTTTTTTAATTCTTGAGAATAAATCTAAAGGTGGTGGTAAGGGAATGTATTGAAATAAATAAAGTATTTTAGGTAAGATATTACTTTTAAGTATATTGATTCTCCCGATCATCGACATTGGTAGTGACATCCATCTCTGAAGTAACTCATTAATATCTGTCATTAAGGCTTCATAATTGACACTGGCGACTGATTCTAGCTTAGGCACAATTTGGATTCCTAAATATTTAAACTGATTTACAACATTGAATTGATTTACCTCAGGGGCTGGGTAATTTCTCTGGGTCTCATTTAGCATTAATATTGAAAATTTAGTTTTATTTATTTTATATCCTGATATTTCCCCAAAATTCTTTATTAAATTCAACAAGGTCGGAATTGATTTTTTAAGATTCGACATAAACAAAATTATGTCATCGGCATACAGGGAGATTTTATGTTCTGTTGGTCCAACTTTAATTCCATATATTTGTGACTGTAAACGTATCGCCATCGCTAAAGGTTCAATTGCCATAGTAAACAGTAAAGGTGAAAGTGGACAGCCTTGTCGACATCCTCTATTGATTTTTATTGATTTTGAAATATTGTTATTTGTTAGGATTTCTGCTGTAGCATTATTGTATATTATCTGAACCCATTTTATGAAATTATTTCCAAGTCCAAACCTTTGTAAGACTTCAAAAAGAAAGGGCCATTCGACTCTATCAAAGGCCTTTTCGGCGTCCAGTGATAGGAGAGCTGTATCCGGTGCTTCTTTATTAGAATAAATAATATTAAATAGTCTTCTTACATTATGGAAGCCTTGTCTTCCCTTTATAAAGCCATTCTGATCTCGATTAATAATATTTGGTAAAATTTCTTGTATTCGTCTTACTAAAATTTTACAGATTATCTTAAGGTCGGCATTTAATAGGCTTATTGGTCTCATATTTTCACATTTATTAGAGGGTTTACCTGGTTTTGGCAACAGTATAATTAAGGCATTATTCATGTATGATGGTAAATTACTATTTTGAAATGCTTCTAAAACCATTTCCAAAAAAGGTTTTATTAATTTATTCTTAAATTTTTTATAAAGGTCAACTGGAAGACCATCTGGTCCTGCACTTTTTCCTGATTTCATATTATCAATGGCTAGTTCAACTTCTTCTTGACTAATTTTAGACTCCAGTATCTCCCTATTTTCATTTGGAATACACGGTATAAATAGTTCGTTCAAAAACCCATGTAGTTTTGTTAAGTCAGATTCATTTTTGGTATCATATAATTTTTCATAGTAATCTCTAAAGGCTCTATTAATTTCTAAAGGATCTATAACTACCTGTCCATTACTTATAATACTGGTAATTGGTGTTTTAAATTCTAATTGTTTAATCTGCCATGCCAATAACTTTCCTGATTTTTCACCTTGTTCATAAAAAGATTGTTTCAATCTTAGAAGACTCGAGGCAGCTCTATTCGCTGATTTTTTGTCATATTCAGCTCTCAAAATCAGTAATTCGTTCTCCAACCTTGGATCACTTCCTGCATACACTCTTTCTTGAAGAATTTTTATTTTATGTTCCAATTGGACTCTCTCCTCTCGAGTCTTCTTAGATTTTGAACCTGTATAACTAATAATATGTCCCCTAATAAAAGCTTTGAAAGCCTCCCACTTTACACATGCTGATGTTTGTGTAGTATTGATGTCAAAGAACTCATCTATCTGTTTTTCTATGTACTTAACAAATTCCTCATCCTGAAGCCATTTATGCTGAAATTGCCATCTACCTGGTTCCTTTGTCAATTTCTTATCTACATATATTAGACAGCAGGGTGCATGATCAGAGATCACGATGTTATCATAAAAACAGTTTTGAATCTTGGACCTTAATTCTGTGGAGATCAAAAAATAATCAATACGTGAGAATGTCTTATTAAGTATTGGAATAACAAGAGTAGGCTTTAACTTGTGGTTTCATTTCTCTCCATATATCTAGCAATTTCAATTCTTTCATAAAATGATTAATGGTCATCCTACATCCATTGTGCGTACAGTCCTGTCCTGTTGATCTATCTATACCGGGATTCAATGTACAATTAAAATCCCCTGCTATTATATGTTGCCCTGTAAGTGATGATAAGATAAGAAACAAATTAGCAAAGAACTTTTGATCATCTATATTGGGACCATTTAAGTTCACCAAATTTATATTTTCTAATAGCAAAGATCCTTGAATGATTACATATCTTCCAAATTTGTCTCCAATTACATTTTTCACTTAAAATGGGACTGATTTAGGTATGAGAGTCATAACTCCCCTGGCTCGGGATGAAAATGATGAGGTGAAAACACTTCCTTGCCATCTACTCCTAATTCTTTTTACATCCTCCTCTATTAGATGAGTTTCTTGTAAAAACACAATTTTTGAACCCATGTCTTTTATTTTATTCATAACTTGTTTAAGTTTTTTTAAATTTTGTAGACCTCTGCAATTCCATGAAGTTAAATTAAGATTAACACTTTGGTTTATGATCAATAGGGGGTTTAGGATTACCTTGCAGTGTAAACATGCTCAAACAGAGAAGCAAAAAAATGAGTGGTTGAACTTTCACCCTACAAACTACACACAAACAAATTCCCCCTTCCCACATCTGTGGCGATCCCCCCAAAATCAAAAGAAAAATTCCGTCTCCCGATATAGCCATCGGCCGCTCCACACCCACGAGGATCAGCCAAAGCCACTCCTTCTTCATCCTCCCAATCACCCTAACTCTACTGCTTTTAATAACGTAACATTAACTCTCTTCTGTAATTTTCCAATTTAACTCCAAAATTTTATAGCAATTTTGTACATTTTTTTTAATATGTAATACAATCTATATTTTGTAATCTTGCTATATGTTTCAAATCAGTTAAATGCCTATGTAAATGCTCAAATATTCTACCCTATATTCTGTTCATGCTTAGCTCCCACCAGTCTCTTCCTGGATCTTCTTGATGAGCTCCTGCGCCTCCTCAGGGGTCTTGAAGATGTGTGTTCTGTCCTCATATGTGACCAGAAGTCTTGCAGGGTAAATCACTCCATGACGAATCCCAAGGTTGCGCAGTTCTTTACGGATGGGGTCAAACTGCTTCCTTAATTGTTGGATTCCTGAGGCCAAATCTGGGTAGAACCGCACCTGTTGATCTTGGTATTTAATTTCTCCTTTGGCCCGCACCGCGTTGGAGATCGTCATCCTGTCTCTGTAGCTGAGGAACTTCATAATTAACGTCCTCGGTGGTCCCTTGTTACCTCTCGGTGGGCCAATTCGGTGGGCGCTTTCCAAGACGACTGATGTATTTAGCTCCGCGTTGTTCAACGCCTCTGGGATCCACTCCTCCAAAAAGGAGCATGAATCACGACCCTCGGCTCCCTCCGGTAGACCCACCAGCCTCAGGTTGTTCCGTCTCGACCGGGACTCCAAGTCCAGGACATTATTTTCCAGACTTTTATTTTTTTTTTTCCAAAGTGTGCACCTTTAATTGAAGTCCGCTGATTTCATCCTCCGCACTGGAAACACGAAGCTCCGCCTGCGTCACTCGCTCCACGCAGTCACCCAACTCCTTTCTCATTGCATCCAACGCTGCCATAATCCCATCAAGTTTAGCGGAAAAGTCTGCTCTCATTGAGCTAATGGCAGCCAGCACTGCACCTGTGCCGCCGTCATCAGCAATTACCGCACCACCGCTAGTTTCATCCGCCATATCCGCAGCTTTCCCTGCTGCGCCACAGACGTGAAAGTCCGTTAATTTTGACTGCTTCGGCGGTTCAGTTTTTCCCCCACCTGATTTCCCAGCCTTAGGCCTCACCGGCATATCCTCGCCCAAACGCTGAGAAAAGTTCTGTTCCAAATGAGAGAGTTATTTGCCGAATCTTTATCTCCAGGAGCAGAGCAGATATACACACACACACATATACATATAGAGAGCGAGAGAGAGAATGCAGGACTTCACATTAACACCGGCCAATGGCTGGTGAATTTCAGCAGTGGCCGATAAGACAGCTACACTCTACAGCCACTTTTGGCCATGTGCAGCCATGAAGGGGTGTCCCAATCCTTAGGGGTAGTGATGATACGCTCAACACCGCCCACTCAACACTGATTCGCGCAATATAAAGCGAAAGTGTCATGAGCAGTTTTTTTCTTTTTTAAATTTAATAGAACAAAATACAACATACAAACTCTCGATGAGGATAAAGTTACAAAAGAGTTACAAAATCAGAATTTTCACAAAAAATATACAATCAGTCAAACTTCACATTCCAATTAACAAGAAAAAAGGGATATATTAAAAGAGAGAGAGAGAGAGAGAGAGAGAGAGAGAGAGAGAGAGAGAGAGTAAAGAGCACAACAATTCTCTGATAGTCTTTTTTTATTATAGTAATAGGAGCTGTCCAATGTCTCTTGCAATTTTTTTTTTTTTTTGCATCACGAGCAGTGCACCAAGCAGCACTGCCCAAAATCACGTGACTACAGCAAACGAGGCCTCGTTATGTCGGTCACATCACATGACTTGAGAGCTCGCGGGAAATTTGAGAGGGTTCTATTGGAATTTGGTCTTTTTTTGTTTGCTTACAATTGTTTGTTCCTGCCATCCAATTTTGAACAGACCTCAGACGGGCAAATGCTCCAAAAAAAGTACTGAGATTTTTTTCAGATTTTCTACCCACATGCAGTTCTGACACTCAGTCAGCAGATGGCACTCTTTATTAAATGTTTCATAGCACTGTGTCGATCATGAAGCAATTGTCTCAAAGCTGTTCATTGTTTTATAAGGCCTCACTTTCACAATCACTAATGTATCTATGTGTAATATTTAGTACATGTAATGTGTTGTTTAACGTTACTAAACCTAAACCTAATTCTAACTTGTGTAATACTGTCCCTGACTTCTATTCAAATAGCGAATGCAATGATGATAACAAATCTCCTCCTCTCAAAAAACCCTCAGTTTGAGTGGTGAATCAGACCCCTTTTAAATCCTTCACTGTTGATGTATGCAATGCCAAGCACTCTCAAATTTCCCACCAGGTCTCAAATCCTGTGATGTGACAACGAGGCCTCATTCGCTACAGTCACGTGACTGTGGCCATGTTGACACAGTGCTCGACACTCTGCTCACGATACGTCTGTGTTATATTGCTCGACTCAGTGTCGAGTGGGCGGTGTCAAGCATAACATCACTACTCCACCATAAGAAAGAGACTGGGCAAAAATGGCCTGCATGGCAGAGTTCCATGATGAAAACCTCTGCTGAGCAACAAGAACATAAAGGCTCGTCTCAGTTTTGCCAGAAAACATCTTGATGATCCCCAAGACTTTTGGGAAAATACTCTGTGGATTGACGAGACAAAAGATGAACTTTTTGGAAGGTGTGTGTCCCATTACATTCGGCGTAAAAGTAACACAGCATTTCAGAAAAGGAACATCATACCAACAGTAAAATATGGTGGTGGTAGTGTGATGGTCTGGGTCTGTTTTGCTGCCTCAGGACCTGGAAGACTTGCTGTGGTAAACGGAACCATGAATTTTGCTGTCTACCAAAAAATCCTGAAGGAGAATGTCCAGCCATCTGTCTGTGACCTCAAGCTGAAGTGCACTTGGGTTCTGCAGTAGGACAATGATCCAAAACACACCAGCAAGTCCACCTTTGAATGGCTTAAGAAAAACAAAATGAAGACTTTGGAGTAGCCTAATCAAAGTCCTAACCTGAATGCGACTGAGATGCTATGGCATGACATTAAAGAGGCGGTTCTTGCTTGAAAACCCTCCAATGTAGCTGAATTAGAACAATTCTGCAAAGATGAGTGGGCCAAAATTCCTCCACAGTGCTGTAAAAGACTCATTGCCAGTTATCGCAAAAGCTTGATCGCAGTTGTTGCTGCTAAGGGTGGCCCAACCAGTTATTAGGTTTAGGGGCAATCACGTTTTCACACAGGGCCATGTAGGTTTGGATTTTTTTTAACCCTTAATAATAAATACTTTCATTTTTCATTTATTGGTTCCAAGGTTGTCATAGCCAGAAGCGACACTGGGGTTAAGCTCCCAGTGCTCATAAAATGCTCCTTATGGCGTGCGTCTCGAAAAGCCTCTGACAACTAAGTCCAACTCCTAGCCTGCCCGTGTGGTTTAGTCTCTAAGCCCGGCGGAACTGCTTTTACTAATAGGAGATGGGGCGAGGGCGGATCTCTGGCGCCTTAAAACCAGATGCTTCGGGTAGATGGTGGCTCGTCAACCTGGGAAGGTAGCCCATCTAGGGGAAGGTAAACCCTGATTTCAAACCTCCGCTGCCTTGCGGCACACCCGGTCACGGGAAAGGCTTCGGGAGTCAACCCTGAGGAAAAATCCGGAGTCGGAGCCCCTAAGGCAGTTCTCTGTTGTGCTCAACATCGTTCTGGCAGCTCCTGCGACGGCGCTGGTGCCAAACTGTAGCAGCCCTGCTGTTCCTTTGGATTCATCAGTGACGTGGAGAGGGGGGACATGCTGCATGGGTAACATCTTGTCCTCCATATCTTCCTGCCCAGGCTTGAATCCTACCAACGCCCAACGCTGGAAGGTAGAACACCGGTGCGCATCGGCCTGTTCAGCCACAGGCGGTGCTGTTCCAGCAGAGTAGACGTTTAGGATTCTCTTCCATGGTCATCATAGACCGACGGAGGCCGACGACATTTAAAAAGTGCATTCTGTGTTTACTTGTGTTATCTTTGTCTAATATTTAAATGTGTTTGATGATCTGAAACATTTAAGTGTGACAAACATACAATAAAATGAGACATCAGGAAGGGGGCAAACACTTTTTCACACCACTGTATATGCTTGTCCTGTTCACAGGCACAGGGGACAAACACCCATCCCAGCATGCAATAGGAGAGAAGCAAAGTACATTCAGGACCAGTCAGAGGCCTCGGCTAATAAAGTCACATTCACCTTCACATGGAGAGAGTAATGCTTCCAGTCCACCTCGCATTTGTCTTTGAACTGTGCACGGATCTATTTTACTTCACTTTCTCCAAGACATTCTGCTGAATGCTGCGGAAAAAAGCAGATCATTTTTTGTCCTAAAACACAGTTCAAAACAGTTCATCTTGCAGATAAGTATGCAATCTGGATGAACCGTATCAAGCATGTGAAAGTAGTAATATAAAGCTTTATTTAATATTTAACACACTGCCAGAATCATTTAATATGATTTCAGCTCTTAACTTTTACTCCTGCTGAAATTCACGATGCGGCAAAGTTCAAATACCTCTCCAGACCTGTGTGTGTTATTTACCTGTGTTTTCTCTAGAGCTCTGAGTGCCCCGCTGCTTTTTTCATGTCACTTTGTTAGTCACTAACCCTAATAAAAAAAAATAATAAATTCCAAGAGCGGCTCCAGTTTAATTGCTTCAGTGCTTTGGTGGCGACGCCTTTGATCTTTTTTGGCTAGTTGTAATTATGCCACTTCTTCAACTTTCTCCATGCATCTCTAACATGAAATAAGCTGACTAGCCTTGGGAGAAAGACATCTGTGTCATTCTGTTGACAGATAATTGGCATTTATGCTTTCCCTTTCTTTTTCTGGAGAGAGATTTTTTTTTAATTCACTGTCTGGTTTTAAGGCTTTTAAGACTTCTATCATCTTATTCTAGCATTCTTTACTTTTTTTAATTTCCAAAAATGTGTTAAGTATTATATTTCCCTTCCACAATTGTGGTAGACTGCAAGTCTAATTTAAAACATTACTGGCACATGCCTCTAGGGGGAACTACCTGTATTGTTCAGCACTACTATTAAGGGGACACATTAGAACAAGAGTGTGAAAAACCCCGCGCAGAATCCATGTTCAGTCATATTATGTGTGTTGCAGAATAAACGGCAGAGTTAGCCAAAGAAATAACTCAAGTGTGATCATTGCTACACGGTAGGATATCACACAATTGGCGACGAGGATTAAAAGAAAAAAATCAGCGGCGAGAAACAGAGAACATTGCAAGTGCGGCGAACTCAAGTGACTCCAGTAGTTCGAGTGCAAGTTCAGAGGAGGAAAAACGAGGTTTCCCCACCACGACGAGCAATGGCGGCTGTAATCGGAACGGTAACCCCTTTTGATAACTCGACTCAGTCATGGGAAGAATATAGTGAAATGTTGGACTTTTTCTTCCAAGCTAATGACATTGAGGAGCCAGACAAAAGGAAGGCTGTACTGTTGAGTGGAGTTGGTGCAACTACTTACAGTTTGTTGAGAAATTTAATAAGCCCTGCATTACCGAAAGATAAAACGTACGACCAGCTTACTGCTGAGCTTCAGAAGCACTTCAGCCCCAAACCGAGTGAAATCGTGCAACGATTCAAATTTAATTCACGCATAAGGAGGAACACTGAGTCCATAGCAGAGTATGTGGCAGAATTGAGGAAATTAACACTGCACTGTGATTACAAAGACTCATTGGAAGAAATGTTAAGAGACAGACTTGTGTGTGGAGTGAATGATGACCGAATGCAACGGCGACTTTTATCTGAAACAAAACTCACTTTTGCAAAGGCTTTGGAATTATGCCAAGCGATGGAAACAGCATCTAAAGATGTGAGAGAAATGCAAAGGAAACTAGCAGAGGACACAGCAACGCATGTTCGTGTGCCTAAGACCCAAGTAGGTGTCCACAAAGTGTTGACTGACAAAACTCAGCACAAATTCCCCAGTTGTTATCGCTGCAAAGGCCAGCACAATGCTGCCGAGTGCAAATTTGCCACTGAGCTGTGTCATAATTGTGGCAAGCGAGGGCACATTAAGAAAGCATGTAGAATAAAGGTGGACAGCGCACAGGTGCTGAAAGCGACAGTTAATGGGCAAAAGCATGAAAACAAGGGCCCAGGAAAGGAACAGCAAGCGAATCAACTGAAAGGGGAGGGAGAAAGTGATACAGAAGACATGGATTTTCACACAATTTACAACACGTCAGAGGAGCTGACCAAGGTAGCGCCCATCACGCGTACCATGAATGTTAATGGAATGAAAGTAACATTTGAAGTTGATACAGGCTGTGGAGTAACCATATTAAGTAAACAGCAATATACACAACTGTGGAAGAAAACAGACACAGCAGAATTAAATCCCTGTTCATTAAAATTAAAAACATACACAGGAGAGAAGCTAGACGTGCTAGGCATGGCACAAGTGAAGGTGCAGCACGAAAACAAAGAAAAGGACTTACCTGTAGTAGTAGTTGGGAGCGAAGGACCAAATCTACTAGGGCGAAGTTGGCTACAAGAACTGGCCATGATTGATCAGTTGGTGAATAAAGTGGAATCTCAGCCCAAATTGCAGCTGGAGGAGATCCTCGAAAGACACGCTGAGGTGTTCAAAGAAGGCTTAGGACAGCTAAAAGGTGTCACTGCAAAGATTAATGTGGACAAGGAGGCCCAACCACGATTCTGCAAACCCCGACCGGTACCCTATGCAGTCAAGCCACTGGTTGAAAGCGAGCTACAGAGGCTGCTGGATGACAAGATCATTGAGCCAGTGCAGGTTGCAGAATGGGCGGCGCCCATAGTCCCAGTGAGAAAGCCGGATGGCTCCATTAGAATATGTGGAGATTACAAACTCACTGTCAATCGAGCATCACGGGTGGATCAGTATCCAATTCCTAAAGTGGAGGACCTCTTCGCACAGCTGAACGGCGGCCGACACTTCACGAAATTCAATGCTCTGCACTGTGTGTCTGTGTGTGTGTGTATATATATATATTTTATAGTAATACGTACATATGTTTATTAGCTGCTCTTGCTTGCTTGTTTTTTTTTCTTGCCTTCTGATTGTTGCTCTGAGTGTTGCTATCCCTGTGCTGTTGCAATCCTGGAATTTCCCCGTTGTGGGACTAATAAAGGCTTATCTTATCTTATCTTATCTTATCTTATCTTAAATTAGACATGAGTCATGCCTACCAACAAGTAGTCTTGGAAGAAGAATCAAGAAAGTATGTAACCATCAATACACACAAAGGCTTATATACCTACACACGCTTACCATTTGGAGTAGCTTCCAGTCCTGCTATATTCCAGAGAACTATGGAGGGCATCCTAGGTGGAATTCCGAATGTTACCATTTATTTGGATGACATCCTTTGTACAGGACCAAATGAACAAGAACATCTGAAAACGCTGGAGGAAGGGCTTCAACGGTTGGAGAAAAGCGGTCTGAGGTTGAAAAGAAGCAAGTGTGAGTTCATGGGAAAAGAGGTGGTGTTCCTAGGCCACAAGATCAACGCCAGTGGTCTACACCCTCTAACAGACAAAGTGGAAGCCATTGCGGAGGCGCCTGAGCCACAAAATGTTACTGAGTTAAAAGCCTACCTGGGCTTGTTGAACTATTACCATAGGTTCCTCCCAAAGCTCTCCACGCTGCTGGCACCACTACATACCTTACTTAAGAAGGAAGAAAAATGGTCATGGGGGGTCAAGCAGCAGAAGGCGTTTGAAGAGTCCAAAGCGCTACTTCAGTCCTGTAGTGTGTTAGTGCACTATGATTCAAACAAACCACTCATCCTGGCGTGTGACGCATCACCCTACGGTGTGGGTGCTGTACTCTCTCATCGTATGGAGGATGGCTCAGAGAGACCCATAGGGTTCGTCTCAAGAACTCTTAGTGCAGCTGAGAAAAACTACTCCCAGCTAGACAAGGAGGGCCTTGCAGTAGTATTTGGTGTAAAAAAATTCCACAAATACCTGTACGGGAGACAGTTCGCTATAGTGACTGACCACAAGCCACTAATTTCACTGTTCAGTGAAATGAGAGCCATACCCCAGATGACATCTCAGAGAATTCAGAGATGGGCCGTTACATTAGCAGCGTATGAGTACACCATCGTTTACAAAGCCGGACGGGACCATACGAATGCTGACGCGATGAGTAGGCTACCCTTGGATGGAGGAAGAGACAGCACGCCTGAGGAGGAGGAGAGAGTGCTATTGTTTGAAGATATCGGCGTGCCCCTGGTGAACGCACAACAAATAAAGAAGTAGACAGACAAAGACCCTGTTCTAGCAAGAGTGCGAGAATACATCTTGCGAGGATGGCCGAAGATGAACAGTCCTGAGTTCATTCCCTATGCCCGACGACAGGATGAGCTCAGCACCCAGGAAGGTTGTATCCTGTGGGGAGGACGCGTGGTTGTTCCACCACCTGGTAGGAATGCCTTACTGCAACAACTACACCAAGCACACCCTGGCATCACTCGCATGAAAGCGTTGGCGAGGAGTTACATGTGGTGGCCCAACATGGATGCAGAGGTGGAGGCGCTTGTGAAGTCATGTGCGGCATGCCAGGAGAACAGGAACAGTCCTCCAGCAGCCCCACTACATCCCTGGGAAGTTCCAGATAAACCATGGAGAAGAATTCACATTGACTACGCAGGTCCATGGATGGGAAGAATGTTCCTGATCATAGTTGACGCATACTCAAAGTGGATTGATGCATATTCTGTGAGTAGCTCTACTTCTACTGTTACCATTGAATGTCTTAGAAAGAGTTTCAGCCAACATGGGCTACCTGAAATCATAGTATCAGATAACGGTACATGTTTTACGAGTGAACAGTTCCAAGAGTTTTCTGAAAAGAATGGCATACGTCACATCACGACTGCGCCATACCATCCTTCTTCTAACGGCTTAGCCGAGAGGGCCGTGCAGACATTCAAGTCACTCATGAAAAAGATGACAGGAGACTCTATTGAAACCCGAATGTCGAGAGCTCTGTTCAGCTATCGAATAACACCCCAATCTACAACTGGCAAGTCACCAGCTGAGCTGTTGTGTGGAAGGAAGTTGAGGTCAACATTTGACTTAATACATCCAGACTTCAGAAACAAAGTGCATGATAAACAAGAGAAACAAAAAGGTTATCATGACATGCATGCTAGAGAGAGAATACTGAGAGAAGGAGACGTGGTCTACACCCGCAACTTTGGCTCAGGACCAGCCTGGGTACCAGGAGAAATAACAGAAAAGACAGGCCCTGTGTCATTCAAGGTGACATTAGGTCATGGACAAGTGGTGAGGCGACACATCGACCAAGTTCGTGGTAGGAGCTCCATTCCCCTGCCGATGGCACCAGAGGTGTTGTCTGACACCCATCCTGAGGAGAGCATCAACGAACCACCACTTCAGGTGAAACCTGAGGTAACCGTCTCTGCAGATTCTACGGGCAGCACTGCAGCAGCCGAAACAGTGGAGCAGTCTGAGTCTTCACCTGCAGTTGGCTCACCCGCCGTGAGAAGATCTCAGCGAGCTAGGAAAGCTCCAGACTACTTGAAGGACTATACTTAGTCAGTAGTGAGTTCCCCAGCCACAGGACAAGAATGCGTCCTGGAACCTCACTGGGATGCGGTAGTCAACCAAATCCCCAGTTAGACTGTTATGTGTGTTATACATGTAAAAAAAAAAAAAAAGAGAAAGAAATTATGTGTATGGCACATGTGTTTAAGAAGTTAAAAGTAACTGTGATTGTTTAGGGTTAAATGGGAGTTCCAGGATGTCTAGCATAATTGGCTAGTGTAATTAAAAGTAGTTTAATCTAGAGGGGAGGGATGTGGTAGACTGCAAGTCTAATTTAAAACATTACTGGCACATGCCTCTAGGGGGAACTACCTGTATTGTTCAGCACTACTATTAAGGGGACACATTAGAACAAGAGTGTGAAAAACCCCGCGCAGAATCCATGTTCAGTCATATTATGTGTGTTGCAGAATAAACGGCAGAGTTAGCCAAAGAAATAACTCAAGTGTGATCATTGCTACACGGTAGGATATCACAACAATAGGATTAAAACTGATACTTTGTCCAAATATGTAGTGTGCAATATGATACTACACAAAAATGACTGGAAGTTATATTGTATTCCTATCTTAACTACTGGATTTATAACTTGTACTTACTGGAAAAAAAAACAAGTCTTTGCTGCAATGTGTACACTTTGAAAATGTCAAGCTGAGCATATGACTCACTGAAAAGATCTATTTTAATATACCTTGTACAGACAACTAAACAAGTCCAACTTATACAGCCTTTTATACTCCCGAATGGCGATCAATAGCTTCTGTTTGCTGTTATTTTCTCCCTCCGCAGTGGCTGATAACCCTCTACTGGTCCCAGTTTCATAATGCTAACACATGACACCAGCACCATGAGCAGCTGCTGTAACACAATGCAACGGAATGGCAAGGCAGAGATGCCCCATTAATCTCGCCCCTCAGCCAGTATACAGCAACCTAGAAAGCAAAACAAAAAGCCTGCAAACGTCACAGTAACTTCCTCTTTATGGTGTTACCTGCTGAGATATGATTTTTTTTTTTACTGCAGCAGTTTCCCGCCTGCATGAGCATTGCTGAACACGTAAGAATTGGCAATAATGCACGATAACGATGACAGCCATACTGTCCGATTTCATTAGGAAAACGCATGACAGCAAAATGCAATGAGCTTCTGCTGTAACATCCTGCAACACAGCGACAGGCCAAAGACGTGATCGACACCACTTCCTGCAACACACATCCCTAGCGATAGAAGACACCTAAAAACAACGGAACCATGTGCATGCACTACTAATTCAAATTACAACTTCAATAAGGCTCAAGGGTATCAACTCTCTGCAGAAGAAACCTCATTAACCTCTGTTTAAGGAGACTTTCTAAGTCCTGCATGTTAAAGTGGTCTGATGCACTGTTTAACCAAACATTATTTCAATTTGCCATTTACTCGACCAGTTGAAGACCCGAGGTTTAACATCCAACAGTAACAACTGCCAACCCCCAGCCCAGAGATTGTTGTTTCCTGCATGACAGACACAGTAAGCCATTCCTTTACTTCTAGACATCTGTCAGAAAATGGAACAATGCCAAGGCCTTGAGACAACTGTTGTTTTTCACTTTACTGTGGTAGACAGCCGTAGCAGAGGTGCGGTGCCCTGCCGTAGAAGCATCCATGCATCACTAAAGGTGGGTGTGTACAGTAGATGCAGCTGGTCTTTTCTAACAGCCCTGCAAGCTGCAGCGGTGCTCGCTGCCTGCCTGATGTAGACACAGCTGGCCAATACCCGCATCCACCCCCCGGGAAGTCTTGGGAGGTATTGTGCGAATTAAGCAGAGCTCTATGAGGTATGGTCACTTGACTTTGCTGAACGAGATTTCCAATCATCTCCGCCTCAGTCTAGAAGATTTACAACCTCTACACCTCCGTGAAGGCGAGCAGGGCCTACGCGAAATACGCCCAGAGACCAAACACTGACCCCCCCCCCCCCCCCCCAAGCTGGCGGCGCCAAAATCAGGATGGAAACTGGGAAGGCTGAGCTAATAGGATGGCCAAAAATGATGAGAAGGGCTAAAACCAAATCAGCCACAGCAACCACCACCTTTCACTCGCAGCGCCCGTGAGCCCGTCGCCGCGCTGCATCAGTGCTCCTCTTTCCATTCATCACCTCCAAACCTCCTCAGCTGCTTGTTCAAAACAAAGGTGGTGTGCGGCCATGCGCGCGCGCGCGCGCACACGCACACACAACACACCAATATCCCGCTGAGGCCTGGACTCCATCACGGAACCAACCACCTACCAGTGCGCATGCCCTTAAAACTTACACGTTAACAAGTTTCCTCATCACGCCAACCCCCCCCCCCCCCCCCCCCCCCCGGCTCCACGTACAATCAGCGCAGTCTGCCCTGATGGGAGGATGTGAACAGCTGCTGCTAATTCATGAAAAGTCTGGGCCTCAGAGCGCCGCTGACGCGGACACGCCCGGCCCGCTTGCCGTGGACTCCGCGGCGCTCCGGTCTGTGGGAATTCAACTAAATGTTTAGCGTCTCCATTTTTCGCAGTGACGGCGGCCAGCGGCGCCGTCCTGTCTCGGAGAGCGGCCGTGGGTCCAACACACCGAGCCGGGGCAGGGAGGGGGGAGGGGGTGCTGAGGGTCTACAGTGACCCGAGCACATCCCCGCCAGACAGACACCACGGTCCGCAGCAGCAGGCTGGGGCTGCCGGGGACGGCCGGAGAGCCGCACATGTGCGCATTATGCAAGCAGATAGATGCATTGATAGACAGATAGCATACTTTCTCGCACTACACCCACACATGTGTCAGTGCTGCCAGAGTCTAATTTACATTTCTCACCAAGTCTCCCAGGGACTTACCAGAAGTGGGACTAGAACACCAGGAGCCAAATGGTCGGTTCCAGTGGACATGATTTCGCTGTTCACACACTCGTCCTGCTTGATAAATTCACAGCGAAACTCGGGACGTCGACGAGAGTTCATTTATTCCAAAATCTTCTCATCACGCTGCTCAGGGTTGTGCTGGGAAAAAAAAAAAAGGGGGGGGGGGAATCCAAGGGTTGGGATGAGCGGCGATCAGCTGCTAGCGTGTCGCCAGCGAGACCAAAGTCTTCCCAGTTACCTGCATGGGCGACTTAACAAAAGCCCACCTGAAATCCCCCAGCGCGGTTCCCGGGCCGAGGATTGAATGTAGATTTTATTTTTATTTTTAAGCTGAAATCTCCCAAATCCAGAAGCTCACAGGGTCCGAGCGCCTGTCCAAAAGCGTTTTGGCTTCTGCTCGCGGTCGTCAAGTTCCCCGCATGCGGGCTTGTAACGCAGAAATACGGGGGATAAAAATTCCAGTAAATTTCACGCCGGTGATGAGTTGCCGATACAGATGGTGTCGGGATGGAGAACTGCAGCGTGGGGCTCTCTCTCTCTCTCTCTCTCTTTTTTTTTTCCCTCGCGCTCCGACCGATGAAGGTTGGCGTCAAATTCAGCCTTCAAGTGCATTAAAACCCACGAAGGTCATCAAACTCGGCATTCTGCTCCAGCGATGCCCATTTCTCTGGTGTCAGGAAGCCATCGCGCTGCCCGTGTGTCCTGATAACTTCCTCCTCCTCAAGCGCATTGATGGAATCCCACCCGTGTACCGATTCTGTGCGGTTTTCTTTCTCTCTCCCCTCTTTTTTCCCCAACACTACGCGCGCCCATGCGAGCAATTACTTTTCGAACACGACTTGGTCCATCCGGCTCCTCCGACAAAAAGCAATGCGGTCGATCTCCCCGGGCGGGATGTGGGCAGGAGACCTCGCCGCGTCCCGGAGAAGAGGCGACCTTTTGATGCGTCTCCGCTCCTCGTGCAGGCGTCCACCTGCGTAACGCGAGCCCGGCTCGGAAGACTGGTCACGCCATGATGTCGGGAGCGGATCACGGCCAAGTGGCCGCCGGACAAATGTGCTGGTTATCAGAGGAAACGACTGACACCTCTGACGGACGGTGCAGCACTGCAGCGATGTGATGTCATTTGGGCTGAAAACACGCAGCAGGAAGCAGGGGCGTACTTGATTGTTGTTATTAAGGTGGGAATGTTTATGATGAGGGCGGATTGATGGGGGGGGGGGGTGCTGTGGGCTGTGGGGGATACTACTCCGGGATGGGCTGGTTGGCTTGTAGTCCAGCACAAGATGCTGCAAAGGGAAGGGAGGGGAGAGGGAGGATGGAGAGAGGATGTGGGGTCATTGCTGTATACTTAAAAAAAAAAAAAAAAAATACCCACCTCTGCCTGTGCTTACTGCTTTGTCTCCAGACTCAAATGAATACCCCTTTTATCCTGTTCAATCTTCCCCCCCCCCCATAAAAGGCAAAAACAGAGCTATGGTGACCACTCACCCACCCACACGCCTCACACAGCACCTCTAGCTTTGCTTTCCTTTGGGAAAAGCAGCCCTCTTTAGCCCAGATTAACAGAAATGGGATATCCAGCATGCAAATAACACAAATATCCTCCCACCATGACAAAAAAAGACAATGGTTAATCCTCCCTAAATTGGAAAAGGAAGCAAGAGAAAGCCCATTCAACACAACGCCGACATGCTTTAACATAGTTTTAATTCATCCCCAGGAGTGCCTTTGTAGACGGGCCACATGACATGATGAAACAAGGATTTCTGGTGGACTAAACAAATCCCGTCAAATCTGCTGCAGGACAGTCAAACATTTGGAGGCCACACTGTAACTGCAGTTTTGCATGGAACTGTGATTACTGAATCACTCATATATGCATAAAACTATGAATTTACCTTTAAACTGCAGCTGATTTAAATAGCTACTCTAAGTTGGTTTAATTAGCCATAGACCTCGTTATATTTACAAAAATCTCAGACACAATCTCTCTTAACAGGCCCCAAATGTGTGCCTATTAAAATATGGAAATGGGGAGAAATAAAAGTGCAAGGTTGTCTCTCTCCAAGCACCAAAAGCACACTAAAACAAGGTCAGTAAATCTTTACAGTAATATTTTTCTTGTTTTGCAAATCCAGCTTAACTACAACAGTTCCAAGTTTCACGTCATCCTCTCTTCTCTTCTGTAACATGACAGGTGCCGCAATTATCTGATGCTAAATAGTTTGTACATGAGCAGCAGGCTGCTGTAATTAAAGGACATGCCAAAATGGGTGGGGCACCTTCAAGCCATTTTAGATGGATTAGCAAGATGTAACACAAACTGATTTTTTTTTTTTTTTGGGGGGGGGTGCTTAATGGTACCACAGAAACTATCCATAATGCAGATATCAAAAAGCTTCTGCTTGTCAAATATTTGTTTCTCTTACAACAAAATGATCATTTTGTTTTTGTTTTTTATTAATAGTTTGTATTTGCCAAGCATATTAAAAGTCCCATTTACTGCACTTTGTTCCATAGATTGACAGGTCTCACAGGTCTTAATGAAATGTCAGTGACATATTATGGTCAAATTGTCTTTAGCTATTTAATTACTGCAGCATCATTGTGAATCATCTTTTGCAGCTTTTGTCAGAATAGCTGAGTTCGGTGAATGTCTGTTTAAATGCCACTTACAACTTCACTTAGGATGCTGCTCATCCATCCATCTTCTTCCGCTTAATCCTTTTCGGGTCGTGGGGGGCTGGAGCCTATCCCAGCATCTTTGGGCGAGAGGCAGAGCACACCCAGGACAGATCACCAGTACATCACAGAGAGACGGACAACCATTCACTCTCACATCCATACATAAGGACAATTTAGAATCCCCAGTTGATGCCAGTTAATCTAACTGGCATGTTTTTGGCATGTGGGAAGAAACCGAAGAACTCTCGGAGTAAACCAACGCAGACACGGGGAGAACATGCAAACTCCACGCAGGTCACTGTTGGTCAATGGCTGGGATCAAACCCGGGATCCCCCAGCCAAGGGTGAGTTGCTGTGCTGCTGCAGTGCTAACCACTCTGCCACCGTGCTGCCCCGGATGCTGATCATGTCACTGGCTAATTTTAGCTGGCTAGCTCATATCTGGGATAGGTAACAACAGCCCGAGTCAACTAACATAAATTTGTCTTAAAAGTCCTATTCACTGCCCTTTTCCCACATTTTGACAGCTCCCACAGGTCTTAAGGAAATATTTATGATTTATTTTGGTCAAATTGCCTTTAATTATTTAAATATTGCAGCATCACTGCAATATTGGGCTGCACGGTGGCACAGTGGTTAGCACCGCGGCAGCACAGTTTTACCCTCGGCCGGGGGATCGCGGGGATCATGAGATCGTGGGTTCGATCCCTGCCCCCGGCCAACAGTGATCTGTGTGGAGTTTGCATGTTCTCCCTGTGTTTGCGTGGGTTTACTCCGGGATTTCTCCGGTTTCCTCCCACATGCCAAAACATGCAGGTTAGGGAGTTAAGGGGCGCTTGCGCACGCAGCGACCGGCAGCTGGTGGCTTGTCACCAGAATGCAAAACAAATCTACCTACGGGTACAAAATAAGTCAAAAAAAAATCATTGTTAATCAACTTTTACAGCCTTCCTGAGAATGGCTTGTTTCAGTGCATGTCTCTTTAAATGCCCAAGAGCTGCAGTTAACTCCACCCTCCCACTTATATCACTATTGCTGATCTTAGTTGGCTAGCTCCTTCCTTGGATAGTGAACCCAAGCTAGCTAATGTAATCTGTCTTAAAGAATAAATGAAATAAAGGATCAATGGTGGACAGGAGTGTGTGGTTTATGTGGTCAGTAGAAGATGACCGGACCTTGGAGTACAAGTATGAGTAAGCACAAAAACATCCATGAATGAGTGAATGTTGGCCCAAGGCAGCTAACTGATCAGCAAGCCACTCAGAGTAACACCTAAAGGTGTATTGAGACCAAATGTGAAGCGTAAATTTTTTGCTTGGTGCACTTCCATGTCGAGTCAATGTAAAGATGCAAATAGAGTTGCAGAGTGATGGGTTTTCCTTCATAACTTCTGCAGCTGCTTTCTACCTGCTATGGAAATCCAAAAAATATTATCATGTTTAGGTTTACAAAGTTATCTGATGGCACTCACAGCTGGGAAAATATCACTGCCTCCTCCAGAAACTGCACTTGGATGATGGTTGTGTACAGTGCTAGCTGTTATGTATGGAAATGAGTGAGACGCGAGTCGTCTTATGCTGAACATCCAACTGTCTTTATTGAGAGAACACAGAACATATACAGCAACCACAGCCCACCTGACGTCATCCCCCGAGATGGCTACGGCAAGCCCCAAGGGCCAAACCCACACACACACACACACACACACACACACACACACACACACACACACACACACACACATTTTTAGAAAAGTCCAAAACCACACATACCATTGAAATCCTCCCCAAATTTGGGACCCAAATCAGGCACTAAGGTAAAGAAAACAATGCACTAAATGGCCTAACACATTCACCCAAAATAACTAAAATAGGGCTGACGGGTGGACTACCATGCAGCCCGCATGGCACAGTGGATTATTCTGCCACTGGTAACTAAAAGAGTCCTTTATTAAATTAAAATCACAGCCGTGCTCCTCACTACAAGCAAAATACTCAAAATGATCTCATATCATAACATGCACAGAAAATAAGACAGAAAACACACAAAACTATGAGCAAAGTGCTACTGCAGTCATTTATGTGAAGAAAAGCTTGAACTTGCATGGGGGTCCAGGGCAGCCCCTCAGCAGGCACGCCCCTGGAGACCACAGACCCCCGGAGCGATGGCCAATCTTCTGGAACGTGGGGCCCGGATCCCACATGGCCATCACTGACTCTCGTCCAGCCTTGCCACCTGGAGCGTCTCCCTGGACCCGTCAAAACTGATTGGCATGCCTCGACGAGCCGTCAGCCCATCCGAAGCACACTGCGCCCAGCTTAGCCACGACGCGCACATGTTCCTGGTGTTTCGCTGGCTGTCGTCTGGCCCGTATTCACCGTGAACGTTCCTCTTCTGAAGCCGTTGTAGCAGTTGCCATTGTAGCTGTAGATCCTCCATCCCTCTGTGACCATGTACCGGGGGCTTCTGGGTGTGACACCTCAGTGTCACACGCAGGCGCCTCGCCGCCACACTCGGTATGCCCCTCTGCCATTTCCTGATCGCCGGCACTGAGCTCCACCTGCACCAAACCTGAGTTAAACTGGTCCTGCTTGAGTGCCGTGGCGCCCGTTAGCTCTTCGCACTGTTCGCTCCCAGTGTCCGTCTTCGACTGCGGCTCGTCTCAGGTACAAAAGCAGTCCGGTATCTCCTCTCTGTCATCCGAAGTGCTCCGCTGTGCTGTCTCTATGCCTGGCTGCCGCTGCTGTTTTTCAGGGCTCTCAGCATGCTCGTGCTCCCCCTCCCGCTGCTCCGGCTCTGGCTGTGGGGAAAACTGAACCGTGTTTGTTCGCTGCTCTCCCTCTGCGCTGCAGTCACTCTTAGTGCTGTGCTCTTTGGCTGGCTTGTCGTTCCCAGTGGACACAGGCTCCCTCTTCTGTGGCTCCAGTTCCATCATGTTATCTAGCTTGTAGCCTGTAGCTTCTAGCTTCTGTGCTTGACGCCCACCTAGCTCCGTGGCTAATTTCTCTGTTGATACCAGCTGGGCTGTTAGCTCCCCCGAGCTAGCTAGCTTAGAGTCTTTTGGCGCCAACAGCCTTTCAACCCACAGCTTTGTGCTCTGTGTGTGTTCGGCAAAGTAGTCAGCAAGCAATCTGACAGCATCTGCATAAGACTGGGTCTTCCCTAACGTGTGGAAAATTTTCTGACTTTCTACACCGAGATTGCAAACCAGAAGTGCTCACCTCCGCACTCCATCGAGTTTACCCAGGCCCAACGCCGCAATGTACTCCCCAAACGTGGCCAACCAGCGAGGCCACAAAACTGCTGGTTCTCCTGGATACTGCAGAAACGGCCGTAGAGGTGCCCCGCATGCCTCCATGAGTAAGTCCTCAGTCGCCAATGTTATGTATGGAAATGAGTGAGATGCTAGTTGTCTTATGCCGAACATCCAACTGCCTTTATTACAGACCACAGTCAATATATACCACAGCCGCAGCCCGCCTGACGTCATCCCCCCAGACAGCTACAGCAAGCCCCAATGGCCAAACCCTCATATCACACTAGCCCGCTAGCCTTCATTACCACATCAGTAGCAGGAGTAGTGAGTGAATAAACTAGACACTCCGTCTCAGCTGCAGAGCTCCCACTCCATCTGACTACAGGCAGTTTCATTTTCAAACACAGCTCAAATTCTGGTGAAGTTGAGACATTGTGTAAAGTGTAAATAAAAACAAAATATGATGATTTAAAATGCTTTTTCACCTATATTTAATTGACTACACTACAAAGACAAGATATTTAATGTTCAAACTGATAAACTATTGTTTTGATGCAAATATTCATTCATTTTGAATTTGAGTCCTACAACACATTCCAAAAACATTGGGACAGAGGCAAGAAAATACTGGCAAAGTTGAGGAATGCTCAAAAAACACCTTTTTGGAACATTCCACAGGTGAACAGGTGAATTAGGGCACATTCAGACAGCCACTGTTTGGTCCGGACCAAAGGACTATCTGCGGATAGTTTGGTTCGTTTGGTGCCATCTGAACAAGCGTTGGAACTCTGGTGCGCACCACACAAGTAAAGTCTAGACCTCTCAAAAACGGGGGTCTCGGTTCGCTTGCAAACGAAGTCTGGTGCACTCCGCTTGCCGTGTGAATCCAAACGGAGTATCCAGCAGACCAAAGGCAGGAAGTGCTCCCCGGCGTTTGTGTAACCATGGCAACGCATTGTGAGAAAAGGAAGCAACATTTACCGTAACACATTTTGGGTAGAAAATAACAAAGACAACCACGCAGATCCAAGAAATCCTTTCACTGGAGAAAGCCGAGGAGAAAAATTAAAAAATGCCTCGTGGACAGACAGAGTAGTGAAGAGATACAGGCCCTGATAGATATTTGGTCTGCAGACCAGATTTCTCAGCCGCTTGTGGCTACACACAAGAATACCAAGGTTTTTAAAACATTTAGAGACATGATGGTGGCACGGGGATTTATACGGCCAGCAGAGTTTTTTTTAATTTTTATTTATTATTTTTATTTGCTTGTGGCAGACAAACAACTTGACTGACGGGAATGGATTTCCGTTTTTGGTCCTGGCCAATTGAGCCGGATTTCTCTTCTTCGCTGAGATTTTTTCTTCCTGGTCAGTGGTGGCTTTGGCTACAGTGCCACAAATGAGCAGTTGTTGTAACTGCATGACGTTGTCCAGGCAACTTGGTCCACTTGAGTAAAGTGCTGTGTGAACGCAAACCAAACCGAACGAAGGTGTGAAAATTTTCGCCATTCCTCTCCCAATCAAACCGAGACCCCCGGACTATCCTGGTGTGAATGCAGCCTTAAAAACAGGCGAATGTCATGATTGGGTATAAAAGGAACATTTCTGAAAGGCTCAGTCATTCACAAGGAAGGATGGGGCGAGGGTCACCACTTTGTGAACAACTAGGGGCAAATAGTCCAACAGTTTGAGAACATCTCTCATTGTACAATTGCAAGGAATTTAGGGATTTCATCATCTACAGTCCATAATATCAAAAATATTCAGAGAATCTGGAGAAATTTCTGCATGTAACTGGCAAGGCAGAAAACCAACAGTGAATGCCTGTCACCTTTGATCCCTCAGGCAGCACTGCTTTAAAAACTGATATCATTCTGTAAGGCATACTGTATTACCATGTGGGCTCAGGAACATTTTGGAAAACTATTGTTAGTAAACAGTTCATCACTACACCTACAATTGCAAGTTAAAACTCTACCATGCAAAGCAAAAGTCATATACCAACACTACCAAGAAACGCCACCGGTTGCTCTGGGCCTGAGCTCATCTGAGATGGTCTGACGCAAAGTGGAAAAATGTGCTGCGGTCTGTCGGTTCCACATTTCAAATTATTCAAATTATCATCAGTGCTGAACAGTACATACAGGTTTTGGAGATGCTGCCATCCAAGCAACAGCTTTTTCAGGGACGTCTCTGCTTATTTTATCAAGCCAATTCAAAGCCACATTCAGCACGTGTTGCAACAGTGTGACTTCATAGTAAAAGAGTGCGGGTACTAGACTGGCCTGCCTGCAGTCCAGACCTGTCTCCCACTAAAAATGTATGGTGCATTATGAAGCACAAAATACGACAATGGCCACCCCAGACTGTTGAGCAACTGAAGTAGCACATCAAGCAAGAACGGGAAAGAATTCAACCTACAAAGCTTCAACAATTAGTGTCTTCAGTTTCTAAATGCTTATTGAGTGTTGTTGTTAAAAGGAAAGGTGATGTAACACAGTGGTAAACATGTCCCTGTTCCAGCGCTTTTGGAACGTGTTGCAGGCATAAATATTTGCAAAAAAGCAATGAAGTTTATAAGTCTGAACATTAAACATCTTGTCTTTGTAGTATATTCAAATTAATAAAAGTTGACAAGGATTATAAAAGTCATTATATTTTGTTTTTATTTACATTTTACAAAACGTGCCAATTTCACTGGAACTGGGGTTGTAGTTTACTCTCCAGTGTTGATACTTTTACTCCAGTGATGGAGACATCTCAAGGTTGATTAGCCAATGTGACCAACTCGCTCAGTATTTGCGTGTTTACATTGAATCTGTATGTAATCACCATGTACAACAAATTTGCTTTGCTTTTGATCTAAACATACTTTAAGAGTGAAGTATATGGCCAAGTCATCTTAGATGAGCAAGGATTCCAGTGAGAGTGAAGACTGATCAGCTAATGGTTCAGCTACCATCATGTAAAAAAAAAAGCCAGAATGACACAAGATGTGTTATTGAATTAGTGAACCTGGTGGGAACAGGGTTGTCTCTAAGGGTGACTGGAACTGGTAAGCTGACTTTTGCTCTGAAGATAAAACCTTTGGCTCACATTCTGGGCAGGGACTAAATCATCACAGCCAATAGCACAGTGATGGGTTGTTACTGAAGATGAGATCATTTGCCAGTGATGTAGGGAAAAGGAACCCGGAAAAGCAAAAAGGGCCCTTTCTACTGTAAATAAAGATAGATTTTGATATTTTTACTGTAGTCCTATGACCTAAGTAAGCATTTTTATAAGGTTAAAACTCACAAACACACCATGTTTCAGTGAATGGGACCCTTCAGCAAAGCTGCTGTCCCAAATATGTAGGTGGTATCAGAGGCTCCAAAACTGTTGTGTTCCCTAGAGGCCAAGTCGTCTAATTAGCTATTATCTTCTAATGTTCAAACATAACCTCTGGTGAGCTCAAGCTACTTTGGTGCCTTTTAAATCAATCCTTCAAAATGTCATTGTCCTACAGAATAAAAGTTTCATTATGCCCCTCTGAGTCTGATTTGAATGTGTCTGTGTGTGCAAGAGGTGGGTGAACGCATAAGGCACACGCTGCAAATACTGATGGAAACTGAAAAAAAAAAAGGCATGGAGGAAGCCAATCTGCTATTTATATCGGGCTGCACTCCATGGGCAAAGCTCCCTCTCACAGTAATGCACTCTAAAAGTGATTGATTAGTGTGTTATTGAGATATTGTCCATCTTAACGGTCCTCTCTCACCAAAGTGATGAAATTACTGCACACTAGTCTGTGAAAGCATAATGGCAGATTAGGTCACTGGGATCCATCCACTTCAATCAGGAAACTTACCATTCCATAGAATACAAAATATCAGGGTGGGGGGGGTGTCTTTACTCTGATCCAGCACCATCCAGTCACTAATACCTACAAAAGCTTTGCTTAGTGACCTGGAATGCATTACATAAAAAGGTTCCTACATTTTTTGTACATAAAGGTAAGCTGCTGGCATCTCCATCTCAAAATGTCACATTTGATACAACAAGGCTGTCCCTTGGCTTAACAAATTGTACAGATCAATGTTGTCCATTAAGGACAGTAAAAATTCCTAATTCTCCTCTCCCGGTTGAGCTCAGAGAAGGTATAACGCGATGCTCCTTCAGATGCGCTTGTCACTGAACAGTCTCTTGTGAATGTACACCATGTATTGGGATTAAAATTAGTACAGTGACACAGGCAATGAAACGCTGTCCCCAGGAACGGCAGCACCATTACAGTACATACAGTGCATATTAGAGCAGTCTTGTTTATACCACTGAATCACCCTGTGCATTAGCGCTCTCGCCCACAGTGCAAAAAGTTACCGTTAATGTGCTTTAAACCCCCACCTCACCATCAAATGCACAAGCACCATAAATGAGATTTCCTCCGTAAGGCTTTCTGACTGGCTCATCAGCAGCGCTTTTTTTAAAACATGGTGACAAACAGGCATTAGCAGACGGTTGACTGTTTTAGCAGAGGTCAACCTGTGTCAGGTACATAGAGCATACATGCAGATGGATGACAAATTAAAGGGAAAAAACACAACACTGATTTAAAAAAAAAAAATCCTTTTGCTTTGCTTGTTTTGACTATGGTGAGGTCACATTGTTCTTGTGGTAAATGTGAAGGCCACAGCATTTGATTCACATCATTTTCATATTCATCAAACCATCCAATGACCGCCTCGTGCCCTACGGATAGAGACACTGTCATCCAGCAAGAAATTACTCCCGAGGGAATAAAAATGTTTCATCGTGGGATAAAGGTGATCAGTGAGAGCAACTATGCATTGATTTGCCATGACCTCCTAGATGGAGGGGTCAAGGGTTCAGAGTTTTCTTTAATATGTCAACCAATTTTGCATGTGGAGCTTTTTAATTTGTATTTCTTTTGTATTTCTTTAATTCAAATATATTTGTCCTCAGATCCATGAAATAAAAAATTGGACTTTTTTCAGCATTTTAAGCATTTCAATTGCCTAACAATTTTCCATCAATTTAGATTTATTAGAAGTTTTCACATAAGGCATACTGCAAAGTCCAATTCCAGTGAAGCTGGGACATTGTGTAAAATATAAATAAAATTTAATGCAATGCTTTGCAAATCCTTTCTAACATATATTCAATTGAATATACTACAAAGACAAGACATTTAATGTTCAAGATGATAAACTTTAACATTTATTTGCAAATATTCACTCATTTTGAATTTGATGCCTGCAACATGTTCCAAAAAGCTTGGACAGGGACATGTTTATCACTGTGTTACATTACCTTTCTCTTTTAGCAACACTCATCAAGCACTTAGGAACTGAGGACACTAATTGTTGAAGTTTTATAGGTTAAATTCTTTCCCATCCTTGCTTGTCAACAGTTGCTCAACTGTTGTCCTATTTTGCATTTCATAATATACCACACATTTTCAGTGGGAGATAAGCCTGGACTGCCTTCACAGATGTGCAAGTTACCCATACCACGGGCACTAACACACCCCATACCATCACAGATGCTGGTTTTTGAACTTTGTGCTGATAACTACCTGGATGGTCCTTTTGCTCTTTAGCCCAGAAGACACGATGTCTATGATTTCCAAAAACAATTTGAAATGTGGAATCGTCACATCACAGCACAATTTTCCACTTTTCATCAGTTCATCTTAGATGAGCTCAGGCCCAAAGTAACCAGCACTGTTTCTGGGTGTTGTTGATACGTATATGGTTTTCGCTTTGCATGATAGAGTTTTAATTTGCATTTGTAAATGTAACAACAAACTTTGTGCACTGGCAATGGTTTTCTGAAGTGTTCCTGAGCCCCCAGCAAGCTCCCTGACTGCCACCCATCAGTCCCCAGCAGAGGCCGCTGAGAGCAAGCTTGCTTCATGGCGGGGGTTGGCAGCAAATGGGAAGCCATGCCAGAACTCTCCCTCCCCTCCCACCTGAGAGGGACTGGAACAGGGACCCCCACATGAGACGGGGGAGACCCTGGTGAAAGCAACAAGAGAGGGAGCACTCCATCTCTCCATAGGTTGGGAGCAGTTTCCATGCCACCGTTAATGAAAGTTTATGAAAGTTTGCACAGGTATCATCCTCTTTTCCAGAAGTTCTACACTACATGAAGTGTGCAGCTCAGCACTCTTCCCCGTTTGTTCTTTCTAACATAACTAACTGTGCATCAACTGTGATTGATGTCTTCCTTATTACCAAGCACCGTTACTATTGTTTGCATTTTGGCTCTGTAAAACTATTCTCTGAAAGTGTGTTCAAAATTGGACAGTTAGCACAAAACCATTTGGAATTACATCAGAGGATTAAAAATCACATTAGATGAACTATTCCATACTTATCTTTTATTGAAGCATGCAGAGAGTAACACAGCTGCTGGTCTTTTTCCTCAGCGCAACCTGGCAGGAAAGACCCCGAATAAGCGTACGTGGTTACATTTATTTTCTGGCTACTTGGGCGTTCCCAAATAGCCTCCTACAATGGCTGCCTTCTGTTAAGCTGGTCAGAACCGACATTTTCATCAGATACCCATTGAACTGGTCAAAACCAGTTTCTTCCTAAATAGCTCCTTTGTCCTCCAGTGGCTGGCTGGCTGGGCAGATGTTTCCTGTTTTTCTCAAACTGTCTCCTTTCACTTCCTATCACAACCCCATGACCAAGAGACAATTCCCTATATGTAAACAAAAAAGCATTCTTCATTGCAGAGCAGTTGTTGGTGTGTGTGTAGCCTTAACCGCTTCCTGTTATGTAGGCAGATGTGCAGTGCAAAGACTTTCATGCAGCAGAAAGCACATTGTGTAACCCCTTTTATCTAATAAAAACATTCTTATTAAACTAAAACATTCTTATCCAGTTAAAATATATTATCACAGCTTACACATATGGGCTTTTGGTCAGCGCAAAACTCGCCTTAAACCGTCATGATCACAGTTCATGTTAGATAATGTGCCTCTTTGCATTACAGGGATGGGCAGGAGCGTTTTAGATTAGATTATCCAAAACACACCTCTGAATTAGACTGGCATCCTTGCATCATGCACTGGTGGAAAGTTTGTTTCTACGTTGTTGTGATAAAGAAATTAACTTGGAAGTGCCCATAAACGCATCCTGCGTCAGTGATAACTGACTGACCGACTGCGTCACTGTCATATGGCCTCTTGTCTTTGTAGTGTATTCAATTGAATATAGGCTGAAAAGGATTTGTAAATCATTGTATTCAGTTTTTAATGTTTTACACAACATCACAACTTCATTGAAACTGGGGTTTGTAATAAATTTGATGTGATGTCCATTTGTCAGTCAAATATAAATTGTAGAAAAACAGCAATGAACCATCATGCAATCTCACAAATAAAGCTAAGGAAACCAGTTTCAAAGTAAAAACTTTATATATTTGATATAAATCAAACTTGTTTTAAATTTATACAGTAAATCAACTTGGCTTGGTTCATACCCGACCAGATTTACACTTGTTTCATAAATCTTAAGTAGTTAAATGAATTTGTTCTCACTGTTGATACATGTATCTGAATTTGAAAGTTCTTGAACAAATACAAGTTATGAATATTGTAATTAAAATTAAATCAAACTGATGCTAAAACTTCAACGCCACAAGTCATTTTTTGAGTGTAGAGCAAAAGGGAAATCATGGCAACACTTAAGAAGGTGTTTCTCTTTCTGCTAAAATGAAATGTCATATAATGCTGTATATGGTGTTCTGTACATACAGTATATTGCTGTAAATGGTATGCAAACATCAAGGATCCTGTTTGCCATCAGCTCAGTGTAAATAATGGGTCACTCTCGTAGTACCAGTGTCACAAATGACACTAGCGTTATGAATTATTCAGTTTACATAGTATCTACAGTCATTCTCTGGGTTTCATGTGTACTGTATGTCAGACTTGGCCTGTTCTTCTCTAAATAAATCAAGTGCTACTTAGCAGCCTTGAGGACCCTTCAATGTGTCCTTGTTTGGAAAATCTTAAAGATAGACTCAGGCCATCTGGGAAAGTGTGAGGTTCAGCTTACTCACAAACGATCCTCTGGGTCTTTGTGGCTGAAAATTAGAATAAAATAAGGAATCCTGCTGCTCTTAAGGAACAAAAGACAAAGCTTTTAGAGTTGAAGATAAAAGTGTCTGAGATGCAAAAGCCTTCAGTAGTGCTGTGCACAGCTGATTCTCAGGAAGATGTAAAACAGTCACTTACGTAGATGCCAATATTTAAAAACATTAAAAATTATATAATCAAAGATAATTAAGTGTCTGGTGTACCATATAAAACAGCTAGAGGATATGTTTAAAGATCAGGTCCCACATTTTTTCTTCTTGGTTTATGAGGGGTTTTTTTGTTTTTGTTTTTTTTTTTGTAAAAATGAGATTCAAAAGGTCACCTGATTTCTTCTTAATGAAATTTAAATCACCTTCTCCTGGATGAAGAGACACCTTCTCAATGGAAATAAAAAATGTGACTCTGGATGTCTGGATTCTTAAAGTGGCTTTCAACATGATTTTTGACACCATCTCTCTGAATGGAGCTACTGCACTCAGTAATTCATTTTTTTCCCCCTAAAGAGCACTCTGTTTCACTTTCTATGAGGGCATGAAATCATGCATCACATCTGTTGTTTTATAGTTAATGAATCTCTACATGCCTGCAGTCTAAGAAATGTTTTCCATATTTGTTGTGTATGGTCAATTAAGGCTTTAGGCGTTAAGGGATTAGTGAATATCTTTATGGTTGACTGCAAAACAGCACACTCCCAGTGAAAGGCTAATACGAAGGGTTTCAATACTAAAGCTTTGTCTTTTGTTCTTTTAAAACAGCTGGAAGATTTGCATTCCTTCGGGTCTTTTGAGCATTGGGGTAGGAGGCTGCAAAATTGTGACAGATTTTTTTTTTTCAGCTCACATTGACAGTTAAGAGCAAAATATACTTACAAAAGAGAGGTTATTAGTGGAAAGACAAAAATCCACACTCTGATTATTAACTATATGAAGGCAGGGTTTGACACCAAATGCACAGTGTATCAGGATTCAAATGTATGATATACATTTTTTTTTAAGTTGCACTGACTAACACTAACTTGTCTCTTGGCACTTTATGGGGCTCTTGAAATCATTCAAATGACATACTATTAATTGTAAAGGTCCCAGTCATCACCCCTTTATTTGCACATCCACCTGCCACATTCACTGCCTCCATTATAACCATGCAACCAATGAATGGAAAATGAAAATCAATATTTAAAATGTGCTTGGAAAAAACTGCTAACTGTTGTGTTTTGTTTACAGGGTAGTTACCTGGGCAGCTTTTGGTATTATGCAGATGTTTTATTATGAGCTTATCAAAACCCTATTCTTGTTCAAAAGGTGCCGCTTCCCACTGTATCTGAAAAAAAAAACAAAAACAAAAAACAAGGCTTATGACAGCAACAACAACAACAAAATATGATAATAAAGCTAAGGACTTGTCACAAATCCCCTTGTCAGGGCTGAATAAAGGCACCAAACACCGGCTGTGAGTTTGCAAATTTAATTGAGAAAAAACACAAAAGCACAAACCAAACCAAACCAAAAACTAGCAGGAGTAGGAGATAACAGGAGAAGCCAAAAATAGCAAACGCTAAGGCGAGAGGAGTCACCAGCTAAACCTGGGAAACTAGCCTTGGAATGCATGCTAGGATAAATACAGAAGGTAAGTAAAGATGCACTTATGCTGGAAATTGAGAGTAGGGTGCTGCGCCCGACAATGGTGCACAGCCCCTTAAATAAGGCTACAGACAAAATGAAATAAGTAGCAACAGGTGTGGGTAATCTGAGCGGGCAGGAGAAAACAAAGATACAATTCGGACCAGCTGGGAATAATGAGGGAGCCATCGGATCTGACAGCTCACAGGGCCACGCCCATGCAGGACAAAACCCCAGAAAGCCTTTGACAGCTGTCAGCCCAAGAGAAAGAACGCAACAAAATACAAACATAACGATATGGCAAAAATGGAGACAGGCAACCTCAAAAACACAATAAACTGTATCAAACATAAACGGGAAATAAATCTTACTGAGAAACAATATAGGATAAGTGACAACTCAAAATGACAACACCGTACAAATATGAAAAAAACAAAAAGGCAGACAACCTGAGCCCGGTGGAATACCCCTGTGCTCAGAACGTGACAGGACTGTTGAACCTAAATAAAGAGTTGAGGGATACTTCAGGCTGAGGTGGCAGTTCTCTGTGGGTTGCACATTGCTCATACAGACTGTAAAGTACATTAGTAAATGCTGCTTTAGATGCCAGGTTGAGCAACCCTGCCTTTACTTCAATGCGCTGAAGTCAGTATATTTGAAATTTAATTCATTAAACACCCCATAGATCAACCTAGATGTTTAGGCATAGGAGAGGAAAAAAATATTTTATCTTGGACTGTAAACAATTTATGCAGATTCTTGATCTGGAATCAATGCATAAATTCATTAAAACTAAATTCTAGGGTTGGGTTAAAACTTTATGAAATACAAAATTAAACACAACAGTGTTTATTTGGTTTATAAGCTCTTAAAGAGCCTATAGCTTTTGCTGGGATGGTTTGCCGCTGAGTGTGAAGCGGCTGGGATGAGAATCAGTACCTCCAAGTCCGAGTCCATGGCCCTCAGCCGGAAAAAGGTGGATTGTCCTCTCTGGGTTGGGGACAGGCTCCTGCCCCAAGTGGAGGAGTTTAAGTATCTTGGGGTCTTGTTCACGAGTGAGGGGAAAATGGAGCGAGAGATTGACAGACGGATTGGAGCAGCATCTGCAGTGATGTGGACGTTGTACTGGTCTGTTGTGGTGAAGAGGGAGCTTAGTTCTAAGGCAAAGCTGTCGATTTACCAGTCAATCTACGTTCCTACTCTCACCTATGGTCACGAGCTTTGGGTAATGACCGAAAGAACGAGATTGCGGATACAAGCGGCTGAAATGAGCTTTCTCCATAGGATTGCTGGACTCACCCTCAGAGATAGGGTGAGGAGCTCAGTCATCCGGGAGAGGCTCAGAGTAGAACCACTGCTCCTCCACATTGAAAGGAGTCAGTTGAGGTGGTATGGGCATCTGATTAGGATGCCTCCTGGACGCCTCCCACAGGTGTTTTGGGCACGTCCCACTGGGAGGAGACCCCGGGGCAGACCCAGGACTCGGTGGAGAGACTATGTCTCCTAGCTGGTCTGGGAACGCCTTGGTATCCTCTCTGAAGAGCTGGAGCAGGTGGCTGGGGAGAGGGAAGTCTGGGCTTCTCTGCTTGAACTGCTGCCTCCGCGACCCGGACCTCCGGAAAAGCGGTAGAAGATGGATGGATGGCTCTTAAAGAGCACAGGAGATTGCACTTTCTGGCTAATAAAACATCATATTCCAGCAAGCACTGCCTTCAATTTTCTGGTAGGACTCAGAACTTACATACTGTGTAATAATTAGTTGAAGGCAACACCTGTACAAATGAACTGTAGGGATGTAGGAAATGGTATGGCAGCTTCCACAGCTTGTTTTGTGGGTTCTTTTCTTTCTTCTGTGCATTGATTACAGTTTTATACAGCGGGGAAAATAAGTATTGAACACATCAATATTTTTCTCATTTAACATATTTCTGATGGAGCCATTGACCTGAGATTTTTCACCAAATATCAGTAACAACCCACATAATTCATACATATAAAGAAATCAAGGCAGCTGTGTTCACAAAACAAGTAATATTTAATAAAGTGGAATGACACAGGGAGTAAGCATTGAACACATGAAGAAAAAGAGGTGTAAAAAGGCATACAAAAGCCAAGAAAACCAGTTGAAATCCATCAGAATTTAGGAAACTATCCCATTCCCCATCAGTGCAAATGAATTTCAGCTGGTTAAATCCTGATTCACAGACCTTTTAAAAGGTCTGTGAATATCAGATTGTCACACCACAAAAAACCCATGATTGGTAGAAGCAAAGAGCTCTCTCTAGACCTTGGCAACCTTATTGTTGCAAAACATAATGATGGTATTGATTACAGGTGCATTTCTAAACTGCTGAATGTTTCAGTGAGCACTGTTGGAACCATCATTCGGAAGTGGAAAGAACATCATTTTACCATAAACCATCTATAACCAGGATCTCCTCGCAAGATTTCTGACAGAGGAGTCAAAAGAATTATCAGAAGAATTATCCAAGAGCCAAAGACAACTCGTGGAGAGCTCCAGAAAGACCTGGAGTTAACAGGTACTGTTGTTTCAAAAAAATCAATAAGTAATGTATTCAACTGACATGGACTCTATGCCCACTCACCTTGCAAGACTCCACTGATGAAGAAAAAGCATGTTGAAATGCATTTAACATTTGTTGCACAACATTTGGGCAAGCCAGTAAAATACTGGGAGAATATAGTCTGGTCAGATGAGACCAAAATTGAACTTTTTGGATGCCACAACACAAAGCAGTTTGGAGGAGAAATGGCACTGCACATCAGCCCCAAAACACCATACCAACAGTGAAGTTGGGAGGTGGGAGCATCATGGTATGGGATGTTTTTCAGCACATGGTACAGGCAGACTTCATATAATTGAAGGAAAGATGAATGGACCCTAATATGACCCTTCTCTCTTACCTCTGGTTTTTCTCCCATCTCTTTGTCTTTTTATACCCTGATTGATGGAGCCTTGAGTATTTTTATCATGTTTATAGTCAGCTTCATGTGTGCCTGTGTTTGTGTCTATGTTGAATGTAATTTGTGGCTTGTAAATATGGATGTCACCAGATTGCAAAACAAATCTACCTACGGGTACAAATAAAGTAACCTGAACCTGAACCTGAATGGACAAATGTACAGAGACATCCTTGATAAGAACCTGTTGCCATCTGCCAAGATGCTGAAGATGAAATGAGGATGGACATTTTGGCAAGACAATGATCCCAAACACACAGCCAAGGAAACTCTCAACTGGCTCCAGAAAAGGAAAATAAAGCTGCTAGAATGGCCCAATCAGTCACCTGACCTGAATCCAATTGAAAATCTATGGAACAAACTGAAGATCGAAGAATGGACTAACGTCACTCCTGAGCAATGCCTGTGCCTAGTTTCTCCATACAGGAGGCATCTAGAAGCTGCTGTTACCAACAAAGGCTTTCTACTAAATATTAAATGTTAAATTAAATGTTAAATATTAAATGAATTTCACCAAGTGTGTTCAATACTTATTTCCTGTGTCATTCCACTTTATTAAATATAACTTGTTTTGTGAACACAGTTGCCTTGTTTTCTTTGTATGCATGGATTGCTTGGGTTGTTACTGATATTTGGTGAAAATCTCAGGTCAATGGCTCCATCAGAAATACACTACCGTTCAAAAGTTTGGGGTCACCCAGACAATTATTTTGTGTTTTCCATGAAAAGTAACACTTATTTACCACCATGAGTTGTAAAATGAATAGAAAATATAGTCAAGACATTGACAAGGTTAGAAATAATGATTTGTATTTGAAATAATAATTTTTTCCTTCAAACTTTGCTTTCGTCAAAGAATCCTCCATTTGCAGCAATTACAGCATTGCAGACCTAACATGATTGCACAAGGGTTTTCTAATCATCCATTAGCCTTCTGACGCAATGAGCAAACACATTGTACCATTAGAACACTGGAGTGATAGTTGCTGGAAATGGGCCTCTATACACCTATGTAGATATTGCACCAAAAACCAGACATTTGCAGCTAGAATAGTCATTTACCACATTAGCAATGTATAGAGTGTATTTCTGATTAGTTTAAAGTTATTTTCATTGAAAAAAAGTGCTTTTCTTTCAAAAATAAGGAAATTTCTAAGTGACCCCAAACTTTTGAACGCTAGTGTATGTTTAATGAGAAAAATGTTGACGTGTTCAATACTTACTTTCCCCACTGTATAACACTGAGTATAACAGATACTACTGTAATTTTGTACATTAAGGTTTCTATTGCAGTCCAGGATGACTATCCTATTCACAGTTTACCTCAAATTCCAACCACTTGCTTATGGTGGTAAAGTAGTTAGCAGTTTTGCCTTATAACAAGGTCTGCACCCTCTGGTCGGCAGGAGCCTTTCTCGTCTAAAGTCTGCATTTGTCATGGCCGCCAATCACGGCACCTGTGTGCGCACCTGCCGGTTATTTCCTGCGGCCTATTTATTCCCATCAGGACCAGTGCTGGGCGCGGAGTCGTCTGATTCCTTTGGTGAATCACGCCACAACCTGCCTCTGTGCTTCCCTGCACTGAATTCTCCTGCCTCTGGCTTCCAAGCCCAGCAGAACGTCGTCCGGGTCTATTTTGCCCGGACCAACAACCAAGTAAGCTCTATAGCTTCTAATCTGTCCATTTCCCCTGTGCACAGGCGGAGCCCGTCACGGTGGACCTCCTTCTCCCTCCAGGCGGCGGACTTGTCCCTTTCCTGCTAGTTAACCCACAGACACTGTCTCCCTGGCTGCAGCTTCAGTGCGACATGAAGACTCATCTACATCTGTTGACAGTAAGCCCAGTAACATCAGACGTGCTGCATAGGTGTTCTGTTGCTAACGGCCCTTGTCTCTGTTTCAGGGTTGCCAGTCTGTACGGTGCTCTGCCGGCCCAGTGGGAATACACGGATTGCAATACACTACATTACACCTCATAACCGCACTCACGCATCCACTCACTCACGTTAACAAATAAAGTACGTTAATTGTGTTAATCCTGAGTCGTGTCTGTCTGTTGGTCACCTGAACCATGTCAGTAGGACTCCGCCAAAGTGACCCGGCAGACAGCGCACTCGTGCGCCGCATTAACCATCTTGAGGCTCGGGTAGACCAATTAGCGTACCAGCAACAAGTGATGCTAACCCAGCTAACTCACATCACCGAAAGGTTAGATCGTTTAACTAACCCACAGGGTCTTTCCACAGCACCAGCTAGCTCCTCAGCTCCCGCTAGTTCTACCGCTAGCTCCACCACTAGCTCTTCGCCTAGCCCTCTCTCTTCAGGTTCCGCTAGTCGGCTCACCCCCATCCCTACTCCCGCCCGGTTTAGAGGGGTATTGGGAGAAGCCAGGGGGTTTCTCATGCAGTGTGAAATTGTGTTCCAACAGGTTCCCAGGGATTTTCCCACTGACCAGAGCCGCATTGACTATTTGAGCAATCTGTTAGAGGGGCGGGCTTTAGCATGGGCTTATGCGGTTATGGCTAGGGCCGATTATGCTTCCATGACATATGTTCAATTCACACAGGAATTCTAGGAAGTGTTGTCACTCGAACCGGGAAGATGTTCTTACCTCTCGCCTGTTAAACCTTCGGCAGGGGTCGAGGGCAGTCGCCGATTACGCTGTTGACTTCCGGGTCATAGCTACGGAGGTCGGGTGGGAAGACGCCTCCTTGAGTAGTATATTCCTGAGGAGTTTGAGCCCTAGCCTGCGGGACGAACTGGCCCGCCTGGAGAAACCCTCCACGCTGCATGAGTGTATCTCTCTGGCCATTAGCCTTGACAACCGTCTGAGGGAACGAGCGACGGGACGTAAGACTTCCGGCCGTATGGAGAATAGGCCACACCGAGCTCTCCAGCCCCCCCTACTGGCCCTCCCGTCTACTGACCTCTCTGAGAACCAAGAACCTATGATAGTGGGGGGATCGAAACTTTCTGCTGAGGAGATACAGCGTCGCCGTGGGTTGGGGTTGTGTGTCTATTGCAGGAGCGAGGAGCATGACCTGAATTCTTGTCCCAGGCGGCCAAAAGGGGAAGTCCGTGCGTCAAAGTAGGGGGCCTCATGGACGTAAAAGATAGCAATCCCCTCACCTGCTTTCTCATTCCTATTCGGTTTTGCTTTGGTCACAAGGAACATAATACACATGCACTCATTGACTCAGGGGCCGAGCAGAGCTTCATTTCTAGGAGTCTGGCAACCCGTCTGGGTCTACCTATGCAGCCGTTGAAAGCTCCCCTTAAAATTATTGCCCTGTCTAAGGCGGTGTTGGCTACTGTCACTCATCGGGTCGCCTCGGTGCCAGTCATCATTTTGGGCAATCATCGGAAGGAGCTAAATTTATTTGTCCTACCGGTATTATCATCCCCGGTCATTCTGGGCTACCCTTGGCTGCATCTGCGCAACCCTACCATTGACTGGCGTTTGAGAAATATTGTGTCGTGGAGCCCTTTCTGCCTGAGTGCCTGTCTGCAGTCCGCTGCATGCTTGCCTGCCACACCTTTGGATGTCCCCGCCTCTCCTCCCCTGGATCTGTCAAAAGTGCCTTTGGAGTACCATGACCTTGGGGCCGTCTTTAGTAAATCCCAAGCCCTTTCCCTCCCCCCTCATCGACCGTATGATTGCGCTATTAATCTGCGGGCCGGCACTCCTCTGCCATCTAGCAGACTTTACAACCTGTCTGCTCCGGAGTACGCGGCCATGGACTCATATATTAAGGAGTTCCTCAGCTCAGGTATCATTAGACCTTCATCTTCGGCGGTGGGGGCGGGGTTTTTCTTCGTGGGGAAGAAGGACGGCTCCCTCAGGCCCTGCATCGACTTCAGAGAACTTAACAACATCACTATCATGGATAAGTATACTCTCCCCCCCCTTAACTCTGCATTTGATTCCCTCCGGGGGGTTTGTTGCTTTACCAAATTAGATCTGCGCAATGCCTATCACCTGGTGCGGATACGTGAGGGGGATGAGTGGAAGATGGCCTTTAGGACCCCTAGTGGGCATTTTGAATACCTGGTCATGCCGTTTGGGTTGACCAATGCTACGGCCGTCTTCCAACGTCTTATTAATGATGTTTTGAGAGATTTTCTGGGCACCTTTGTGTTTGTCTACCTTGACGACATTTTAATCTTTTCCCAGTCCATGGAGGAGCTTCGCGTGCACGTCAGGTGAGTCTTGCAGCGGCTGCTGGAGAACAAACTCTACGTCAAGGCAGAGAAATGTGAGTTCCACGTCTCCAGGACCTCTTTCCTCGGCTTTATTATTGCCCCAAAGGAGATCATCCCGGACCCAGTAAAGGTGAAGGCGGTGGTGGACTGGCCCACCCCCGCATTGAGGAAACAGCTGCTGCAGTTTTTGGGCTTCGCAAACTTCTACCGGCAGTTCATTAAGGACTATAGCCGCATCGCCCTCCGCCCTCCCCCTCACCAACTTGACCTCCACCAAGGTTCCCTTTCGCTGGACGGAAGAAGCGGACGCCGCGTTCTCAAAGTTGAAGGTTAGATTTTCATCTTCGCCTATCCTGATGCAGGTGGATCCCACCCTTCAGTGCCTGGTGGAGGTGGACGCCTCAGATTCTGGGGTGGGGGCTGTGCTGTCCCAGCGCTCTCCAGCAGATGGTAAGATCCGCCCCTGCGCCTACTTCTCCCGCCACCTGTCCCCAGCGGAACAAAATTACGACATCGGGGATAGGGAGCTGTTGGCAGTAAAACTGACCTTGGAGGAGTGGAGGCATTGGTTGGAGGGAGCGTCGCAGCCATTCATTGTCTGGACCGACCGCAAGAACCTGGAGTACCTTCGGACTGCCAAGAGGCTGAACACCCGACAGGCCCGCTGGTCGATGTTTTTTGGACGGTTCAACTTTACCATCACCTACCGCCCTGGGTCAAAGAACACCAAGCCCGACGCCCTGTCCCGTCAGTTCGCCCTGGAGACAGCAGAGAAGGCCAAGCACCCCATCCTCCCTCCAGCATGTGTTGTGGGCGCCCTCGCTTGGGGTACCCGGGATAAGGTCATCAGGGCGCAGTCTGACGAAGGTGACCGGGGGGGGGGGGGATGTCCAGCGGGCAAATTATTTGTTCCCACAGCGGTCCGAGGGGAGGTCATCCAGTGGGGGCATACCTCCAAATTTGTCTGCCATTCTGGTAGGGCGCGCACGGTGGCGCTCCTACAAAGGTCGTTTTGGTGGCCATCCCTCCAGAAGGACGTGGGGGAATACATCTGCGCCTGTCCGGAGTGTGCTACTGGGAAGACATCTTCATCGCCGCTGGCCGGGCTGCTCCACCCCCTCCCTATCCCGGGTAGACCATGGTCCCACGTGGCGTTGGATTTTGTCACAGGCCTCCCCACTTCCAACAACTTCACCACCATCCTCACGCTGGTGGACAGATTTTCTAAAGCGGCTCATTTCATCCCTCTGCAGGGGTTACCGTCTGCCAAGGAGACAGCTGATCTGCTGGTTCAGCATGTTATTTGGCTGCATGGCATCGCTCAGGACATAGTGTCGGACCGAGGGCCCCGGTTTATCTCTAAAGTTTGGAAGGCCTTTTGCACCGCCTTAGGGGCTACAGCGAGCTTGTCCTCCGGCTATCACCTGCAATCCAATGGGCAATGTGAACAAGCCAACCAGGAGGTGGAAGCAGCACTGCGGTGTGTCACTGCCGCCAATCCTTCATCATGGAGCACACACCTCCCTTGGATTGAATACGCTCATAACACAGCGGTGTCCACTGCCACTGGAATGTCCCCCTTCGAGGCATTGTTGGGTTACAACCCCCCGCTGTTTCCCGAAGAGGAGGGGGACATTGCCGTCCCATCAGTTCAGGCCCATCTAAGACGCTGTCGGTGGATTTGGAAGGCAGCCAGGAAGGCACTGCAGCGGACGGCAGAGCGCAACACTGCGGTGGTGAATCGGCACAGGGTTCCGGGCCCGACTTATCAGGTGGGTCAGCAGGTATGGCTCTCTACCAAAAACATCAACCTGAAGGCAGAGCGTAAGAAGACCGCCCTGTGGTTCATTTGCCCGTACCCTATATGTCGTATTATTAACCCAGTGTCTGTGCGTCTAACTCTCCCCCCCTCCCTCCACATCTGTCCAACTTTCCATGTCTCTCAGATTAAGCCTGTCTCCTCCAGCCCGTTGTGTCCCCCTCCCAGGTCTCCACCTCCACCGAGGGTGATCGACGGCCCGTCACGTCCATCCTAGACGTCCGCCGCCGGGGGCGTGGCTTGCAGTATCTGGTCAACTGGGAGGGCTACGGGCCGGAGTGGAGGTCCTGGGTGCGTCCCGCCCTCGTGCTCGACAAGCAGCTCATCAGGGACTTCCATCGGACGCACCCGGGTAGGCTGGAATGCACAACGAGAGGCGTGCCGTAGGCGGGGAGTACTGTCATGGCCGCCAATCACGGCATCTGTGTGCGCACCTGCCGGTTATTTCCTGCAGCCTATTTATTCCCATCATGACCAGTGCTGGGCGCGGAGTTGTCTGATTCCTTTGGTGAATCACGCCACAACCTGCCTCTGTGCTTCCCTGCACTGAATTCTCCTGCCTCTGGCTTCCAAGCCCAGCAGAACGTCGTCCGGGTCTATTTTGCCCGGACCAACAACCAAGTAAGCTCTATAGCTTCTAACCTGTCCATTTCCCCTGTGCACAGGCGGAGCCCGCCACGGTGGACCTCCTTCTCCCTCCAGGCGGCAGACTTATCCCTTTCCTGCTAGTTAACCCACAGACACTGTCTCCCTGGCTGCAGCTTCAGTGCGACCTGAAGACTCATCTACATCTGTTGACAGTAAGCCCAGTAACATCAGACGTGCTGCATACAGTAGGTGTTCTGCTGCTAACGGCCCTTGTCTCTGTTTCAGGGTTGCCAGTCTGTACGGTGCTCTGCCGGCCCAGCGGGAATACACGGATTGCACTACACTACATTACACCTCATAACCGCACTCACGCACCCACTCACTCACGTTAACAAATAAAGTACGTTAGTTGTGTTAATCCTGAGTCGTGTCTGTCTGTTGGTCACCTGAACCATGTCAGCATTTCCCCCTTTCTCAAGCACTAAGGGCCCTATTATGAGGAGAAACAGTGCATTTTTATGCAATATTCTTCCCACCTTACATAAGTGATTTTGTTAGTTTCTGCCATGGCACTGGCTGTTTTTTATATTATGCCATCTACTGTAGTTACCTGTAGACAGGTTCAGGTTCAGGTTCAGGTTCAGGTTCAGGTTACTTTATTTGTACCAGTAGGTAGATTTGTTTTGCAGTCTGGTGACATCCTTATTTACAAGCCACTAATTACATTCAACATAGACACAAACACAGGCGCACATGAAGCTGACTATAAACATGATAAAAATACTCAAGGCTCCATCAAACAGGGTATAAAAAGACAAAGAGATGAGGGAGAAACCAGAGGTAAGAGAGAAGGGTCATATTAAAGTTAAAAGTTAAAAACTAGTCAGAGGTTAAAAAACTCAAAGGTCTAAAACCCAATAAAATATTTAGAACCCAAGTGACATCATACAAAATAAGTAAATATAAAATATGTACAATTTATTTTTATAGCTTGTTCAACTCTTTGACAGCAGCAGGGACAAAGCTGTTTTTGTAGCGCTGGGTTTTACTTTTTGGGACAGCAAACCTCCGTCTGGAGGGAAGAAGCTGAAAGTGGCAGTGCAAAGGGTGGGAGTCATCATTTAAAATGGAGGCAGCCATCCTCTGTACTTGTCTGGTGTACAGGGATGTCAGGCTCAGCTGTGACTCACCAAGCAAACGACTGGACCATCTAACTACCTGATCCAAGGATTTCCTCTGTTTCAGTTTTATCTGACCAAACCATGACACTAAAGAAAAGGATAAAACAGATTCAATAAAAGCCCGATAAAACATTGTCATTCTGGTTCGGTCAGTTTGGAAGCGTGCAAGTTTCCTCAAACAATGCAAATTTTGCTGACCCTTTTTGCACACCCTTTCACAGTTCTCTTCAAAGTTTAAATTACTATCAATAATCGTCCCAAGATATTTGTACGATTGTACACATTCGGTGGTCTGGCCTTTTAGTATGGTGACTTTGTGCCTGGGAGTTTTCCTCCTAAAGTCAATAATCATATCTTTCGTTTTTGTTGTATTCAGCTGCAGGTAGGAATCCTCACACCAGTGAACAAAATCATCAACTACTGGGCCGTGGCCACTCTCACCATCCTGGAGGAGACTGACAATGACTGAGTCATCAGCATACTTTATAATGTGTCTGTTGTCATGTCTGCTCCGACACATGTTTGTGTACAGGATGAAGAGTAGTGGTGACAACACACACCCCTGAGGAGAGCCAATAGAAGAGCACTTTAGGTCAGACAATGTACCATTGACCCTTACTCTCTGCATCCTGTTGGTTAAGAAATCCAGAATCCAACCCACCAGATTATTGCTCAAATCAAATTGTTGCAGGAGCCTTTCAACTAAAATATGAGGTTGGATTGTATTAAAGGCGGAAGAAAAGTCCACAAATAAAAGCCTGGCATGTGTCCCATTAAAATCCAGATGTTTAAAAAGCATGTTAAACATAGTGACAGTGGCATCCTCCACTCCTCTGTGAGGCCTATAGGCAAACTGCAGAGTATCCAATGCATGTTCAGTTTGCCTTAGGACCTCACATCTGACCAGTTTTTCAAAAATTTTCATTAAAATTGAAGTCAAAGCAACTGGTCTAAAGTCGTTTACCGTTTTAGGACAGCTGGATTTTGGAACGGGAACAACCACGGCATCTTTCCAGATCTTAGGCACATGTTGTGTCTGTAAGGACTTATTGAAAATGTAATGAAATATAGGACTCAGTTCACGTGCACAGGACTTTACCAAGCGCCCACATATATTATCAGGGCCCTGACTTTTGTTCACTTTTACAGCGCAGAACTCCCTTTTAACATCCTGCACCTCAATATTAAAGTGCTGATTGTCTTTGAGTTTCTGTTTCAAATCTTGGATTTCTGTGCTGAAATCAAAGGAGTCAAAACGACCATAGAAACAATTAAGAGCATTAGCCAGCTCTGTGTCTGAATTAAAACCATCTAAAAACACACGATTACTGTGCTCTGTGCTCTGAAGGCCTGCAATAGTTTTCATACTGGCCCAGGCTGAACCAAGTTTCTTTGTTGCCATCTTGCTTTCCAACTCTGATTTATAATTCTGTTTCGCTCTTAAAATTTCAGCCTTCAGCTCCTTTGTGGCAACCTGTAGCTCATAAACAGACCCCTGTTTAAAGGCAAGTGCTTTCCTCTTTAAGCAGGATTTAACTGATTTTGTAACCCATGGTTTGTTGTTGGGATATATTTTGACACGTTTACGTGGAACAATCTTATTTTTACAGAAAGACATGTATGAGCATGTGAGGTCAGCCAGAGAGTCCAAATCATCCCCGCAGGCCAGTTTGAACATCTCCCAGTCTGTACAGTTAAAGCATTCCTGGAGGCTGTGCTCTGAATCTTCTGTCCACACATCTATGTCTCTCATCTCCACCTTGCCTCTTCTGAGAGCAGTTTTATATGTGGGCAGCAAATGTACACAGTTGTGATCTGAGGATCCTAACGGAGGAAGGGCGAGTGATTTATAGGCCCTCTCTATGGATCCATAGCACAGGTCCAATGTCTTTTTTCGCCTGGTTGGGCAGGAGACATACTGATAAAAGTTTTTAAGTGTCTTCTTTAAAGAAACATGGTTAAAATCCCCAAGAATAAAGTTTGGCGCCTCTGGAGAAATTGATTGCAGCTGCTGGATCACATCAAAGATGGTGCTGGAGGCGGAGTCAGCGTCTGCCCTCGGATGAATGTACACAATTGTGATGAAAAGTTGGGGGAACTCGCGAGGCAGATAAAAGGGGTGTAGTGACACAGACAGCAGCTCTACATCGGGTGTACAGATGCGCTCTCTGACCGTGACAGATGTGCAGTACTGCTTATTAATATATAAACATACTCCGCCCCCCTGACGTTTCCCCGTTACCTCTTCCTGCCGATCCGAGCGCAGCGGGGCTCCAAAGCCGTCAGTCCACAGGTCTGCATCTTGATCATGCGCAGTAAGCCAAGATTCGGTGAAGGCCATGACGCAGCAGTTCTTAAAATCCTTCTGGTAGCGTACATTCCCTTGAATTTCATCCACCTTGTTTCTCACAGACTGTACATTCCCAAAAATTATTGAAGGAAGAGGAATGTTACCAAACTGCCGTCTCCTAAGGCGCAATTTCACACCTCCACGCCTTCCGCACTTCCTTCTGCCGCCTCTCCCGTCTCTCTTTTCACCGCTATGTTCGTCTCTCAAAATAAAGTCAGGCAGTTGCAGCTTAGGCTCAATCACAGCCGCTGTGATTGTGATAGTAATTTAAACTTTGAAGTGAACTGTGAAAGGGTGTGCAAAAAGGGTCAGCAACATTTGCATTGTTTGAGGAAACTTGCACGCTTCCGAATTGACCGAACCATAATGACAATGTTTTATCGGGCTTTTATTGAATCTGTTTTATCCTTTTCTTTAGTGTCATGGTTTGGTCAGATAAAACTGAAACAGAGGAAATCCTTGGATCAGGTAGTTAGATGGTCCAGTCGTTTGCTTGGTGAGTCACAGCTGAGCCTGACATCCCTGTACACCAGACAAGTACAGAGGATGGCTGCCTCCATTTTAAATGATGACTCCCACCCTTTGCACTGCCACTTTCAGCTTCTTCCCTCAAGACGGAGGTTTGCTGTCCCAAAAAGTAGAACCCAGCGCTACAAAAACAGTTTTGTCCCTGCTGCTGTCAAAGAGTTGAACAAGCTGTAAAAATATATTGTACATAATTTAGGTAACTATTTACTAACTTCATTTTATATTTATTTATTTTTGTAGGATGTCACTTGGGTTCTAAATATTTTATTGGGTTTTAGACCTTCGAGTTTTTTAACCTCTGACTAGTTTTTAACTTTTAATATGACCCTTCTCTCTTACTTCTGGGTTCTCCCTCATCTCTTTGTCTTTTTATACCCTGATTGATAGAGCCTTGAGTATTTTTATCATGTTTATAGTCAGCTCCATGTGTGCCTGTGTTTGCGTCTATGTTGAATGTAATTAGTGGCTTGTAAATATGGATGTCACCAGACTGCAAAACAAATCTACCTACGGGTACAAATAAAGTAACCTGAACCCTGAACCTGAACCTGAAAGTCACTTTATTTTATGAAACACTCTTAATTACTACAGTGCTGGGTTCAGATAATGCTTCTTTATTTATTCATTTATTCAGATCCCCATTAGTTGCTATAGTAGCAACTATTCTTCCTGGGGTCCAGGAATGTGGAGCAGAGTGGGAGGTGATGTCAACATTGCCCCTGTGGGACGAGTAAGAGGACCCAATTGCAAGGCGGATTTGATAGACCACAATTTATTAATGTAACAGAAAACAGAACATAAACTAACTCGTGGGCTGAACAGAAGGCAAACAAGGTAAACTTACAGACTGGCAAGAATATACACAACACGGCGGGCATCATGGATCAGGAAACAGGAAACAAGAATCAAGGATGCCACACTGACATAGACTGAACATGGGTATATATAGGGACAGGGGAGCAATCATGACAACACAAGACAGATGGGAAGCCTAATCACTGACAGCTGAGGCAGCCGGCAGTGACAGGAGGATGGGAATACACACACACACACACACACACACACACACACACACACACACACACACACACACACACACACACACACACACACCAAGGGAGACAGAGACAAGAAACAGGCTCACAGGGGAGGTGAGCCAGAGCTGGTGGTGGTCTGTAGCATTAAGAGGAGTGGCGTCTCCTGGTGTTTTTCTTCCACTCGGGCCCCCCGAATGCCAACCGAGATTCTCGAGATTCTTCTCTCTCAGCGGCGGATCTCTCCCGATGGACCCGTGGTGCAGCAGGCTCTGCAGGAGATAACATTGGCGTTGGGTCGGCTGACTCTGGCGAGAAGGAGGAGGTGGAAAATGGTGGAAGCGGAGAGATAGGAAGCTCCAGCACCCAAGGATGGGAACGGATGTCCGGATTCGCCTTGAAAAATGCTGTGGCAGCCTCCCAATGCTTTACAGCATCCTTTGATTTAGAGCAGCTTTGCGCAGCGGCCGCACAGTCCAGAGCCTGGAAAACAACTCAAAGCTGCTCACTTCTCCACCTCTTCTTGCCTTTCCTCCTTTCTTTTCCGCGTGCTGGGTCAAAGGATGGTGGCATCCTTCTGTCAAGATAGCCCCTCTGAGGTGAGGAAGAGAACCCAACTGTGAGGCGGATTTGATAGACCATGATTTATTAACTTAACAGACAACAAAATATAAACCAGCTCGTGGGCTGAACAGAAGGCAAACAAGGTAAACTTACAGACTGGCAAGAATATACACAACATGGCAGGAATCACGGATCAGGAAACAGGAAACAAGAGTCAAGGATGCCACACTGACATAGACTGAACATGTGTATATACATTAGTGCTGTCAAAATATCGCGTTATTATCGCGTTAACTCAAGCGCCTTTTTAATGGCGAGATTTTTTTTAACGCGAGATTAATGCTGTGACCGTAGTTTTTCATAAGCACAGTGTACTGGCTGTAATACCACGCACGTACACATGGTGGCGGAACGAAGGATACGATTTCAAATATCAAACAAAGAAGAACCCAATGACTAAAGCGCGCGGCACTGGCGGCACTAGTCAGCCACAGTAATGGACGCACCAGGGACACTTCTGAACGGAAAGTTTACATTTAAAATAGGAAAGGATGGTTCGATCGATAAAACTAAAGTTATTTGCACTTATTGTCGATGTGAACTTAGCTACCATCGAAGCACATCCAGTTTAAAATACCATTTGATGACCAAACACACCAGTGATGTAGCTTCGCCTCCTCCGCGTCAGAACCAAACAAGTTTGGATGGCTTCCGACAGCGGCCCATGGATGCTGCTACTAAAATGAAGCTAACAGCTGCCATAGCTAAGTGGGTGGCTACGGCATGCAGGCCCGTTAGTATTGTGGAGGATGAAGGTCTGGCCGAGATAATTCGCATCGCATCCAACGACTGGACCTACGAAACTCCTTCCAGAGCTACTATCACACGCCGGATAGAAACGTTGTTTGAAACGGAGAAGTCCCAGTTACAACAGGCATTGGGGCAGACAGAAATAGTCGCGCTAACGGGAGATTACTGGACGTCACTTGGCAATGACAACTACCTCGGGGTCACAGCACATTATTTCACCCCACAGTGGAAACTTCAGTCCCATGCTTTGACTGTTATGAAGACAGAAGAGAGGCACTTCGCTGATAATGTTGCAGAGCACTTCATGAATGTAGCCAGAGAGTGGGGCATCGAAAAGAAAGTTGTTTCACTGACCACGGATAGTGCACGCAATATGATGGCTGCAGCCAGAGAGCTCCCCTTTGAACACCTGCCGTGCATCGCACACAGCGTGCACCGAGCAGTCACGGTTTCTCTGCACAATAGCCCATTCGACAGCACATTGGCAAAATGCAGAAAACTTGTGGGACACTTTAAACACAGCCCAACGAATGCCCTGGAACTCGAGCGGCAGCAAATCCCACACAACCAGAAAGAAGAAGCGCTCACGCAGGAGGTAGCAACAAGATGGAATAGTACCCTGGAAATGATAAAGCGTGTCAACCGGAATATTGAACCTCTGACAGCTGCCCTGGCCCTACACTCAACCAAAGTCACCATGCCAACAGCAACGGAGCTGGAGAAAACAAAGAAGCTCGAAGCTGCGTTGGAGCATTGCAGGTAGGCCTAATTATGTCTTGTAGCCTATATCTGATTCTTTAACAATTAAAGTAGATCTGTGTCAAGACAGAAACATTAGCACCTGTCTCACCCAACGTAAAATACCACCCTGTGGCATGTTTTAGATGGGCCATCTCTATGTGTAGACTGTTTATTTGCTTCATTTTACTCAAAGTGTAGCTCGTGATTATCTGTATATTTTTTCTGTATTTTGACATAATCAGTGACTGTTTCAATAGCTATGATTCCCTGTGTAACTTAACAACAGAGAAGGCCAGGAAGCACCCAAGAGGCTAGGTTTTCAGCACTTTCCGCCCTAAAAACGCATTTGGTGAACACAGGCCCTAATGTCTGTCTGTCGGTATCACCTCTCTCCCTTCAACTGTGTGTGTTTGTCCCGCACAGCACTGTAAATGGGTAATGTGTGTGTGTGTGTGTGTGCACGCAGGAACACATGTGATTCCTCATATCCCCTCCCATCACTGTAACTGTAGGTTATCTATCAGGTGTCCGTATGTGTGTGACAGAGTTTTGTGAAAGAGCTTTTGTATATTGTTGCAGATATGTGACAGATCTTCTGGGTGGAGAGAAGTTTGTTTCTTGCTCTGTGGTGATGCCAGCATTATGCCACCTGTCCCGAGTAATGGAAGTCACTGAGGACGACCCAGCGTACTTGATCAAGTTCAAGGAAACCTTTTCAGCGGATATGGAAGATCGCAAAGAGAAGTTGAACATCGCATGGCTCAGGGTTGCTACAGCACTCGACCCAAGGTAAGATATTCATTCTACATTCTTCTCAGTATTTTGTTTGTCTTAAGCACCACTTTGTTTTGTGGGTTGGTTCTCTTCAATATCCATTTTTTTCTTCTGAATCTGGAATAGAGATTAGGTCAATGTTTTGTTTTACTAGTGCCTTTGCTTGTATGGCAATAACATTGATATTTTTTATTATTTCATTTCAAGGTTTAAAGACCTCAAGTGTCTGAGCAAACCTGACCGGGTTGTCGTGTGGGATTCCATCCGTGCCTTACTCCAGCAGCAGGAGAAGGGGAGACCAGCAGCACTGGATGACCAAAGCATGCCTGAGCCAGAGAAGAAGAAGCCAGCTCTCATGTTTGCACAAGAATCTTCCTCAGATGAAGAGGAGGACACCGTGGAACGCTGCATTGAGCGCTACAAGGCAGAACCTATGATTGGCATTGAAGACTCTCCACAGGAATGGTGGTCCACACATAAAGCGTCACACAGTGAGATGGCCTCCCTTGCATGCAAATACTTAGCAACGCCTGCCACGTCAGTACCATGTGAACGATTGTTTTCACTGTCTGGACATGTCGTTCAGAAAAAACGATCTTCCCTGTTGTCTGAAAATGTCAATAGGCTTGTCTGTTTGAGCAACTGGCTCAAAGACAGAAAGTAGGCCTTTAGGTTGACTCACCTGTTACGTGCTAGCAGTTACATTATGTTCATGTTCAAGAGGCTGTGTTGGTAAGTTTAAAACTGCAGCAGTTGGGCTACTATACAGTCATTAGACTGTACTACTCCTCTCAGGGGACACTCTCCTCTTGTCTTCATTTTGTATTTAAGGGGCTGCTTTTGTGCCTATATATTTTTTATTTGTATGTATCTTTTTTTATCGCAGATATCAGTGGCAGGGTTACTAAACTAATGAAAAGGAAAAAAAGAAAACATTTTTTTATTTTCAGAGTAATATGTCCTGTTTTGTTTTCTCGGTCTAATACGGAAGATATGGATGCTTTGCAATGATAATAATAATAAAAAACATTTGTACAAAGCAAGCCCACTCACTTTTTGTGCTGTTAAGAGAATTACAATGGTTTTTCATGAGACAAAAATACGCAACTAAAATGTGATTAATCATGAGTTAACTATGAGATCGTGTGATTAATTATGATTAAATATTTTAATCGCTGGACAGCACTAATATATATATAGGGACATGGGAGCAATCACGACAACACAAGACAGATGGGAAGCCTAATCACAGACAGCTGAGGCAGCTGGCAGTGACAGGAGGGCGGGGATGAATACACACACACACACACACACACACACACACACACACACACACACACACACACACACACACACACACAAACACCAAAAGAGACAGAGACAAGAAACAGGCTCACAGGGGAGATGAGCCAAAGCTGGTGGTGGTCTGTGTCACCATGGGATGAGATGCCGTCTCAGCGCTCAGCCCATGTTTCCCTTCATCCCTGCTTCTCATTGAGCAGCGTCTCAGCAGGCTCCCAGCTGGCAGCATTACGGACGGCTGGGGCCAATTAGTCCTCATCAGCTGGGGCGCTGCCAATGAGAATAAATAGGAGCAGCCTCGATGACTCGGGGCTGCGACATAAGCACTGCTAGGCTGAAGCCCCTTCGTCTGGTGTCAGCCTCTACTCCCCTTACAGCATTCCTGTGATTGTAACCCGCTGTGAGTATGTATGTCTTGTTACCCCTATGTCTGGTACGAGCTCCCTGCTCCTGCGCTGCGCAACTTGTGAGTGAACCTCTGTACGAGTATCTGTGCTTTCCTCATCCCTCACCCCCTTCCTTTAATAAAACATCACGACTCACTGGCTCGCCCTCGGCTCTTATTGCGTGGCTCCCTAGAGCCCCGCGTGACAGTATGTCGCAGCCAGATGAGTTACCGGCGGCCGTGAGTCGCTGTGGAATTGTACCTTTCTGTCCGGGTGTCAGCGCTGCTAGCATGCCGTTTCCCAGGAGTCACTCCCGACGCCAGGGCGACGAGCTGAGGTCCATCTCGGGGGCTGTCGACAGGACGCTCTTCACCCTGCACGACGCCTCCAACGCGAGACGCTGGCATCCGGGCCGTGCTGAGGATCTCCTGGACTGTTACCCTCATTCTCTGCTCCATCTCGATGGCAGTGCCAGGATAGACGCCATGGTCACACAGCGAGAGAAGCTCCGCGGGTTGGATGGAAACCCCGGCAGTACGCCGAAGTGGATGACATTGCCCCCCGCTTCGGGACCCCGTTCCTGCTGCCATTCCAGCCCGGGAGTTTGTGCCACCCAGAGGGCTTCCCCCGTTCTGCACCACGTCACTCGGGATTCCCCCCATGGAGCCGCAGCTGACAGCAGTTACGTCTGGGACCGGGCGGCTGACGCGATTCCCGCTGCGTGTCCATTCACCATCTGCAGGCACGTGGCGGCGGCAGAGAGATTGGTGGAGAGGACTCCAGAGCAACGAAGCTGTCCTAAGCTCAATGCCCTCCTCGCCTCGGTCTCTGATAAGGAGCGGCGATTCCTGGGTTTCCCCCTCGTTTCGTCCCCTGGAAGAAGTCGTCGTCACATCGCCAAGTCACCTCTGCACGACCCCCTTCCGGATCCAGTTCTGGGCTGCCGCCAGGACCATTCCCCCCCACGCAGCTGTCACCTCTTTGTCTCGTCAGCGTGGAGTTTTCATAGCCTCGTTCCCTGAGCCTCATTCCCCCGCTGTCACTCCAGGACATTCGGGCTGGCTCATCCCGGCTGTTTCCCCCTCCTCCTTGATGCGCTTCTTGACGGCTGTGTGTGCTTGGAATCTCGGCCTGGTGAGCTCTCTGCTGGAGACTACGCGAGCGATCCTCAGACGATTTCCCAGGGGGTCCTCCGTTATCGCCGTGCGGGGAGAGGAAGAAGCGGTATCCACCACAGCAGGCGATATCCAACCTCCAGGAGGCAGGCAAGTCATAGTTTATTTACATCTGCTTAATGATTTGCTCTGTCACATTCCTGGAGGAGGAGTTCAGGGTTCGCAGCTCCCTGAACTCCCCCCACCTGCTGTAACCTGTGTTCCTAATCCTGCATCCTCTGTGTCTCTCTCCGCCGAGCGATCCCCGGCTCCGGGTCAACGTGGTGGGATAAGGAGAGGGCCTGTGGTTCCGCAGCTACGTTGCGGACGGAGGAGGGGGACTGACTGCTGCGTGGAGTCTGCGCCGACGACTAAGCGTCCCCGGGTCTCCACGGAGGAGCGGTTCGGTCCAGCGGGACGAGATTCTTCTGGCTTCACGCCGAGTGGATCGTCGGCGGGGTTACCGGAGCTGGAGGAACCTCAAGCTGCGCTGTCCATCGTGCTGGCTGCGGGGCCCGACGCGGCTGGATGGGAGCCTGACAACGACCTCCTGACTACGGATCCTGGATCTTCGCAGTCCTGGACGGCGTCAGAACCCGAGATCAGGCGAGTGCTCTCCTTTCTTTTCTCCATTTATATCTTTGAGTACTTTAGCCTGTCTCTAGGGGAGACGAGCCGGGTGCAGCCGCCCGCTGCGTCTGAGCTCGTCTCGCCGGGTGCAGCCGCCCGCTGCGTCTGAGCTCGTCTCGCCGGGTTCTGGCGCTGCCGGTGATCCTGATCCCGGTTCTGTTTTCTCTTCTGAGCCTTCTTCCAGGGTCACCGGCGAGGAGTTGCTGTACCCTTCGTCCGTCTCAACGGTCCTGGTGGTTGAGTGATGCGGGTCGACGACCCGACCCGCAAGACTTTCGGTTCGGTGATCTGGTTCCCCTCGATGATCTGTGTTTGCCTCTGGGTGGCCTGGTTCGGCTGCCGGTGGACTGGGTTCCTGGGATCTGGGTCCGGAGTTCGCCGTCCGAACATTTCCCTTTCCCCGGTTCGCCAACTGGACAATGGGCGGGGAGACCTCCGGAGCCACCTCGGCCATTTTGGACTCTGCCTGCCATATTCCTCGGGTGTCGCTTTTCTTTTATCGTTATTAAGGTCACTCGGGTGTAATATTTTGTCCTGTTGGTGGATATTTATTCATAGTGCTGTGTGTTTTCCATTTCCCGTACTCAGCATTTTCCTTTTTGTGCCTTGTTTTTAGCCTTGTCCGTGCATTATAGAGTTATGCGTTTTGTTTCCCATCAAACCATACTCTGCAATTGTCTGTTTGTCCTAGTCACTTTCGCTCCTTTAGGTGACTGTGTGTGTATATATATATATTCGTAGTGCTGTGGGTTTTCCTTTGCCCGTACTCAGCATTTTCCCTTTTTGTGCCTTGTTTTTAGCTTTGTCTGTGCATTATAGAGTTATGTGTTTTGTTTCCCATCAAACCATACTCTGTAATTGTCCGTTTGTCCCAGTCACTTTCACTCCTTTAGGTGACTGTGCGTGTTGATATGTATATATATACGGTGCTGTGTATTGTGGGTTTTTTTTTTCTTCCCCCTCTTCATTATCCGTACTCAGCGTTTTTTATCACTCTTGTCCTGTTCTTAGTTTTGTCTGCATTATGGAGTAGTGTTTGTTCTGTTTTCCATACTCTGCAATTGCTTTATCCGTTTTTGTCATTCTTTTGGTGGGTTGTTATCTGTTCCCGTGTTCTGTATTCTCCCCATCTGTGCCCTGTTTTTTTTTTTTTTCTCTTTTTTTTGGTGCGATGTAGAGTACTGTATTTGGGTTTTTTGTTTTTTTTTTGCCCTGTTACCCTACATTGGTCTGTTGGTGTTGTCCTTCCCTTTGCTTCTTCCCCTCCGGTCCTGCCTCCCTTCCACCCACCCTAGGTGGGGGGGGGGGGGCTGGGATGTTCCTGGTTGTTCAGGAGCCCGACCTTGAGGGGGAGGCTCTGTCACCATGGGATGAGATGCCGTCTCAGCGCTCAGCCCATGTTTCCCTTCATCCCTGCTTCTCATTGAGCAGCGTCTCAGCAGGCTCCCAGCTGGCAGCATTACATACGGCTGGGGCCAATTAGTCCTCATCAGCTGGGGCGCTGCCAATGAGAATAAATAGGAGCAGCCTCGATGACTCGGGGCTGCGACATAAGCACCGCTAGGCTGAAGCCCCTTCGTCTGGTGTCAGCCTCTACTCCCCTTACAGCATTCCTGTGATTGTAACCCGCTGTGAGTATGTATGTCTTGTTACCCCTATGTCCGGTACGAGCTCCCTGCTCCTGCGCTGCGCAACTTGTGAGTGAACCTCTGTACGAGTATCTGTGCTTTCCTCATCCCTCACCCCCTTCCTTTAATAAAACATCACGACTCACTGGCTCGCCCTTGGCTCTTATTGCGTGGCTCCCTAGAGCCCCGCGTGACAGTCTGTAGCATTAAGAGGAGTGGCGTCTCCTGATGTTTTTCTTCCACTCGGGCCCACCGAATGCCAACCGAGATTCTCGAGATTCTTCTGTCTCAGTGGCGGATCTCTCCCAATGGACCCGTGGTGCAGTGGGCTCCGCAGGAGATAACATTGGCGGTGGGTCAGCTGACTCTGGCGAGGAGGAGGTGGTGGAAAATGGTGGAAGCGGAGGGATAGGGAGCTCCAGCACCCAAGGATGGGAATGGATGTCCGGATTCGTCTTGAACAATGCTGCGGCAGCCTCCCAATGCTTCACAGCATCCTTTGATTTAGAGCAGCTTCGCGCAGCGGCCGCACAGTCCAGAGCCTGGATAACAACTCAAAGCTGCTCACTTCTCCACCTCTTCTTGCCTTTCCTCCTTTCTTTTCCGCCTGCTGGGTCCTAGGATGGTGGCGTCCTTCTGTCAAGATAGGTAAACTTACAGACCGACAAGAATATACACAACACGGCAGGAATCACGGCTCAGGAAGCAGGAAACAAGAGTCAAGGATGCCACACTGACATAGACTGAACATGGGTATATACAGGGACAGGGGAGCAATCATGACAACACAAGACAGATGGGAAGCCTAATCACTGACAGCTGAGGCAGCCAGCAGTGACAGGGAGCGGGGCTGAATACACACACACCAAGGGAGACACAGACAAGAAACAGGATCACAGGGGAGTCATGACCATGATAACATAATATAAATAATGACAGACCCCAGATCACAACAGAACTCATAAGGACAATAATAATAATGGTAGCAAAAATGATCACAAGACTTGAACCAAAACACAAATAGCAACAAACAAAGAAACAGAAATAACAAAGAGTGGGAATGACCCTGCAGTCATTCTCCCAGACCCTGACATACACCCCCCCCCCTTAAAGGGTGGATGTCAGACACCCGTAACACTACCCAAAAAAAAGAAAAGAGGAAAAAACACTTTCCCAGGGAGGGTGGTGAGGACACAGGCCAAGCAGGCCAAAAACACACCATCACCCACCAAAAGGGCCAAACAAGACCCACAGTTTGAGGGACATAACCAAACTTACAGCCCCTAAACCAAAAATGAAAACAGGTCAAGTGGCCTGCCAAAGTCCCAGGGCCACCGGACCGGAGAGCATGGCTGGTCAGGGTGCCTACCCGAATCCATAAGCCACCTGAACGGTGAACCTGATGCATCGGGTGGTCTACCAAAGTCCCTGGGCCACCAAATGGGAGAAAACACATGAGCCCTATGTTCTGAAAACAACACAGGATCTTCTCGTACCAAGGATAACAAAGCTTTCAACAAAGATTTTTTTTTTATTGTTCAAATGATAACACAGGATTTTCACGTTCTGAGGATAACAAAGATTTCAAAACAGAATTCTTTTGTTCACCAAATAACATGGGATTTTCTAGACCAACAGATAACAAGGAAACCTTAAACTCAAGAGATGATAATAAGGACTCCAAAAACTCAAGAGATGATAACAAGGACATATCAACTGCTGGAGGTGACAACATGGAAACCTCAACCTTGGGGGAAGACAACATGAGAAGATGCTAATAGGACAGCTTCCATCAAACTGCTTTTGACAGGTTTATGACCCCCTAGCCCCACGCAAACCACCGACCATCCCCCGCTGCTCCCTGCCCCCTTTCCCTGCCCACCCACGCCCCTTTGATCTGACCAGACCTTGACCTCGCTTTTGATCCATAATTATCCTTTGATGAGCGACAACCTTTTACGACTTGTAATTATCCTTTGATCAGCAATGACCTTTTATGACCCATATTTATCCTTTGATCAGCGACATCCTTTATGACCCATAATTATCCTTTGATCAGTGATGAACTTTATGACCTGTAATTATCCTTTGATCAGCGACGACCTTTGATCCGTAATTATCCTTTGATCCAAGACGACCTTTAACCCCTACCCTGAGGGCTGAGCGTGGGAATGGAATGTTAACATACGGGAAATGCTGGGGATGGCGCGTGTTGTAGTTGCAGAGTTTTATATACATACGGCTGAAGTAACACCGCACAGAAAAAAGATAACGCTTAATCGCAGAACTTGACATTAAACAATAAACTTTAAATTTTACCAAAATAAAATGGTAAACGCAATAGTGCTTTTTCTCATGAACAAGAAGGGGGTTTACAGATCCTGCTATTCACACACACTCTCCCCCCACTCCCCCTCACCCACCCCACCCCTCCATTCCCACGTGTATAATGATTGTGTTTTTATGTATTATTTTATTTATTTATCTATTTAAATTGATTCTTGTACTGATGCAACATATTCAAATAAATCATTCAAAGTGATGGATGATATTTGAGGTTGATAAACTTTTTGATCCACCCTCAGCCAATGAGCGGCGAGGGAGGGTTTGACGGGCTGTCCAATAATGACCTACAGGCGTACCCCTGTGGTTGACCAATGAAACTACACCGTGATGCATGTGAAAATTGGATCATTAAATAAAATCAGAAAATTAAACAATGAAAAAGAGAAAAAAACTCACCACAAGTGCGAGTTACCGAGACACCTGCCTCCAGCTTTTGGTCCAGACCGGTCAAAAATTAAGTGAGAAAAAAGGAGAATTGTCTGAGCTGCATCCAGACCCCTGTGGGTGACAGCACATCCCACAACTAACCCCGCCCAACGATTTTAAAAGAAGACCGCCCAACAAACCATTTTTACCAGAGCCAAAAAATGGAGGCAGACCCCATGGCCAAGCCAGTGGTGTTCTAGAGGTGGGGTACTCCCCAACCCCAGTCAGGGGTCAACCCAGCATAGGAAAAAAACGGGCATTGCCGATCCAGAGGTCTTCAGGCCAGCTGGGATTGATTGAACTGTGCAAAAAGTAAGCTTTCAAATGTGCGTTTTGAAACCCACTTTCCTCCTTTTTTCCTTTATCAAACATCCCAATAATGACAAAAAACCCTCAAACTTTTATCTGTATGCTTGTGACGATTAGAGTTTATTTTGTGCTGATACTAGGAAATTTAACATTTCACCTATTTATATTTTCCATTTTTTGGCGATTAGTTTATTTTGTGCTGATACTAGGAAATTTAACATTTCTCCTGTAAAGGCGTTTTATATTTTGTGTTTACATTTTTAAATGACCATACAACAGTCTTCTAAGGATTGTCTGCATGAAACAATTCTGTAAAACATTCCACAACTTGTACATGATATTTATCAACAGTTAAATTATTTTTATTCAACCAAACCTTTTATCATCTGCTGTGATCTGAAAAAAGTTTTATAACTTTAAGGCAGACTATTTTTCAACCACTAATAACAGCTTTAAACCAGAATTTGCAGAGAGTTTTTCGCTGTCTGTGCATCTGCGTGTTCTTTTACCAACCCACATGACTTGAGCTTTTTTTACAGGGTGGGTAATTGAAAAAAACAACAAAACATTTTAAATCATGGATGTTTTTCTTGACCACTACAAAATATTTTCACATCTCCCCCAATCATACATTCAAAAAAAAAAAAAAAAAAAAACCAAAAAACCTTATTAAATCAGTCTACAGTTTTTTCAACATTCAAACTCCCCTCCCTAGTGTTCTGTCCAGCTTATGTCAAAGCATATGTCAAACTGTCTGCATCCTGTGTTGTTAGCAGGATAATAGTGCAAACAACAACTTTGTATCACCAACAAATACGGATAAAACATTTTCCTTAACTGGTATTGACTCATACATTGTCATACATCACATTGTCCTTTTGTAAGTCACCCATACAACTATATACACGGTTCACAAAGTTTATTTATGAGTAATTTTACTAAAGTTCGCAGCTTGTTAAAAAAATCTCTCCATTATTTATTAGTTATTTATTTTTTGAAAAGAACAGATTTTGATTGTCCTTTGATGACCCACCACAATCTACATGGACATTCTGCCAAAACACTCACCTAGGGCAGGAAGCAGAACAATTTGCATACGGACAGAAAGCCCCTAGGGGGACAACCAGAACAATGACTATTGTTATACATCCCCGGATTAAGGAGAGAAAGTCCGGGGCCAGTTAATCACACGATTAATATGTATTGACTGATATGTATATCTATATACATGTCTATCTATATACAGTATGTATGTCTGTATAAAAGAGCTGACTTTACACGCCTCACGAGGAACGCACACATGGAGCACACGCACACACACACACACACACACACACACACACACACAGAGCACAGAGCACAGCGCTACAGTGTGTCTCATGATGATGGAGGAATAAAACTCTGAAACCTTCCAGCTTGTAGCGTCTCGCCTGAACTTATTTGTTCCTCCACAGTCCCTCCTTTTCCCAGAACTCAAGGCAAATACTCCTGAGGCAACTCTATGACGAGTGAGGGAGTACTGAGTCCTTTGATCCTGGGGAGATACTGCTCATGGTCTTAGCTATGGACACAGTGTCATATGTCTGAGCGTCTGTCCTCAGTGCTTAGACTTCCTTTGCAATTTTGAGTGTTTTTCTTTTCATTATTATTTTCCTGTTAGTTCTGTTATTTTGTTTGGGTGTTTGATCCCCTCTCCTCCATTCCAGGCACAACCACCTTCACTCGTAGTCTGCTTCTATTCCCTCAGCTGCAAGTGATTGTTTTTCCCCTCTCACTGCTCTCTGCCTACTCTTCCTTCAGCTGAGAGCAGTTAGGCAATTAGTTTCTGCCAGCTCAGCATTCGCACCTGCTGCTCATTACATCGTCATGTATTGCCCTTTCCCTCTATTATTGTGGCAGTCACAATTGTGTTCAGACTGAACTTCATCTCGCAGCTCAGTCTCCCCCTCCTCTTCTCCAGAGTTCCTTAACTCTGGAACACCTGCTCAGTGTAAGTTTTACTGTGTTTGCATTTTGGGGTTTGCCTACACTGTTAGTTGGACTGCTTTGTTTTCTTCCTGTCAATAAACCGTCTCACTGCAGTCAAGCGCCTGGGTTATTTTTGCCCCAGAGGGGCGTTCATGACAGTTGACTGCCACCAGAATTAAAAATCCAGCTTCTGCAGTGGGGCATTGTTTTGTTTCACCTTGTTGGGTTTTTTTTTTTTAACCCTCCTGTTTTTTGGAGCATCATGTCTCCAGTTGCCGACCTCGCTGAAGCAGAGGAGGAACGGCAGCAGGGACTCCCAGCATAGAGGAGGAGTGGGCGGTGATGTTCATCCGGGATTTTGTGGATGAAGCGCTCGAAGCCCGAGGACCCCAAAAAACCTGGGAATGTCTGAATGGAGCGGTGGGAATCCTGGTCATGCATCCTAGCTTATGGAGCTTCCCACAGTATGCGGATCTGCTGTCCAGGGTCTGTGCACTCCAGAGGTCATTTCCTGAGTCGACGTTCCCCACCGAAGTGAGGCAGGAGCATTCTTCCCGGCTGATTACCATCTCCCATTATGCTTCGCCCAACTCTCCTCAAGCACGGTCCTTGCTAGCTTCTCGACAGCACTGCCACCCTCCTCCAGACCATCAGAGAGACGACTCCACCGCTCAGACAGCAACCCACTTCACATCAAGTCTGACAAATCCCGCAGATGATGATTCTTCTTGTTCTCCTTTACTGACTGTTATGCCAGTCTCCTCCTCCTTTCGTGCTGTGATTTCTCCTGTCACATCAGTGTACCTTCCCACTGCTGAGGGTCCGGCTGCATTCCTCCCGGCCAAGTCCTCTTCCTCTCCGGTGAAGACAGTTCCTCTACGATCCATTGAGGAGCCTACATCCACTGTAATCACGGGGAGAGGTGGTGATGCTGCAGCAGATAACATCAGACACTGGGAGAGCAGGCAAGCTCCATTTATTTTCTCCTCTTTTGATGATGATATATCTTGCCTGACCTCCGGTGATGAGACAGAGGGAATGCAGTCCCCTGAGTCCTCGCCACCTGCTGCAGCCACCTGTTGCTCACCTGCCCTCTCCATGTCTCCTCATCCAACCTCCTCATCCTTTCCTGAGAGCCCGTTGGCCCCGGGACTGAGACCTCAGCCGTGAGAGGAACCTGGGGCTCTGGAGAACTCAACTCTAGCACCAGCGGTGAGCCGACCCCCAGCCTCCACACCAGGTGAGCCACCGGTGTGGGTCACTTCACCTGGGGCCCTTAAGACTGCATCGACCATCACGCCTGCTGCGGAGGCTGCCACAGCAGTGTCAGCTCCCAAGCTGGACCTCCAGAGGGCTGAGATGTCATCTCTGAGCCTGAGAGATGACATCTCATCTGAGCCTGTCATCTCTGAGCCTGAGCTCAGCCCTAGGGATGTCATCTCATCCCTAGGGATGAGATGACATCCCTAGGGCCTCTGGAGCCCTAGGGCTCAGCCCTAACAGCTCATCTGCTGTTAGGGCTGGTTTTACTCATTCCTTTCCCCTAATCCTTGATTGTCCTAACAGACAGGCCTTTTTAAGTGATTTTACCCCAATTTCTTTTGAGGATTTGTTAGTGTTGGTGAGCTCCATGAAATCCTCCTCCTGCGTTTTAGATATTTTGTCTTCCTCAATGTTAAAAGAGGTAATTGGCTCACTGGGTACGTCTTTGGTTTATATCATTAATAGTTCACTTGAATCTGGTTATGTACCCTCGTATTTTAAACATGCAGTTGTGCAGCCACTTTTAAAAAAACCTAACCTTTATCCATCTGTTTTTAAAAACTTCATGCCAATTTCTAAGCTTCCTTTTATTTCTAAGCTTTTAGAAAAAGTTGTTGCCAAGCAGCTCACTGACTTTCTGATTGAACATAATATTTTTGACAAATTTCAGTCAGGCTTTCGTCAGAAACACTCGACAGAGACCGCTCTTCTGAGGGTGTCAAATGATATTTTAATGTCATCAGACTCTGGCAAATGCTCTGTTTTAGTGTTATTAGATCTTACTGCAGCATTTGATACTATTGATCATTTTATTTTGTTACAAAGGCTTAGAGATTGGGTAGGTATTTCTGGAAAAGCTCTGGATTGGTTTTTCTCCTACCTTTCTGGTAGGAGCTTTTCCGTGGCTGTTGGCTCTTATTCATCTGACTCTGCTCCTTTAACCTGTGGGGTGCCTCAGGGTTCTATTCTGGGTCCACTTTTATTTGCCCTATATATGCTGCCACTTGGTTCTATTATCAGCAAATTTAAAGGTGTGTCTTATCACTGCTACGCTGATGATTTACAGCTACTTTTCTCTTTTAAGCCTGACCATGTTGACAATTTAAAAATTATTCATGATTGTCTGTCTGCAATCAAGGACTGGATGTCTAGTAACTTTTTGCAACTTAATGCTGATAAAACTGAAGTCCTTATTATAGCACCTGATAATCTAATTCCTAAGTTGGTTAATAGCATTGGTTCATTAAGCTCTAACATACGGTCTAATCTAAAAAATCTTGGTGTCATTTTTGATCAATCGATGAGTTTTGATCAGCATGTCAAATCTCTGACCCGGAGTTGTTTTTTCCACCTTAGGAATATATCCAAAATTAGGTCATTGGTTTCCTACACTCAATTAGAAATCATTATTCATGCCTTTGTTTCTTCACGTTTGGACTATTGTAATGCTCTTTTTACATGTCTTAGTAAATCCTCTTTACACCGCCTACAGTTAGTCCAGAACGCTGCTGCAAGATTACTAACTAGGTCCAGTAGATTCTGTCATATCACTCCTGTTTTGGCCTCCTTGCATTGGCTTCCTGTAAATTATAGAATTGATTTTAAAGTTCTTGTCCTTACTTACAAAGCCATTCATGAAGAGGCACCTTTTTATATTAGTGACCTGCTCTCTCTACACCAGCCCAGCAGGTCTCTCAGGCCTTCTCATCAGAATCTATTGGTAGTTCCTAGTACTAGGCTCAAAACCAAAGGCGATAGAGCCTTTGCTGCTGTTGCTCCCAGACTGTGGAACTCCTTGCCTTTTGAACTTAGATCTGCACCTTCCATTGGTGTTTTTAAGAAGCAACTAAAGACCCACCTTTTTAGCCTGGCTTTTTAACTATGTGCCGATTGTATTTTTATGTGCTTTTATTGTCTACTTTGTTTTACTATTTTATGTGCCTGTGTTTTTATTTTGTTTTTTACCATGTTAAGCACTTTGTGACTCTGTCTGTGAAAGGTGCTCTATAAATAAACTTATTATTATTATTATTATTATGACATCGCCTGGATCGTCGGAGTCCTGGACGGCGGCAGAGCTTCAGCTACGGCAAGTGCTCTCTTTTGTCTTTCTTCTTTCCTTATTAGAGCAATCTTGCCAGTCTCTTGGTGAGGAGAGCCAGGTGCAGCCGCCCGCTGCACCTGAGCTCGCCTTGCTGGGTTCTGCTGCTGCCGGTGACCCTGACCCTTCTTCTCCATGTGTTTTGTCTGAGTTTCCTCCCAGGGTCACCGGAGATGTTTCAGTTCCACCTGAGGTCTCCATGGATCCAGGCCCACCTCTGGAAGTCATCGTAGGTGCAGCTCTGACTCAGGCCGGGTCCTCCATGGGTGCAGCCCCCCCCCCCCCGCAGAGGTCAGTGTGGACCTTCCTCCTTCGCCCTCACCTAGGGTCCCATTGGTTGACTGCCTCCTTGGTCTGGTGCTCTCATGGGTCAGCTGGTCCACCGTGGGTGCAGCGTTGGCCCAGCCCGGGTCTATCACAGGTGCTGCAGAGCTCCAGCCCAGAGCCACCGCAGGTGCTGCAGAGCTCCACCCTGGAGCCGCCACGGGTGGTGCATAGCTCCAGCCTGGAGCTGCCATGGGTGCAGCTGTGCTCCAGCCCGGAGCCACTGAGGGTGCAGGTGTGCTCCGGCCCGGAGCCATCGAGGGTGCAGCCGGGCTCCAGCCCAGGCCACCGAGGGTGCAACCGTGTCCCAAGCCAGGACCACCGAGGGTACAACCGTGTCCCTAGCCATGACCACCGAGGGTGCTGCCAGCCAGCATGAGGATGCTGAGGCCTTCTCTCCTCTGCTAGATACCTTCGGGGTTCCTCTTCCTCCTCTGCCAGACGCCGTCGTGATCCCCCTTCCTCCGCCACCAGACGCCGTTGGGCTCCTCCTCTTCCAGTCCGGCCACCCACCATTGAGCCTCCCAGTGGGAAAGCCGCCTCCTGATTCACCCCTCCAGTCCTGGTGGCTCAACAATGCTGGCTACCCACCGGAAAGACTGAATCTCTGGGTCGGGTGGCCCATTTTACTCCGGCAGACCGCCTGACTCTATCCATCGGGCTGTCTGCTTGGCCTGGGACTTCGGCTGGCCACCCAAACTCTGGAGCTCTGGGACCATGGGGGCTTAGGGGTCTGTTGAGGTGTGGGTGTGAATTTTGAGCTGGTTTGTTTCTTTTGCCCTCCTAGCCGTTTTTCCCCCAACTGCCTTCTGGGATGTTTTTTTTTTTTTTTGCTATACTCCTTCTTTGGGGGGGGGGGTTCTTTTTTGGTGTTACCTTGGGGTGTCTGGACTCCACCCCTTGGGGAGGGGCTCTGTCAAACGTCTGAATGTCTGTCCTCAGCGCTCAGACTTCCTTTGTAGTTTTGAGTGTTTTTCTCTTCATTATTATTTTCCTGTTAGTTCTGTTATTTTGTTTAGGTGTTTGAGCCCCTCTCTTCCATTCCAGGCACAGCCACCTTCACTCGTAGTCTGCTTCTAGTCACTCAGCTGTGAGTGATTGCTTTTCTCCTCTCACTGCTCTCTGGCTACTCTTCCTTCAGCTGAGAGCAGTTAGGCAATTGGTTTCTGCCAGCTCAGCATTCACACCTGCTGCTCGTTACATTCTCATGTATTGATACACTGCCCTTTCCCTCTATTATTGTGGCAGTCACAATTGTGTTCAGACTGAACTTCATCTTGCAGCTCAGTCTCCCCTTCCTCTTCTCCAGAGTTCCTTAACTCCGGAGCACCTACTCAGTGTAAGTTTTTTTGCATTTGCATTTTGGGGTTTGCCTACACTGTTAAGGCCCTTTTCCACTAGCACGCTTTAGCGCGACACGGGACGGCTCAGCACGCTTTGTACGCTTTTCCACTAGCCCCAACACGGTTTAACAGCCGCGATTCTCAGCCCCGCTCAAGGGCAGGGTACAGCAGTGCTGAGCTGGGCCGTGTTGTGACGTTAACAGACTGGTCGCCGCTGATTGGTCAGGTCGTAACCAGCGCTGATTGGTCAGGTAGTAACCACCCCTCTCCTCCTCATCTTCTGCCGAATCTTCACGACCTTCTCAATAAAAGTTTTGAAAAAAAAAAAAAAAAAAAAAAGAATCTTCACGACCACCATTACTCAGCGCGCAACCACTGTTGGCGGTTTATTTTCAGTGTATTGCTGTGCTATTTTCATTTATTCTCTATCAAAAATGGCTTCGCTTAATAAGGGTGTTCCATGGACCAATAAGGAGGTGCAGTGTCTGCTCACTGCATTGTCAGACGAACGCATCCAGCGCGAGTTAGACAGAGCCACCCGGAATGAAAAAATATACCGGGAGGTCTCGACATCGGAGTCCTTTAACGGTGTTTTAATTTTTTTTTATTGTGCGTTTTTTCGCAAATATATTCGGTAAGACGCTCAGTTTATTTATGCAATAAAAAAGCTGTTCATTTGTGGATGATGATCGCTCTGCAGCAGCACACTGCGGACTCACGCTTTTAATTATTCATGTGAACAATATGCTGAAATAAGCTTATGTAATCTTGTTAAAAACTATTGTCTTTTCTGTATATCTTGCACTTTCGTGCTGTATTTTATTGTGTGCATTTTCCTTGTAGAATCATCCCACGCGTCCGCCGCGCCAGCACGCCCGGATTCTCCAATGTGAATCTGTCCCGCCACCAGGCGCAAAATGTATTCAATGATAAATATTTGCAACATTTAAATGAGGTTGCAGAAAACGCGAGGGTATCCCAGGAGCTGGCAGAGACGGCTTCACTCAACCAAGCCTTCCTGACCCAGTTTGGGAAGCTGGGAGAGGCACTCAGTGGTCGGCGTGTATAAAATGTCGATTAACCTTCATGTTGTGTTGCAAATTTATTTTTTTATTTTAATATTTTGTATATAATAAAATGGAATTGTTTTTGAAAGTGTGGTTTGTCTGTTATAACACTGAATTATAAAACAGTATAATTACATAGAAATTCCATTGCCTAGTCTGATGAAAATGATGCTGATCATCCTGTCAGGGGTCAACCATTGTAAAGGTAATGTAATTTTTAACTAGACCAAAAAACAAATGTTTTTGTAAGCTTTCTGTTCTTTTTATTGAAATATCATAAAAAATTAGCCCCACATGATCCAGTTCTAAACTTTGGGTAAATTTTTTATGTTAACTTATAAGAAGTTGCACAGTTGGACTTTAAAATGCAGCAGGAGAGACTCATCAAGCTTACAAGTCAAAGTAGGTAAAAAAGTAAGTATATGTAAATTGAATGTTCTATCGGCATTCCAAATTCAGAGAATTACAATACTTTAGAAGGAGTGTAGCATCATCTAAACGGAAAATACTAATACTGTTGTTCCAAACGACCTGAAGGTGAAAAACATGAATTTTTTTTATTCAGTACATCCAAAATGCCCTAGGATGTAAAAAATAATACAATTTGGTGTTGGCCAGTGTGCCACTGTCTCATTATTTAATACGAATAAAAACAAGTTTCAGCTCATTATTTCTAGGTCATTTGGCAGTTAATTCAAACCAAAAGTGACTTGTGTTGTTGCAGCTTTTTTTCAGAGAGTTTCTCCAGTTTTGGAGCATATAATCATCCGTCCCTTAACTGTTAAACATTAAATAACAGCAGACAGATTGGCAAAGGATACACAATTGTGTTGCTGTTGCCCAAAACCGCTGTGACCCACTGCTTGTGGTGCTACCTTTCATGTGTGTGCTTTTTATGAATATTCACACGTTTTTGTAAGTACAAGTGGGATAGTATTAAATTGAAATATAACATATTTCTAATAATGTTTGCTTTTTGCAAATATTTACACTTATTTTGAAAGTAAAAGTTGGATAGGATTAAATTGACATATAACACGTTTCTCAATAGTGACAGTACTAGTATATGGAGGAATTGTGGGTCATCTGCTCTTCATCATAATGGGTTTGGGCGGGGGGGGGGGTCTAATCCTGTGCCATGGAGGGCCAAGACCCTGCAGGCTTTACCTCCAACCAGTGTCTTCAACAGCAGATTCCACTGAACTTCTTCCACTGACTGATCAGTGATAACACCTGCTGAAGAGACTGGGTAGAAGAGAGAACCTGCAGGGTCTTGGCCCGCCATGACACATGATTGGAAGCCCCTGGATTAGGTTTAATTGGATTTAACATTTTAACACAAACTGCTTTATGGTTCATAATTCTGTTGACAGACTTACACCAAACCAAAAGTGATTTCTCAAACTGCTGGATTATTCTTAGCTTTTCCAATCTTTCAGTATTTAATTTATGCCACATGGTGGTAACCTTCACATATAAAAAAAGAGACATCTGCAAAAACTTCATAGGTTTATTGTCAGTGCAAATCCCAGTGCAATACAACATGAATGCATATCTAGTACATTGTTGATGCAGAGAATATATATTTCTACAGTACATGTTTCCATGTAAACTTGTGACTGCATTATTTTAATTGCTTTTAATCCTAGATCAAGTTTGTTTTGGCCTAAAATGCATGATAACTGTCAAATATATCTTATTATACCTAACTCAGTAAAGTTTACTTTTTGAATATATAGTTTGTGGCTAATATTAACCTGGCGATCAAGTTGTGTCAGCTGATCGTTTTTTTCTATGATACCATCTCAGAATCTGCTGCAGAAGCAAGTAAGTCCATGATGTCTCAACAGTCTCTCCATGATTTTCAAGCAGATCAGAGCAATTTGTTGTACAGGAAATAAAACGTTTCTACAGACATTCTTAAGCTCAATACTGCTCGTTTGTGAAGCTGTGTTGACATCAGTGACAGGCTGATCACATCCGTGACAGGCACGCCCAGAGCGAATGAAGCAGTAATTTCCCCACAACAGAGCCATCTGAAACACACACAGCGTACATATTTTAGTACCTAACAGCGATAACTTGCAGACATTAAAGTGTAGCACGACGTACTTATAGCAAACTAGCAATAGCAACCATTAGCTTACCGTCATATACGACCTAGTTTGTATCCTCACGCCTTTGGCTCTCCCAGAAGCTGCAGAAATATTCCAGAGTGTTTTCATCTTGCTGCCTGTACCCTTGTCTGGCGGTCCTTTTTGGCATTTACGGTGAAAAAAGCCACAGACCGAGGAGTGGCCTTGTACAGCTATGTGTTATGTTTTGCTTGGGTCTTCTCAATAAAGTTTTGAAAAAAAAAATGTTTTGCTTGGGTCGCGTGCGTTACGTCACGGGAGTATGGCACCGCCTTGCTGTTATAAACCCACCCACCCTAGCACAACACCCATGCCCAACACCGTGCTAATGGAGACAGAAGCATTCCGAGCCGTACCGAGGTGTGCTGGGCTAGTGGAAAAGAGGCTTAGTTAGACTGTTTTGTTTTCTTCCTGTCAATAAATTGTCTCACTGCAGTCAAGTGCCTGGGTTTGTTTTTGCCCCGGAGGGGCGTTCATGACACACAGATGATGAGGTAACAGATTCAGAGGTGACGGATTTAGAGGATGAAACGAATTTGTTTTCACATTGATTTTTTTTTTTTTCTAGTAAGCTTCTTCTCTCCAACACTGTTTTTTCTTCAAGTGACCCATCCAACAAGTTAGTACATTTCTACTAAACATTTGTTCATTAAACACCTAAGACAAGTTTGTAAATGGTTGACATCACCATGTTTTTACCTCCGCCAAAGGGGGAGGTTATGTGATCATCGGTATTGGTTTGTCTGTCTGTTTGTTAGCAAGATAACTCAAAAAGTTATGGATGGATTTTCATGAAATTTTCACAGATTGTCAGAAATGGGGTATCCTACAGATGATTAGATTTTGGTGGTGATCCGGATCACCGTCCACAAGAAAACTGCCATTACGCAAAATGCCATTTTCGTGAATAAATACTAAACCACTAATCCTATCATTGTCAATCCAATTTCTTGTCATATATTTTCATGGTCAAGGAATCTGAAAACGTACACACGAACACTGTATGGGGGGAACTGTGGCGCTAAACCGCCATTACAGAAAATCCCATTTTCGTCAATAACTACTGAACCACTAATCCTATCATTGTGAATCCAATTGCTAGTCATATGTTTTCATGGTCAAGGAATCGGAAAATGTACACACAAACACTGTATGGGGGGAACTGTGGCGCTAAACCGCCATTACGGAAAATGCCATTTTCGTGAATAACTACTGAACCACTAATCCTATCATTGTGAATCCAATTGCTAGTCATATGTTTTCATGGTCAAGGAATCTGAAAACGTACACACAAACACTGTGGAACTGTGGCGCTTGGCGGAGGTCTGCGCTCTCCGAGTGCTTTTCTAGTTTTTTTATTGTGGTTGGAGTTTTTAGATGTTTTTGTACAAACTAAACACCCTTTGTATATTTTCTTTTTTTACACAATATACATGGTGATGATGTTTGATGAATTTAGCATAAAGCTGTACATGTTGTGTCATACACAATTATGCTTTTCTGTTGACAAAAACGGTTTTAAAAACTGTGTTCCACAAATTGAGACTGACAAATTTCTTGCATATGTTTCACTCACCTGCTTTGTTATTTTCATGCAAACTTGCTTCAGCATTGTGGTTAAAACGTTCACTTGTTTAAAAAAAAGAAACATTGAAACAAGTATTTGTTTGGAAGAATTACAAAAAACATTTTGTTTAGTTGTACAGTCAGCTATGTTACAGAAAACATGTCACACAGTTTTTAGGCTAAACTGATTTGCAAACAACAAAATTAAACTTTTGATGCTCGGACGTGTATCCTAGCCATAATTGCAATTTCTTCCTTTCGGGACTAATGAAGGTTGATCTTATCTTGGCTCAATAAAGCTTAAGGGTTAATGCTGCTCAAGTTGAGAGTACAGGTTGTAAAAGTTAACAGTCGGCTTCTTTCTCTCCTGCCCAGCAGTTAAAAAGGAAACACTGCAGATTAAGAAATGACTTGGCCTTAGGTCAAGCTGAGGTCACCTTGTCCCTAGCCTTTTCATCCTGTTTTATGCTCTGTTAATGTTTTCTGTTTTCTGTGTTGTTTTGCACTCTGCCTTCAGCATGTTCAAGGAGCCTTGTGAGCACAATAAAGAATTCAGCTGAGAAACAACTAGGCCTGCTTGATTTCTTACTAGATCGTGTTTGGTATAATATTTAGCCTCAACACATACTAGAAACTAGTTTCATTATACGGTATGTACAGTCCTTTTTGCATAAGGCCATTTTACTGACTTGTGTTTAATCCGCAAGTGCATGTGAAGTACATTTACATGTTTGAAGAAAGAATTTTTAACCTCCTTATTTTTGTAACAAGTCAGTGCATTTGTACTAAACATTTGTTTTTTTAAACACAACTTTGTAAAGACCCTGTTTTTATTGTGGTTGCAGTTTTTAGGTGTTTTTATACACACTAAACACCCTAACCCTATATTTTGTAGTGGGAGTGCAAGAAAAATAGTTTACTCTGTTTTTTGTTACACAACATACATGGCGGTGATGTTTGATGAATTTAGCATAATGTTGCGTCATACACAGTTATGCTTTTCTGTTGACAAAAACTCTGTTTTAAATGCTACATGAAGATAAAGCGGAATCAAAAAACTATATTAAACAAAGTTACTACACCCTGATTAATGTGTTAGGTGTAATGTGAAGAAACACAAGTACCCCAGAATCTTACTTGATTAGTAACTTTTGATTTAGTTTATTCTTTCCACACAACTTTTTTTTTGTTGTAGTAACAGTAAAATATTTTACAAACCTGTTTTTGTATAACATCCATTGTAGACAAGTGATTTTTCTTTTCCTCTAGGCAGACATAGCTCTGATTTAGTTTTTGAACATCTTGTAACTGGTTTTGCTACCCCTGTTTTAGAGTGGCTGTATCCCCAAATTAAACATCAAAACCGTCGTTTTAAAAATTTTGAATCAATATCATCAACAATGAAAACCTGAGTCACAAGGCATTTGTTGAAATTCAACATGTTCAGTTCAATATCTTTTTCAAGACACATTTTTTTGATGCGTAATAAAAGACAAGGCCTAAGGAATAACAAAACTCTCAACTATTTATCCATTTTTTTAAAATAATTTTGACGAAAAAAGAAGTAATCCATACTTCAGTAAATGGAACAGATTTATTTTGTTCTTAAAATCACAGCAAAGGTTAGACAAAAAAAAAAAAATCCAATGTTGTAACAAGAGTTTTATGGAAACATTTTTTTTTACACACATCTACATTATCCATGCATTCAAGTGAACACTACCTAAAAGTAAATTATACAGGGATACACGTTTGCAATGTACAACCCTCTTTTTGTTTCATCCTATCTGGCAGTTTGTTGTGAAACTGATAGAAACATTCCATATTATCTACATTATTATTGATATTAATAATGTATTATTATATTTGAGAAGTACCATACCTTTCATATGCCGTGTTTAATGTTTATATGTGTATTCCATATAGGATAAGTTTATATATTCTTGGCCTGTTTCTGTGAGCAATTTCAGAGAGTTCAGACTGAGGATCAGTACAGGGTTAGTACATGCATAAGGAATGATCTAAGCCATTTATTATAATCTCTTTGACATGTCCTGTTTCGGGTCACAGGAATGCACAGGAACTCCTCATCTTATAGATTAGTGTTTTATGGATGTTCTGTTAGATTTACATTCTTGTCACCAGAGTGTCTGTGATGTCCACCTGGATAAGCTCAGTTATCAGGACTTTCTGTCTGTCCCTCTCCTTTCCTCCTCATATCCCATCCTCCCCCTGCTTTCTCCTACCTATATATGTCAGAGTTAGAAGAATGGATCCTTTAGGGATTCTAAGCGTGTCTGAATGCCATGCTTTGTAATTCTTCCCCCAAAGTGGCCATTGGGGTGACTCCTTATATTTTTGTAATAAATGTACATAAATTCAACTTTCCACCTGATTTTTGACTTTGAATAATTTAAGCTCAAAATTATTCTAACATTTTGGCACTCCGAACAGCGGATCCACAAATCTCTGTTTTTCCGGCGCCTCTGCTTGATTTCAGCAAGTGCACAGCTGATAAAAATACCTTCCCAGGCTGAGTGAAAAAAAAAAGGCTCATTGTTACTGCAGTGAAGGCATTTCAGACCAGGGCGCTGGAACTGACTGGGTGACGGATCTGAGAATCCTACAGGTGGCTTGAATGTAAGTACATTTGTTGTTGTTCATGGATAAAAGATAGTGAGATTCCCCAGACTGATCGTACACTGCGAAAAGCTGAAGGGGTGAAACTACCGGCCTGATTGCTGGGTTATTTTTGCCCACGGTGAGCGGTACAGTAATAATCCTTGGGAGGAATGAGGTTTTAACTCTGCAAAACGGTGACCGTTATCGCAAGCCCGGGTAAGTAATCTTAGAAACCTCTACTATCTACGTCCTAGTAAGTGCAGTGGAGGTCTGGAAGTGCATGCAAAGAAAAAAAAGGAAAGATTCGTGGTCTTTTAACCGCAGACATTTGACGTCCTGTGGAAAAGTCATGTGATCCCAGAGAAGTAAATTTTCGGGGACAGATTCATGCCTTTTTGACCACTTCTGCTTATGGTCCAGGGTTTGGACTTTCAGCATTCGTGGGGAGGTTATGTGAACCCTGAAGGGAAAAGTTTTTTTCATGGAAGATTCGTGCCCTTACCGGGTCTGCTTATTGCCCATGGGACTTCCCCCGCTACGGTGAGCTATTGCAAGATGCCGGGGGAGGAGGTCTTACTTTGAGCTTTCGGCACACAGTGGAGGGGTTAACGTGACCGTTGAAATATTTTATTTTGTGAGTTTTAGATAAAAGTTACTGCAGTCTGAACTTGTTTTGTCTTAGTGTTACATGAAATCCGCTTCGGTGTGAAGCAGAGGCTGGGTTCCCACGGAGACGGAGTGAATAGAGTATGAAATTGATGGTTGCGATTTTTTCTGGTATATGTGGAACATGAAAGGATTGATTAGTTAATTGTTATCCTTTTGAGAAGTGTTTAAAATTATAGGTATTTGAAAATAGTAGCTTTGAGCAAAAACAATGGACTGGTGTGTTTTTACGGCAGTGTAAAAAAAAAAAAAAAGAAGGGGAGCTTCACGCTGCAAGTGGCGGTGTGGGGGTTGCCATATCTGTGAGTTTTTCTGCTAAAAGTTGCCAGTTCCGGAGATTGATTGAAGTAATTCTCATGCTGTTTTGGGTTTTGGCATGAACCTAAAAGTCTTTATTGTATGACCTTGTGGAGATAATGCAAAAGAGAACATTTCTGTGGGCCCTGTTTGTCTGTGTGTGTCTGTCTGTGTGTGTGTATGTGTGTCCTTGAGAGGAAAAAAAAAACAGAGAGAGAGAGAGAGAGAGAGAGAACTTGGGAAAAAAATAGAAAATACTGTGTAGCTACTGATTTGTGTGTAAAAACTTGGTAAAAGGGAAAATGAAAAAAAAATCTATATATGGGTATTTTTGCAGATTTGGGGGGTTTTACCTTTTCTTTCAGTCTAACTTTGTGGGTTTTCACTCTAATGTTGCGTACGTGATGAACTATTTACATATTTTTAAAGCCAATATTTTCATTCCCTCCAGTTTTTTTTTCTTTGGAAAATTAAAAACCTTGAGCTATTTTTATTCAATTTTTTGAAGTATCACTGACTTTTATTGACTCAATTGCCTTTTTTCTTTGACTGAAGCGTAACAGTGCACTTTACAGGGAAAAAGGATGCAGGACTGACGTTCTCCTTCCCCCTGCCAAAACAAAACCAGCCTCTGGGACCCGGCTTCATCACCGTCCATGCTCTCCTCCCATCAACATGAAAGATACAGCTGAACATCTAAGTTAAGTACAAATGCTTGCATCTTAATCAATGCTACCAGCATGACAATGTTGAAATTAACTGAACATTACAATATCATGCTGTCACTTAATAATGCCTAATCACTGAAGGCTTTATGTATACCCTATATTATATGATTCAAAGCATAGAGGTTCAAAAGAGATTGATAATTAATGTGTTTGTGCATACGATTTGCCAGAGACTACTGATTATCAAACAGAGGTCTTGGTAATTGTATGTCATATTGTTGCTTTGTTTAAATAATACTGTACTCACTTTTTAATAAATGACATATGCAATCTTATTTACATTTTGACCCTGGGCCTGTCCATGTAAAAAAAAAGGGGGGGGGGGTGGAGAACGCAAGAGCAGGATCTGAGACAGTTCATGCTGTGACTTTTTCCCTCCTAAAAGAACACAGCAAGATAAGAATGAATTTTTTTTATTATCGGGAGATGGTAAAAAAAAAAAAAAAAAAGAGACAGAAATAGCACAAGATTTCTGGTAAACTGGAGAAAGGGAATTTAATTTCAATGGTAAACTCAGACTGATTAGCAGCGGGTGGAGTCAGCCAAGAGAAGTTGTGTCAGGCTGACCTAGATAACATAAACAGACAGAATCAGCAAAAAAAAACAAAAAACAAACAAACAAAAACAAACAAAAAAGCAAAACACAGACCACGGATTGGGGTCCTGTGCCATAAATTCCTGAAAACAGAGATTAGGCCTACATTTCCAGTTACTAATTTTAACTGCTGCATTGGTTTAAGGCTTCTAATATATGACACTGTTTTGTTTAAACATAATCCTAAACTAGTGATTACCCATGTCAGTTGGTAAAACATTTACTGATTCACAGAATATTGAGCGAATACTTGCTGTGAATAGCAAAATCATATTCAAATTGTGGAAGCTTTAGGTGTAATTTAAAGGTTTTTCTGCTATTGTTCATTCTGCATTTTTCAAAAGGAAAGGGAAAGCATTCACAAATTTTTTTAGCTTTCACCAGGAATTAGATTTGCCAAATTAACAAGGAATCATAACATCACCATTACCTTTCAATTTAATAAATCCTTGGTGACATATGCAATATGTAATAAAATAATAAAAAAACAATAATTCACTTGTGTTTAACATTACATGCTATAATAAACAGTGGGATAAACAACTGAGATAAACATTTAAGGGACACAAAAATAATGATGATCACTGGAACATTAGTAAAATCAATTTATGAGGTGATAAAATTTGCACTCCTGTAGATGTAACTACTGAAGGTGCAGATGGGGTAGCCGTAGGGCTTTCCCCAAATTTTTCTTTGCAGGATAGCATCGACATTTGATCTTTGTGGGAGATGGGAGGAGGCCAGACAGTGTATGAGTGCTGGAGGGAGCGACGGTGGCCATGGGGGAAGGACCTCTCAGTTGACAAGCATTTTTTGAAGCTAAGTAGAATAAATGACATTGCAAATGACATAAAGCATAACAATTTAAATGTCTTTGACTTTTAAAAAATGTAGTGTTCATATGATTTCACACTGCAGGATACATCTGATGCCACTCACCACATAATGGTGTGACAATATCACATTTCAGAAATGTGACAGTAATAAGGAATGTGTTTTCCTGGTGCTCAGCCATGGCCGAGCTGGGCCTCGGGACTACAGTCCACCCCATAATTTACCAAGGAATATATAAAATGAGGCATTCCTTGTACAAAATTAAGCCAAATTCTAATTAGGCAATATGTACACCTTTCCATTGACTGAAGGAGTGTGACACAACCTTTCACAAGGATTCACTTACACAAATTCAACCTGTCTGTGTTCAACTGGACAAACTGATCTTACTTATCAATGCTAAGTCATATCAAATCTGCAAAGACAGTTATAGTGTTTTTTCCTAAATGGAATTTGTAAATTGGTTCAAGAGATCACACAAAAGAAGCCATGATTCTTGAAACCTCATTTTGAAGGAGCTGTACTACTCACAAATTTTCATCTAAATTAACTGTGTGTAACACATAAAAAGTGGTAACACGCTTCCTTCTAGTAAAAGACACTGCCCGTCAAGCAAATACCCTGTAACTTTGCTGCATGTGCATCTCCAGGCATCAAAAGGGGGGTACCAAAGAAATTAATTAGCAAAAAATAATTAGCAATCCTCAGAAAAATAGATAATACATAAAAATTATCAATAGATGATCAATAATGAAGAGAAAAATATGAATAAAACCGCTTGGTAATGAAATCACAACATTCAATAGGAGAAGTTAAAAGTTACATCAATAAAGTTCCAGATATTTAAGGAAATATCTGTAGATTATTGTAAAGGGAATATCATGTTATAAGAAACAAGGTAAACTGATAAGGAAGAAAACCATGCAAATATATGAGAAAAGTTCCAAATGTCTAAGAAAAGTCCAACTTGTGCTGAATTTATGTTTACTGTGGGACTTGATTTAGAATCTACTACAAAGACAATACAGATTCTTACTCAATTAAGAGAACAATGCTTTAGGGAGCTCAAAGCAAAATAATTTGATCTTCCCTGCACAAACTTAGTTTTTTCAAAACCTTTGCATGGATCTCATTGAACTAAGTAAGAGTGAAGGTAAAAATGTTTAGAAATTATTTACACACTTATTGAATATACAAAGGCTTTACCCTACACTAATTTAAATATTGCTATGGTGACACTGAAACCCTTAACTAAAACAATATCAAGATTTAAAATAGCTGAAATGATTTACTTAGATAATGGAAATGGAATAGGGGCAGCGCGGTGCTGAAGTGGTTAGCACTGCGGCAGCACAGCAACTCACCCTTGGCCGGGGGATCCTGAGGTTCAATCCCAGCCTCCGACCAACAGTGATCTGTGTGGAGTTTGCATGTTCTCCCCTTGTCTGCGTGGGTTTACTCCGGGATTTCTCCGGTTTCCTCCCACATGCCAAAAATATGCAACTTAGGTTAACTGGCATCAAAACTGGGGATTCTAAATTGTCCTTAGGTAAGACTGTGAGAGTGAAAGGTTGTCTGTCTCTCTGTGTTGGCCCTGCAATGGACTGGCGATCTGTCTAGAGTGTACCCTGCCTCTCACCCAAATATGCTGGGATAGGCTCCAGTGCCCCCGTGACCCGAAAAGGTTTAAGCGGAAGAAGATGGATGGATGGTTGGATGGAAATGGAATACACTTATGTAAATCAAATCATGTCACATTTAAGTGCAGTTCCTAAATTATTAGTACCAAACATTTACCTAGGAAACCACTTAGCTTACCATCACCAATCTACAAGATTAGTATAATATTCAAATAAGAAAATAGGGAGATTGTGAATGACAAACCCTATTATTGATGCCATTTAACTTAGGTGATGAGGAAGGGACCATGTGACGAAGGAACCGTGGAAGGTGCACCCATCTCTTGAGCAAACCAGGGGATCTGTTCATCAAAGGAAAGTGGACCAAAACTCCCTGGCAAGGACAGCACAAAGGTTATTCTGCTGACCCAAACAACCACGGAAAGCGAAGGATGTGGCACTTGGGTGCATCTAACATTTTACCCCACCTGAAACCCTCAGCAAGAGACTGTTTAAAAAAAAAAAAAAAAAAAAAAAAAAAAAAAAAAATATATATATATATATATATATATATATATATATATATATATATATATATACAGTATATATATATATATATATATATATCATCGTCGGCCTCCGTCGGTCTATGATGACCATGGAAGAGAATCCTAAACGTTTACTCTGCTGGAACAGCACCGCCTGTGTCTAAACAGGCCGATGCGTGAATGGCAGTCCCTATCACACAGGTCGTACTTGTGGGTGGTCTCCGTGCTGCTGGGTCTGTGGCGGTTCTTCCTGCGGGTCCTTTTTTCATCTGCTGCAGCAGTCAGTCTCTCTTCACCCGCCTTGAGCTGTCTGGTCAGGGTGCCTCTCCATTTGGAGCGGTCCGTTGCAAGGTCCTCCCAGTACTCTGTGTTGATCTCCAGGGCCTTCACGTCTCTCTTGCAGATGTCTCTAAAGCACAGCTGTGGGCAGCCAACGTCTCTCCTGCCAGTTGCCAGTTCTCCGTAGAGGACGTCTTTGGGAATTCTGCCATCCTCCATACAGTGAACGTGGCCTAGCCAGCGGAGCCTGCGCTGCCTGAGTAGAGTGAACATGGAGGGAAGGCCGGCGCGGGACAGAACTTCTGTGTTGGGCACTTTGTCCTGCCAGGATATGTCCAGGATGTGGCGAATGCAGCGCAAGTGGAAGGAGTTCAGTCTCTTTTCCTGCCGGGCGTATGTTGTCCATGTCTCACTCCCATAGAGCAGTGTGCTGATGATGCAGGCGTTGTACGCTGCCATCTTCGTCTTGACAGAGAGTTTGGGATTCTCCCACACTCATGTGGTGAGGCGAGCGAGTGTGAAGGCTGATTTTCCAATCCTCTTGTTGATCTCTGTATCAAGGGAGAGGTTGTTGCTGATCGTGGACCCCAGGTACGTGAACTGATTCATGACCTCCAGCTTGTAGCCGTCGATGGTGATGGTTGGTGGTGCTTCCGTGCCTTGCGCCAAGATGTTAGTCTTCTTCAGGCTGATGGTAAGCCCGAAGTCCTTGCATGCCTGGGAGAAGCGGTCCATCAGGGTCTGAAGCTCCTGCTGTGTGTGGGTTGCGACTGCGGCGTCGTCTGCGAACAGCATGTTTCTGATTAGAGCCTCACGTACTTTGGTTCTGGCTTTCAGGCGGGCAAGGTTGAAAAGCCTGCCGTCAGATCTTGTGTGCAGGTAGATTCCCTCTGTTGCTGTGCTGAAGGCATGCCTCAGGAGCATAGCAAAGAAAATCCCAAAGAGGGTTGGCGCAAGTACACAGCCCTGTTTCACTCCGCTGCGTATGTTGAATGGCTCTGAGACGTTACCATCGTGCTGCACTATCCCCTGCATGTTGGTGTGAAATGATTCAATGAGGCTTTGCAACTTTGGTGGGCATCCTATCTTTGGCAGGATCTTGAAAAGGCCCTCTCTGCTGACCAGATCGAACGCTTTGGTGAGGTCGACGAAGGCGACGTACAGGGGCATGTTCTGTTCTCTGCATTTCTCCTGGAGTTGGCGGATGGAGAATATCATGTCTACCGTTGATCGCTCAGCGCGGAAGCCACACTGAGACTCGGGGTAGACACGTTCGGCAAGCTTCTGTAGACGAACGAGAACAACTCGTGCGTAGACTTTGCCAACAACGCTGAGGAGGGAGATTCCCCTGTAGTTGTTGCAGTCGCTTCTGCCCCCTTTGTTTTTGTAGAGGGTGATGATCTTGGCGTCCCTCATGTCCTGTGGTACGGCACCTTCCTTCCAACACTGGCAGAGGACGTCATGCAATGGCAGCAGTAGGGCGGTCTTGCAGTGCTTGATCAGGTCAGGGGGCATGCCGTCGTTGCCAGGTGCCTTGCCAGCGGCCAAGCTATCAATGGCCTTGCTGAGTTCGTCGATGGTTGGCTCGGCGTCAAGTTCGTCCATGGATGGCAGGCAGTCGATGGCATCAAGGGCTGACGGTGTCACGGTGTTCTGTCTGGAGTAGAGGTCGGAGTAGTGTTCCACCCATCTCTCCATCTGCTTGTTCTTTTCTGTGATCATCTCCCCAGTGGAGGATTTGAGGGGGGCCGTCTTGCTCTGAGCCGGACCAAGTGCTTTCTTGATGCCATCGTACATACCACAGATGTTCCCTGTTATGGCAGCGGTTTGAATGTCTTGGCTGAGCTGAGTCCAGTACTCATTGGCACAGCGCCGAGCAGTCTGCTGAGCTTTGCTTCTCGCAGCCCTGAGAATCTGGAGATTCTTCTCGTTGGGGTACTTCTTGTACTCAGCAAGTACTGAGCGCTTGGCTTCAATGACGGGGGTCATCTCGGTCAACTTGGCATCAAACCAGTCCTGTGACTTCGAGGTCTTCTTCCCAAAGGTAGCCAAGGCTGTGCGGTGGATGGTGTTTCGCAGCTCTTCCCACTTCTGCTTTGCAGATTCTCCTTCTTGTGGTACACCAAGTTCCTTCTCAAAGGTGGAGGCAAACTGCTCAACAAGTTCTGATTGAGCTGTCTTGCTGGTGTCAATTCGTGCCTTTCCAGGTTGTCTAGCACGATGGAATTTCTTCAGCTGCAGCTTGACCTTGCAACACACCAATGAATGATCTGTGTCGCAATCTGCACTCTGGAACGAACGGGTGATAAGCATGTTCTTCAGTGAGGTGCGCCTGGTCAGGATCAAGTCCAGCTGGTGCCAGTGCTTTGAGCGCGGATGTTGCCAGGAAACCTTGTGTTGGGGCTTGGTCTTGAAGAACGAGTTTGTGATGCACAGATCGTGATACGTGCAGAACTCGAGCAGCCGCTGTCCGTTGTCATTCATTCTGCCCACGCCAAAAGGTCCAAGACAGGAGGGCCAGGAGTCATGGTCAGCACCCACTCTGGCATTGAAGTCTCCAAGGAGAATGAGTTGTTCAGAGCTGGGGATGATCCTGACAGTTGTTGCGAGATTCTCGTAGAACTTGTCTTTTGCCTCTGGTGTGGCTGTCAGTGTTGGGGCATACACACTGACGAGGGTAACTGGGCCTTGAGTGGTGTTCAGGCGGAGGGTGAGGAGTCGTGCAGAGCCAGCGCTGCTCGGTTCCACCATCTTCAGCAAGGTGTTCTTCACTGCAAAGCCCACTCCGTGTTCCCTGTGTTCGTCACTGCCCTTTCCCTGCCAGTAGAACGTGTAGTCCTTCTCTCTCAGTGTGCCTGCGTCAGCCAACCGTGTTTCCTGGAGAGTGGCGATATCCACTCCCAGTCTCTTCAGCTCATTATTGATGATGGCAGTCTTCCTGGTGTCGTTGATATCCTTGAGGTTAGCAGCGAGTCCTGTCATCATAGTGCGGACGTTCCAAGTTCCCAGTTTTAGAGTTGGTCTCTTTTGTTTTATTTTCTTGCCTGGTGCGAAGGTTCTCAGCCTGCTGTTCGGACTTCTCCTCATCCCCATGCATCCAATGAGGAAAGCAAGCTGTGGCGGGACAACACCTTATTGGCTGGGGGCTGCCCAGCTTGAGGCGGGCGGTAGCTGTCCAGTGAGATCCGATGATCCTTCCCACCGTCGGGAATAACCCCTGGCGCTGCGCTGTACGCCAATTGAGCGGTGGCTTATAACCGGTAACTGTCATTCCCCGTGTTTTGTCTATGCCAAAGGCGAAGCTGGAGTGTCCTCTCCAGTGATCCGGTGTTCTACCTTCCAGCGTTGGGCGTTGGTAGGATTCAAGCCTGGGCAGGAAGATATGGAGGACAAGATGTTGCCCATGCAGCATGTCCCCCCTCTCCACGTCACTGATGAATCCAAAGGAACAGCAGGGCTGCTACAGTTTGGCACCAGCGCCGTTGCAGGAGCTGCCAGAACGATGTTGAGCACAACATAGAACTGCCTTAGGGGCTCCGACTCCGGATTTTTCCTCAGGGTTGACTCCCAAAGCCTTTCCCGTGACCGGGTATGCCGCAAGGCAGCGGAGGTTTGAAATCAGGGTTTACCTTCCCCTAGATGGGCTACCTTCCCAGGTTGACGAGCCACCATCTACCCGAAGCATCTGGTTTTAAGGCGCCAGAGATCTGCCCTCGCCCCTTCTCCTATTAGTAAAAGCAGTTCCGCCGGGCTTAGAGACTAAACCACACGGGCAGGCTAGGAGTTGGACTTAGTTGTCAGAGGCTTTTCGAGACGCACGCCATAAGGAGCATTTTATGAGCACTGGGAGCTTAACCCCAGTGCCGCTCCTGGCTATGACAACCTTGGAACCAAGGTTGGTTCCATATATATATGGAACCATATAAGGTTGGTTCCATATATATATATATAGTATCCTTATTTGAAAAAAAAGGAAAACAACAAATGACTAACTGTTTCTCTACACAAGTGTCAGCTGATGACTTGGCGTCCAGTAATGACCTCTGCTGATAGAGTAGCAGGCTGTTTGTTTATCATGACAAGGGAAGGAAAGGTGTGGTTTGTGTTGTTTTCTTATCATCCTCATCATCCTCTAGTAATACTTAATATTGGTTATTAAGTTGTTCCAATGCTTATACACTGTAGAGAATTGTTATGTTTGCTCCTTAATAACACTAACAATTAGGCAAAATATCTTTATTGCTAAAATAATGCAGCTACTACAGGCTGTTTGGTTTTTTTTAAGAGAGGCTATATACAGAAATAACATAGCAAACTTCATTTTGAATCACACCTGACACAACACATCACTCCACTGATTAGAAACATGATGACACTCCTTACTCCGTGAATGCAAGGTTAATTTCATCAGGGAACTCCTCTTTTTGAAGTGGGGATGTCCCCTTTCCGACAGCTTAACACTCTCTGAGTATGCAACAGCTTACAGTGCGTCTCTCCCCTGTACTGCTACCCTGCTTGACCAATGAAGCGAGCAAGTGTTATACCAAGGATCTACATTGTCAAAGGTCATGGAGTCACTGGGCATATTCGCATTTGTCTGGACGCTGGGCAGATCTGTGTACCCCATTTTGGCAACTGACCGTACCCTCATCATGTCGGCAGGGCAGGTGGGCAGGGTGAAGAGAGATGCTTTTCTACCACATGATGCCGTTCATGAAGCATGAGTGCAATTTCAGATGAAAAGTACAGGAATGAAGTTTTGTTTATTGTTTCTTTGAGTGAGAGTAGAAACAAAATACCTTAGGGATTAAAACACTTAATTGTAGACTACAATTATTTACAAAATTATGACAAAGGATAGAATGGTCCTTGATTGACTAATTACCACCCGTAGGGTGTAGACTACAATTATTTACAAAATTATGACAAAGGATAGAAATGTCCTTGATTGACTAATTACCACCCGTAGGGGTGTAGGCCTATTATATGAGATTATTGTATTACTTCTATCCATGAAAATGATGTAAATGGTCATATTAATACCTCAGATACTTATAGAAGTTAATGTTTCTCTTAATGGAGAAGTCTCATCATAAACTTGGTAATGATTTTTATAACTTCAGATTTTTCTTGTGTGAGTCCTTAATATGATGATGAGGATGGTGAGAGGGACAATACTGGCCTGAGGATGTTTCTGAAGGCTGCAATATAATTTAAGGCTGTTTTTAAGGCTGTTTCATATTATTTTCTATGTTCTTATTTGACACTGTCTGAAATTAATTTTAATCACTGCACATGTTCACTATTAATGACATATTCTATACATGTTTTTAACTTGCAAAGACACATAACAGCATGTAAATTCTTACACATATCCTTATATTAATTCATTCACTTTATTTTACTTTTATTTTTCTTTTAATCCTGATGCTTTATTAGGCATCAAGGGGGAATACAATAGAAAAATTCCGTATTATCTATATTATTATTGATATTAATAATGTATTATTATATTTGAGAAGTATCATACCTTTCATATGCCATGTTTAATGTTTATATGTGCATTCCATTTAGGATAAGTTTATATATTCTTGTCCTGTTTCTATGAGCAATTTCAGAGAGTTCAGACTGAGGATCAGTACAGGGTTAGTACATGTGTAAGGAATGATCTAAGCCATTTATTATAATCTCTTTGACATGTCCTGTTTCGGGTCACAGGAATGCATAGGAACTCCTCATCTTATAGATTAGTGTTTTATGGACATTCTGTTAGATTTGCTTTCTTGTCACCAGAGTGTCTGTGACGTCTGCCTGGATAAGCTCAGTTATCAGGACTTTCTGTCTGTCCCTCTCCTTTCCTCCTCTTATCCCATCCTCCCCCTGCTTTCTCCTACCTGTATATATCAGAGCTAGAAGAATGGATCCTTCAGGGATTCTAAGCATGTCTGAATGCCATGCTTTGCAATTCTTCCCCCAAAGTGGCCATTGGGGTGACTTCTTATATTTTTGTAATAAATGTACATAAATTCAACTTTCCGCCTGATTTTTGACTTTGAATAATTTAAGCTCAAAATTATTCTAACAGAAACAAAGATAGTTTAAGTAAAGCATGCAAATTTAATAAAACAAACATTTTATTACATCTCTGTGTCAGTTTTTTCAGACTCTGCGTCAGAATCAATATCCAGGTCTGTATCACCGTCCATATCACAACTATTCTGTTGGTCAGAATCGCCCACAAAATCCTCGTTGTCAGAATTGCCCACAAACTCCTCCTCCCGAAAGTTCTCAACATCCAGACGATACGGCGAATAGTCCTCAACTCTTTGGAAACGATGAGCCATTTTCTCATTGCCTGCAAACAGCATTTCTGAAATTTCAGAAATCTTGGGGGTGATGCGTGGTGTTTGTCTAAGTTCGTGAAGGAAAGCCTCTGTAATTCCGACGTACACCGGTATACAAGTATACATGTAGTTTAATTCAGTCAGTCTCTGGAGTGCTGGAATGAAGCGCCTGTTCCGCAGTGTTTTTGTGAGCCAGAAAGAAATACTCGGACTCCACCGGGCAATCATGGTGGTTTTGATCGAAGTGGTTGATCCGACAACCATCGCATGTTTCTTCTCTGTATTTATACATCAAGAAATCTTATCAACCCAAATTTTACTATGTCCAGAAATACAGGCGGTAGATGATCCATCATATACAGACGTGGACAAAATTGTTGGTACCCCTCTGTTAATGAAAGAAAAACCCACAATGGTCACAGAAATAACTTGAATCTGACAAAAGTGGTAATAAATACAAATTCTATAAAAAATCAACCAATGAAAATCAGACTGCTTTTGAATTGTGGTTCAACAGAATTATTTAAAAAAAACAAACTCATGAAACAAGCCTGGACAAAAATGATGGTACCCTTAACTTAATATTTTGTGGCACAACCTTTTGAGGCAATCACTGTAATCAAACGATTTCTGTAACTGTCAATGAAACTTCTGCACCTCTCAGTAGGTATTTTGGCCCACTCCTCATGAGCAAACTGCTCCAGTTGTCTCAGGTTTGAAGGGTGCCTTCTCCAGATGGCATGTTTCAGCTCCTTCCACAGATATTCAATAGGATTTAGATCAGGGATCATAGAAGGCCACTTTAGAATAGTCCAGTGTTTCACTCTTAACCATTCTTAGGTGTTTTTAGCTGTGTGTTTTGGGTCATTATCCTGTTGCAAGACCCATGACCTGCACCTGAGACCAAGCTGTCTGACACTGGGCAACACATTTCTCTCTAGAATACCTTGATAGTCTTGAGATTTCATTGTACCCTGCACAGATTCAAGACACCCTGTGCCAGATGCAGCAAAGCAGCCCCAGAACATAACAGAACCTCCTCCATGTTTCACAGTAGGGACAGTGTTCTTTTTTTGGTATGCTTCATTTTTGCGTCTGTGAACATAGAGCCGATGTGCCTTGCCAAAAAGTTCCAGTTTTGTCTCGTCCGTCCATAGGACATTCTCCCAGAAGCTTTGTGGCTTGTCAACATGCAGTATGGCAAATTCCAGTCTGGCTTTTTTATGATTTGTTTTCAACAGTGGTGTCCTCCTTGGTCGTCTCCCATGAAGTGTACTTTGGCTCAAACAATGACGGATCGTGCGATCTGACACTGATGTACCTTGACCTTGGAGTTCACCATGAATGTGTTTAGAGGTTGTTCTGGGCTCTTTTGTTACCATTCGTATTATCCGTCTCCTCCTGCGGCCAGGTGCAGGGAGTCTTATATAAGTCAGGGTCTTATAGCCTTTACCTTTAACATGCTTGTCTATAGTTTTCTTTCTAATCTCCTGAGACTACTTTCTCCTTTGCTTCCTCTGGTCCATGTTTAGTGTGATACACACCATGTCACCAAACAGCACAGTGACTACTTGTCACCCTTTAAATAGGCCGACTGACTGACTACAAGTTTGTAGACACCTGTGATGTTAATTAGAGGACACATCTTGGTTGAACATGTCCCTATGGTCACATTATTTTCAATCTTTTCTAGGGGTACCATCATTTTTTTCCAGGCCTGTTTCATGAGTTTGTTTTTTAAAATAACTCTGCTGAACCACAATTCAAAAGCATTGTCTCATTTTCATTGGTCAATTTTCATTGAATTTTTATTTATTACCACTTTTGTCAGATTCAAGTTATTTCTGTGACCATTGTGGGTTTTTCTTTCATTAAAAGAGGGGTACCAACAATTTTGTCCACGTCTGTATATTGGGTCATCTTCCTCCAAAACCATGTCGAGGCCTATAGAGGGAGAACTGTGTGGAGGGTCAGTGGTGTATTCTTCAGCATCCATAGAACAGATCTGCTCCATTGCAGAAGGGAGGGTAGGTGAAGACAATTGAGGAGGACCCTCACCATCCAGGGAGCATGTTTGTGAAGCCGGGGTCATCCTTGCTCAATAATTTTTCACAAGGGTCTTGTTCATAATATTGTTGGAGAGTCACACATGGGTTTGCCTGCATTTTGGTCTGGGTAAAATGGCTGGTCGGGCGGTCTTCTTTTAAAATGGGGGGGCAGGATTAGTTGTGGGTATGTACGATGGCATCAAGAAAGCACTTGGTCCAGCTCAGAGCAAGACGGTCCCCCTCAAATCCTCCACTGGGGAGATGATCACAGAAAAGAACAAGCAGATGGAGAGATGGGTGGAACACTCCTCCGACCTCTACTCCAGACAGAACACTGTGACACCGTCAGCCCTTGATGCCATCGACTGCCTGCCATCCATGGACGAACTTGACGCCGAGCCAACCATCGACGAACTCAGCAAGGCCATTGATAGCTTGGCCGCTGGCAAGGCACCCGGCAACGACGGCATACCCCCTGACCTGATCAAGCACTGCAAGACCGCCCTACTGCTGCCATTGCATGATGTCCTCTGCCAGTGCTGGAAGGAAGGTGCCGTACCATAGGACATGAGGGACGCCAAGATCATCACCCTCTACAAAAACAAAGGGGGCAGAAGCGACTGCAACAACTACAGGGGCATCTCCCTCCTCAGCGTTGTTGGCAAAGTCTACGCACAAGTTATTCTCATTCGTCTACAGAAGCTTGCCGAACGTGTCTACCCCGAGTCTCAGTGTGGCTTCCGCGCTGAGCGATCAACGGTAGACATGATATTCTCCATCCGCCAACTCCAGGAGAAATGCAGAGAACAGAACATGCCCCTGTATGTCGCCTTCATCGACCTCACCAAAGTGTTCGATCTGGTCAGCAGAGAGGGCCTTTTCAAGATCCTGCCAAAGATAGGATGGCCACCAAAGTTGCAAAGCCTCATCGAATCGTTTCACACCAACATGCAGGGGATAGTGCAGCACGACGGCAACATCTCAGAGCCATTCAACATACGCAGTGGAGTGAAACAGGGCTGTGTACTTGCGCCAACCCTCTTTGGGATTTTCTTTGCTATGCTCCTGAGGCATGCCTTCAGCACAGCAACAGAGGGAATCTACCTGCACACAAGATCTGACGGCAGGCTTTTCAACCTCGCCCGCCTGAAAGCCAGAACCAAAGTACGCGAGGCTCTAATCAGAGACATGCTGTTCGCAGACGACGCTGCAGTCGCAACCCACACACAGCAGGAGCTTCAGACCCTGATGGACCGCTTCTCCCAGGCATGCAAGGACTTCGGGCTTACCATCAGCCTGAAGAAGACTAACGTCTTGGCGCAAGGCACGGAAGCACCACCAACCATCACCATCGACGACTATGAGCTGGAGGTCGTGAATCAGTTCATGTACCTGGGGTTCACGATCAGCAGCAACCTCTCGCTTGATACAGAGATCGACAAGAGGATTGAAAAATCAGCCTTCACACTCGCTCGCCTCACCACACGAGTGTGGGAGAATCCCAAACCCTCTGTCAAGACGAAGATGGCAGTGTACAATGCCTGCATCATCAGCACACTGCTCTATGGGACTGAGACGTGGACAACATACGCTCAGCAGGAAAAGAGACTGAACTCCTTCCACTTGCGCTGCATTCGCCACATCCTGGACATATCCTGGCAGGACAAAGTGCCCAACACAGAAGTTCTGTCCCGCGCCGGCCTTCCCTCCATGTTCACTCTACTCAGGCAGCGCAGGCTCCGCTGGCTAGGCCACGTTCACCGTATGGAGGATGGCAGAATCCCCAAAGACGTCCTCTACGGAGAACTGGCGACTGGCAGGAGAGACATTGGCCGCCCACAGCTGCGCTTTAGAGACGTCTGCAAGAGAGACATATAGGCCCTGGAGATCAACACAGAGTGCTGGGAGGACCTTGCAACGGACTGCTCCAAATGGAGAGGCACCCTGACCAGACAGCTCAAGGCAGGTGAAGAGAGACTGACTGCTGCAGCAGATGAAAAAAGGACCCGCAGGAAGAACCGCCACAGACCCAGCAGCACGGAGACCACCCACAAGTGCGACCTGTGTGACAGGGACTGCCATTCGCGCATCGGCCTGTTCAGCCACAGGCGGTGCTGTTCCAGCAGAGTAGATGTCTAGGATTCTCTTCCATGGTCATCATAGACCGACGGAGGCCGACGACGCAGGATTAGTTGTGGGAAGTCGTGGGAGTGGCGTCATCTGGGAAAGCTTTTTTCACCATTACCACACTTCTTGTGGTATGGCTGGAAATGAAGAGGGCTTTGAGTTTTTTGCCTTTCTCATCAACCATTTTGACCCACACTGCTGTAGACAGGCATAGCGTTGTCTGGAACACACCACATTCAGAATTGAAATTCTGCAAGACAAATTCGTCATCAGATGCCACCTGATGAGTGGCATGGAAGTACCACTTCCCAGATGGTGAAGCCTTTGTCTCCCACACACTACTATCCAACACGTTCCTGGTAATGAATGGCGGTTGTTGTTCTTTCACTCGCACAGGTGTCTGGGTCTGTTTGTCTTTTGTACCAGGCTCGTTTTCCACCTCTGTCTGTTGGTGATGTACATCGTTTGTTTTCAGATCAGTGCAGACAACATGTTCCAGTACACTCCAGTCACTCGCTGTAAGTGTGGCTTTTCTGGAGAGCAGACGAAAAGTTTTCCCTTCATCCAGCTGGTAAAAACACAGTTTGCCACTTGTGTAGTTGAACACATAACCCCATCTACCTCCAGCTTCTAAATGAAATTCCTCCTGAAGACTCCCGGTCGCGGGGGTCTGCACGCACCACAGATACAACATTCTCTTTTTCGAGGCTAATCCTGGACTGGTTTGGAGGAAGGTGGAGTCAGGTGTCTCGCTGATCAGATGAAGGTCACGAGGTCTTTCTGTCTCTTTCGTGAAGATCGTTAATTTTTCTGATTTGGGGCTACTTATCGAGTTTTTGTATGCTCCACCCCTGTAGTTTCATTGGATGAATGGCGGGCGCCACCTCTAGGTCATCATTGGACAGGCCATCATACCCTCCCTGCCCTCTTATTGGTTAAGGTGGGTCGCAAGCTTATAAAGGTTGGTGGGTAACCAAATTCACAAACTACGGGATATGATAGATGTTTCACACTTGAGAATATTCCATTTTATTTGTTCACATGCCTCATAACACACATAAAATAACAACATATAAAAAAATCGTTTACTTTTTGGTTTGTACATCAACACATGAATTAAAAAAAAATCATAAACTTTGTTTTCTTCAAATTTAAGATGACTTTTTTTTTTTTTTTTTAATCAAACCATGTTTTTTAAGCCTAACCCTTTCACTTTCAATGTTTGGTGGCAAAACTTTCAAGTTATTGCTTGAGCTAAAAAGTTTAGGTCTGAGGGTAGAATATTGTGCCAGCCTGCATTTCAGTGTATAGACAGGTAGATTTTATACCTGAAAACTGAACATATTGTTTTCTGTTCTTTTAATTTTTTTTTCCTATTTTTCTAATTTATATGGTAAAATGGTATGAGCTATGTATCAAATTCTTTTAAAAAGTCCATAATAACTGGGACATGATGCTGCAGGTTAGCTTTAGTTCTTTATCGTTGTTTTTAATTGTAGAGTTGTGTTGATTTTTAGGTGTAATGACACAGATGTTTCTGTGTGCTGAATGTGGTAGACATAGCCTGCTAAACTTTTCTCCCGAAAAGCAGGAAGGAATAAACACTGATTGGCTGAGTGATCAAGTTAAAATGGTAGATGTGATTTCAGAAGATGTATTTTAGAAAAGCAAGTGATCGCACAATATTTTATCAACACTTGCTTACAACATACCAGTTGGTAATTCAGTATTTTTCGCTACAGAAATTAAAAAAAAAAAGTCATACCTTAAAAGGAAACTACCTTTCTAGCTACCATCAAGTAATGCAGACAAAAAAAGTTATCTTTAGCTTATTTTTTTAAAGCAAACTTTTTTTTTCTTTCTTTCTTTCTTTCTTTCTTTTTTTTTTTTTTTAGAATTTGGCACGGTAAATACACTTGTAAATGATAAAGCTATGTTTTGTGTGAGTACAAAAAATGCAGCTTGTCACTTTTTTAAACTAGAAAAGCACTCGGAGAGCGCAGACCTCTGCCAAGCGCCACTGTTCCCCCGGTGATCTGGATCACCACCAAAATGTAATCATCTGTAGGATACCCCATTTCTGACAATCTCTGAAAATTTCATGAAAATCCGTCGATAACTTTTTGAGTTATCTTGCTAACAAACAAACAGACAGACAGACAGACAAACCAACGCTGATGAAAACATAACCTCCTTGGCGGAGGTAAAAATAACTAGATACTTGAGAAAAGTATTCTTATGAATTTTGTGTGCTTAATGTGTTTTAGTGAACTTACTCTTGTAAAGTTTTGAAAAGAGTAAATCTTTGTTAGTGGTGTGATTAGTGTAACTGGAATAATTGTGCAAGTATGAAAACGAAGTAGCATGCTGCAGAGAATCTGATCATCACACAGATTGTGTGTGTGTGTGTGGGGGACCATCAAACACTTTTTGACTGGTGGGTGATGTGTCACATCTGGTGACTGTTTGATGGGGGCTGTCAGCCAGAGGAATGTTAAATTGCTACCGCAAAATAAACCACACTTTTAAATGATAAAGTTTTTGAAAAGAAGAAATCTCTGATTAATGTAAGTGGAATAATTTTGCAAGTATGCTGGAAAGTTGCATCTAAGTTTTGTTGAAAGTATAATGCTTCTGTAACTTGTTGTGTCAATAATGAAAATCATTTTTGTTAAACTATAGCAAACTTCTCAACTTGTAAATGATAAAGTTTTGAAAAGACTTAATCTTTGATTGTTAGTGATGTTAAACGTATTAGGGATAAACGTTACATCCTGCCATAGAGGTTTTAGGTGGTGATATCAAAGACAAATATGAACACATGCTGGTTGTTTCAAGTATTAGTGTTTAAAGGTTTGCCTTAAGACTGTTTCAGATAACAGCAAACTAGTATAAAAAAATCTGAGTCACAAGTCTGTCTTTATTGATGAAAGAAGTAAATACATTTAATGACAATTGGTTTCCACAGTTTTTTATAGAATTCATAGTGTGAAAAATGTTTTTGAATGATTAGAAAGTTGATAAATGTCTCTAAAAAACAAAGGATTGTTCCTGTAGTGAAAATAGATTGGGATTTCTACAGTAGGGACATGAGACAGAGGGAAGTTTTTTTTTTTTTTTAAAGATAACACTTATGTGTCGGGAGCTAAAAACAACTGAATTTGTGTGTGTGTGTGTGTGTGCGCCCGCAAAGCTCAAACACTTTTTGAGTGGTGGCCAGACAGCCAAATGGAGATGCCATTTAAGACCCATTTGATGTAAAGCTGCAGACGGTTTGACATAAGCTTTGACATAAGCTGGACAGAACACTAGGGATGGCAGTTTGAATGCTGAAAAAAACTGTAGACTGATTTAGTAAAGTGTTTTTTCAATTACCCATCCTGTACAAAAGCTCAAGTCATATGGGATGGTAAAAGAACACGCAGCTGCACAGACTGCCAAAACCCTATCCAAATTCTGGTTTAAAGTTGTCATGAGTGGTTGAAAAAAAGTCTGCCTTAAAGTTTTTTGTTTTTTTTTATTTAAGTTTTTGTAAAGGGTATACAGGTCGTTACAGCATTTCATTGTTTACATTTTCATCACATGTTCCCTTATTTTTTGCTATTTGACAACATTGGTAGGATAATTATTACAACACCCCCCCCCCTTTTTTTAAGTGAAAGAAAAAGTGAAATTAAGGAGAATTAAATAAAAACAAAACAAAACAAACAAAAAAACGAATAAACAAACAAACAGAACAGCAAAAAACAAACAGAAAATTAAGTAAATAAAAGTAAAAGAGCATCTGAGTAGCATTGGAACAAAGAGCGGTGCCATTATTGAAATGGTATTTGTCAAAGATTAGATCTAATGGAAGACACATATGCGATCCAGGGTTGCCAAAAGTTCATGAACCCATCCATGTCCTGTCTCAGTGTGAATGTCAACTTTTCCATTGAGTAAATGTCTTGAATCACGTTAATCCAATCTTCAGGTGTAGGACAGTCCTTCAGCATCCATTTTTTAGTTAGAGCTTTTTTACTTGCCAATATTAAAACATTGAATAAGTATTTATCTCCTCGTCTTTCCAGTGAGTCCGGTAGTAAACCCAAATACAAAGTTACAAAAGAAAAGGGAACTGTTATTTTGAATATTTTCCCCAATATTGTCTGTACATTGGTCCAATATTGGTGGATAATTGGGCATGACCAAAACACATGAAAATGATTTGCAGTCTTTTCACCACACAAGCGCCAACAGTTCAATCCCTTATGGGTAAATTTGTTTTGTGCAGGTGTTCTGAAAAATCTTACCAAATTTTTCCATCCAAATTCTCTCCACTGCAGGGAAGAGGTACTTTTCCATTGCTGTTTATTTAGCTTTTCCCATATTTCCAATTGTAAAGTGAAATTCCCCTCTTTCTCCCATCTCTCTTTTATATATGATGTGTTGTCTCCTTTTAAGTCTTGAAGACCTTGATATATTTTAGAAATGTATCTGATCCCTGGGATCCCTTTATATGCCATTAAGAAGACCTTCAGAACACCTGACTGGGCCCTTTCCAAATCCTCCTTTTTAAGTGTATTGTTTATGTGGTGTCTAAGCTGAAAGAACCTGTAAAGATCTTGATTTATTAGACCTTGTTTTTTCAAATCTTCAAAACTTCTTAAAGTTTGCCCCTTAAAAAAATCGTAATATTTTATCAGCCCTTTCTCTTTCCACTCTTTAAATCTAGTGTCTGTTTTATTGGGGGTAAAGTCTTGATCATAGGCAATCCATTGCAGAAGTCGATAGGGCTCTTTAGCTTGATTCTCTCTGACTATCTTAAACCAAATTTTTAGCGGGGTCTCTATCCACGGGTTGGTGTTATTCAAGAGTTTAGTTAAGGCATTGTTCCCTATTATTGCCTGTAGGGGGATGTCACTTGTTATTTGGCATTCCATCTCCTTCCATTGTGCAGTGTAGACTGGGTTACATATCTCTACTAAAGTTTTAATTTGTGCAGCTATAAAATAGTCCCTGATATTTGGCAGTGCGAGCCCACCTTTGTCTTTGTTTAGCTGTAGGGTTCTATATGTGATTCTAGGTCTCTTACCCTGCCATATGAATCTTGAGATCCTTCTGTCCAGCTCCTGCCATGTTTTTTTGGGAGGTTCTACCGGTATTGTTTGGAAAAGGTATAGAAGACGTGGAAGTATATTCATTTTGACTGCTTCAATTCTTTGTGCAGTACCTAAGAATGGTATCATATTCCATCTTGCTAGGTCAGATTTTATTTTAGTCACCAGTGGATCATAGTTTAGTGTTATAATTTTGTCGAGTTGTTTCGGGATATTGACCCCCAGATATTTCATAGATTCCAACTCCCAGTTAGTTTTGAGTTCATTTAGTGAAAACTGATTTGGGTCATAGTTGAATGTTAAGACTTGAGTTTTACGCATGTTTAATTTGTACCCCGATAAATCTCCATAGTCTGAAAAAACTGAGATTAGTTCTGGTAGAGAAGTGTCTGGCTGCCCTAGGTATATTAAAATGTCATCAGCAAAGAGTGCTATTTTATGTTCCTTCTGACCAAGTGTAATACCTTGAATTTCTTGATTTTGTCTTATCCATTGGCTCAGAGGTTCTATGAAGATTGCAAAGAGCAGTGGAGACAGGGGGCAGCCCTGACGACATCCTCTTTCCAGCTCAAAAGATGATGATAAATTACCGTTAATCCTTATTTTAGCTGTTGGTTTTTTTATATAATGCCTGTATAGTTCTAATGAAGTTGTTATGAAAATTGAAACTGGATAAGATTCTATATAGGAAAGACCAGTCAACCGAATCGAATGCTTTTTCAGCATCTAATCCCAATATGACTGCATTTAAGTTATATTTTTTTATATGATGAATTATGTGTAAAGTGCGTCGAATGTTGTCTTGTGTCTGTCTTTGTCTTATAAAACCTGTTTGGTCTAAGTGAACTAAGTCTATCAGTATGTTTTCTAACCTTTTGGAAAGGATAGTGGTAAAAAGCTTATAGTCCTGATTTAATACACTGATTGGTCTGTAGTTGGAGCATTCTAGTTTATCCTTTTCAGGTTTAGGTATAACTGCAATGACCCCTTCTCTCCAGGAGGGGGGGATTTCCCCTGTGTGGAGGACGTAGTTAAATGTTTTCAGGAGGAGAGGAGATAGTTGCTGTTTAAAGGTTTTGTACCATTCTGCTGTATAGCCATCTGCTCCTGGGGATTTGTTAGCTTTAAGTTTCATAATTGCTTTTTCCAATTCTTTAGGTTGTATTTCTGACAGTAGGGTTTTATTTTGTGAATCCGTAAGTTGGGGAAGGTTTAATGTGTTAAGTAATGTCTCAGATGCGTTTTTATGTTTTTTGTGTGAGTATAAGTTCTTGTAGTAATTCTTGAAGCTTTTAAGAATATCCTGAATTCTGAATTTTATTTCCTTTGATACTGGGTCTCTGATTTTGTAGATTGCTCTTTCCGTTTGTTGTTTCCTCAATTTATAGGCTAGTAATTTTGCCGATTTACTGCCTGTTTCATAGTGTTTTTGTTTCAGAAATGTAAGTTTCTTCTGGATTTCTATTGTGTAGATCTCATTTATTTGATTTTTAATTTCTTTAATCTTGAGCGAGCCATTAGACTGAGTGTTGTCTTTGTGTTCTTTTTCTAGGTTCTTGAGTTCTGACTCTAGTGTGATTAGTTTTTCTTGTCTCAGTTTCTTTTGGGTTGCCAGTTTTGCAATAATTTTTCCCCTTATTACAGCTTTGCACGCATCCCACAGTATTAAAGGAGATACTTCTCCATTATCGTTTTCTTCCAAATATCTGAGAATATCTGATTCCAATTCATCTTTCAGTAGTCCTTTCAGGACACTTGAATTCAACCTCCAGGAAAATGTATTATTTGTGTATTTTTGGATGTTTAAGTCCATATAGATCGGACTGTGGTCGGAGAGATCCATCAGTCCTATTTTACATGTTTTTACTCTTCCAATGTCTCTATTAAACATAAAAAGTAATCAATCCTTGAGTAAGATGAATGTGGCGTTGAATAAAAAGTATAATCTTTTACATTGGGGTTGAATTCCCTCCATACGTCACAGATTCCCATTTCTTTTAGTAGCATCCGAGTATTCTTACTTTGGGTGTTATTTTGATGTGAAGAATTACCTGTCGCATCCCAGTATGGATTCAGTCTTAGATTGAAGTCTCCACAACATATCACTAAACCTTGGGCTTTAGTTATCATTAGGTCGAATACATTTTTATAAAATTTCCATTTAGCCCCTGGTGGTGCATATACATTCAGCAGGGCGATATCTTCTCCCTCTAGCCGCCCAGTTACCAAACTGTACCTCCCTTCTTTATCTTTGTGTTCTGATTTTTTTTCAAATGTAATTTTGGTTGATATCAATGTCGCTACTCCCCTCCTCCTCCCTGATTTATATGAAGATGAAGAGATCATTTTAAACCCTTGTCTATTGAGTTTAGTGTGTTCCACGTTTGTTAGGTGGGTTTCTTGTAAAAAATATTATTTCTGCTTTGTCTTTTTTCATTTTGCGTAGAATCTTGGATCTTTTAACTGGATTCAGGATCCCTTTTACATTATATGAGGCTATTTTGGTTACACCCTGTTTCTCCATTGTATTTTCTTATTTAGTATAACAGTGTGGGGGCCCTGTTTTTTGCTAATCAGAAACTGAAAGAACATTAAGAACATAAAAAACATTAAGAACATAGTGTACGAGACTTTAAAACAAAAAACTGTCAAAAAAACTTCCTGAGCTGGGGTCTCTTTAAAGACCCTGTAAGAGCCCTGATGGAGTGTAGGCTCTGAGGGAAATTCCTCAAACTCCGTTACGTGTTGAGGGCCCTCTCTTACCCCTGTAAGTTGTCCCATGTTTTTAATGTGAATTTCAGATCCCAATCCGAATTTGTAATGATTTTTTTTTTTTTTATATGCCTATACCCTATGAGATTGTGTGCACCCTCCCACCCCCATCACAGCAAACATTCACTCTTATACAGTATTTGTTAGTGTGGGCAGAACATGTGGGTCATTGTTACATTTCTATTTTAACATGATTTTTTTCCCCCCTTTAAATTAAGAAGACATTTGTTTCTAATGCTATAACTGCTCCATGAAAGGTTTTACCACATGCTGATTCTGCATCTCCTTTAATGTTTGTTACCTTGTAGGAGGCGGGGTGGAAGTGCAGAGTGACTGAAAAGAAAAAAACAAAAAAAACAAAAAGGTCACTATTCCTTCCTGGAACTGGAAAGCTTATCTTTGTAGCTCTGGGGCTGGGTTTCCCGCTGCTGGCCCGTGGATTTTGAAGGTCTCTGAGTGGACCACGTTTGAGCTCTGATTTTCTCGCTCAGATCCGCTGCGGGTTTAAACACCGTTACCGGGAGTCCTCTCCTTGCCATGTCAGTTGTTGCTTCTTCCGCTGAATTATAGAGACATGACTCTTCACCGTAAAAGACCCTTAGCTTCGCCGGAAATGGCATCTGAAAGCGTAGATTCTGTTCCCGTAAAACCTTTTTGGCGTCGTTATATTCCCGTCGTTTTTTAAGAACCTCAGGGGCGTAATCGTGCTCCACGAAGACTTTTCTCTCATGATGCATAAATCCTTTTTTCTGCCAAGCCCGTCTTACAACCTCTTGTTTTATTTTGAAATTGGCGAATCTTACCACCACAGAACGTGGGGGCGCTTCCGGGGGTGGCGTTGCGGCTAATGTACGATGGGCTTTTTCTATCTTCAAATCGGTGGTTTGTGGAATATCCAACTTCTCTCTCAATAAGGATTCCACGCATTCCGCCACTGTGTTGAAACCATCTTCAGCTCCTTCTTTCAGACCGTGAATTCTGATGTTATCTCGTCTCTGTCTTCCTTCTTGGTCGGTTAGCTTAGCCTCCAGCCATGACTGTTTTCTGTGTAAATCCAGCACAGAATCTTCAAGCACTTTTACTCTTTCTTCAGCTTCCAAGATTCGGTTTTCGGCCTGGTCCATTCTGCTGTTCGCCTTTTTTAGATCCTCTCTGAATTCAAGAAATTCGGCCCGAAATCGTCGTATTTCGTCAAATAGCGATTTCAAGCTAATCCTTTTGTTAGCTAGGCCCAGGTCCTCGTCTTCTGAACGGAGGTCCTCTGGTTCAGATTCTGCGGTCGCTGTGCGTCCTGACCTGGGGAATGTCAGTTTCCTCTGCTTGTGGTTAGGCATGGTGTTATTGTCTTTTGATTTTTAATCTTCCAAAAATCCGTTAGGTCTGATTTTGAGGATGTTTTCCTTGGATTGAGTCTGGGAGTTTCAGCGTTAGGTTGCTATCACCATGGCGTCCAGACCGGAAGTCCTGCCTTAAAGTTTTAAAACTTTTTTTCAGATCACAGCAGATGATTAAAGGTTTGATTGAATAAAAATAATTTAACTGTTGGTAAATATCACGTACAAGTTGTGAGATGTTTTACAGAATTGTTTCACGCAATCATTAAATTAAATCACCCTTTATTGTCATGCAACTGTACAACCAATCATGTACAGTAGAACAAGACTGTGTTTTACCTATCTACTGTGTTAATCACACACACCCCAAGTGTAGAATCAGAGGGCCGCTGCCATGCAAGGTGCCGCCACAAATTTCCCTCCTCCATTCCATTATTGCTGAGCACCAAGCTGGACGGCAGGAAGTTCCACTTTTATATGGTCTTCGGCATGACCTGGCCGGGATTTGAACCCCTGCCTCCCGGGTGTGGGGCAGATGCTCTACCAACTGAGCCACCACTCCGGTGGTGGCTCAGTTGGTAGAGCATCAATGAGAAAAAAAACTTTCTCATCTCTGGATGACCAAAGTGCTTTACAGATCCTGCTATCCACCCATTCATGCACACATTCACACACTGATGGCGGCAGAGCTGCCATACACCACCACTCCACTCTTTAGAAGGTTGTTGTATGGTCATTTAAAAGTGTAAACACAAATTATAAAATGCTTTTATAGGAGAAATGTTAAATTTGCTAGTATCAGTCCAAAATAAACTAATCACCAAAAAATTGAAAATATAAATAGGAGAAATGTTAAATCCCCTAGTATCAGCACAAAATAAACTCTAATCTTCACAAGCATACAGGTAAGGTTTTTTTAAGTTAATTTTTTGTCATTATTGGGTTATTTGATTCCTTCCTCTTGTGTTAGGGTCAGCACCGACCCGTTTTAGTTTGTAAATGCATAAAAGAATCACTTAAAATTTGTTTATTGCATCAAGGCTTTTTGACTTTGTCAGGAACCTTGATTTCAACAAAATTAAACAATTTTTTTTTTCACTACATTATGTAGTGAAATGCTCTGGTTGAAATTATGTCCTTTGTGGTGTTAGGGTTGGTTTCGATCCGGTTATAAAAATAAGATTATAAAGCAATAATTAGAGCCAAAATTGAAATCATAAGTGCACTGTCAGCCTAACAAGGTAACCAAGAGATGACAAAAAAAAATTGGATGATAGATTATTGTTTTTAGTGTATTTTAAAGCTGATTTAACCTTCCTCTTGTGTTAGGGTCGGCACCGACCCATTTTAGTTTATTGCATCAAGGCTTTTTGACTTTGTCAGGAACCTTGATTTCAACAAAATTAAACAAAACAAATTTTTTTCACTACATTATAAAATGCTCTGGTTGAAATTATGTCCTTTGTGGTGTTAGGGCTGGTTTCGACCCGGTTATAAAATAAGATTATAAAGCAATAATTAAAGCCAAAATCGAAATCATAAGTGCACTGTCAGCTTAACAAGGTAACCAAGAGATGACAAAAAAATTGGATGATGGGTTATTGTTTTTAGTGTATTTTAAAGCTGATTTAAGACACGGGTTGAAACCGACCCGTTAACACCGGGGATAATAACAGAAAGCTAAAACAGGAGGGAAGTGGGTGCGAAAATGCACATTTGAAGGCTTACTTTTTGCACCGTTCCATCTATCCCAGTTTCGCCCGAAGACCTCTGGACTGCCAATGCACATTTTTTTCCTACATCTGGTTGACCCCTGACTGGGTTTGTGGATTACCCCACCTCTAGAACGCCACTGGATAGGCCGTGGGGTCTGTCTCCATTTTGGCTTGGGCAAAATGGCTGGTTGGGCAGTCTTCTTTTAAAATCAATGGGCGAGGTTAGTTGTGGGAGGTGGTGTCGCCCACAGGGGTCTGGATGCAGCTCAGACAATCCTCTTTTTTCCCACTTAATCCTTGACCGGTCTGGACCAAAAGCTGGAGGCAGGTGTCTTGCTAACCTGCAATCGTGGTGAGTTTTTTCTCTTTTTCATTGTTTAATTTTCTGATTTTAAGATAAGCTAAGCCTTTATTAGTCCCACAATGGGGAAATTCCAGGACTGCAACAGCACAGGGATAGCAACACTCAGAGCAACAATCAGAAGGCAAGAGAAAAACAAGAGCAGCGAGTATACATATGTACATATAAATATAAATATATATATATATATAGACACACAGTGCGGAGCATTGTAGCTAGATGGAATAAACATATAAATATATAAACACAGTGCGGCGCATTGTAGCTAGATTGAATGAATATGTAAATATATAAACACACACAGTGCTGAGCATTGTAGCTAGATGGATTAAATATATAAATATATAAACACAGTGCGGAGCATTGTAGCTAGATGGAATAAATATGTAAATATATAAACACACACAGTGCGGAGCATTGTAGCTAGATGGAATGTTCTCCCCGTGTCTGCGTGGGTTTACTCCGGGCACTCCGGTTTCCTCCCACATGCCAAAAACATGCAAATTAGGTTAATTGGCATTAAAACTGGGGATTCTAAATTGTCCTTAGGTATGGATGTGAGAGTGAATGGTTGTCTGTCTCTCTGTGTTGGCCCTGCGATGGACTGGCGATCTGTCCAGGGTGTACCCTGCCTCTCGCCCAAAAGATGCTGGGATAGGCTCCAGCCCCCCGCGACCCAAAAAGGATTAAGCGGTAGAAGATGGATGGATGGATGGATAAACACACACAGTGTGGAGCATTGTTGCTAGATGGAATAAATATATAAATATATAAACACACACAGTGCGGAGCATTGTAGCTAGATGGAATAAATATGTAAATATATAAACACACACAGCGTGGAGCATTGTTGCTAGATGGAATAAATATATAAATATATAAACACACACAGTGCAGAGCATTTTTTTTTTTTTTTTTTTTTGTTACTTATTTGTACCCGTAGGTAGATTTGGCTTGCAGTCTGGTGACAAGCCACCGGCTGCCGGTCGCTGCGTGCGCGAGCGCCCTAAACCTACATGTTTTTGGTATGCGGGAGGAAACCGGACAAATCCCGGAGTAAACCCACGCAACACGGGGAGAACATGCAAACTCCACACAGCTCACTGTTGGTCAGGGGCTGGGATCGAACCCACGATCTCATGATCCCCGCGATCCCCCGGCCGAGGGTAAACTGTGCTGCCACAGTGCTAAACCACTGCGCCACCGTGCAGCCCCACGTGGAGCATTGTAGCTAGATGGAATAAATATGTAAATATATAAACACACAGTGCGGAGCATTGTAGCTAGATGGAATAAATATGTAAATATATAAACACACACAGCGTGGAGCATTGTTGCTAGATGGAATAAATATATAAATATATAAACACACACAGTGCGGAACATTGTAGCTAGATGAAATGAAACAGCACAACCGTCTACTTAGTTATCCTGCATGGTATGATTATGTACCCATACATATTCTCACCCTCCATAGCGACCGGTATTTTCCTAGTTGTATACCGGAGGGGACCATTGTGTAAGTCTATTGCGTCTTTTGCATTCAATACTATTAGGTTGTCACGTCTTTTTGCTATCTCTGCGAGCAGCCCTGCTTAGGTTATACAGTCTGACAGCCGTAGGTAGGAAGGACCTGCGAAACCTCTCGGTTGTGCACCTAGGATGATGTAGACTGCTGCTAAATGAGCTCCTCAGTGCATTCAGTATGTCCTGCATAGGGTGGAACTCGGACTCCAGCAGAGATGATAGTTTAGCCACCATCCTTCTCTCTCCCATCTCCTCCACTGGGTCAAGGCACTGCCCCAGGACAGAGCTAGCTTTCTTGATCAGTTTGTTCAGTCTCTTCCTATCGGCTGCTGTAATGCCACTGCCCCAGCAGACCACTCCAAAAGTGATGGCTGATGCCACCACCGTGTCATAGAATGACTTCAGCAGCACCCCTTGTACACCAAAAGACCTGAGTCTCCTCAGTAGGAACAGCCTGCACTGTCCCTTCTTGTAGAGTGCGTCGGTTTTGTGTGACCAGTCTAGTTTATTGTTCAGATGAACACCCAGGTACTTGTAGGATGTCACCATCTCGATGTCCGTTCCCTGTATATTTACTGGTGCTGTGAGGGGTTGTCCTTGCCTGCGGCAGTCCACCACCAGCTCCTTAGTTTTCCTCGCGTTGATCTGGAGGCAGTTTCGATGGCACCAGTCCACAAAGTCCTGGTTAAGCCCTCTGTACTCAGCTTCATCTCCGTTGGAGATGAGGCCAACGATCGCAGAGTCGTCAGAGAACTTCTGCAGATGGCAGTGTGTTGTGTTGTGTGAGAAGTCCGCAGTATAAAGGGTGAACAGGAAGGGAGCCAAAACCGTTCCCTGAGGGGTCCCCGTGCTACCAATGATCATGTCGGACACACAGTCCCGGGTTCTCACAAACTGAGGCCGGTTTGTGAGGTAGTCCAGGATCCATGGTGACAGGTGCTGGTCCACCCCTGCGCACAGCAGCTTGTCCTTCAGGATCATCGGTTGGATGGTGTTGAAAGCACTGGAGAAGTCAAAGAACATGATCCTCCCCGCATTCCCGGGCCTCTCCAGGTGGGACAGAGAACGGTGAAGGAGGAAGATGACCGCATCCTCCACCCCAATGCCATGCTGGTAGGCGAACTGGAGTGGATCCATCGCTGGTCCCACCAGGAGGCGGAGCTGAGCAAGGAGCAGTCTCTCCAGGGTCTTCATCATGTGGGACGTCAGGGCCACTGGTCTGTAGCTGTTCAGATCTTTGGGATGGGAAGTCTTTGGTACAGGTACCACACAAGATGTTTTTCACAGCTGTGGTACCCTTCCCAGCTTCAGGCTCAGATTGAAGATGTACTCCACAATCCCACACAGCTGGTCTGCACAGGACTTGAGGAGCTTTGCGCTGATGCCGTCCGGTCCCAACGCCTTCCTCACCTTGATCTTCCTCAGCTCCGTCCTCACCTGTGTCTTAGTGAGGGTCAGGTTGGGGGGCTGTGTGTTGGGAGTGGGGGGGTGTTGGTGGAGTGGGGATTGGGCAGCAGGACTTGATGTCTTCAGAGGCAGCAGTGGTTGTTGTGCAGTCAGGGGGGAGGGTGGTTGGTCAAACCTATTGAAAAACAGATTCAGATTGTTTGCCCACTCCCTGCCCCCGTGGCCTGGGGGGGAGGTATTCTGGAGCCCAGAGATAGTTTTAAGGTTTCTCCAGACCCCGCTGATGTCGCTCTGTTGCAGCCTGTCCTCCATCTTCTTCCTGAAGCTGTCCTTGCCTTCTCTGATCTTTCTCCTCAGCTCTCTCTGTACGGACTTCAGCATCTCCCTGTTCCCCGACCTGAAGATCCTCTTCTTCTCTCTCAGAAGTGTTTTTTATCTCAGGGTTGATCCAGGGTTTGTTGTTTGAGCAACACCGTATGGTCTTGGTGGGAACGGTGCTGTCCACACAGAAGCTGATGTAGTCCGTGATGGTGTGAGTGAGGCCATCGATGTCCTCACCATGTGGATCGCAGAGCTGCTCCCAGGCGGTGGTTTCAAAACAGCCCTTTAGAGCGTCCATTGCCTCTTCAGATCATAACTTCACTGTGCACTTCACTGTTTTATTTAATGATCCAAATTTCGCACGCATCACGGTGGAGTTTCGTTGGTTAACCATAGGTGTATGCCTCTAGGTCATCACTGGACAGCCCCGTCAATCCCTCCCTCGCCACTCATTGGCTGAGGTTGGATCAAAAAAGCTTGTAAACCTCAAATATCATCCATCAGTTTGATTGATTTATTTGAACATGTTGCATCAGTACAAGAATCAATTTAAATAGATATATAAATAAAATGAAATTCAAGTACAACACATGCCGTCTCCACGGTTTCTCGTATGTTAACATTCCATTCCCACGCTCAGCCCTCAGGGCAGGGGTCAAAGGTCATCATGGATCGAAGAAAAATTACGGATCAAACGTTGTCGCTGATAAAAGGATAATTACGGGTCATAAAAGGTTGTCACTGATCAAAGGATAATTACAGATGAAAGGGGAGGTCAAGGTCAGGCCAGGTCAAAGGGGGCGGGGTGTGGGTGGCGAAAGGGGTGGGGGATGGGTGGGGCTAAGGGGTCATAAACCTGTCAAAAGCAGTTTGATGGAAGCTATCCTATTAGCATCTTCTAACATGGAAACTTCAACCTCAGGGGAAGACAATATGGAAACCTCAACCTTGGGGAAAGACAACATGGAACCCTCAACCTCGGGGGGAGACAACATGGAAACCTCAACCTCGGGGAAAGACAACATGGAACCCTCAACCTCGGGTGGAGACAACATGGAAACCTCAACCTCGGGGGAAGATAACATGGAAACCTCAGGAGGTGATAACAGAAACATCAAACTCAGGAGACATCATGAGGTGCTCACCTCAGAAGGAAACACAGGATCTTTAGTCTTAGAAAACAGCATAGGAGTTCTCTGCTCTAAAGCCAACACGGGAGCTCTCAACTCTGAAACTAACACAGGAGCACTGTGCTCTGATGCTAACACAGGAGCACTGTGCTCTGAAGCTAACACAGGAACATCATACCCAGGGGATAACTTGGGAATTTAACCTCAAATGGTAACATGGAAACCTTGAACTTGAGAAATGGTAACATAGACATTTTAACCTTGGGAGATAACATTAGGGCCCCTTGCCTAAAAGAAAACAACGTGGGAGTTTCAAACTCAGAAAGAAATGGCACTCACTTATATAGCGCTTTTTCTCATCTCTGGATGACCAAAGCACTTTACAGATCCTGCTATCCACCCATTCACGCACACATTCGCACACTGATGGCAGCAGAGCTGCCATACACACACAGGCACTAGCCTGGCCACCAGGAGCAACTGGGGGTTCAGTGTCTTGCTCAAGGACACTTCGACATACAGACTGCAGACAGAGTGGGAAACGAACCCATGACCCTCCGATCAGTAGTCGGTCACACTACACCTGTGCCACAGCCGCAGAATGTTAAACTCAGAAAGAAACCTTGGGGCCCTTTGCTAAGGAGACCACAAAGGAGCCCTTTGCCCTGGGGACAACCACATGGGAATTTTTAGTCGCATAAGAGCTTCTGACTCAGGCAGCAACATAGCAACCATATGCACTGGCAATGGTACAGAAACTCTAAGCTTAGGGGCGAACACAAGATATCTTAATGCTGACACAGAAAACAAAGACATTTCTGGCTCATAGGAAACAAAAGCAGAAATCTCCAGCTCAGGAGAAATGGATGCAGAAATTTCTGGCACAGGAGACCCAGGTGTAGAAATTTCTGACACAGGAAACACAAATGCAGAAATTTCTAGTCTTGGAGTCACAGGTATTGGGGTCTTTGACTCAGGGGACCCCGATACGGAATATTCTAGCTCAGGGGCCACAGGTGCAGAAATTTCTGGCACAGGGAACACAGATGCAGAATCTTTTGACTCAGGCAACACAGATACAGAATGTTTTAGCTCCGGGGACGCCGGTGCCAAAATTTCTGGCACACGAGACACAGGTGCAGAAATTTCTGGCACACGAGACACCGGTGTAGAAACTTCTGGCACATGAGACACCTGTAACCCAGTGTTAAAAACGTGGATGGAATTATGAATGTCGATACCACTTTAAGAAGAAGGGGGGACATTCATTTCACAGTGGGAGTAGATAGTTTAATGTGAATTAAATTATAAATATTGATACCGCTTTTAAAAAGAAAAACACCCATTTCACAATGGGAATACATAATTTGAATATGAATATTTAAATAAATATATATTCATAAATAGGAACATTTTCTAGAAGGTTCTGATAAAGTTCCTAGTATTGTGTGTTGATATTTTGAGTAACCAATGACTGCGCCGTTGCTGGGTCACGCCACCCAATGGGTTAAGCACTCTCTCCCTGGGTCTGGGATGACTTGCATTTTTGGCTCAGTCACGCCAGACGCCGAAAGACACAGACCAGAGAGAGAGACGGTCCTTGGTGATATGGCGACGCTAGCGTGCTGGTAGCAGCCTTTACCTGGATAAAACCCTTGAAATTGATTGGGATCCAAAGGTTGTCGATGCCGTTGAGCGTGAGAACCCCATTGATGCACGAGCCACTTAGCATGGTCAGGTTCTTTTCTTTTTTTTTCTTCCTTTGAACTAGTTTGACCAGAGTGTGGATTCTCCAAATCTGGATGGCGAGCCGAAGCCCGAACCCTAGAGACTGCTAGAGGTGACCCAACTGGTCACCTGGAACTGATACAACAAGAACTGTGAATATTGTAACTATATTTTGGGGTATTGTATTTTTGTTTTTTTTATTATTATTGTGACAAGTGTGTGTTTTTTTATTGTACATATTTGTAAATAATACACATTTGTTAAAATAATATATATAGTTCCAAGTTCCATACACCGTGTGTGTGTGTGTCATCTGTTGTTGCACCTCCCAGGCTCCTACAAACCCAGAGTCGGTCTGACTTGGCCCAATTATCCCTCTGCTCAGGTAGTAAAGTTAAGGTAACTACATTGCCATAACACAATACTACCAAAAAGGGTACTACACCTAAAGTGAGTAGGGTGAGTGGGTGTTAATAAGGGTTACACACAAAAATCTGGCGAGCGCAGGTGTTAGTGGACCCTGTTACCCGACCCAGTGATATTATACCCTGTATTATTACAGCGGCATACAGTGGTATTATTTACACACCGGTGCAGAAACTTCTGGCACATGAGACACAGGTGCAGAAATCTCTGGTTCAACACTCACAAATGCAGAATTTTCCATTGCAAAACACACCAAAGCAGAGGCCTCTGATTCATGTGACACCAATGTAGAGATTTCTGATTTATGTGATATAAATGCTCAATTTTTTGGTTCAGAAAACACAGATGCAGAGATTTCTGCCACAGAGCACACAGATACAGAAATTTCTGGTGTAGGAGACACAAATACAGGTATTTCTAATTCAGGGAACAATAATACAGGAGTCTTCAGTTCACAAACCGGTGACAGGAGAGTTGTGAGTTCCGTAGCAGGTGACTGAGGCGGACAGCCCACGGCAACAGCTGACAGTAGTGCTCAAGACTCAGGAACAAACAGTTGCTGCTTACAATTCTCAGATATTGGCGACAAGAGCACACTGACCTCAGGGACAGGCAATAGCAGTGCGTGGTCCTCTGGAGCGGGTGTCAGCAGCACACTGGATACAGAAACACAAGGCGAAGGCACACCGTCCTCTGGAACAAACAATAGGTAGGCACCAGATTCTGCAATGACAGTTGGAGGTCTCCTGACCTCCTAGGCAACATCGACTAGAGGAACATGGGCTGGAACATGATCCTTCTGCAACCCCATCCTCGACACAGCCACCTCAGATGATGGAGGGAAACAGGAGGTCAGTGGGGTGACACCACAGTCATTAACAGCAGAGACTGGTGGGGAACACTCGGCAGCTGGTGGAACGTGCACTTGGGTCCCCCCACTAGGAGCAAGGCAAGACTTTTCAAAAATGGTATTAGAACATAAATGAAAAGGTACTTGCCTTAACTCCTAGTCTCCCGTTGCCGGGGTGACCACCTCAGAATCAGAAGCAGGAACACTGGCAGGCATGGCAGGAACAGGAACTAATGAGCAATGTGGAGTAGGAACAGGAACTGGGGAACAACATGGAGCAGGCCCTAGAGCTGTGTGGTGCTGTGGAGTAGGTACTGAAGCTGGAATGTCCATAGCAAGCTGGATCCCACCCAGCTGGGACACATGCTCTGGAAGAAACCACAGCTTGTAGTCCAGCATTAACTCCTCCTGGACTAGCACAGACTGCCAACGCTCCCCCTGTTCCTCCTCGTCACCCTCACACAGGGGTTCCAGGGCTGCAGTCCTAATTCGGCAAACCTTGGCGTTCAGCGGAGTCAGTGTGGAGGCAGCTGCTGATAGTGGGCCCTCTGGAGAAGCAGACTTCTCCCAGACAATGTGGTTTCCACACAGAATTGGCAAACACTTAGGAAAACACAAGCAGACACAGGGGATACAGGTGAGGATGGAGGGATGGAGGTGGCAGCAGAAAAAAATGGCAGAGGCGGGTGGTGAGAGCTCAGCAGCGGCAAATGGCCACCGCCGGACCCTCCCACCGAGAACCTGGCAAAACCTATCATTTATAGAAGTTACAAAATGAACGGATACTTGCCTAAGTTCCTGCTCTGCTGCCGCTAACTGTCCAGACGTCTCCCTCTGGGTGGCTCTGGAGATTGTCTGGTTGGGAGCTGTGGGTGAAGAGGCAGAGTGACGAGAGGCGTGATGTCTCTGTTATGTCTGTAAACACCTTGGAGAAATGAGGAGACAGGGTGAACAGTCGAACTCAGCTTTAACTGTCCACATTTTATGGATGGGTCGCGTGCCCCCAGTGGCACAGCACAGCAACTGCACGTGTCAACTTGATGACGTCCCCCGGCTATACTGAGAATTTGTACTAATCTGTATTGATCTGACAGTTTAGAAGGTGGCAGACACGCGCCAAAGGAATCATGGCTGACATGAAATATAGCAAAGAAGAAGAAATCCTCATTATTATTATTATTCCTTTTTCTGCTTTGAGTTCACACACTAGTGTGGATGCCGCCATGTGTGGTCATCGCGGTAACGATGATGACTGAAACTGCATGAAACGGGGAAAATAGCCGCGTGATACAAATGAATTCACCTGGGATAATCATAAGAGTATGTAGATGTGGAAGCGAGTGTAAATTACTCAGTAAACGCGAAACATCAGCCACGATGGATGAAAAACTGAGCTCCCATTACCAAGGTGACGGCGCCCAAGAGTGGCTGGATTTTCACAGGAAAAATGCACCAAACAGAAAAAAATAGCCGCGTAATACAAACAAAATTCATGTGGGTTAATCATAAGGGTTTGTAGATGTGTAAGCGGGTGTAAATTACTAAGTAAATGCGAAACATCGGCAGCGATGGACGAAAACCGACCAGTCACGTGGGCGAGCGAGCCCCTCTACCCCGCAACAGGTAAGAGAAATATAAGATAAGATAAGATAAGCCTTTATTAGTCCCACAATGGGGAAATTCCAGGATTGCAACAGCACAGGGATAGCAACACTCAGAGCAATAATTAAGAAGATACGAAAAATATAAATAAGAGCAGTGAATATACATACGTACACATAAATATATATACATACAAAGTGCGGAGCATTGTAGCAAGATGGAATAAACAGCATAACCATCTACTTAGTTATCCTACATAGCATGAATATGTACCCATACATATTGTCACCCTCCATAGCGACTGATATTGTCCTAGTTGTATACTGGAGGGGACCATTTGTGTAAGTCTGTTTTTTTTTATTTGTTTATTTGTTAGGGACAGTGCAATAAACATAGACAAAAAAGAAAATCTGATGTGTTGCACAGAGAGTGCATAGCATTAAGCTAGTTTGCAACTCTTGTCCCTGGATGGGCTTTAGAGAAAAGAAACAGAGAAAAAGAGAAAAAGATGAAGAAAAAACAAAATGAAAACAGTATAAACTGTTGCAAAATCTGCTGTTCAACTTGTTATTGGCTTCTTTTGCAAAGAATCAGCTAGATCTTTATATAATTTAAGCTAGTATCTCTCGAAGCTCGTTGCGTCTTTTGCATTCAATACTATTAGGTTGTCACGTCTTTTTGCTATCTCTGCGAGCAGCCCTGCCTAGGTTATGCAGTCTGACAGCCGTAGGTAGGAAGGACCTGCAAAACCTGTCGGTTGTGCACCTAGGATGATGTAGTCTACTGCTAAATGAGCTCTTCAGTGCGTTCAGTATGTCCTGCATAGGGTGGGACTCAGACTCCAGCAGATATATATATATATAGCCACCATCCTTCTCTCTCCTATCTCCTCCACTGGGTCAAGGTGTTGCCCCAGGACAGATCTAGCTTTCTTGATCAGTTTGTTCAGTCTCTTCCTATCGGCTGCTGTAATGCTGTTGCCCTAGCAGACCACTCCAAAAGTGATGGCTGATGCCACCACCGTGTCGTAGAATGTCTTCAGCAGCGCCCCTTGTACACCAAAAGACCTGAGCCTCCTCAGTAGGAACAGCCTGCGCTGTCCCTTATTGTAGAGTGCGTCGGTTTTGTGTGACCAGTCTAGTTTATTATTCAGATGAACACCAAGGTACTTATAGGATGTCACCATCTCAATGTCCGTTCCCTGTATGTTTACTGGTGCTGTGAGGGGCTGTCCTTGCCTGCGGCAGTCCACCACCAGCTCCTTAGTTTTCCTCGCGTTGATCTGGAGGCAGTTTCGATGGCACCAGTCCACGAAGTCCTGGATAAGTCCTCTGTACTCAGCTTCATCTCCGTTGGAGATGAGGCCGACGATCGCAGAGTCGTCAGAGAACTTCTGTAGATGGCAGTGTGTTGTGTTGTGTGAGAAGTCTGCAGTATAAAGAGTGAACAGGAAGTGAGCCAAAACCGTTCCCCGGGGGGCCCCCGTGCTACCGATGATCGTGTCGGATACACAATCTCGGGTTCTCACAAACTGTGGCCGGTTAGTGAGGTAGTCCAGGATCCATGATGACAGGTGCTGGTCCACCCTTGCTCACAGCAGCTTGTCCTTCAGGATCATCGGTTGGATGGTGTTGAAAGCACTGGAGAAGTCAAAAAACATGATCCTCACTGCATTCCCGGGCTTCTCCAGGTGGAACAGAGAACGGAGAAGGAGGAAGATCATTGCATCCTCCACCCCAATGCCATGCTGGTAGGCGAACTGGAGTGGATCCATCGCTGGTCCCACCAGGGGGCAGAGGTGAGCAAGGAGCAATATATTTTTTTTGACATTTTATTGATTTTCTGGTTCATATACTTTGAAGATTAGATAAAAACATACCCCTGTAGACAAATCGGTGTCAAAAAAACGGACCATCCTTTGTGTAAATGTGTCCAAAGTCCAATTTTGACTGAGTTATGTAATTTATATAGCTGCTGCGACATTATGCAAATTAGATGCATAAATTTATTCCTGTCTGAAACTTTGGATCATATTCTACATCATTCTAATTGACAGTAAGCCATTATCACTTGTAACTTTCAAGTTATAGCCTTGGAAATCTGAACTATTTTATTGACAAAATTTTTTTACCACTCTTGACCACTAGGGGCCTTGCATTTCCCCAGGGGCCACACCGCGCCTAGGGCAATTAGATGGTTAATGTTGGACACGCCACACAGCCACCAGGCAAGGGCATCGGCAAAGAGACCGTAAAATGGATGCACCCTGGTATTTATGGGGCGGTGCAGTGGCAGAAGAGGAAGTGGGACCTACTACACCGCACTTCACAAAAATGGCATGATTCACAGCATCACCCCCCCAATAGAAAGTCCAAAACCACACATACAATTAAGACCCTCCCCAATTTAGGACCTGAAGCACACACTAACAAAACAAAAACTGAAATCACTAAATGGCCTAACACATTCACATAACAGAACCTAAAATAGGGAGCATAGGTGGACTACCGTCCTACTCCACTTGGCAAGGTGGATTATCTTGCCTCTCCATGCCTGTTGGTCTGACCCCGTCCTCTTCTAAAGCCGCTGTAGCAGTCGCCATTGTAGCTGCCGATCCTCCATCCCTCTGCGGCCATGCTCCGGAGGAATCGGGAGCTAGCACATTGGTGTCACTCGCCAGCACAGGTGCCTCGCCACCTCACCCGGTACCCCTTTTTACCGTCTTCCGAGCACCAGCACTGAGACCCTCCTGCACCGAACCTGGGTGAGGCTGGTCCTGCTTGACCGCAGTGGTGTCCGTTAGTTCTTCATCCCACACAACGTTGTTTTCTACCACCGGAACCGGGGGGTTCCACTGGCCACAATCAGACCATTCTTCCCAAGCGCTGTCTTTAATGGCAAAACCCAGACCATAAAACAAGTCACAGCCTATGATGTTGCCACCTTGGGCCGCCACGTGAAACGTGAAGTCCACCATTGTCGCAGACTTGTAGCGAACCATTAACTCCAGTGTTCCAAACGTGCGCAGCCTGTGACCTCCATAACCATAAAGCGGCACTGGGTCAGCTTTTATCTTGTAGTGGTGAAAAAACTTCTTCACCGTGGCCCAATTCAGCATCGATCCCTCCACCCCCATGTCGAGCAGCAATGGCACCTCCACACTGTCTAGCTCCACTGCGCAGAATACGTACCTGTTGGTACTCTGGGACACCATGTGGATAGTTGCCGGGGACGGGCGGAATGATTTCTTCCATGGGCTTTCCAACTCAGATACACGGCACAGTCTAGCATAGGGGTGTCCAATCATGTGCCATGGAGGGCCAAGACCCTGCAGGTTTTACCTCCAACTAATGTTTTCAACAGCAGATTTCACTGAATTTCTTCCCACTGATTGCTAATAAGTGAAAACACCTGCTGAAGAGACTGGGCAGAAGACAAAACCTGCAGGGTCTTGGCCCTTCATGGCACATGATTGGACACCCCTGCTCTAGCATAATGGTTCAAGCATCCACACTTGCCACAAACTCTTCACTGTACCCGGGCAATCCTTAATCTTGTATTGGTGCTTCGCGGACCCCCAACCCATGCACAGGGATTTTCCCAGGACAGACCTTCGGCTGTTGATGTCCGTGTTGTCGTCGGTCATGCTATCGTTACTATCAGGGTCTGCTACTAATGCTGTGGCGGTAGGCTCTAGCTGCTGTTGTGACTGGCGCCACTTTAGCTCTGAAGCTAGCTTGTCTGCGGTCTCACACTTGGAGAACTAGCTCGACAGCCCTGGCTAACGTTAAGTCACTTGGCGCCATGAGTAGCCTAGCTCATAAAGCAGCGCTGGTTGTGTGCTCCACCAGCTGGTCACGTACCATTTCCTCCTCCAATGGCCCAAAACAACACTCGCTAAGGTCGGCGACAAACTGGCGGACAGGCTTACCCACTCACTGGTGTTGTTGTCAAAACCTAATCCTCTGGACGGTCACGCTGTCCAGGGTGTAAAAATGGCGCACCAGCAACTCGACTACGTCTGCATACGAGTCTGAAGCCCTGGGTGTACGTAGGATACGCTGGCCCTCAATTCCCAAATTATGTGCAAGGAGCGCATATGCTTTTACCTTGTTATGTCACCCAGATCGAGCGCGACAATGTAATTTTGGAAAGCCGCAAACCATCTTGGTCAGGGCACAGGCAGCTCGCCCAGGAGCTCCAGGAAGGGGCAAAGTGGTGTAATACATGCCTCCACGAGTTTGTCCTCGTTGCTAAAATGTTATGTCTGTAAATACCTTGGTGAAATGGGGAGACAGGGTGAACAGTCAAACTCAGCTTTATTGATGTTGGACACACCAGGCAGGGGCATCGGCAAAGAGACCGCAAAATGGATGCCCCCTGGTATTTATGGGGCGGTGCAGTGGTGGAAGAGGAAGTGGCCGCTACTACACTGCACTTCAGAATAATGGCACGATTCACAACATCACAGTCTCCTCAAATCTTCTTTCCACCCGGGACCCCCGAACGGCAACTTGCAGTTGTGAAGCTCTCTCTGCTCCGCCGGAGAGAGAATTGGTGAAGCAGGAGCTGGTGTGTGCATCATGGAGAAAACGGGGGCTGCCTGGAGATGAGGCAGAGCCGGTGGTGGTCTGTAGCATTGAGAGGAGCGGCGTCTCCCAGTGCTTTTCTTCCACTTGGGCCCGCCAAACGCCAAGCGAGATTCTCCTCTCTCAGCGGCGGATCTCTCCCAATGGACCCATGGTGCAGTGGGCTCCGCGGGAGATAACATTGGCGGTGGGTTGGCTGACTCCAGTGAGGAGGAGGTGGTGGAAAATGGTGGAAGCGGAGGGATAGGGAGCTCCAGCACCCAAGGATGGGAACGGATGTCCGGATTTGCCATGAACAACACTGCAGTAGCCTCCCAATGCTTCACAGCATCCTTTGATTTAAAGCAGCTTTGTGCAGTGGCGGCACAGTCCAGAACCTGGATAACAACTCGAAGCTGCTCACTTCTCCACCTCTTCTCGCCTTTCCTCCTTTCTTTTCCGATGCTGGGTCCTGGGATGGTGGTGTCCTTCTGTCAAGATAGCCCCCCTGGGGCGAGGAAGAGGACCCAATTGTGAGGCAGCTTTGATAGACCATGATTTATTAACTTAACAGAAAACAGAACATAAAGTAGCTTGTGGGCTGAACAGAAGGCAAACAACGTAAACTTACAGACCGACAAGAATATACACAACATGACAGGAATCACGGATCAGGAAACAGGAAACAAGAGTCAAGGACGCCACACTGACATAGACTGAACATGGGTACATACAGGGACAAGGGAGCAATCACGACAACACAAGACATATGGGAAGCCTAATCACTGACAGCTGAGGCAGCCGGCAGTGACAGGAGGGCAGGGCTGAATACACACACACACACACACACACACACACACACACACACACACACACACACACACACACACACACACACACACACCAAGGGAGACACAGACAAGAAACAGGATCACAGGGGAGACATGACCATGATAACATATAAATGACAGACCCCAGATCACAACAGAACTCATAAGGACAATAATAACAATAGTAACAAAAATGTTCACAAGACTTGAACCAAAATACAAATAGCAAAAAACAAACAGAAATAATAAAGGTCATTCCCCCAGACCCTGACAGGTAAGCTCCCTTAAAACATAATCTGAGCTCCCAAGAAAGCATTAAAATATACAGTATATTTGTGGGCGTCTCTGTCATATTACAACCAGGCCTTATGCTATGTTTATTATGTGTGACTAAACAATTATTCCAGACCCCGATAAAGTCGATAGTAGAAGTCACACCTGCTCAAGTATAAGACCACCAAAAAGGGTGTAAGGTTTTCTTGTACATTTGAGACTTTATTCTAATAAATTTGTCAGATGTTGCTCTTCAAATTGAGGCTTTGTTCTTGTAAATTTATGAATTTTAAATCATAAATGTTTTTTTAAGAACAAGTTATTACTAGATAAAAAACTTTTAGAATCAGAGAAATCAAAAGTAACTCAGTGTATCACTAAATATACTTAAAAAGTAAAAGTCATGTTTCTTCTTGATAAATAGCTTCCAGTAAAAGTGTGATATTTTATTTACAAAACTGTCTCCAGTTAAGAGATGTTTTTCTTTCCACAGCATGATTTGATGTTTCTGTTTTAGACTATTGCTATCTTGTTGATGTAATCATGGAATACTTCATTATGTGACCAGATGTTGAATCTGGTAGTGACCAGTGTAAACAAGATGTGAATAAAGAAGTGTCTGCACGTTCTACCCCAAACTGCAGTGGGAGTAACACAGAAGAGGCTCCATATTCTTCACAGTGGCATAGCCAGGAATTTGTGAAGGGGAGGGCTGAACCCCAACCACCACCACCACCATTCTGAACACCCGAGGTGTTTGTCTGGGGTGAAGCTTTAGCTTCAGCCTCCTGTCAACTACAGATTTCTTAACATTTTCAATGCAAACTACTCAAAACCTGCTCTTTCTTTACATTTTTCTTTTCTTTTTTCTCCCTTTCTTTTCTTCTTTTTTTACGCCCCTGCATATGCCACACCAACTCAAATACAGGGTATTTAACCTTCATTCTTTCGTTGAAAGTGATAAGGAAAGTCTTGAAAAACTTTAATAATAATTTCTCATTATTATAAAAACTATGATACCCAGCTGGAGTTCACAATTTTTAATTTATTTTTTTTTTGTTACTTATTTGTACCCGTAGGTAGATTCGGTTTGCAGTCTGGTGACAAGCCACCGGCTGCCGGTTGCTGCGTTCGCGAGCGCCCTAAACCTACATGTTTTTGGTATGCGGGAGGAAACCGGAGAAATCCCGGAGTAAACCCGCGCAACACGGGGAGAAGATGCAAACTCCACACAGCTCACTGTTGGTCGGGGGCTGGGATCGAACCCATGATCTCATGATCCCCGCGATCCCCCGGCCAAGGGTAAAACTGTGCTGCCACAGTGCTAAACCACTGCGCCACCGTGCAGCCAACAATGAAGAATTTAGCATCATTGCTATTGTGGCTTAAAAGACACTGTTGTAAATTAGCAATTGTATAATTTGTAACTTTACAAGTGATTCTTTTTTCCTCCATTCAGATGTATCCCAGTACCCAGCAGATGGGCCAAAGCAGCCACAGTTGAAGGTATGCTTGAATGATCCAAGGTGACAGGAAGAGGACCTTCATCAGAACATGGTACACGCAGACCCCAGTTTGAGTATGCAAAGTTGGGACTGTGCATATGGCTTTGCTTGGTTTTCCCTTCCCAGTGATCTTGAAACACCCTTTATATCAGAACAAGTGGCATTCCAACTTGAAAAGGACTTCTTAATAAACATACCATATGGTTATTGAACAAATTTGTTAATACTTTGACTCCAGAGATGTACATAGATAGATAGATAGATAGATAGTTTATTTCGAACACAAAAATATACTAAATACAAGCAAATGGCAAATGCAATAAAGTAACATTATACACTGTTCGAAAGGGAGAAGGAAGAAGTGAACACTTATTAATTCCATCTCCTCTTTTCCATAGATACACCCATGTGAATTTTATACAAATTACCACCTTTAAGACCCCAAGTAAACAATTTACTGTATTTTTTTACAAATCAACATTAACACCCATCCATTCTAACATACAATGATGTCCATACAACAAAACCAGCCTCAAACAACACAGATATACACAGTGCTGTCCTACCCACCATTCCATAGTGTCCCATAATATCCCAGAGTGAACATAATGAATCGTACATATAACTACTACCCTTCTAACATATACCCTTTCAGCAAATGATGCTTATACCTCTTTTTGAATTGATTTCTGTTTGTACATAGTTTCAGTTCCGGCTCTAGACTGTTCCACAAATCCACCCCACAGACAGATATGCACATACTTTTCTTGGTAGTACGTATCTTGGGTTTTGTAAAGTTTAAGTCTCCCCTCAAATTATGATCATTGTCTCTTTTTTTAAAATATTTTTTGTATATTAGTTGGTAGTTGATTATTAATTGCCCTGTACATTACTTGTGCTGTCTTAAGTTTAACTAAATCGATGAACTTTATGACATGTGACTTTAAGAACAACGAATTGGTATGGTCTCTATATCCTGCATTGTTTATTATCCTTATAGCTCTTTTTTGTAATGTGCATATTGACTGTAGGTTGGTTTTGTAGGTGTTTCCCCAGACTTCTACACAGTAGTTAAGATAAGGTAAAAACAATGAATTGTACAATAAGACCAATGATTTATAGTCCAAGAAGTGTCTCGTCTTCCCCAGTATGCCTATACATTTTGCTAATTTGGCCCGGATGTGACTGATGTGAGGTTTCCAGCAGATTTTATTGTCAAGCGTCACCCCCAGGAACTTATTTTCCTGTACTGTTTCTATTCTGGTATCATCTATCGTTACCAATATTTCATGATTTATTTTATAATTTCCAAACAACATAATCTTTGTTTTTTTAGATTTAGAGATAATTTATTTTTGTTGAACCACTGCGTTAATTTTTTCATTTCAGTTGTGACCACCTCTAAAACCTGCTGCAAATTCTCACCAGTGCAGAGGATATTTGTGTCATCCGCAAACAAAATAAATTTCAGAATTTTTGATACTTTGCATATGTCATTTATATATAAAATAAAGAGTTTGGGTCCCAAAACTGACCCCTGGGGCACACCACAAGTGATGTCCATGAAGGGTGATTTGTGCTCTCCAATTTGTACAAATTGTTGTCTGTTACTTAAATAACTTTCCACCCAACTCAGTCCAACCCCTCTTATCCCATACCTTTCCAGTTTCCTTAGTAGTATTCTGTGGTCAATGGTGTCAAAAGCTTTCTTTAAATCTATGAATACTCCTACAGCAACATTTTTTTTATCTATACAACTAGTAATTTCTTCTATAAGTTCGATCAGTGCCAAAGATGTAGATTTATCTGCTCTAAAACCATACTGGCTATCTGTAAGGAGGTTGTGTTTTTCAGTGAAATCATCCAGTCTCTTAGTGAAGATTTTTTCAAGTATTTTGGAGAATTGTGAGAGTAAAGAGACTGGCCTGTAATTTGTGAAGCGATGACTGTCTCCTGTTTTGTATAGAGGTATTACTTTTGCTATTTTCATTTTGTCTGGAAATGTACCAGTTTGAAATGACAGGTTACAGATGTGGGTGAGCGGCTTAACAATTCCCTCAATTACTTTTTTCACTATTGTCATGTCAATTTCATTCCAGTCCGTTGATTTTTTGTTCTTAAATTTACTCACAGTCTCGATAATTTCCTTTTCAGTAACTGCACCCAAAAAGATTGTGTTTGGATTTCTATCTTCTATTTCATTCACAGAACCACTGTAGTTTGTTTCTGGTGTCACTATTGATTTTGCTAATTCAGGACCAACGTTTACAAAAAATTTATTGAAACCACTGACCACATCTTCCATATTATTTATCAAATTGCCATTTTCGATAAAATATTCTGGATAATTTGCATTCTTAGGACGATTACTAATAATCCCATTGAGTACTTGCCATATTCCTTTTATGTTATTTTTGTTATCCTCTAATATTCTGTTGTAATATTCTTTCTTACAGGTCCTCATTATAGTAGTAAGCTTATTTTTGTATCTTTTATATTTGATCTCAGCTTCCACCTTTCTGCATTTAATGAATTGTTTATATAATGTATTCTTCTTTTTACATGCATTTATTAACCCCTTGGTGACCCAAGGAATATTTTTTTTTTGTTGTCTGTCACTGTATTGTTTTATAGGACAGTATTTATTGTACAATGATTGAAATATTTGTAAAAATTTATCATATGCTCTATTTATGTCATTTTCATCATAAACTATCTTCCAATCTTGTATTAATAATTCCTTTGTCAGTAAATGCATTGATTCTTTGGTTCTTATTCTTTTATATTTAATATTTTTGGTATACTTTTTTTCCTATAATCACATTGATAGACAACAAAAATCGGCAGGTGGTCACTGATATCATTCAATAAAAGCCCACTCCTGATATTATTTTCCATAATGTTTGTGAATATGTTATCTATTAGTGTGGCACTGTGTGACGTTATTCTGCTAGGTCCGGTAATTGTTGGATGTAAACCCATACTGTACATTGTGTTGATAAATTCTTCCGTCAAACTATGTTGTTTTGAGTTCATCAGATCTATATTGAAATCCCCACAGATGAACATAACTTTATGAGTTAGTTTTGCATACATTTTTTCCATCCAGTCCTTAAATAAGTCAATGTTTGATCCAGGTGTTCTATATACACAGCTCACTACTACATTCTTCACATTGTCCAGACAGATTTCTATTGTAATACATTCAAATAAATCATCCACAGTTACTGACAGATTTTCAACAACCTTGTATTTCAAGCTCTTGTCAACAAAAATTGCAACTCCTCCTCCTTTTTTCACTTTTCTATTTATATAATTTAGTTCATAGCCATCCATGGTAAAATCCACTCCTTTCTCTTCACTGAGCCACGTCTCTGATATTGCCACAATATTGAAGGGCTCTTTAAACTGGTGTAAATAATCTTTAATGTTATTAAAGTTTGCATAGAGACTCCTGCTGTTGAAGTGGATCATAGAAATATTGAAATCAGATGTGACCATTGTGTTAACCTGTTCATCTGTGTAGTAATTACAGTCATTATTGATGGAGCTAAATAAATTATTATCAGGGTCTATGTCATATTCTATGTCCTGTGGGTTGTGATCTGTGTATTCAAAAACTTTCAGTTCCTGTTGTCCCTGTTTGTAGATTTTTTGATTCATGTTGAAACATTTGAAACATTGTTTTTGATTTATGCTATTTCAGTGTGCCACCCTTTTCTGAGAATGTGCTTCACCCTGGCCCCCCCATGAAAAATTTTCTAGACTTGCCCTTGGGAGAGTGTCGTGATCGGCGCCATGGTTAGGACCGTGCCCACGCTTTATGTTCATTTATGGGTTTGTTTTCATTGTATTATTATTATTATTATTATAAGTATGATTTTGTTTATGATTTAGTCCCTTGTTTATTGTTATCATGTCTTCCCCTGTCGTCTGGTGTCTGTGTCTTATGTTTGTCCTTTTGCATTTTATTATATTTTTGTTTGGTGCCCTGCGTGTTCTGTTTGTCTGTCTCCCTGTCTGTGAGTGTGCCTGTGCTGCCCCTCCCATCCTGTGAGTTCACCTGTTGCCCTGGTTATTCCTTTCAGCTGTTCTGTGTTTCCCAATTATGAGTTCCCCTATGTACAGTGCATCCGGAAAGTATTCACAGCGCTTCTCTTTTTCCACATTTTGTTATGTTACAGCCTTATTCCAAAATGGATTAAATTCAAATTTTCCCTCAAAATTCTACACACAGTACCCCATAATGACAGTGTGAAAAAATTTTTTTTGAGATTTTCGCAAATTTATTAAAAAAAAAAAAATCTAAGAAATCACATGTACATAAGTATTCACAGCCCTTTCCATGAAGTTCAAAACTGAGCTCAGGTGCATCCTGTTACCACTGGTTACCCTTGAGATGTTTCTACAGCTTAATTGGAGTCCACCTGTGGTAAATTCAAATGATTAAACATGATTTTTCAGAGGCACATACCTGTCTATATAAGGTCCCACAGTTGACAGTGCATGTCAGAGCACAAACCAAGCATGAAGTCAAAGGAATTGTCTGTAGACCTCCAAGACAGGATTGTCTCGAGGCACAAATCTGGGGAAGGGTAGAGAAAAATTTCTGCTGCTTTGAAGGTCCCAATGAGCACATTGGCCTCCATCATCCATAAATGGAAGAAGTTTGAAACCATCAGGACTCTTCCTAGAGCTGGCTGGCCATCAAAACTGAGTGACTGGGAGAGAAGGGCCTTAGTCATGGAGGTGACCAAGAACCCAATGGTCACTCTGTCAGAGTTCCTAGCATTCCTCTATGGAGAGAGGAGAACCTTCCAGAAGGACAACCATCTTTGCAGCAATCCAGCAATCAGGCCTGTATGGTAGAGTGGCCAGAAGGAAGCCACTCCTTAGTAAAAGGCACATGGCAGCCCACCTGGAGTTTGCCAAAATGCACCTGAAGGACTCTCAGACCATGAGAAACAAAATTCTCTGGTCTAATGAGACAAAGATTGAACTCTTTGCCGTGAATGCCAGGCATCATGTTTGGAGGAAACCAGGCACCGCGCATAACCACACCAATGCGGATGGCAGCATCATGCTGTGGGGATGTTTTTCAGCGACAGGAACTGGGAGACTAGTCAGGATAGAGGGAAAAGGAATTCAGTAATCTACAGAGACATTCTGGATGAAAACCTGCTCTTGAGGTTCATCTGCTCTTGAGGTTCATGACGGTTCATCTTTCAGCAGGACAACAACCCTAAGCACACAGTCAAGATATCAAAGGAGTGGCTTCAGGACAATTCTGTGAATGTCTTTGAGTGGCCCAGCCAGAGCCAAGACTTGAATCCAATTGAACATCTCTGGAGAGATCTGAAAATGGCCGTCCACCGATGCTTCCCATCCAACCTGATGGAGCTTGAGAGGTGCTGCAAAGAGGAATGGGCGAAACTGCCCAAAGATAGGTGTGCCAAGCTTGTGGCATCATGTTCAAAAAAACTTGAGGCTGTAATTGCTGCCAAAGGTGCATCAACAAAGTATTGAGCAAAGGCTGTGAATGCTTACAGTATGTACATGTGATTTCTGCATTTTTTATTTTTAATAAATTTGCAAAAATCTCAAAAAACTTTTTCACATTGTCATTATGGGGTATTGTGTGTAGAATTTTGAGGAAAAAAAATGAATTCAATCCCTTTTGGAATAAGGCTGTAACATAACAAAATGTGGAAAAAGTGAAGCGCTGTGAATACTTTCCGAATGCGCTGTATGCGTCCCCCTGTTCAGTGTTCTTTGTACGGGCATCGCGTCTGTCCAGTGTGCCGTTCCCATGTCCAGGTCTTTGTCTCCATGCCACGTGAGTTTCTGCCATGCTATGCTATGTTATGCCACATTTGCCAAGTTTAGTTTTTGCTCTGTTTAGTTTTGTTAATAAATCACTGTTTGCACCTAAGCCTGCCTGCACCTCTGAGTCCTCTTTTGTATTCTTATCTGCCCAAAGGGCAGATTGTGACAGAGAGTTGTGGCAGTTACTATCTAATCACCAGTCATTTTAATTGTAATATTGCGGCGGCATGCAAAAATAAGCAGTGATGCTGTGGTTTTAAGCAGGTTTTATTAAATCATACCGCCGTCACAAAGCTCCACTCCCGGCGCCGTGCATGAGCGCCGGGAGCAAGCTCACGGCTCTCAGAGAGGCGGACACAAAGTCTGTGTCCTGCAGCAGAGGTTGAAGAGTGAGAGAGATTGCGTTACAGAGTTGCACCTTAAATACTTGATCATAACAATACATCAACGAGACGCACCCCACAGTTTAGAATGATCAAAGGGACAACAGAACAGGCAGGAGGTATTTGCATTTGTAAGACATACATCACAATGGGCAGATTAGCTAGACCTCGCTCCAAGTGTCAGACAAAGAGGCTAACAAGCACATCTACATATTGATCTGAGTCTCTAGGTCACAGTAAGGGCAAAATGCATGAACACTTTAACTTCAAGGCTGTAAACTCAGCATGCAGCGGAACAAACCCCAGGAGTGCGAGCTGACTGTCTCTGTGTTCTGTTTGTGTGTTGTGGGGGGTTTAATCAAACCGCTACAATATGAGGATATACTTAATAGTTTTTTTTTTATTCCATCCACATTCTTATTTTAATTACAGACTTACTATTAGAGTCCATAGATTAGGCATTAATGTATTAATTTTTTTTTAGGGGAATGAGTGAATGAACAGGAAGTGTGTGGATGAGGTGCATGGGGGAGGTGGGGTGGAATACTGTCAGTTCGGAGATTTTAAATGACAAACCTCTTCTGTGACAAAGTACCCTGCCCACAGAGAAAAAAATGGTGTGTGGGTTTATGATTCAGCCCTCTTTTTTAATTTAACTACTGGACTACAGCAGAACCAGTCTGCCCTGTACCAGGAAAAGAGCTGTCACCCAGCCCAGAGAAGAGCCAACAAGTATGCGCAAAACACTGATCATTATCTAATGATGACAGTTTTTACAATTTTTTTTTACCACATTCACAGTCATTCTTTGAATAGAATTATTCAAAATGAAAATATCCTGACAGTTGTTTTGAGTTAAAACACAACAATTTTGCATTCAACAGAGGAGATTAATGGAGCAGATCCTCTTTCTCGGTTTAAAAGAGAAGTTTGGATGAATGATAATATAACTGAAGGAAACTTTACAACTCTGTCAAAATCATGGACAAAGAGGAAGACTGGCATAATCTCTGAATTGCAGGCTACAGGGCTCATCTGTGCATATTTATGATCACCATGGTCTCCCAGTGCGAGCAAGGCTGTAGATTTAAAAAGCTCCTTAACATCTCCTTGCTCTTAAATGGATTTCCACTTTGTGAATGAACCCACATTGTCCTCAGCACAAAGCGGATTTGTTTTCCCATTTAAATGTTTCATATTAGTATTAAGCCTTTGATCTTGCACCCCTGTTTATTAAAGAGAATGAGTGTAAAGACAGCGATTGGTGATTGGTCGCCTCAAGGTGGTTTACCTCTAGGCCACCACAGAAGTGGTGGCCTAAAGGTAGAGCATCTGCCCATAACTGGGAGATCGGGGTTCAAGTCCCGGCCGGGTCATTCCAAAGATCATATAAAAATGGAACTTCCTGCTGTCCAGCTTGGTGCTCACCAAAAATTGAATGGAGGAGGGAAATGTGGGCGACAGTGGCTCAGGAGGTAGAGTGGGTAACCAGAGCGTTGGTGGTTCAAATCCCGCTCTCCCCAGCTATCCTGCCATTGTGTCCCTGGGCAAGACACTTTACCCACCTTACCTCCATTGTCCATGACACTGGGCATGACTGTGTATAAATATCTGGTAGTGGTCTGAGAGGCTGCTGGTGCAGATTGGCAGCCAGGTTTCCGTTAATCTGCCCCAGGGCAGCTGTAGCTACAGTAGTAGCTTACCACTATCAATGTCTGTCTAGAATGAATGAATAATGGACTCACTGTAAGCGCTTTGAGATGTCACTTGACATGTAAAGCGCCATATAAATCTAATTTATTATTATTATTATTATTATTATTATTATTATTATTATTATTATTTCACATTACGGCCCAAACACACCTCTGAATCATTAAGAGCATTAGGACAACCTCTGTGGACTTCATGCCTGGTAGAAAATGTGTGCATAATAGGGAAATAAACTTGGAAACCAAACATCTGATTATAGACAGTGCTTCTGTAATATGGCATTAAAAGTTCTTTGATATGTGGCTAAGAATATAACTGTGCTAAAATACAAATTATGGTACATATCCGCTGGTCCATTTTTTTTTTTTTTTTGATGGAAGGATTTGTTTTGTGGGGTGCATTGAGTGCGAGCATGAAGTGTAACAAAGTGGAGTGACAGCAAACAATTGACATTGTGTGAAACCAATAGTCAAAGAGCTGTGTCCCTGCAGAGCTCTGTGTTAGATATGGAAACAGGCTGGTATTAGTAAGATGGAGGCCGGGTTGGACGGGGAACGGACCGGGGTGGTTAACTGCCGGTTTCTGGTAGTGACGCCACTCCTGGTGTAAAGGAGGTGGGCGGAAGAGGCTTGTCCTCTTTCGTCATGGGAGCCACCTGGCCTGCAGGCGTGTGCCATAAGCCTTTACTTGTATATAGTTGGCATCCTGAATAAAGCCGTGTTAACCGAGTTACCACTTGCTCGTTATTTACCTAATTATGGACACAACATTTGGTGACGACGTAAAAGCGGTTATGGAGAGATCTGTTGCCGGTTTTCAGCCATTTTTGGAGGCCCCGGGCGAGCCACCCGTGCTGTGGCCCCGCTGGTTTACTGCTTTTACGAACTACCTCGTAGTGTTGAACCTCGGTGAGCTGGAGAAGCTTTGCACGAGCGCGGTATTGGTCCATAATTTAGGTATGGAAGGGCAGAGGATCCTGGAGAACCTTGGAGGTGCAGATAGCTTTGATGAAGTGGTGGAGCCAATGGTGTGCTACTTTCGCGTGCCGGGAAACATCACAGTCCAACGCATCCAGTTTCGACAGCGCCGCCAGTGGTCGGAAGATCCAATGAAGAGATTCTTGGCAGACCTCCGAGAGCTGGCGAGGGAGTGCAAGTTCGGGCCCCTGGAGGATGAAATGATTCGGGACCAGCTGGCAGAGCACATCCACTGCCTGGCAGCCCGGTCCAGATTGTTAACACACCCAGGAGAGTTGATGTTGGCTGCGGCTATTGAGCTTGCCCAACAGTTCGAGGCAGCAGAGACCATCGCGAGAGGCCTTACTGGAGGGGCTTCTCTGGACGAGGGTGAGTCTCGCGCTAAGGCACTGTTCCTGGACCCCGGTGTTGGCGAATGCGGAGGGGAAGATTTTGCCTACGTGGTCAAGATTAGGTCTGCCCCAGGTACACCTCATTGTTGCGGATGTGGGTCCACTAATCACCGCTATAAGTCCAGGATGTGCCTGCCGAAAGGAAAGCTTTGTGGGAAGTGTGGTGTGTTGAACCACTTTGCCAGGATGTGCACGAACTTCAAACGCAGGGACCGTTGGGGTGAGCCAGGTGCTGTGCAGAAGACTCCAACCACCATGCACATGGTATCCCCGGAGATGACGGGGAGGATCGGATGTAATGTCATGCTAGATGGCGTTGAGGTCCCACTGCTGGTGGACACTGGAGCGGTTGTTTCCATTCTGAACCTGGCGACCATGAGAAGTCTGTTTCCCCACCGACAGATTAGAAGGCAACAGGAAGAGTATTTTGGTTATGGACGGAACAGGTTGGCTATTTTGGGGCATGTGGAAATGGAGGCCCAATATAAGGAGATCGTAGTGCCCAGAGTCCGCATCGACGTTTCTGTGACGGGAGTCAATGTTATGGGACGCAACCTTTTTTATAGGTTAGGGTTCTCCACAGCCAACGTGTCGGGTGAAGAGTGGTCAGAATGTGGACTTGGGGGCCCACCTGTTCCAGTCGTGGAGGGTGCTGAGGTGTGGGATTCAGAATGGCTGGATAGAGTAACTGTTGGAGAGCACATTCGGCGCCACGCAGCGCCACCTCAGGATAAACCCGATGCCGGTTTTCAGGCTGCCCTGGATGAAGGTGCTGGACAGCACGCCAGGACCCCTGACGTGGCCCCTAAGGATGAGACGCCCTCACCAGAAGAAAAAGGGGTGAGACCGCTAAGCGTGGTGGTGGTAAAGCGCTCCCAGCGAAGGCCTGCCGAAAGGAGATTGAACCGGGCTTGCGAGCCGACCAGATCGGTGAAGGAGGCCAGTCGCAGGAAAGGTGATCCGGACAGGAAGAGGAGGGCTCCCTCATTGACCAGGGTTGAAGCTCAAGTACGACGGGATCACAGTCCACGCAGACAGCAGGACGACCAGAGACGGTTCCAGGTGGAGCCCGACTGGATGGAGGCACATCGGCGTAGGTCTGTTGAGATCTGGAGGCACCCGAGTGAGCTGCGGTGAAAGAGAGGAGACGGCGCAGCAGGAGCCCCAAGGTTAAAAGACGGAGACGCCTGGAGAGAGATCCATCGAAGGACTGAGGGTTTTGTGTGTGTCTTACTGTGTTACCCAGGTCCTGATTTGTGTGAGTGTTATTGTGCTAGTGCCCTGGTAAGTTAAAAAAAAAAAAAGAAAAAAAGAGATGAAAAGAAGAAAGTATTGTGATTTGGATTAATTTATGGTATTTTGTGTGACATTTTGATGTTTTGTAATTTGAAAGTTTATTGGCCAGGATGGTGGTGAATTAGTGGTGTGCTAATTGTGTGTACTGGAATTTAGTTTTTGATATTTTGGTTTAAACATGCTTAATTGATCATTTATATTAATTCTGGATGCCCAACACAATTTTTTTCCCCCTGTGAGTGCCTACTGTGAGATGGGTGTTGGGGTGGGGGCCACCAGTAGCCTATATCTATATTGTGATTTGGTATGTATTCATTCATTCATTCATTCATTCATCTTCTTCCACTTAATCCTTTTCGGGTCGCGGGGGGGCTGGAGCCTATCCCAGCATCTTTGGGCGAGAGGCAGGGTACACCCTGGACAGATCGCCAGTCCATTGCAGGGCCAACACAGAGAGACAGACAACCATTCACTCTCACAGTCATACCTAAGGACAATTTAGAATCCCCAGTTTGATGCCAATTAACCTAACTTGCATGTTTTTGGCATGTGGGAGGAAACCGGAGAAATCCCGGAGTAAACCCACGCAGACACGGGGAGAACATGCAAACTCCACACAGATCACTGTTGGTCGGGGGCTGGGATCGAACCCAGGATCCCCAAGCCAAGGGTGAGTTGCTGTGCTGCCGCAGTGCTAACCACTCCTCCACCGTATGTCTGGTCTGTGTAAAACTGTTCATGGGATTGTTTTAATTAGAAACATGGCTTTATTTTATTTGAGTGGAACTGTTCTCTTTGGCAGCAGAATAACCCGCCCAGCCGTGTAGGGGGCACTGGTAGTCTACCCGGCCCCCCAGCCTTGGTTGTATGAATGGATAGGAGTTTGTTTCTTTTTGTACATATTTTTCCCTTAGAGTGTGAGTCGGGAGACAACTTGGGGGGGGGGGGGGTTGTCTGTGTGCTTGGCATTTTTTGAAGGGGGGGGATGTTAGATATGGAAACAGGCTGGTATTAGTAAGATGGCGGCCAGGTTGGACAGGGAATGGACCGGGGTGGTTAACTGCCGGTTTCCAGTAGTGACGCCACTCCTGGTATAAAGGAGGTGGGTGGAAGAGGCTTGTCCTGTTTCGTCGTGGGAGCCACCTGGCCTGCAGGTAAGTGCCGTAAGCCTATATACGTATGTGACGAGTATTCTAATAAAGCTCCGTTAACTGAGTCAGTTGTGCATTCGTCATTGCCCAATTATGGATGTAGCACTCTGTCCCTTCAGAATTGATCCTGCTGCTGGGAACACCAAAGCTGCACCTGATTGGTCAAAGCATAAAGCTGTGGGCGGTCTACTGCTAGATTTCAGCTCCCAGACAAGATGGTGGATTGGGAGCAAACTTTGTCTAATAACTTTAAAACAAACCAGCGAAAAGTGTTTGACAAGATTTGAGGTGCGGAATAGTAGGTGCCATACAGTTAATGAATCTGCTATTTGACAATAATATCCACTGTTTAAATGTTCAGGATGACATGGCTACAGCCAACACTTCCTGGGTGCAAGACCTCATTTGCATTGCGTTTCATATAGACACCAAAGAGGAAGCAAAGAAACAATGGATCCAGTGGACATTTACCATTATTCATTCACATCTGATTTCAAAACTGTAACACTGAAACAGTGGAAAACCAAACATAAAGGACCTGTGTTTATGTAGTTCTTTTTTAGGTCCTTTCCACCAAAACGGTTCCAGTGCTTAACTGGAGCCAGAGCCTCATTAGCACCAGTTCTTTGGTTTTCCACCACCTGAAGCACCATTCCCACGCTCTCAAAAGTGGGGCTATCGTGGCCCCAACTCCTAGCTGTGCCAGCGGCAGCACCAGTTTACGTTGATTACGTCCACAGCCATGGGCGTGGTTAACTGACCAGCTTCAAAACATTACTGACCGCCATGTTGCTTTCCAAACAGCAGAGCACGCGACGGATTCCAAAACCAAACAGATTTAGAGCGAAGAGGAGACACATTTCTTGGCTCTATGGACATAAGCAGAAGTACAAGATAAGCTGGAGGGGGCCACTCACCTGAACTGTTGTGGAGGACAGGCCAGCCAGCTGGATCATCGTCACTGCCGTGGATTAGTCCGTACAACAAACTGCTCAAAACATGCTGGTAAGTGTATTGTCTTTAAAATGCCAAACGTTAACGAATATATGTATACATGTATATCCGCTTGTATTGATATGTAACAGCCAAAGTGCAGATATTTTTTTTACTTACTCTTGTGACTATAGTATTTTCGGTTAGCTATGCTAACAAGCTAACAGTACTTTTCCTACAACCTAACGTTTCTCCTTGCCATAAAGAAATGAACAGGCCGTCTCTGCTGACAAATGTATATCACTTGTATTGATATGTAACGGCCATCTTGTGACATTTTTTTTTTAAATTTCACTCATTTAATTGTGTGTTGTGTAACCGTATTTTATCTAATCCTTCTCTTACTTTATTGTGCAGTAGGTTTGCTGTCCCAAAAAGTAAAACCCAGCGCTACAAAAACAGCTTTGTTCCTGCTGCTGTCAAAGAGTTGAACAAGTTGTAACAATATATTGCACATAATTTAGTTATCTATTTATTAACTCCATTTTATATTTACTTATTTTTGTAGGATTTTTATTTGGGTTCTAAATCTTTTATTGGGTTTTAGACCTTTGTGTTTTTAACCTCTTTGACTAGTCTTTAACTTTTTAATATGACCCTTCTCTCTTATCTCTGGTTTTTCTCTCATCTCTTTGTCTTTATACCCTGATTGATGGAGTCTTGAGTATTTTTATCATGTTTATAGTCAGCTTCATATATGCCTGTGTTTGTGTTTATGTTGAATGTAATTGTGGCTTGTAAATATGGATGTCACCAGACTGCAAAACAAATCTACCTACGGGTACAAATAAAGTAACCTGAACCTGAACCAAAGTGTGGATATTTTTTGACTCACTCTTGTGGCTGTACTGTTTTTGGTTAGCTATGCTAACAAGTTAACAGTGTTTTTACCACGAACGTTTCTCCTCGCCATAAAGAAATGCGCATTTGAGAAACTAGAACAGAAATCTTAGCGTCTTACAGAATCCTTTTTTTTTAATAAAGACATCCAGCACAAAATACGCTTTTTGTGGTATCAATACCGTGTATGAATGAGTGCCTTGCATTGTGTTATAGGAGATTTTTCTTCCAAAGACACTAGTAACGTTGTCGTTACTGTTTTGGTAATATTTCCATAATCTTGCGACATTTTTTAAAAAAAATTTCACTCGTTTAATTGTGTGTTGTGTAACCGTATTTTATCTAATCCTTCTCTTACGTAATTGCGCAGTCGCCTGGTGGAGTACCCACAATTTCATTGTACTGTACAACTGTACTATGACAATAAAGCCTATTCTATTCCTATTCTTCTATTCCATAATCAGACATGTAAGCTTTGCTAATATTGATATTGAATAAAATTGCCTTGTATGTCTGCACATTTAATGGAAGGCTTAAGTTGGACACTGCACAAACTAAAACACTTTTTTGTGTTCTCAGATTTATCACAGCTGGATGATGAGGCAGAACCAGCCAGACCTGTGGTGTCCAGCTCACCTTCACCAGCACCAAGCTTGTCCTCCTCCTGCTCTTCCTCCTCTTCTCACCAGACCAGATTAGGTAATATATGTTCAGATCATGACCCATTCACACAAAGGAGGGAGTGAATTAATCCAATTACACACTTGAATTGAATGTTGTGATGCCGCTAACAGTAAATGGATGTTGAATAGACACATTCAATCTTGGATTGACAATTCCTGCATTTTTCAGCGTGTGGTTATTTTATATTGCTTATTTTTGTACTTTAAAACAGGGAAACAGAAGTGGGACACAAACATGGACCTCCTTGACTACCTGGAGAGGTCAGATGAGAGACAGCAGGAGCAGAGCAGGAGGGATGAGCAGCTGACCTCCGCTTTGCTGCAAAGCATCCAGAAGATGGAGGACAGTACCAATACCCTTGGTGGACTGATGGGACACGTTGTGTCTGTGCTTGAGGGAATGCAAACAAATTAACTATCACAGCATTGATATTTTTGGCTGTGTGTACATAATATTTCATATGTAGCAGTCTTAAGTTTCTGCATATTTTGTAAATAAAAGCTTTCTTTCCTTAAGTGTATTTCTGCTGTTACATTGTTATCCTCACACCAAACATATGCATGAAATGTAAAGCTATTTAGGACAATGCAAATCACTATAACATTGAAGTGGTGGGAAGTGAAAGTACAAGTACTGAATTACTGCACTTAAGTTCATTTTTTCAGGTATTGGCCAATATATCAGGTATTTGTGGACTTACTCATATTTTTGACAACTTTTTCACATTTTCTAAAGAACAAGCAGCAACAAACTTTAAATCTATGCACTTTTTCTGTGGAAAATGTTCCAAGTTGCCAACTTCAAAAATGATAATGAGTTTATATTCTTTTGACAACGTACCACACGATATTCTGTCAGCTCTGGACAAGATCATTTCTGGGGAAAATACTTTTAACTTGTACACATCAGAGTCTGTCTCTTGTTACCCCTATATGAATAAAAACTTGAATCAGTACTTTAACCAGAACAGATGACATACAAGTACAGAAGGGTATACCTTTCACAACTCTGTAAATGTGCCTTTAAAATATATAAATACTTTAAAACAGAGTACACTGAGGACTGATTGTCAGCTGAATGTTTTATTCATTAATTATTTTGAACTACTTCACATAAGTTACATTTTGTAAATGATATGGCAGGCAGTAAACAGGTTATTGCTCCCCACTGTTAAAATACTCCATTACCCCTTCTACACTGGCATGGTAAGGTACTGGTTGAACTGGAGGCTGACTGTGATCAGATGTGTCTGGGAGTCCAAACTTGTCACCATGTTCCTCACAAATATTATCAAGTATGCAGCAGGTGAGCACCATTTTCTTGCTCAGCTCCAGTTTGCAGTCATTCCTTGTCAGGAGGGACCTCCATCGTCCTTTCAAGCAGCCGAAAGCCATTTCCACAACTGAACGTGCACGGCTCATCCGGTAGTTGTAGTTACGTTGTTCAGGGGTAAGTCTGCCTGTGTCCGAAAAGGGTTTCATCAGCCACTTCTGCGTGGGGTCGGCTGGGTGGTGAATTCTGGTGTCATGCCAAAAAGTGATCACCGTCCACAGGAGCCAGGAGTGTCCGCTTGTTAAAGGTGTACTGCCTGGTCTCAGTCCACCTACAATGTGTCTAAATGTTTTGAGGATTTATCACATCTGAAAAATTATAGTGTTGGCCAAAGTGTTGCAGTTTGGAAAACAACGTATAGAATTTATCTGATTGCAATATTTATATGGAAAAACGTTGTTGTTTGGAGGTACATAGAATATGTATTTACACAGTATCTTCATGTATATATGCAGTAAATCTATGCATTTTTCCATGTAACCTTGTGACTGCATTATTTTAATTGCTTTTAATCCTAGATCAAGTTTGTTTAGGGTTCAAAATGCATCATAAATGTTAAATATATCTTGTTATACCTAACTAAGTACTGTTTATCTGATGAAATATATTGTGACGTAGGCGAGGTTCACACAAAGAAGAGGAGCAGATGGTTGTGACGAACAGGCTTTATTAAAACACACCACTGAGCACAGACAGGAGGGGAGGTCATTCTCCCAGACCCCCGTTTCAATCATGGTTACACACACATGCTACATCTTGCCCTAATCCTGCCTATAAACACTGCTGGGTCATTATAACGCAGTTATAATGACACAGCAGTATAATAACTCAGTAATCACATTAAATACACACACAAAGTAATGTTCTCTGCTGGCAAAGCATGCTGGGGAATCCCTGCCCCCCTTAACACGGCCCTGACATTACAATATATTTAACGGCTAATATAAACCCATAACAGTTTGGCCCCTGGCGATCATTTTTTGGACAGCTGATCACTTTTTGGAATGACAGAACAGGTGACCTCCGTCTTGTAATGCGCTGTAACACCATCTGTTACAGAACTGACATAAATGTTAAGTTTAAAAGTGTAGTCAATGCTCGCGCTGCAGACTTGACCTAACAACGGCTGGTAACTGAAATATTGACAATTACCGCTCTCCTTAAACGTAGCCGCTGTTCTCTGCCATTAAGAATAAAACTGTTTTTGGATGGTAATACAGGTTTGGAGTAATAAAAGCAGCGCTCCCAAAGAGACAACAAACTCCTATATGTTGACAAGCTAGCGCTGCTACTTCTTCTTCTTCTTCTCTCGGTTACTGGCGGATAGTTACAACTGAAAGGTGCATACCGCCACCTACTGTACAAGAATATGTACTGTGGTGTTCTGCGGGGTTGCATAAAGGCGCTTCATACTATGTAATGACGTAGCCCTGACGTAATCCCCGACTAGCTCCATATCGGTGGAAAACCAACTGGTTCTTATGAGCCACTACAGAAGAACTGGTTAAGCACTGGCACCAGCCCCAGAACCAAACTAGCACTGGCTCCTGTTTTGGTAGAAAGAGACCCTTTCTGGTCTCAAAGACCATTCAAGGCATTTAACTAGTAACTACATTAACCCTCTATTCAAGAGGCATATTACAGATAGACAGCTATGGCCAGTTAACCTAAAATGCATGTCTTTGGATTGTAGGAGGAAACCAGAGCATCCAGAGTATTATGGTTGTCACCATCATGAGTTTTCAAGACAATAGCTACCTTGGTATTAGAGCTGCTACCAGTACACAATGTACTGTGCACATTATGTTCTGAATTGTGCCAAGTAATGTAGAAATAAAGTACATGAATTTAACTTTCTAAAACTGAAGTGCAGGTTCTTGATTGAGCTGATACAATTAACCACACACCAGTAAACCAAATTATTTGCCAGCTGATTTCATAAAACACCTAAGAGGTCAAGTTCTGTGTCTCAGATTAGTAGAGATGAATCCCAGGTTGATAGTTAACTGGGCACTGGCTGGCTCAGTTTGGTTTTGGTTGGTGTTTGTTTTTTTTGTTTTTTTTAATGAGGTCTTTTTTTGGGGGGGGGGGGGCTGTAGTGTTTTGCAACAGTGGTAAATTTATTTTTGTGCTCTGAAGTTGTGGGGACGCATTTGATGTTGGATTTAACCTCAAGTGATCATTCAGTGAACAGCATTTTCTGGTGCTTTCACATTTCTATCTCTTTGATTGAACACCATATTTCTTCGAGTGTTTGCCTTCAGACAGAATTAATCCCCCCTCCCCCCCCAAAAAAAGAAATTCATACTGCACATAAGAACATTACAGCTTTTATACTCCCTGTATATGGTTTTCTCTTACCCAAACAATCATTTTTTACATTATATTCCAATTTGGTGACAAATTGATCCAAAGTAATTTTGTCCGTGAGGTAAGCAGTGGGATAAAAAAATAAATAAGAAGAATCGCAATCTTAGTAAGACAAAAAAACAAAAAACAAAACAAAAACCTCAACAGCAGATTTTTCAAGGTGCCATGGCAACAGAGCATTCAAAGAATTTTGATGAGAACAGCAGGGCGAAGAGAGGCTGATTACAAGGGAGACAATTTATTACTCCAATTGTAAGGGCAACACAGTCTGATTGCGCACGCACGCACGCACACACACACACACACACACACACACACACACACACACACACACACACACACACACACAAAGCAGTGCGTCATTGTGTCACATTTTTCATCTGGAACATGGCATAAAAATGCTCCTTTCCCACCCCATCACATCCCTTCAGTCCGAGGATAAGTAAGTGCACCCTGACATGGAGATGAAGGTTTTAGACTAGAGTATGTAGAGACTTCTCTTTCTTTTTTTTTTAAAACTAAATAAAACCCCCTCAGTTTCAAATCAAACAAGAGGAGGTGGCAGTCAACTCGGTGCTGCAGCTGTCTATCTTGGGTGGCTATTCTCACCTCGCAATCTCACTCTTCAGCGCTCAGCAAACAGACCACCATCCTGACAAACATAATCACTCACGGCACAGATTCAGTGAGCATCTGTCAGTGGGAAATGATATTTAAAAAAAAAAAAAAGACAGCCAAACACCTCTTTTGTGCAGACGTCTAAGCCATAAATAATATTACATTATTATTATGTAAAAGCCCCTGTCATCAGAAACATTGACAGAAAGCTCCGCAAAGAGATTTACAAAACTGCAAACTCAAAGAGAATCCTTGATGCCATATGGTTTGTATGAATATTTATGTCTGATGTTTTACATGGAAAATATGGCGTGGGGTAGAGATTTCATGTCAATCAATCAAGTTTGGACTGTGAATTTTAAATCTCCACAGACAGAATATTCTGATACTCCTTTTATTAAAGTCAGCAAAGGCATCACAGTTTTGTTTAAGCTGTTCTCTTTGTCCAAGTGACATCCATTGGCATCTCAGAAATATGCACATTGTCTAAGAACTTTAATAGTTTCTGACATCTTAATTAGGTTTTAAAAGATACAATCACAAATTTAACTGTAGCACTGTAAGTACTGCTAACAAGTTGCAGAGCACATCAAGGTCTGTAATATAAAACACCTATTGCTGTGCTGAGCTGCAGATAGGACTTAATAAGAACTTAGTCATGCAGCCTGCCACTGTGCCATTGTTGCCAGACTTAAAAATGTTCTGAATGTGAAGTCTGGTATGTGTCTGAAGCATTCATGCAATTCCTCTCAAGACCAAGAAATAATCTCATCAAAAATACTGGTCAGAAGATGCCAGACAGGTGTCGTATCTCCTTGTCCCATGGGTTGCCTCTGGCTCTGGGGGGAATTGGCTCTCTCTGCAGCTCTCCACTACTCGCTACCACCTCACCTGGGCATGGGTACCAGGGCCAGCACCCGGCTCTGCTGGGAGGGTGCGGTCTGGCGCCCCGGGCCTCTCCCCCCTTACCTTCCTCCTGGGGCGGGGGCCTAGTTGTCCTGGGGTTTAATGGCCTTGGGGCATCATGCTCTGCGGGGGTTGCAGGTTGCCTGGGAGGAGGTGGTGCTGTCTTGTCTGCTCACGGTCCTGGGGGTGTTGCTGTGGCCTGTTATCCTCTCTTTTCTTTGTATGTTTCCTGGCAAGCCATGCACACACACACACACACACACACACACACACACACACACACACACACACACACACACACACACTTATCTGTTCTCTTTCAGGTGCAGATATCAGGCCCGTGTGGTGATCTTCTCTGAAGCAGCAACTGTTTCTTGTGTTTTCTTTTCATTTGTTTTTCTTTCTTTCTCTTCATCTCCACTCCTTGGCCCTCCACCTCTCTTGACCACTTCATATCCCTTCAATCCCTCCCCCATTCCTCCCTGTCAGTTCCAGCATAAGTAAAACAATACACTGTATATAAAGTGTGAATGTTTTTATACAGCAAGAGGAGTCTATAAATAGCATTTATATATGGCATATATCAAATATGCAAATGTTCATGTCAGTAATGAGTTTTCTTCCACCTCAAAGTTCAGTCACGGAGTTCCACAGAGATCTGTGCTAGGCCCTATTCTTTTTAGTTTATATATGCTTCCACTAGGCAACATTATTAGAAAGCACTGTATACATTTTCATTGTTATGCAGATGACACACAATTATACCTGTCAATGAAGCCAGATGATAGTAATAAATTAGCCAAGTTAGTCTTAAGGAAATCAAAACTTGGATGACTTGTAATTTCCTTCTGTTAAATTCAGATAAGACTGAAATCATTCTCGTTGGTCCAAAAAAACCTTAGAAATACCTTTCCAAATCAAACTCTTATTTTGGATGTGGTTACTCTTTCTCTGAATAGCTCTGTGAGGAACCTTGGAGTTATTTTTGGTCAAGATCTGTTTTTTATTCACATATTAAACTTGTTTCTAAGACTGCCTTCTATCATTTGTGTAATATTGCCAAGATTAGGAGCATCTTGTCTCAGAGTGATGCTGAAAAACTAATCCATGCTTTTGTTAGCTCCAGATTAGATTATTGTAACTCTTTATTATCAGGCTGTCCTAAAACAGCTTTAAAAAGTCTTCAGCTGATCCAAAATGCTGCAGCAAGAGTTTTAACAGGAACTAGAAAGAGAGATCATATCTCTCCAGTTCTGGCCTCCCATCATTGGCTTCCCATAGAGTTTAGAATTAAGTTTAAAATCCTTCTTCTGACTTACAAAGCTCTAAATAATCAGACCCCTTTTTACTTAAAAGATCTGACACTACCCTATTATCCTAACAGAGCACTATGGTCCCAAAATGCAGGATTACTTGTAATACCTAGAATCTCCAAAAGTACAATGGGAGGCAGAGCCTTCAGTTATCAAGCTCCTCTCCTGTGGAACCAGCTGCCAATCTGGATTCGGGAGTCAGACTCGATCTCTGTTTTTAAGAATAGTGTTAAAACCTTCCTTTTTGATATATCCTATAATTAGGGTGGGAGCATGTGCCCCTGAACCCTCCCTTAGTTATGCTGCTAATAGGTTTAGACAGCTGGGGGACCTCTAACAATGCACTGGGGTTCACCCCTTTCTTCACTCTCAATGAAATATTTTTGCTGGTCATTAACATCTGTTTGTTTTCTTCCATGGATTGAGTCCCCATCGTGCTGTTTGCTCTCTACATGTCTGTTCTTTTCTTCTTCTTCTCTATCCCCTCACCCCCCATCCAGTCACAGCAGATGACTGCCCCTCCCTGAGCCTGGTTCTGCTGGAGGTTTTTTCCTGTTAATAGGGAGTTTTTCCTCTCCACCATCACCAAGTGCTTGCTCACAGGGGTTCACCTGATTCCTGGGGTCTTTCTGGAATTGTGGGGGTTTCCCCTACTGTTGAAAGTGCTATGAGATGACTGTTGTTGTGAAAATGGCGCTATATAAATAAAGTAGAATTGAACTGAACTGAAATATGAGCAAAGCTCTTTTTGGCAAAGCAAATCTGTTTGGCACAGTAAGGCAAACAGATATCTCTTCTGCTTGGCAAGCTGTCTGGAAAGGACAGGTGAAAAAAATATTGGTATCCAATCACATTGGAGATGAGGTGAATTGAGCTTTAGAGTCAGTGAAAGGACATCTGACTGGAGGACTCGGGAGGCTGCCATTGTGGGAGTTCATGTAGGTGAGTTTCAAGGCTCCATACAATGGGTTTGTGCTGTAGAATAGATGAGTGTTAGGGATCAGTGGGTGTGTGGAATAGAGGCTACCAAGGTTAAGATAAAAGGAGGATGCGGGCTAACACACGGAGGATTGTTGGCAGTGACTAAAGGAAGTACCTGAGCACAGCGGTGCCTTACAGCAACACTCATCTCCTCTTCTCAGGCCAACTCTGATAGAGTGTGTTATCAGTGCAGACAGGCAGGCTAAAAATCACTGGCTGAATAAAGGTTAAAGCTACTGGTCTGTTACTTTGCCCAAGATGGCAGGTTGGTGAATGTCAGAGGTGCCTGAATCACAGAGAAACACTGTGGGGTTGCTGGTGAGTCAACCCCTACTTACAGGGTACTGATTTATGCATTACCTATGTTCAATGGTGCAACACTACTGTATATTAAACTGAGTAGGCTATCGATGAGCAGTCCTTGTACAGAAACCAGTGAGAACTGGGAAATGTGGTGGAAGTGGCTCAAGTGGAGGCCCATATTTTTCCAAGTTTGATGTTTGAGTCTGCAAAGATTAGCTCTTTTCTGCCAACACTGACCACATCACAGTGCATCACATCATTCAGAGGAAGCAAAGTGAAGGCACTTGACTCCCATCATAGCATACTGACAAAAGAGGTTGTCTAACTAAATACCAAGAAGGTGCCAAGAGAGAAAATGTTTTTCCTCTTTTTTTCTTCCTTAGAACTGACATGTGTTGATGTTAGGAAACAGGGCAATAGATCACCCTGACAAGCCAAGGTGTGGGCAGGCTTACAGTGAAGACTCACTGGACAGAAACAACACCTTTACCACGTGTATGCTGTCTCTGAGGGCCTGGAAACACTTTCAGGGCAAAAATCTGCTTCCTTTGCTCGTTATGTAACCTTACTATCAGCAACTTTTTCTACATCTTGTAGAGGCTTAGCTCCCTGGCCCACTTTCACATCACTTTTTCTTTGATAAATTTTCAGATAATCTCTGCCGAGCCTCTAGATGATCAGTATTTAAGTCCTGGATTACCTGCTACCTATACTGGGTAGACATGTGTACTGTAAGATTAATTGGAGCAGTGTTTTGACTGATATGTGACATTCAGCAGGGTTTTGCTGGTGCATTGAAAATGTCATTTATTAACCAGACCTCTTAGCTGGCAGCCTTCCCTCTAGGGAGAAGGATTATGTTCCTGAAATTACTTGACTTGGCTGTAGTTCACTCGATATGGTCTTGGCAATATTTATCTTTGAGCTCTGTTCTCATATCTTCACGTCTATGTTTTCTTGCTTGTGTGGTTTTCTGGTGGATCAGACATAATACAATATGTAGGTACCTGGGCATTCACAGAACACTAAAGGCCCTTTTCCACTTGGGTCAGTTTGGCACAGTTTGGTATGATTCGGCACCCTTTGTCCGCTTTTCCATTTGGCACCCTATGTCCTAACAGTTCTGTTTTTGGAACTATGCCGGTTTTATTGTCCCCAATCAAGAGCAGGTCCGAAGGATACCGGCACTGTTACGTCAACTCACTGCTGGCCACTGATTGGTCCGGGCGTAGCGTCATGAGAGTGGGCGTTACGCTGACTTTCCAGAATAGCTGGCTGGCTGCCATTTGCAATTTTTCGTCAGTGAGCCCGCGAACAAGTGATATTATAAACAACAACGATAGAATGGCTTAACAGAAATCAGCAGAAATCAACACAGCGGTCCAGCAGAGTTTCCTATGCGTTTCGGCTGATGACAGAATGCAGAGGGAAGCAGACTGAGCTTGCAGTGGGGAGCACAAGCAGACGCACTAGAAACTAGATGGAGACGCACCGGGAATTAGACCCAGCCACCCGAATTGAATTGAATGTACAGCCACGACGCACCCAACTTCAGCAGTTGAAGCCGTGATATTGTGATATACAAGACGGTGAGTGATGTGATATTCATGTTTTACGTTATTTTTTCCAGCAGTGGAAAGTTCACTTAGGACAGATGAAAACTTAATCGTGTTAAAAAGATGACCTAGCTTGATGCTACGGCCGTCCTTGTATGTTGCTTTTTTTGTGTTGACAATATCTGATGAAATAAGCTAGTTGTAATTCTGGTTAAAAGGTGTTTTGTTTTGTTTTTTTTACATGTTGCACTTTTGTGCTGTGTATGTACTTAATTTGTGTGTATTTCATTGTAGAGTCCAAACAGGATCTGCTGGGAATGGCAACATTTTGACAGCAATGTATTGTGACAGGTAAACAACACGTCATATTTATAGTCAAATCTTTTGCTTTTTAAGTTAAAGTATAGGTAAAGTGCCAAATTTAAAGTAGCACAATTTCCACTTAATATGAAAGGGACTGAATTGAGATTTATTTGTGTGAATATTAATTACAGAGTAATTGAAAATGAATGGCACATCCAATAGTAGCCACCATAAAATTAAACCGCTTGTTTATTTATTGTTATCAGATCACTTCTGTGATCCTTTATGAGTTATAGTCATAATAGTGTATCTTGCACCTTGGGGAATGGGAGTTGTTCGGTCATCATTAGAATTTAGTTTATATGTGTAGTCTATAGTATTTCATTTTTAAACTCATCCAGTAAAAGAACACATTAAAAATATTTGAGACCCATTGTAGTTCTTCCTTTTATATTTTAGCAATACAAGCACAAAACACCACCCACACTTGAAACCAGGGCGACACAGCGGTGGCTACTTTTATTGATAATGTTATTTCACACCATCACAACAACTCAGTATAAATGGTGTAGAGATTGAAAGGGTGTCCAAAATTAAAATCCTTGGCATAATAATCAATAAAAAAAACTGTGTTGGAAGTCACATTAATTATATTAAAGGTAAAATATGCAAATCAATCGCAATACTGCACAGAGTGAAATATTTGCTGAATCCACCCACACTATAGACTTTGTATCATTCATTAATACTCCCATACATGACATCCATCCATCCATCCATCCATCTTCTACCGCTTTTCCGGAGGTCCGGGTCGCAGAGGCAGCAGTTCAAGCAGAGAAGCCCAGACTTCCCTCTCCCCAGCCACCTGCTCCAGCTCTTCAGAGGATACCAATACCCATACATGACATATTGTACTGAAGTATGGGGAAACACATATAAAACATATATCCAGTCGTTATGCTTCAGAAGAGAACTATTAGAATAATAAACAAAGCTGCTTACAGGGAACCAACAAACCCACTTTTTCTTAAATTAAAAGCTCTCAGGTTGAAAGATCTGGCTGCCTTTAAAACTGCAGTAATAATGTTTAAAGCTAAGAATCTATCACTGCCTGCAAATATCCAAAAGTTGTTCCAAATAAGGGAGAAACAATACTATTTCAGAGGAACATGTATATTTCAAAAACCTTCAGTGAGAACTACCACCAAGAAACACTGTGTCTCAGTGCAAGGAGTCAGACTGTGGAACGCTTTTGGACCTGAATTAAAATCATGTACAACGCTTGGACAATTTAAACAAAAACTAAAGGAAGAAATACTCCAAACATACACACGTGGACAAAATTGTTGGTACCCCTTTGTTAATGAAAGAAAAACCCACAATGGTCACAGCACAGTGACTACTTGTCACCCTTTAAATAGGCCGATTGACTGATTACAAGTTTGTAGACACCTGTGATGTTAATTAGAGGACACATCTTGGTTGAACATGTCCCTATAGTCACATTATTTTCAATCTTTTCTAGGGGTACCATCATTTTTGTCCAGGCCTGTTTCATGGGTTTGTTTTTTAAAATAATTCTGTTGAACCACAATTCAAAAGCATTGTCTGATTTTCAATGGTTAATTTTCATTGAATTTTTATTGATTACCACTTTTGTCAGATTCAAGTTATTTCTGTGACCACTGTGGGTTTTTCTTTCATTAACAGAGGGGTATCAACAATTTTGTCCATGGCTGTATATACAAAACGACATGTAAAATCACATAAGGTTGTGCTGTTGCTTAGTTTATGTCACGTTTTGTATTGGCTTTGTTCTGATTTGTAATCACTCTTAATTTATTTTAACTTTGAATTCTTAGCTGGAACATGGGTGGGCAATATCAACCATCCACCATTTCGGATAAGTTATGTTGAATTGTATAATCCGAGGAGTTGCTGTTTAATTTGACCTTGTTGGATTTTTTTTTCCCTTTGTTCTGTTATTCTGTTCCTTTCTTTTAATCTAATCTATCCAAAATAAAGATTCATTCATTTCGCAAATATGTTTTAAAACTTTCTTTAATTATCCAACACCCATTTCTGTCTTCTATCTAGGCAAGGGGAAAACGATCCACCCTTGCCTCACTATTTACAGAGATGCAGGCTGAAGATCTGCTGAACCAGGACCAGTACGAGGGGCCGACCAGTTGCTTCTCAGTGAGGCAGCGTGGCTGGCGTGTGTGGCCCATTCCAGTTTCTTTTTTTCTTTTTTTTTACAGTTTGAATTTTGCACATTCTAAATAATCTGTAATTTGCTGCTGATTGGAATAAACAATTTAGTGATTTATGTGTTTGCATCATGATTTTCTGTTTTGTCTGTTAAAACACCGGTGGGAAAAGAATCAACAGTACAAACCAGTTAACAGTGACTTTGAAAATAATGGCTCATTTTTAAGAAAAGTAACCAAAACAATTATTTGCTGAAGACTGTAAAACAAAATAGAGACATCTGCAAAAGTACAAAGGTTTATTGTCAAAATTCCCAGGGTAATACTACATGAATACATGTATAGTTCACTGCTGATGCAGAGAATATATATTTATACAGTATCTACATGAAGTCAGCAATACTCAGTACAATATATTTCCAGTTAATCCACGTATTTCTCCATGTAACCTTGTGACTGCATTATTTTAATTACTTTTAATCCTAGATCCATTTGTTTTGGTTTAAAATGCATCATAATTGTTAAATATATCTTATGCCCAACTCAGTACTGTTTACCTGTTGAAATATATATTTAACAGCTCATATGGCACCTGATCCATGTTTTGCCACGACACCACTGGCTGGAGCAGATAAATTCCATGACGTCTCAACAGTCTCTCCATGATTTTGACACAGATCAGAAGCTAAACATTTCTACAGATATTATAGCCACTTCACGTTCGTGAAGTTGGGGTCACATCACTGTGTTGAACGTTAACGCCGACCGTTTGAAGCGATATTTTTGCCACAAGAGAGCCATCTGAAACACACACACACACACACAGAATACATATTTTAGTACCTAATATCGATAACTTGCCGACATTACAATGTTGTACGGCGGACTTAAAAGCAAAGTAGCATTAGCGATCATTAGCTTACCGTCATACGTAATGTAGTTGGTATCCTCATGTCTTCTAAATGCTCCAGTACCTTTCCAGAGTGTGTCGTATTGCGGGTTTGCCTTCTGTTCTCCGTTTTTGCCTTTATTCTGGCAAAAACAGCCAGAGAACGCAGACACCTCGTATCCTGCCAACTTGTGTTTTGTGTAACGTTATGCTTGATTTACCTCAGTTACGCTTGTTTTACGTAGCGGGAGGGAGAGGGTTGTGCCGCCTCCCTGTAACTATTTCCCACCCACTTCAAATGGGACCTAGTGCAGTGGAAAAACAAAGCGGGCCGAACTGTACTGTCCCGTCCCGTACCAAACCGTGCCAAACTGACCCAAGTGGAAAAGCGCCTTAATGCCCCACAGTGTTTTCGCCCTTCTCCCCTCAAATCAACAACTGAGCTCAGTGGACCAGATTATTCCACATTTGACCAGCAACCTGCCTGATTGTGAATGCTGGGCAGTTTATCAGACATCTAGACAAATCTGCAGGCTCGGATAATACGATCTCCAGGGCACTAAGGACCTGCATGTTGACCTTACATCTCATATAATGAAGGTGTTGCAGAGCCTAGTCCTTGCCCCATCTTTGAGAGAGGAAGGTACTGTTAGACCCTCTGACCAATTTGTTCTTTTGGTCACATTACAGACTTTTATGCCGTTTCTCTATTTCAATTTTAGTATAAAGGTGGCGGTGGTGGTGTCAATGTCAGCAGCAGCACCAAAATTGCACTCCCCTGCAGGTGACCAGGCCTTAAAGTGCTGATGACACGTTCTTGAATTCATCTAATTTTTCAACACATAATACAATATGATGAAATAGGTTGGTCTGTGCAGTTGTAAGTCAAACAGGCTTTTATTCACGCGAATATCCAACGTTTTCATGAGTGCCACGTCACCAATTGCATCAGTGGCTAGAAAACCCCCCGGCCATGTTGTAACGTCATCGACAGAACACAGCGCTTGGCTGCCCTTTGTACACACAGGATGGAAGTGGTAGAAAACATCGACGATGGATCCAGCACATGTAGTCTGGAATTGGTTTGTGTTGCCCAATCTTCAGACGATTATAGTTCCGAAGAATAGGATGACAATGAAGAATCTGGGGGCATCAGACCGTATAGGTTTGAGCCGTGCCAAGCGGGCATCGTGCCTAGCAAGTCAGACTCAGAGAGTGACAGTCAGCTGTTCATGTTTTGTGTGCATCATCTGCCGTGTTGTCAGCCAGCCAATATTGCCAACACTATCACGATGTGTTAGCCACTCCACATAGCCGTGGTTCTGTTGCGCCCCTTGAAGCAATGTCGGCTTTGGGGCACAACCGTGGTTAACACGTCTACTCTCCATGTTCGCTGGGCGATGTCAGCCCCGAACGCCTGCTGTTTGTGTTTCTGTGTATTTTTGTAAGTCTTCACCTTTTGGGATCAGTCTTTATGTTCAATACATGTGCTGTGGTGAATCATACACGTAAATCCATTCTTCCTTCCCCTCCTCATGCGCTCCTTGTCATGACCCTCCGTGCGTTCTTACGCAGGGCACTGAGAGGGAATATGAAATAATGAGGATTTACGTGCAGGGTTCATCACAGCACATTTAATACAGAAAGACAGACAGTTCCCAAAAAGGTGAAGACGTACAAAGAACACAAACACACTTACTGATGGTGTCCGGGGCCGGCATCACTCAGAGAACGAATGAGAGGAGACATGTTAGCCACAGGTGCGCCCCAGAGCCAACATTGCTTCAAGGACGCACGAGAACCACAGCGAACATGGAGAGACGAACACATCATGAGAGTGCTGAAAATACTGGCAGACTAACAGCACAGATGACAATACTATTGACCAGCAGTGCATGACTGGCAAACAGCTGCTAATATGTACATGCACTGCTGATGATGGTGTGATGAGAAGCACCTGGGCGAGGACTGGGAAAAATGATAAGCGAGAGTTTGAATCAGCTGGTGATAATGACAGAGGGGACGTGGCTGGACCGGCGAGAGTCATCATGCGATCACAGAAAGTAGGTCAAAGCTGCGCATCAATACATTAATCCTTCCCCTCCTCGTGTGCTCCTCCTGCGTAAAAGCGCACGAGGAGGCTTATGACAGTTGGAGCTGAAGCGTGTGATGTGGTCTTTCAAGGCCTGCTGTTTATCTAAGCCTGCGACACAACGCGAAGGCATAGCCGTAAAATTAAAACAAGAAACCAGAGAAACTGTGAGCTACAAAGCTGCTGTCATTCCAGTTAACAATACCGGAGTCTGTTCTGTCGATTACGTCATTGGGGTGCTGCCCTTAATCCGGTGGGCGGCACCACAGTCCAGTCAGCGGCTGCGGTTTTTTGATGATAACTAGTTTATGCAGGCGCTGTTGTAAATATTATATTGATCATAGACAATGACTTTTGGGTTTACACAACATGCTAAAAAATGTCAAAAATGTGTCATCAGCCCTATAAATCCCACTATTTCTGACCTTTAGGCTACGTGTCCACCAAACAAGATTTTTTTCGTCCAACCGCCCTGAAGGTGCCATCACACCAAACGCGAACGGGGCAAATTTTTCTCGCGGCGCGATTACATTATAACTCAACGTAAACATGCAAACAGACATGAATTCACAAGCTGAGTGAGCTGCAGAGAGGCAAAGTTGCCTTTATAACTTCTGCAGCTGTGTTCAACCTGCTGTGGAAATCCCCCAGATAATGTCATGCTTAGGTTTACATTATCCAATGGGGGGCTCACCTGAAAAAACTGTCCCTGCCTCCAATACTTCAAAACTTCACATGATAAGATAAGATAAGATAAGATAAGATAAGATAAGATAAGATAAGATACGATAAGCCTTTATTAGTCCCACAATGGGGAAATTCCAGGATTGCAACAGCACAGGGATAGCAACACTCAGAGCAATAATTTAGAAGATAAAAAAATAAGAGCAGTGAATATACATATGTATGTACACATAAACGTATAAATATATATATACACAGTGTGGAGCAATGTAGCTAGATGCAATAAACAGCATAACCATCTACTTAGTTATCCTACATAGTATGAATATGTACCCATACATATTGTCACCCTCCGTAGCAGCTGATATTGTCCTAGTTGTATACTGGAGGGGACCATTTGTGTAAGTCTGTTGCGTCTTTTGCATTCAATACTATTAGGTTGTCACGTTTTTTTGCTATCTCTGCGAGCAGCCCTGCTTAGGTTATAAAGTCTGACAGCTGTAGGTAGGAAGGACCTGCGAAACCTCTCGGCCACACACCTAGGATGATGTAGTCTACTGCTAAATGAGCTCCTCAATGCGTTCATTATGTTCTGCATAGGGTGGGACTCGGACTCCAGCAGAGATGACAGATGATGGGCATTTACTTTGCTAGCCTGCTAGCCTTTTTAGCATGTCTGTGGTAGAGTCCATGGGTAAAAAACAACGACATTCTGATTTAGCTGAAGAGCTCCCAGTTCTTCTGTCTCCAGGTAAGTGACAGTCTCACTTTCAAACTAGTTTACTCTACAGTGTTGATACTGTTACTCCGATGACGGCAGAATCTCAAAGCTAGCATTATCCCTCGGACGTGAATGCGCAAATGCGCGATTTTGCGTGTGCTCGCTGCTTTCCATTAACTTTGTATGCATTTGCGCCACCCATTCACGTTTGGTGTGAAGGCACCTTGAACCTCTTTTTTTCAGTGCTTGTGCACTGTGATTTGGAAAAACAAAGGTCTGCACCCTGTATCCTAGCAACAGCTTGTCACTCACATCTCAGCACTTCCGCTTTTCCTATGGTCAGACTTTCTACTTACTTTTTAATAGCAGTCTCTAAAAAACAATAGACAAGAAACATATTCTGGCATTGGCAGCAGTTCTGGATGCAAAATATGATGACATGGAAAAGAAAACATGAGTCTAGGTACAGACATCAACCGGACTTGTACAGGAGTACCGGACACTGTACTTGTACAGGAGTTGCACCTTGATGGTGCCCGTTTCAAGGAGTATTTTAGATTGACTAGGGCTCAGTTTGAATTGGTTTTGGAGAAGATTGGCCAGTCAATTTCTCGGATGCAGACTAATTACAGAGACCCCATTTGAGGTGAGTTGTGCTCACCTCAAAATGGTTAAAATATTGTTAAAATTTAGTTTATTTTTACATCTATTTTCATAAAACTCACGATGAGATATGCTCAACATACGGTTTCCTGAACTCATAAATGACTGTCGGTACATTTTCACATTTCACATTGGAGGTATTTCCATTTTTTTTTGCAGTTATTGTAAGGATCCCTGTCTGCTCTGTTGTGTTTGTGTTTTTCTCTCCCTGCTGCTTAGCATCCTCTTCGCAGCCCTGATCCTCACCTGCTGCTAATTAGAGGAGTCCTTTACAAGGGGGACTCTCTCACCACTCTGCCTGGTTGCATTTGACTCTGCACCCGTCTGTATCCTTGCTCTGCCAAGTATTACTGCATGCAGTCTTGCCTGTCATGTTTGACCTCTGTTTGCCCTAGACCCTGTCACCAGCCTCCTGCCTCTGTGCCTCTGCTTGCCTGTTACCCTTCTGCTGTGTATTGACCCCTAGCCTGTCTTTGGACTGTGGATTTGGATCTAGGACTTGGGTTTGGACATTCTTGGATTTGTGCACATCATCACTCCTCCACAAGTAAGTCAACTTCCTGTCGTGTATATATCACATCTCCCTGCACCATCTCCTCAGCATTCGAGCCTGGACAGCCTGTCACCAGCACCTCCCCGCAGCACATCAGCACCCTCATCACTGGCAACCAGCTTCCCAGCCTGGATACTCCTCACTCTGTTCCGGCAGATCCTCTGGATGTCCCTGTAAGCATAACCAGTATTACATTCTCCTTATTTCCCATCCAGTGTTATTCATTCTTGCCTCTGCTCTTCCCCACAGGGTTGCCAGATTCTCGTTGCACATGTTCATCACATCATTTGTACAATTATTGTAATAAAGATTATTGTCACACACTTATCGGTTTCATCCTTGTTGCTCATAGATCTAAGTCTGAAAACTCTGACAGTTATCAACTAAAAATATCTAACGGAACAAACTTGTAAGAAATATGACCATGACAAAGGCACAAACACTCAGCTGACACACTGACAGATAGTGTTGGGCAAGTCACTAAAAAATAGTAACTAATTATAGTTACTAGTTACTTCTTTTCAAAAGTAATTGAGTTACTTTACCAATTACTGCCTGATTAAAGCAACAAGTTACTTGGAAAAGTAACTTTCATATTACTTTGAAATACATATTGAAATCATCTTGCACACAGCAAAATAATTTGATTAATGGATTACAGTACATTACAGGCTTATTAATGTCAGGCTGAAAACAGACTGTTTCAGACAGAGCTTTTTGAACGTGTTCAGTCTGCTTTATCCTGCCTTGAGAGCTCTTATTGTAGAAAAAATCTGAAGAAAATCAACACGATATTGCCAGTAATTTCCTCATTTTGGAGTGAGAAATAGTTTGTGGAGTGAGGAAGAGGGGAAAAAGAGTGAGACTCACTCCAAAAGAGTGAGAGTTGGCAACACAGCATAAAACTGTCCATGCTTATGTAGGAACATTTAAATATAAGGTACAAAGATTATTTAAGTTATACCTAGAGGTGTATGTGGAAACGGAGGTTTACTTCGGGTCCACGCACACACCGGAAAAACTTGTTTTTGGGGCACGAGTCCAAAAGCTTGGACAATTTATTAATAACTAATCTTTATATCTTCAATCAATCAGTCTCAAATATTTGTGAATTTTACTGTGTGACTTCATAAACAGACACAGGAAAAAGAAATCACAGAAACTTCCACATACTGTTTACAGTTTTAATGATCAGGCTCAGATTAAATGACATTGCATTCAACTGATGTGTAAGCAGGTGAAATGATCAACAAGTGTCAAATATCATATTAATCAGTAATGGATTATTGAGCAAAAGAGTGTAATCACATTTGTGGAACCAAGGAAACCTTAGTGTGGATTTGTAACTGTGAGGAAAATGGAGAATAAAATAACTGTAACCAAAAGCTGAAGAAAATTGGATGCAAATTTTATGAAGAAAATTACAAAAGCTAATTATATGGAATAGAAATTCTGAGTTACTCTAAAAATAAAAATGGAATTTAATGAAAAGAGAAATACTATTTCTCTTTAATTCTATGGCTCCGATCAGAGTTGTGAACTAGTTTTAAACCTGGGACAAATTATGACATACTTAAGGCGATGGACATCACATTATTCAGCAGAAGAAACAAAGGAATCTTGCTCACGTGACCTTTGGTTTCCGTTGGCTTCTAGCTGGATTCAGGAACTGAAGCTTTATTTGAAGATTATACCAGAGAATATCTGCCAGCAGATATTTCTTCCCAGGGACAAGCAGTCAGAAGCTGAGATCCGACGGCGATAATGAGGCTGCTGGCTGCGTAGTATGCCATGCGAACAACATGAGAGTTTTTCAGCGGCTTCCTCGGGTACAAATAAGTTGGATATAATTCAAAGTCTGATCAAAGTCACAGAATTGGAGAGACAAGATTAATAAAAAAAAAAAAATTCAAGCCACGAAATCCAAGTTCTGCAGGTGTTGTGGTGGGTGGTGAGAACAGCTTCTAGTGTGAGAAAAACGATCAGTACACTTCAAAACATGGTGAGTTAATAGAAAAAGTTTAACAGAACAAAATAGAAAAACGTCTGTGAACACGGAGCTTCACTCCATATAAAAGAGAAGTTTGAGCTCAAAAAGAAGAAAAAGTAGTTTTCCCAGATGTTTAAAGGAAAGAGGATTTAAGGCAGGACACAGACAAACTTTCACACAGAACAATTCTCTTCAAACTGACACATTCCTCCTTTAAACTATGTTTCCATGGGAACAACTTAACTGACATGAAAGGGAACCATTGTCTCTCATTGCGGGAGAATCAAATAAACTCTGATCCAATAAGAAAACAGTCCTTTGTCTGTAACAGACCAATAATTCCTGGAATTTCCCCATTGTGGGACATTGTGGGACTTGTGGCTGGTGATTGGCTGAGCCAGTCAGATGACCTGAGTAAGCTTTTCCGACAGGATGAAACATCTTGATTAATATGAAACTTCACTTTATGCTTATGCATAAAATCTAAGCTAACTTCAGTGATTCATGACTAACTTTCAGTAAGCATGCACTTTTGTAAGCTTGTCCTTCTATAATTAACATGCATTAGAATAAGGTTCATTTAAGCATTTTCAAACATACAACACATTTAAAATCAATGATTAATGAAACATTTCAAACCAGATTGGTATGTCAGAGTCCCACTTTATTTCCCAGGGTGTCCTGAAAAAGAAAATAATCTGAGAATTGAGAGTTTTTGTTAAAAGGAAGTAATTTCATTCATTAACCTCAGTTCAGCTTGTAGAGGCAACATTCCGGAGTTGTCAACCGGGGGTAATGTTGAGCTGTGGATAATTCCTAGAGACCGTGGAATGCACTCAAGGGATCTGGGATATGTCAAACCGTACTTGAGGCATAAAACTGCCTTGTTGGGAGGAAGTTTCAGGGATTTATGATGGCAAACTAAATCCATTCCTGGCACAAAATGGGAGCCTTATCGTCCTTTTTTACCATGGAATGTGTTTTCAGACAGTTGTCCTTAGGTGAAGGAAACAATTCTTGACCAGACTTATGGGTGAAACAATTTCTTTAAGGTGAAGAGTGATTGTATAGATTAGAGCCAAAAGGGATTGATGCTACACTTATCTTTGTTATGGATTGATCCAATGTGCAGTGATCCAAAGAAAATGTTGATTATCCACAGTCCAAATGTCTGCTGTGACAGAGACATGATCCAGTCCCTCAAACTGAATTTTTAAACAGTAATATCGTTACACAGCACGTTACTGCAAAAGTAGTGGTGTTACAGTAATGCCACTACTTTTGCAGTAGTAACACATTGCTTTGTAATGATGATCAAAGTAACGCAATACTTTGTAAAGCATTACTCCTAAATGCTGACAGATGTGGACACATTCCTCCAAGTGTTTGCCTTCAAATTTTGATCATGATATCCTTTGGATAAGATTTCCAGGATCATGATATCCTATCCTTGATATCCTGCAACCATTTGCACAAATGCCATATCTGCTGCGGTCTGTCTGTTATTGAAATATTGGTCATGTGCAGTCTAATGTCACTGTCTGCACCTACACTACCGCATTGAACTTGCAATGATGGGTATTACGGCTCCACTTTTTCTGTATATAGGATTGCTGGGTGTTATCGTTTATCTTTATTTGCACTATGGATAGCATTATTGTACATAGACTGCTGTTGTTGTTTATCATTCTTATTCCTTCTTTTCTTATATATTGCACACACCACTAAGAGAGAGAGAAACAGCATTTCAATTCTCCTGTATGTCCTGTATGTATAGACGTATTGACAAATAAAAACCTTTGAATCTTTTAGTGTCAGATCAAAGCATACTGGGTTGTCTGATACAGCGAGGATCAGGCTCTCCTGTGCCATCGTACCATTCTCTTTTTTCTGTACTGGCCTCCTATATCCCGCCCTCCCTTAATTCTGATTAGCTACTTAGAAAGGTCTGACATTGATGAGTGCAGCTGTAGTCTGGAAAGTTGAACTTTTCACAAGTGGTAGAGCACTCGCCTCTCTCCAGGAGACTGGTTCGGAACCGGAGCTGTGTGTTGAGGTGAGGCTGACTATATCTAGCCGGTATCTCTCAACCTCGTACACCAGCTCAGGCTCCTTCCCCACCAGAGAGGTGACATTCCACGTACCAAAAGCCAGTTTAGAAAGCTTGGGATCAGTCCGCCAAGGTCTCCGCCTTTGACCGCCACCTAATCCACATAGCACCGGACCCCCATGATCCCTCCTGCAGGTGGTGAGCCCACTAGAGGGCGGACCCATGTAACTCCTTCTGGCAGAGCCCGGCCAGGTCCCATAGGTGGAAACCCGGCCACCAGACACTAGCCATCGAGCCCCTCCCTCAGGCCTGGCTCCAGGGTGGGGCCCCGGTAATCCCATACCGGGCGGGGTACACTGAATCCTTGATCTAGAATTTATCATGAGAGTCTGTTGGATCATTCTTAGTCTGGCCCTTCACCCAGGACCAGTTTGTCTTGGGTGACCCTATCAGAGGCAAATTTCCCCGGACAACATAGCTCCTGGGATCACTGGGGCACGCAAACTCCCCACCATGATAAGGTGATGATCCATGAGTGGAGCTTGGCCTTTTCTGGAGTTTCCCCAGGCGAGAGGTGATGAGCAGGGGTAGGTTTTCTTGTATCCCCCCACCTTGCTGCCTCTATATTGGAGTTTTCCCCGGTGGATGAAAGGGTTGCTTCCCTGCGCCTTCGGGTTGGGAAACGGGTCCTGACCATCATTTGTGCCTATGCACCAAATGATGTTTCAGAGTACCACCCTTTTTGGAGTCTCTGACTGGGGTGCTGGAGGGTGCTCCTCTTGGAGACTCCATTGTCCTACTGGGGGACTTCAATGCGCACATGGGCAATGACAGTGAAACCTGGAGGGGGGTGATTGGAAGGAACGGCCTGCCCAATCTGAACCCGAGTGGTGTTCAGTTATTGGACTTATGTGCTAACCACAGTTTGTCCACAATGAACACCATGTTCAAGCATAAGGGTGTCCACATGTGCACCTGGCACCAGGACACCCTAGGCCGCAGGTCGATGATCGATTTTGTTATTGTGTCATCAGACCTGCGACTGTCTGTCTTGGACACTCAGATAAAGAGAGGTGCAGAGCTGTCAACTGATCACCACCTGGTGGTGAGTTGGATCCGATGGCAGGGGAGGAAGCCATTCAGACCTGGTAGACCAAACGTATAGTGAGGGTGAGCTGGGAACACCTGGCTGAGGCCCCTGTCCAGGAGGTCTTCAACTCCCACCTCCAGAGGAACTTTGACCACATTCCAAGGGAGTCTGGAGACATGGAGTCTGAATGGGCCATGTTCTCCACCTCTATTGTTGAAGCGGCGGCCCAGAGCTGCGGCGGCAAGGTGGTCGGTGCATCTTGTGGTGGCAATCCCCCGAATCAAGTGGTGGACACCAGTGGTGAGGGGGTCCATTAAGCTGAAGAAGGAGTCCTATCAAGCTTGGTTGGCTTGTGGGATTCCCGAAGCAGCTGAGGTGTCCCGGCAGGCCTAGCGGAGTGCAGCTCGGGTGGTTGCTGAAGCAAAAACCCAGGTATGAGAGGAGTTTGGTGAGGCCATGGAACAAGACTTTCGGTCGGCCTTGAAGAGATTCTGGCAACCTGTCCGGCAGCTCAGGAGGGGAAAGCAGCTCCCTGTCCACACTGTGTATGGTGCAGATGGGGCGCTGTTGACTTCGACTGGGGATATTGTCGGGCGGTGGAAGGAATACTTTGAGGATCTCCTCAATCCCACTGATACGCCTTCCACAGAGGAAGCAGGGCTTGTGGACGAGGGGGATGACTCACCTATCACAGGGGTCGAGGTCGCCAAGGTGGTTAAAAATCTCCTTGGTGGCCGGGCCCCGGGGGTGGACGAGATTCGCCCTGAGTACCCCAAGGCCCTGGATGTTGTAGGGCTGTCATGGTTGACACGCCTCTGCAACATTGTGTGAAGGTCGGGGGCAGTGCCTTTGGCATGGCAAACCGGGGTGGTGGTTCCTCTCTTCAAAAAAGGGGACCGGAGGGTGTGCTCCAACTTTAGAGGGATCACACTCCTCAGCTTCCCTGGGAAGGTCTACGCCAAGGTACTGGAGGGGAGAGTCCAGCCATTGGTCAAACCTCGGATTCAGGAGGAGCAATGTGGTTTTTGTCCTGGCCGTGGCACATCGGACCAGCTCTTTACCCTCTCGAGAATTCTCAAGGGCTCGTGGGAATTTGCCCAACCAGTTTACATGTGTTTTGTGGACTTTTTGAGGGGGGTACTTCGGGAGTATGGGGTATCGGGCGTTGTTTTAGATTTTTTTAGATTTAGTATACTTTATTGATCCCCAGAGGGGAAATTGAGGGCATCCACCACCTGGATGGATGAAGCAGCCACGATACGGCGCTATCCCTTAACCATTCACACACACATTCACACCTAGGGCCACTTTAGAGTCTCCAATTAACCTAACCTGCATGTTTTTGGCATGTGGGAGGAAACCGAAGAAATCCCGGAGTAAACCCACGCAAACACGGGGAGAACATGCAAACTCCACACAGATCACTGTTGGTCGGGGGCTGGGATCGAACCCACGATCCCCACGATCCCCCAGCCAAGGGTAAACTGTGCTTCCGCAGTGCTAACCACTGCGCCACCGTGCAGCCCTGTTGTTACGAGCTATTCGGTCTCTGTACGACCATTGTGAAAGTTTGGTTCGTATTACCAACACTCAGTCGGACTCATTCCCTGTGAGAGTTGGATTCCGCTAGGGCTGCCCTTTGTCACCAATCCTATTCATAATTTTTATGGACAGGATTTCTAGGCGCAGCCAGGGAATGGAGGGTGTCATGCTTGGTGACCACAGGATCTCATCTCTGTTGTTTGCAGATGATATTGTCCTGTTGGCTTCATCCAGCAATGACCTACACAGTTCTTGCTGGGATGGTTTGCCGCTGAGTGTGAAGCGGGTGGGATGAGAATCAGCACCTCCAAGTTCGAGTCCATGGTCCTCAGCTGGAAAAAGGTGGATTGTCCTCTCCGGGTTGGGGACAGGCTCCTGCCCCAAGTAGAGGAGTTCAATATCTTGGGGTCTTATTCACGAGTAAGGGGAGAATGGAGCGAGAGATTGACAGATGGATCGGAGCAGCATCTGCAGTGATGTGGACATGGTACCGGTCTGTTGTGGTGAAGAGGGAGCTGAGTTCTAAGGCAAAGCTGTCGATTTACCAGTCACTCTACGTTCCTACTCTCACCTATGGTCATGAGCTTTGGGTAATGACTGAAAGAACGAGATCGCGGATACAAGCAGATGAAATGAGCTTTCTTCGTAGGATTGCTGATTTCACCCTCAGAGATAGAGTGAGGAGCTCAGTCATCTGGGAGAGGCTCAGAGTAGAACCGCTGCTCCTCCACATTGAAAGGAGTCAGTTGAGGTGGTATGGGCATCTGATTAGGATGCCTCCTGGATTCCTCCCACTTGAGGTGTTTCGGGCACGTCCCACTGGGAGGAGACCCCGGGGCAGACCCAGGACTCGGTAGAGAGACTTTGTCTCCCAGCTGGTCTGGGAACACCTTGGTATCCTCTCTGAAAGGCTGGAGCAGGTGGCTGGGGAGAGGGAAGTCTGGGCTTCTCTGCTTGAACTGCTACCTCCGGAAAAGCGGTAGAAGATGGATGGATGGATGGATAGAGCACTCGCCCCTCAGCTGGGAGGTCATGGGTTCAAGCCCCGGCTGGGTCATACCAAAGACCATATAAAAATGATACTTCCCCAACCTTTAGCTTGGTGCTCATCATAATTGAATGGGGGAAGGAAAATTTGTAACCCAAGAACAACAGATGGAAATTAGCCACTGGCTACAATCTAGCAAGGTTACATTGATTGTTATCAATGCTCATCAACGTGCAGTGTCCTTAAAAACAGCAATTTACAATTTTCAGCCCTGAGCGCCCTGAGCGCCGCAACAAAAAATGGCCACCACTGAGAGTGTTTCTGCGCTGAGGGCACTCAGCGCTGTAAACGCTGGACTACATAGAAAATGAATAGAAAATAGTCACCCACAGCAGAAAAAATCGTGTTTGGTGGACACGCTCCCTTATTCCAGAATTTGTGGTTCACTTCTTGGTTGCTGATCCCCCTCCCTTTTTTATTAATTAGCTGCATATTTAGAGGTGTTTAAAATCACATTAACAGGTACAAGGCTTGTCACTAAAACCTAAAGACACACTCTGGCAGCTCTAAAACCACCTCGAAAACAATTGTGTATTGTCCAAATAAAACTTCCATCGCCTTAGAATTGCTTGGAAAGAGCTTTTACATCTTCCACCTACAGTACTTAAGTATACATGGATCTATGAATAGTTCTGGGAGTATTTACCTTTTGTTCTTATTAAAGACAAAAATAGAAAGGAGATGTTTATACCTTCTTTACATGTTTCGACTGTTCACTGCAGCCTTCGAAGGCATGTAACTAATTAAAAGAAGACAAAATGAACCTACTTGAGCTAGTTTTAGGAGTAGCACGTTACTTTGTAACTGTTACTAAAATTTGATCAGATGCGTTACTCATTACTTGTTTTATTAATATAGATAGACATTTTTAGAGCAAATAAATGAATATACAAACTGACCCTACATAGCTGACGCAGCTGTCAGTTGACGTGACCTGTTGCAGAGAGTCTGAATCTTAATTACCGAGTGGAGGAAAAGATTAAGCTACTTTGTTTTTTGTGGAAATAGACATTATTTTTCCTTTATCAGGGTTAAAACAAAAACATATTGGTGGGTTGCAAACTAAAGTGCCTGTTGAGACCAACGGCAATCTTCAGCTCCGACAAAGCTAGTGCTATGCTATGCTAACAACACCATGAAGTGGATCTACTGTGTTCTGAACAGCCACAGCTGGATGTTAAGTGGAAATACTAGTCTCAACACCCAAGGCTGGATTTCCAGCACAGGTATGCATCTGGACAGTTTGTCACCCAGCAACAATTAAACTAACTGACTACCAGATATGCTGTTACATACTGAATAAATAGTGGTATTGCAGAGAGAAATGAGCAGGCGAGATGATGAGCTGGATCAGTCCAGACTTTATTGTCTCTCCACAATTCGAGTTGATAAGAATGATCCCCAGGCTGCAGGCCATCTCCCTTTTATACCTTTAATGCCTTGCCTAGCGACCTGGGAGTTCACATCACAATACACATCATACTCAAAAGCTCACATCACAATACACAAAGTCTGCACAGTGCATTTGCATAACATTCATCTGGTGTCGGCTTCTTCCTTCCCCACCCAGGCAGCCAGCGTCTCCACCTCTGCTGTTCTTGTCTAGATCCCCGTCAGCCTCTCCTCTCCTTGGCCATCCTATCTGGGTGGAGAATGTAACCTCTTATGTCCCCCACACATCCCCCCCGAACACCCAGAATGGGCCTTAACCCCCTTGTCCCATGGGCTTCAGCCGACGTCCGTAGTGGCTGTAATGCGGGGGGGGGGGGGGTCACTGGCTGATGGGGCACTGCAGGAGGCATATCTGTCTGTGGGGGGACAATGGTGGGGGAGAAACACATCCTCATAAAGAATTTGTGCTCCTGCTGCTGAGTCATTTACCTGCCGAGCCTCCAACGGGGGGCGTCCACGCCGGGGAGCCCAGGCCAACACCACCTCTTCGTCTGCCAACACAAATGTGGGCTTGAGCCTGTCTATGCAGACGGTTTCGCTACATCGTCCCAAGTCCAAAACGAAACATTTCGCCCCAGGTTCCAGCACTCTAAACAGCCTGTCGTATGGTGGGCGCAACGGGGTCTGGTGTGCATCATGCCTGACGAACACAAACAAGGGATCCACAAGCTTTTTGGGACGGATGCACGGGGAAAACAGTGGTGGATAGGGCCTGGTACTTTTCCGGGCTCTGCGCCATGTAGGGAATTCGAAGATGGCTTGGCCTCGGGGGGTGGGTTGTTGGGCAAAAATTCCCCAGGTAGCTGCAGTGGCTGAGAAAACACAAGTTCTGCCAGGGAGGCTGCTGAATCCTCCTTCAGTGCGGCATGCAACCCTAACAAAACCCACGGCAGCCAATCCACCCAAGTGGTGTCGGTAAGCGAAGCCCTGAGGGCTGCTTTAAGTGACCTGTGGAAATGCTCGCATAACCCGTTGGCCTGAGGGTTGTATGCGGTAGTGCGGTGAATGCTGACCCCCAGGCTCCAGGCCATCGCGGACCAGAGGTCGGAAACAAACTGATGGCCCCTGTTGGACATGATGTTTGACAGAGTGCTGAAACGTGCCACCCAAGTAGTCAAAAAAGAGCGTGCGATGTCGGCAGACGTGGTGGACGGCAGCGGCACCGCTTCGGGCCAGCGCGTGGTGTGGTCCACTACAGTCAGGAGGTGCGTAAACCCCTGCGATGGTGGAAGGGGCCCCACCAGGTCCACGTGGACATGGTCAAACCTCTTCGCCGGGATGTGGAACCGTTCAAGGGGGGGGCTTCGTGTGCCTGTGCACCTTGGCCCGCTGGCATGCAACGCAAGCTGCCGCCCACTCCTTCATCTGTTTATGCAGACATGGTTAGACGAACTTCGCCCCCACTAGTTTGACCGATGCCCACACTCCTGGGTGCACCAGGGAGCGTTGTTAAACCTGTGAAAATCTCTGCATGGTCGCCATGACCCCTCGGCTTTAGGCACCATGTGCAGCGGGGACACCCACGGGCTGTTTGAGTTCCTGATGATGCCTAACCTCTCCAAATTTGCGAACTCCTCATGCCGCTGGCCAGTTTAGCTGCGTCCAGGTGCCCAGGTTATGTGACAACGGGCAGCCCTGTTGTGGTAATGAAGTGCTCGACCCTGTGCTTAGTGACGGCCGCCTAAAACGTTGAAACCGTGAGTGCTGGGAATTGGGTGAGTAGTTGTTGGAACTTACCCCCTGGAGCTGTGACGTTGGTGAGGGTTGTGGACCCGGTTCCTCGAGCTATACAGGGCAGAGAATCAAAAGACAGGGACTTAATCAGGTGTCTATTAGTAATGTTGACTTACAGACCGTGTGCACACAGAAAATCTGTACCCAAAATGGGGGAGTTACATGTCGCTATTATGAAAGATCACTGGAAGTTACGGCCATGCAAACATATGGTCAGTGACCTCTCACCAAATGTCTTAATGTCTGAGCCGTTGGCGGCTGCCAGCTTGGGACTGCTACTTCCAGCCAACCGGTCTGTGATGGACGGCAGGATGAGGCTCTTTTGAGAGACGGAGTCCACCAGGAACCGTCTCCCTGAATGTGAGTCCATCATGTAGAGCAGCTTGTCTGTGTCACCAGTGGTCGCAGCTGCTACTGACTGCCGGTCTTGGCGTTTCCCGACCGCTTGAATTGGCACAGTGGTACCCATTGCCGTGCGTCCTCTCCGAAGCGGTGGTGGTAAAAGCAGAGCGTGCCCTTCCAGTGCTTCTTGGCATCCACGCTGGCGACCATCAATGGCTCCTCACCCTCGCTGCTCATCTCACTGGGCTCCAGCGCCGCTTCATTCGCTGCAAAGGTTCTGATCACCAGGATGATCCGGTCTGCTTCTTGCGCCAGTGTGCGGTAGCTTCTTGTGGCCAGTAGGGGTGAGTTGGCGAGGACTGCTCTGGCCACTTGTGGGAGGTTCCTGAGGAAAAGATGGGCAAACAGGAACGGCTCGCAATCACTGCCCATCAATGCCAACATATTCTCCATTAATTCGACCGCGGACCTGTCTCCCAACTCCGAGCGCATCGGGAGTGTTTCCACTCTCTCACAGTCTGAGAGAGTATAGCGCTGGGTGAGCATGGTCTTGAGTGCATCGTATTTACCGTGGGATGGGGGCTGTCGGAGCAGGCTTGCCACTTGCTGTGTTGTGCATGCGTCCAGCGTGGCAATCACGTAGTAATATTTGGTGTTGTCTGCCGTCACCCCCTGGAGCGCAAACTGGGCCTCTGTGTGGAGGAACCAAGCCATCGGGTCATGTAGCCAAAAGTCTGGGAGCTTGACCGAAACAGCACACGTGGTGCTGGTGCCTCCCGTCTGGGCCGTCTCCGGGGTGATCTCCTCGTGTTCCATTATACGTCAAAAGGTCACCAGTGTAGAGAGAAATGAGCAGGCGAGACGACAAGCTGGATCAGTACAGACTTTATTGTCTCTCCACAAGTCGAGTTGATAAGAATGATCCCCAGGCTGCAGGCCATCTCCCTTTTATACCTTTAATGCCTTGCCTAGCGACCTGGGGGTTCACATCATAATACACATCATACTCAAAAGCTCGCATCACAATACACAAAGTCTGCACGGCGCATTTGCATAACATTCATCTGGTGCTGGCTTCTTCCTTCCCCACCCAGGCAGTCAGTGTCTCCACCTCTGCTGTTCTTGTCTAGACCCCCCGTCAGCCTCTCCTCTCCTGGGCCATCCTGTCTGGGTGGAGAATGTAACCTCTTATGTCTCCCACTATGGCTGTGTAGTTGTGCATGTACATGTTGGACATATGCATATGTGATCTAACCTCACGATGAAGGAGACGCAGAGTCTGAGACCCCTGCGGAGGACAGCGAGAGAAGACATAGGTGTGGACAGAAGACTCCCTGACCTCTGAGGCTCGAGAGGAGAGAGGGGGGAGTAATGTAAATAAAGGGATTATGAATGTGAATAAAGGGATTATGATGGAGATGTGTGACCTCCCTTGCGAGGGAGAATCCTTTATGTGAGAATGTTTAAAGGTGAGGACTTTGGTGTGTTTCCTCCTCTTTGTTCGCTGCTCAAGAATGAGAGCAGACTGTGGGAATGGTTGCTTGAAATAAACTTGAATTAAATGCAATTCAGTTTCGTTATTCAAGGCTCCCCACACCCACAATATAAACAATGACTTTACATCAGACAGCTGAGACGGTGATCCACTGAAATTAAAATGCGTTTACTTGCTACCTGGATAAAGATTATTCAAAAATGGGCTTTGATCTCCAAAAGGAATTTGAGGGAGTGGATCATGCCTCTGTCATCACAAACATTTTGACATTTTCTTTGGATCACTGCACATCGGATTAAATCCATAATCATAAAGGTAAGATAAACATGGACAGTTTTATGCAGTGTTGCCAACTTACTCTTTTGGAGTGATTCTCACTCTTTTTCCCTCTCCCTGTAAAGGTTTGGACACGACTGTGCTCATGTCCTCGCTTTATGATCATGTTTGTTTTTCTGTTATCTTCAGGACATGAGTCCTGAAGACTCATGTCCTGGTCTTTTGTTATTATGTTTCTTAGTGCTGTGTTAATCATTTGTATTTTTGGCTCCAGTGTCTGTTCAGCCCTGTCTGTCCGGTGCTTCTCTGTTACCCTTGATTGTTTCCCACCTGTCACACATTATCTTGATTATTCCTTTGTCTACATACGTGAATCTCAGTCTGTGTGTGTGGCGTCGTTTTTGTTTCTTCCATATCCCCATCAGTTTGTAAGCCCAGTGTGAGTTCTCAGCCCCATTGCTTCTACTTCTTTTGTCTTGGTTTTGTTTAATAAATCATTTTTGCACTGAACTCCTGCCTGCATTTGAGTCTGTGTTACCTACCTTCACAGAATGATGCCACCAATCTGATGAAATGGTAGGAGGAACGGGCCAAGTCAGAGTTCTGGAGAGGAGGCTCTCGACCAGGTGCTTCGCCTTATGGACCGGGCTATGGGTCAGTCCAACCGGTGGGAGATAAATATTGACTTGGTGGAAGCAAAAGCAATCCTCTGCTCACCGGCCCTGCTAAAACGTCTGGAGTTGGCCGTTCTTTGCTCCCGCGTTGCCCAAATGACCAACGAGCTGATCTAAGCTGGCTCTTTGCTTTGCTCAGTCCAACTTGGCTCTAGGCCGTTGGTTCCAACTCCTGCCTCCAGTGTGTCGCCTCCTGCTTTCCCTGCTGCTCCTACTCCATCTACCATCTCTGTTTCGTCAACCACGATGGAGGACGTGTTGGAGTAAGAGGAATGGAGGCAGGCAATCCGTGCAAAAACTGACATCTTGCTGGAATATAAGCCCTGGTTGGCCCCGAAGGTGTTATTCCTGGACTGTGAGAACCAGTTGTGGTCAAAAGAGCCAGCGTGCATCAAGGAAGCACTGCTCCACTCGCCATCTAGGCCTTTCACTCGAGGTGATATAAACTGGCTCTTTGCTTTACTCGGTCCAACTTGGCTCTGGGCCGTTGGTTCCAACTCCTGCCTCCAGTGTGTTGCCTCCTGCTTTCCCTGCCGCTCCTACTCCATCTACCATCTCTGTTTTGTCAGACATGATGGAGGACGTGCTGGAGAAAGAGGAACGGAGGCAGGCGGTCCTTGCAAAAACTGACATCTTGCTGGAATATAAGCCCTGGTTGGCTCTGGAGGTGTTATTCCTTGCGTGTGAGGACCAGTTGTGGTCAAAAGGGCCAGCGTGCATCAAGGAAGCACTGCTCCGCCCACCATCCAGGCCCTTCACTCGAGGTTTTCCTGAGGGTTCTGTGGTGTAGGGATACCTGGTTTACAGGGAGTTGTGTGGCACCTTACACGTGATGTCACCACGCCATTTTATGGTTCAGTTATGCTGAGGTATGCGGAGTAGTGATTGAATGCAAGACCAGCAATAGGCAGTCAGCCCAGAACATGTGCCTGTATCTTCTATGCTAACTTATAATAAAATTCACCAAAAGCAGCATCCTTGCAGGTGGTCATTGTCAGGTTTGTGGGCATAACATTTGGCGACAAAGAGTAAACCATGGAAACATGCTTACGACCACTTTGGCCTTACCTCGAGTGCCTGGGGGAACCAGCAGTCCCATGGCCACGTTGGCTGGATGCATTCGAGACATACATCTCCGCAATGGACCTAGGTAAACTTGACAAAGTAAGGAAACAAGCACTCCTTGTCCACAACCTTGGCATAGAAGGCCAGAGAATGTTCCACAGGCTAGGACCGACTAAGTCTTACATGGATGCCGTCGAGCTACTAGCTAGTTACCTTGCCACTCCTGACAATGTGATTGCACAGCAACTCCACTTTCGCCAGAGACACCAAAGGGTCGGTGAGTCGGTACAACAGTCCGTCACTGATTTAAGGCATTTAGCTAGCAATGGTAGGTAGACCATGAGCCTCCATCCACAGAGCCATGTCAGCTCCTCCCCCTTCCCCTGGGGGAGTGAACGCAGGTCTGTAGCCATGCCCAGTGCATAGCCTGATTAGTTAATGTGATAACCAATTGGGCTAAGTACAAATGCTTACATAGCTAGAAACACTCTGTCCAAAGTCACCTTTTTTTGGGGGGGTGGGGTTGGTTTACTGGACATTCACAGCAGAAAAACACATACTTGGCCCTTGGGTGTGATTTTGCTCTTGATATGTCTTGTAAGTCACAAAAAGACATGTTATAGACATGTTAACAACAGAAAAAACATTATTTTTTTTGGCAGAATTTCACTTTCAGATCAAAGTTAGGATTAGGGGAGGATGAGGGCCTATTTTTAGCAATTTCACATCAAACTCTGCAATCTTACTACATGTACTTATTTCCATTACCACTAGAGGTCTTGTTTTTCCAAACATAACACGTACAAGCATATTCACTGCTGCTGGTAATTATGCTCTAGTCTATATCATCATTTTCTGTTGAGCAGAGTCTCTCTTTTAGGTTGATATAGATTCAAGATTCAAGATTCAAAGGCTTTATTATCATGTGCACAGTTAAGAAATGCTACATTTCTTGAGCAATGAAATTCTTATTTTGCTCTCCGAATGAATGCCAAGGTAATAGGTACCGAAACAACAATTCTAATAAGGTCATGACACACTAACACAGTAACTCAATCCTAATACTAATAGATGCTAATAACACACACACCAACACACAGATAGGCAGTTAGGACTCCTTAAGCACACCTTGATACTAAATACTAAAATTAATGAGAACTAATAACACACACTAGGCAGTTTGGACAGTTAAAGCAGTTAAAGCAGTCAGGAAAGAGAAACAAAATTAAAAATTCACTGGATGACTAAAGTGATAGTGGTATATTGATATCAGAGATGATGTGAACCTGAGATGGCATAGACCTATGTACAGTGTGCAAATGAGCAGTGTGCAATGAGCAGTGTATAATTACAAATTACAAATTAGCACCCGGTTCTAATTTCTGTAACGGTAGTACCAGTAGACAGTGCATGATAAGTAGCAACAGAGATGATAATTATCAGCAGAGATGATATGGACATCAGACGGGTGAGACTATATCTACTGTACAGGTGAGCAGTGTGCAAATTTAGCAGCCGGTGTGTGAGTTCCTATATGCAAAGCTGTGCTGCGGACTTTTGGGAGTTGTTATCTGTTCAGGAGTCTGATGGCAGTGGGAAAGAAGGAGTTTTTCAGTCTGACTGACCTGCATTTCACACTTCTGTACCTCCGACCTGAGGGTAGAAGTGTGAACTCCTACCCTGTCCCTGTACTCCTGTCTTCACAGACATTTTTAACACCTCCCTTAAGTTATGCCACGTGCCGTCCTGCCTTAAATCCTCCACCATCATCCCTCTCCCCAAGAAGCCACGGATCACTGGACTTAATGACTACAGACCTGTAGCGCTCACCTCTGTAGTCATGAAGTCCTTTGAGCGCCTGGTCCTGTCCCACCTCAAGTCCATCACCACCCCTCTCCTGGACCCGCTGCAGTTTGCCTACCGAGCCAACAGGTCTGTAGACGACGCAGTCAACCTGGCCCTCCACTCCATCCTGCAGCACCTGGACTCCCCGGGAACCTACGCCAGGATCTTGTTTGTGGACTTCAGCTCCGCATTCAACACCATCCGCCCCGCTCTGCTCCGGGACAAGCTGTCCCTGCTCAACGTGCCTGACTCCCTCTGCAGGTGGATCATCGACTTCCTGATGGACCGGAGGCAGCATGTGCGGCTGGGAAAGACTGTCTCAGACTATACTAGCATCAGCACCGGATCACCCCAGGGCTGTGTACTTTCCCCCCTACTCTTCTCCCTTTACACCAACTCCTGCACCTCCAGCCACCAGTCTGTCAAGTTGATCAAGTTTGCGGACGACACCACCCTCATCGGGCTCATCTCCAACGGCGACGAGTCCGCCTACAGGAGAGAGGTGGCCCAGCTGGCGTCCTGGTGCAGCAATAACAACCTGCAGCTGAACGCTCTGAAGACAGTGGAGATGATTGTAGACTTCAGGAAAGTCACTACTCCTCTGCCCCCCCTCACCCTCTCAGGCTCTCCCATCACCACTGCTGATTCCTTCCGCTTCCACTACCATCACCAGGGACCTCAAATGGGAGCCGACCATCAGCTCACTCATCAAAAAAGCCCAGCAGAGTGTTCTTCCTGCGGCAGCTGAGGAAGCTCAAGCTACCCACCAAGATGTTAGTGCAGTTCTACACAGCCATCATCGAGTCCATCCTCACCACCTCCATAACCGTGTGGTACGCAGGAGCCACTGCCAGGGACAGACTAAGGCTGCAGCGCGTCGTGCGCACTGCTGAGAAGGTGATCGGCTGCAAGCTCCCATCTCTCCTGGATCTGTACATCTCCAGGACCCGGAGGCGTGCTGGCCGGATCATAGCCGATCCCTCACACCCTGGTCACGTACTGTTTGCCCCCCTCCCCTCTGGTAGAAGACTTCGGTCCATCCAGACTAAAACCTCCCGTCACATGAACAGCTTCTTCCCCTCTGCCATCAGACTGCTGAACACTAAGTGACTTATTGACTCTCGTGCACTATGTACAGCAGCTCAACCAGACTCATGTCAATCATCACTGTTTTCTTCCTGCATTACCGACTGCACTATATAGTTCTCCACAGTATCTGCTGCTGGCTAATATATTTTAACTGTTGACCAGTATCACTTAATCTTATCCTACACTTTATTACATGTATAGTTTATTTCTTTTATCTTATCATGTTTAATGTTGCAGCATTGTACCGAGACAAATTCCTAGTTTGTGTACTACATGAACAATGGCAATAAACCTGATTCTGATTCTGATTCTGATTCTGAACAGTCTGTGCTGGGGGTGGGTGGGATCCCGGAGGATGGCGTCAGCTCTCTTTTGGACTCTGCAGTGGTAGATGCTCTGCAGAGAGGGTAGTGAAGTCCTGATGATCTTTTATGCTGTCTTCACCACTCTCTGCAGGCGTTGTGGTCCAGGGCAGTGGTGCTGCCGTACCACGCAGTGATACAGTTGGTCAGGATGCTGTCGATGATGCAGCTGTAGAAATTGTTGAGGATCCTGGATATAGGCTTCACTTTGTAACACACTGGGTGCTCACATAGAAATATGCTTCAATGTGTGTGGTAGTGAGAGAGTTCAATAGGAGTCCCTCCTGAAACAGAAACAAAGAAACAGCGAGCAAAAGTGCTCTGCTAGTACCACTGCTGCTGCAGGATGATTAATTGTTATAACCAAACAATATGTAACCATGGTGACAAAAAAAAAATGGTAAAGTTTGCTGCAGATGAAGGATGTTTGCTTTTTATTATATGGTTAATGTTACATTTTAAATCAAAGCCAACATAATTTTAAACGTAGGAGTCTAATTCTTCTCCTGCCTTGATAATACTGTTCCACTGCCTCTGTCTTGTTTCCATTTCTGTTACCTTGCACACTTCAGACTTTCCACTTACAGAAGTTCTCTGACAGCTCAGAAGTGGTATGGCTTCTAAGTGATGGATGGTGGAGGTACAGACAGCATGGGTAAAAAAAAAAAAAATATCTCCTCTTGAAAATGGCAAAGAGAGAAGGCAAACTCGTGAGTGTGAAGTGCTGTAGATCTTCTGGTTTGAAACATTTGATGCAACAAAGCCAACCAAATGAATAATTTCACTAAGAAGGGTAACTCATTCATTCCACAAAACAAAAACACTCAGATATGACACTGAACAAACTGTCATCTACAAGGCATGCTCATCAAAAATTTCCCCTGACCCCCTTCCATTAATTGTAGGAGGCTGAAATTGCGCATGTATAATAATACATAGGTCACATGGTAATTTGCACCCCTGAATTCTGAAAATAAGAATTTCTCTTTTACAGGTGCTAAGATGGAGTAAGGTGTGATAATGGACCCATTTGAATGTGGAGCGATCATCAGGTTTCTATACTTGAGAAGATGCACACCAAGAGAGACATTCGATGAGATGAAAGAGACTTATGGGGAGGATGACCCATTGCGTTACGTAGTCAAGCACTGGCATCAACAGTCAGTGAAAAAGACACATTCCTGGGCGACCACAGTGCGCCATAGATGAAGACACCATCTGGCAAGTGGAGGCCACCTGACTTCCACCTCTTCACAACCAGGAAGTCATTTTTGAGGGGCAAGCACTTCCAAGATGATGAAACTTTGATTTATGAGGTCAAGTCGTGGCTCTGATGCAACCTACAGACTTCTACAGGCGTGGTCTCCACAGCTGCATAAAGCGATGGGAGAAGTGTGTGACCCTTGGTGGTACCTATGGAGAAAGACTAATGACTGTGTCACGTTTGGTTCCTCTCAGTCCATGGAAAATGAGTCCGGGGAAATCTTTAATGGTCAGTCATTGTATTATGGATAATCCTAACCAATCTCCCTAACAAATGCTTTTCCAAACAAATTGATGCATCTTCATTGTCACCAGTTTGGGGTAGCTGGTCCAGTCCCTGTTCAAGGTTTCTCTATTTTGAAAAATCATTATTTGTCTAAAGTTCATTTCCCTTTTTTTTAAAGTCTTTTTTTATATATATCATGCAAGTTATGCAAAATGTAAATTTGGGAGCAGCTGTTCAGGCTCCGTACTTGTCATCTTATATTGTAATTGTGGATGTGGTGACTAAAATGACTCTGCCTGTGTTCTATCTTCACCCATAAATCCCTCGGTTGGACAATAATGCTCCGGGTTAAACAGCTGTTGTTGCTCTTTTCATGGAGGAGTCAAGTATGTAAACAGTGGGAGAGAGAGAGAGAGAGGTGGAGCTGAGCCTTGGGCACCTGCAGCTTTGCAACTTCAATAGATAGCACTAAGTATTCTGAGCATTTTCACCCCCCAAAGCACCTTTTCTTCCTCTTTCCTGCCACTGTCATTTTAACCAGACTGGTGATAGAGCCCGTTTGCTGTGATGCCCCATTAATTTCCCCAGGGTCTGATCATTCAATATTCAGTGCCTAGCGTTATGCAGCTCCTACTGTGAATCAAACTACTAAGGCTGCTTTCCCTTACCAATATCAACCCAGCTCAAACCAATCTCTGCAAGGGGATCAGGAGATCAGACTACGGCAAGAAAAATAACCTTGTTTTTTCTATATCTCTTCAGCTTGTCACTCTGGTTATAAATATGTCTGGTCTACATTAAAATACATTTCGAAAAATGTGACTGCATTACCGGGTAGCATATAAATAGGCTGCAATCCATTTTAATGCGATGATCTCTCTCGCTGCATGTTAAGAAATAACATATTTATAATGTGCAAAGTGTTCCTTCATAATGCCTCATAGACCAGAAAACTGCGCAGGCGGATCTTAATGTATGTATCTTTTCTTAAACCTAGGTGATAAGTGCTTTTTTAAATGCTGTTGTAATAGCCCGACAAAGACAATGCGCAGAAAATGTGTTTTTAAACATAAGTGGAAGAGTTTCAGTTACTTCTGACAGATTATGACAGATAAAAATACAAGTCAAACTGCAGTTCTGTAGAATTGAGTGTAAATAGTGATGAAGACTGATACCTGCTATAGCTCCTAAACATGAACATCATGAAGGGGAAGCTCAATTGATGTAAAATCCTGTTGTTGTTTAACTGCATAGGGGCTTCCTTTTGGAAAAATTAACCCTGGCAATGATGACTGAAGCACTGTGAAATCTCTTTATTCACCTTGGAAATGTAGTCACTGCTCTAGATGGCCACAAATTGATCTATATGAAAGGAGCGGAGGGGCAAGTGTGATGTGAAAGCCCTTAATATTTGTAGGAATTCTTAGAGATCTGAGAGGGCAATGTGAACAAGAATGTCTCCTGGATATCATGTCAATAAGCTGCAAAGCTTTTGAGAAAAGGGTTTTCACAGTGTGACATGTTATTTTCCCAGCCTATGAAGTGCCTGTGTCCTTGGTGTTCATAGGTGGGTGTTGGGAGCAACAATCCTCCCAAGAAATAACAGCATCAGCTGTTTCTGCAAATGCCGCCACACATCTGTTTCTGTTCAAATCACAAAACCCTCTAGGAATCATGAGTCTTGTCCTTCCTCAGCAAAAGAGGAAATGGTTATATCAAAGAAGTGCTAGTATTCAGGACAACAATAAACACCAGAGACCCTGATTTATGCTCCATTTACACCAGGATCACTGTAGTCACAGAAAGTTCCGTCAGCCATAACATATAGCTGGTGACAGGGTGCTTTTCTCTGACCTCTGAAATCTTTCATGGGCCAAGAGGAGATCAGCACCAGCAGAACACATTAAAGAACAGAGCAGGGAACAAATTTGTACAACACTCTATTTGATGGAAACAGCATGAAATGGAGGAAGTGGAGTGGAGTTTGGTTATGGGATGCAAAAAATTCTGCATGTGGCTTTTTTCCATATCTGAAGATTTTTAGGCATAATTGTAATCTGAAAAACAATGTTTGTATCTCTAGTGTGGCATTTTCTCCACCATTCACATATTGAAGGTAAAAAAACCACAGGCAACAGTAACGGTAGAGGAGGTGTTGCTGTTGTGTACATAACCAGTGTCACAATAACCAGGTCAGAGGTGTAATAGAACTTGACTTTATTGTGCGACTCACAGACACCAGGTGCCTCTGCACAGGCAGAGGCGAAGGCCAAAAGAGAACGTGCCTCTTCCGCATCAGCCCTTTATCCTCACGGTGGCAGCGGAACTGGAAAGGTGGAGCCACCACCCACATCACACAATAATATGTCATATTAATATATAACATTTCCCCCCTTAGATTTAGCACCCAAATCACACTCTAATGACAAACAAAAAAAGTGAGCCTATCCATGCACACAAACAACTAAAACTAGAGGGGGACAGGTGGACTACTGTCCTACCTCCACACGGCCAGACGGATTATTCTGCTGTCTCTGACAATAAAAGTCCATAAATCAAAATACTGCCGTGTTCCTAATATAATACAAAATAACCCCGTAAACTTACATACGTAAAGGTGAGAACTCAATTTAACAAACAAACAATCAGTTAACATGCACATTCATGCACTGCTATAACATTCCCAATTATACCACCCCAACCCGGGCAAACCCACCGTAATACATACCCAAAACATGGTGGCACACATATTACATGGGTATTTTTTTTTTCACATGGGCACCTGTTGCAGCAGTCTGTCATGAGAAACATATTAACTACATAGCCCGGTCAATTCACATTTAACCCAGCCCATTGCCCCATGCTACCATGCAATCTTGATGGAGAAGCCACTTCCCGGGAGACTCATCTGGCGGGTCCCGCCCAGAGCTCCTTCGTCTCTTTGTCCCTGGAGATGAGCCACGTCGTGGCCCCGACATCTCCTTCTCTTCGATAACACACCGCAGTTCACTGGGGTGTCTCCATGAGTCATCTGACAGCCGAAGGTATCCGTCCTCCCGAACAGCCACCGCCTTCAGCTGCCCCTGGTCCTCCCGTTGCTTCCTCTTCCCATGGACACCTCTTAGCCGAGCCTCCTCTCTGGGTCGAACCACGTCACCAACTCCCAAAGGAGCCGGACTCGACTTCCAATTTCCACAATGTCTCAACCGGGCCTCCACACCAGGTTGCGCCACACCGGCGACTCTCAGCGAAGCCCGACTCAGCCTGCAGTGTTCCTGTGTGGCACGTCTGTTTCCCGTGCCAGCCGGTCCTGCCCCGCTCTCTTTCATTTTGAACGCTGGCGTGGCCGCTGCAGCCCCATGCTTCTCAGTATCTCCAGGCCGAACCCCCGAAGCAGAGGGAGCCGTCCTCACAGCCTCACCCGCCATTATGGGCGTTCCCCCACGCCCCCCAGTTCCCTCACTTAGGGTAATGTGGGCCCTGGCACCGGAACCTTGCCCTGATGGTGCTGGGTGGTAATTGTCCTGTTCATCTCCCAGAATACTAGGCCATTGACATAATGCACGGCTCAGGAGACACACATGCAGGCTCAGGGTAAATCCAATAGCTTTATTGACAACAAGTGTGTATGAGTGCGTGTCTGCGAGATGGGTATGTGTTGGTGATGGCGTCTGCGTCAGGCACGGGGGCAGGAAGCCGTTCAGCCGGACAACCCTATGGGAGAAGCAGAGGGAGAAGGGTAACGGGCACCACACCAACGCAGGAGATATGACTGTTGGCTTACTTGGTTTGGGCAGGTGGCTGGCGTTAGCAAGGGCGTAGCCCGGTAGACAGCGACCTGGAGCACCTGACACAGCAGCGAGGAGATGATGGCTGGAGAACGTTGTCCGCCGCCGGGAAATCCACCTGTGCACAGGGGAGCAGACTGGGAGGAAAAAGTAAGAGATCCTTACTTGGTATCTTGCTTGGTGAAGGGAGTTCCTTGCAGCAAGTGATGCCGATGTGAACAGACGGCTTCAGGCTGAAGCCCAGAGCGAGGCGGCTTAAATCCTTCGCCGCTGACGAGGTGCAGGTGTGCGCACAGCTGGCGCCGCTGATGAGCGGCGAGACGTGACAGTACTCCCCCCTCTAGCAGCGCCTCCTGGCGATGGTTTCTCCGGGTGCGCTCGATGGAACTCAGTGATGAGGGACGGATCCAACACAAACGAAGAGGACACCCATTGCCTATGTTCAGGTCCGTAGCCCTCCCAATCTACTAGGTACTGTAACCCGCGACCCCGGCGCCGAGAGTCCAGGATGGAAGAGACTGGCCAGGCCGGATGGCCATCAATCATCCGGGGCGTGGGCTGCGCAGCAGGGGGAGGGCAAAGGGGGTCGGAGACTGCCAGTTTAACCTTGGATACGTGGAAGGTAGGATGGATGCGGAGGGAGGGGGGAATAGCCACACGCACAGCCACCGGGTTGATAATCCTGGTGATGGGGTATGGGCCCATAAAACGCTGTGCCAATTTTCTCCTCTCACCCTTTAGAACAACGTCCTGAGTGGACACGTAGACACGTTGGCCTACTTGATAGGCAGGGGCAGGTCTCCTGTGCCGGTCCGCTGTAGACTTGTTGTGCTCCGCCGTGCGTAAAAGTGTGCTGCGCGCCGAAGACTAGATGGAGCGGCACCGCCTGAGGTGCACCCGAACTGAGGGGACAGTCAATTCACTCTCCTGCGTAGGGAACAGAGGGGGGTCGTAGCCTAGGGATGCCTTGAACGGGGACGTCCCGGTAGCAGAAGAGCGGGCGGTGTTATGGGCGTATTCCACCCAGGCGAGTTGTGTGCTCCAGGACGCAGGCTTGGATGTAGTGACGCAGCGGAGCGCAGCCTCCAGCTCCTGATTGGTCCGCTCACACTGCCCGTTGGATTGGGGGTGATGGCCGGAGGAGAGGCTTACCTTGGCTCACAGGGCGTTGCAGAAGGACCTCCAAACGTCCGAGGAAAACTGGGGGCCCCGGTCCGAGACCACGTCTACCGGAATCCCGTGCAGCCTGACCATGTGCTGGATGAGGAGGTCCGCCGTCTCCAAGGCAGATGGAAGCCCCCGTAATGGAATGAAGTGAGCGGCCTTGGAGAAACGATCTACGATGGTCAGGACTGTGTCGAAGGTGTTGGAGACAGGGAGACCGGTGATGAAGTCCAGGGCGATATGCGACCAGGGCCTGCCAGCCCCTGCCAGGGACGGGCAGGGGCTGGAGCAGGCCCGCGGGGGGGGGGGGGGCGTTACCTGATTTGCTGGTGGCGCAGATGGGGCAGGCCCGGGCGTAGCGGGCAGTGTCCCTTCGCAGACCCGGCCACCAAAAGGATCGTTGGAGTAGGTCGATCATCCGGGAGGACCCAGGATGGCAGGTGAGCTTAGATGTGTGAAGCCAGTGGATGACCTCCCCCCGGACAGTGGACGGCACAAAAAGCCTCCCCTCCGGTCCGCCGCCAGGGTCCGGTTCCAATTCCTGCGCCTTCCAGATCTTGCTTTCGATGTCCCACGAGACGGCCCCCACGATGCACGACCTGGGCAAGATGGTGTGGACTGCGTCTTCTGATGCCTCAGGGGCAAATTGCCTAGAGAGGGCGTCGGGTAGGCTGTTCTTGGAGCCAGGCCTAAAGGTGATGTTAAAGCGGAACCTGGCGAAGAACAAGGACCAACGCGCCTGGCGGGCGTTCAGACGTTTGGCAGATCTTAAATATTCCAAGTTCTTGTGATCGGTGAGAACCACGACCGGCAAGGCAGCCCCCTCTAGCCAGTGGCGCCACTCCTGAAGCGCGAGCTTGATGGCGAGGAGCTCTCTGTCCCCCAAGTCGTAATTACGTTCCGCCGGGGACAAGCGCCGAGAGAAGAAGGCGCAGGGCCGTTTGATCCCGTCGGTAGGTGACCGCTGAGACAACACCGCCCCCACCCCCATGTCCGAAGCGTCCACTTCAACGATGCACTGCAGCGCGGGATTGACTTGGCTGAGGACCCGGGAGGAGGAGAACTCCGCCTTCAGCGCCTGGAAAGCAGCTGCGGCCTCTTCAGTCCACCGGAACGGGGTCTTAGGGGAGGTGAGGCGGGTCAGAGGACCGACGATGGCTCCAAAGTTCGGGACAAAGCGGCGGTAGAAATTGGCAAACCCAATAAACTGTTGTACCTGCTTCCTTGATGTAGGAGTGGGCCACTCTACCACCGCTTTAACCTTCGCTGGGTCCGGGAGCACCTGGTCATGAGAGATGACGAACCCGAGGAAGGACGTAGTCTTGGCGTAAAATTCACATTTCTCAGCCTTGACATATAACCGGTTCTCCAGCAGCCTCTGAAGAACCCGCCTCACGTGGACCCGGTGCTCGTCCCTGGATCTGGAGAAGATGAGGATATCATCCAGATAGACGAACACGAACAGGCTAATGAAATCCCGGAGGACGTCATTAATAAGGCGCTGAAAGACGGCTGGAGCGTTGGTCAACCCGAATGGCATAACCAGGTATTCGAAATGGCCGTTCGGGGTACGGAAGGCTGTCTTCCACTCGTCTCCCTCCCGGATCCGGACGAGGTGGTAAGCGCTGCGAAGATCCAGCTTAGTGAACCAAGTCGCCCCCTGGAGGGAGTGGAAGGCGGTGTCCATTAGGGGCAAGGTGTAGCGGTCCTTCTCCGTGATGTCATTTAGGGCACGGTAGTCAATACAGGGATGAAGGGAGCCGTCCTTCTTGCCCACGAAGAAAAACCCAGCACCTAATGGTGATGACGAGGGACGGATAATTCCAGCACTCAGCGACTCCTTCAGATAAGTATTCATGGCCTCCTTCTCCGGCGCAGACAGGCTGTAGAGACATCCCGAGGGTAAGGGTGCCCCCTGGCGGATGTTTATAGCGCAGTCGTAGGGACGGTGCGGAGGAAGAGACATCGCCTTGGATTTGCTGAAAACCATACCCAGGTCGTGGAACTCCGAGGGCACCAGGAGTAGGAGGAGAGGACAGGGCGCAGGCAGCGGATTGAAGGCAGGTGCTCATACAGAAGGAGCTCCAGGCGGACACTCTGGCGGACTTCCAGTCCAGGACAGGATTGTGGAGGCGGAGCCGTGGGTATCCAAGAATGATGGGTGACACTGAATTTGGTAGGACGTAAAAGGAGATTTCTTCCCGATGGTTTCCAGAGATAATTACTGGGACGGGGATGGTCTGGTGTGTTACTTTTCCCAGGGGAACATGGGAGAGATTGACTAGGGCGAGAGGAGACTTGAGGGTTTGGCAACGGATGCCCAATTGGGTTGCCAGGCTCTGTGAAATAAAGCTCCCTCCGCGCCTGAGTCCACCAGTGCGTGAGTGAGGTGCCCTGTGGGATTATGACAGAATCGGATGGGCAGCATCAATTGAGTGAGGGGAGTTAACCGATTAGTGTCCGCAAGGCCCCCTACAGTGACTCGCGGACCTCCCCGTTTGGCTTTTGTGGACAAAGCTCCACCGTGTGTTGGCTGTCTCCGCAATACATACAGAGACCCAACTCACGGCGGCGTTGTTTCTCCGCTGGGGGGAGCTTTGTCCAGCCTGTCACCATCGGCTCCGACTCCTCGGAGTACCCCGGTGATGGCAACGCCAGGGGGCGAGCTTGGGGCAAGCGAAACGAGGCAACTCGAGGGCGAGAAGAAGAAGACTTCCGCTCCGAGGCACGCTCGCGCAACTTGTTATCCAAGCTGATGGCAAGGGAAGTTAGCTCCACTAATGTCTCCGGGATATCCCGTCCAGCCAGTTCATCCCTCAGACCTGCGCTGAGACTGCGAAGGAAGATGCCGCAGAGCGAACGTTCTCCCCAGCCAACCTCCTCCGCAGCGACCCGGAAGTCGATCACGTAGTCAGCTGCCGACCGGCTTCCCTGCTGAAGGCTGAGAAGACGATCGACCTGAACGCTGTCTGTACGCAAATGATCGAACACTTCCAGAAACAGTCTCACGAACTGGCCATAGGTGAGGGTGGCGTAACTGGGCTTCGCCATTATGGCGTAAGCCCAGGTAAGCGCTCGCCCCTCCAAGAGGTTCCCTATGTAGCCAATCCAGCTATGGTCAGAGGGAAAGTCTCCGGGCACGCGGTGAAACACGGACTCACACTGCATGATAAACCCCCGCGCTCCACCGAGCTTACCGCTAAAGCGGGCGGGGGTTGGAATAGATGTGAGCCGTGCTGGTGCAGCCGGAGCAGGCTGGACGGCCACTGGAGCAGCAGGAGCCACGCCACCCAGACGAGCCGGGGGGAACGGCTGTTGGGGGTCCAAGCGGTCCAATCGGTTAGTTATTATACTTAATTGATTTAAAATCACCTGTTGTTGGTGGGCTATTAGATCCACCCGAGCCTCAAGGGTGGAAAGGCGGCGTGCAAGCCCGCTGTCTGCCGAGCCGCTCTGCTGAAGCCATACTGACATAATGCACGGCTCAGGAGACACACACGCAGGCTCAGGGTAAATCCAATAGCTTTATTGACAACAAGTGTGTATGAGTGCGTGTCTGCGAGATGGGTATGTGTTGGTGATGGCGTCTGCGTCAGGCACGGGGGCAGGAAGCCGTTCAGCCGGACAACCCTATGGGAGAAGCAGAGGGAGAAGGGTAACGGGCACCACACCAACACAGGAGATATGATAATGACTGTTGGCTTACTTGGTTTGGGCAGGTGGCTGGCGTTAGCAAGGACGTAGCCCGGTAGACAGCGACCTGGAGCACCTGACACAGCAGCGAGGAGATGATGGCTGGAGAACGTTGTCCGCCGCCGGGAAATCCACCTGTGCACAGGGGAGCAGACTGGGAGGAAAAGGTAAGAGATCCTTACTTGGTATCTTGCTTGGTGAAGGGAGTTCCTTGCAGCAAGTGATGCCGATGTGAACAGACGGCTTCAAGCCGAAGCCCAGGGCGAGGCGGCTTAAATCCTTCGCCGCTGACGAGGTGCAGGTGTGCGCACAGCTGGCGCCACTGATGAGCGGCGAGAAGTGACAGCCATGTATCGTCCCAAACCGTATCATCAACCACTTGCGGTACCGGCCGGTCCCACAAACCACAGCCCAACCATTCTTCTCCGTGACTGCTGGTGATTGAGAAGCCCAGTCCATAAAAAAGGTTGCAGCCCATCACATTCTACCCACTCGTGGTCACCATGAACTGCAGGCTGGACACCTCCGCTGTCTTGTACCTCGCTGTCAGCTCCAGCAAACCCACGCTGGACAGCCTATTACGGCCATACCCACAAAATGGCATTGACAGACCTCTCACACGATGGTAGGGGAAAAAACTCCTCACAGTAGGCCAGTTCAACATGGACCTCACTGCGCCCGTGTCCACCAACAACGGCACGTCCTCGCCATCCAACAAAACTGTCAAATATGTACGGCCTTCTGTGCTCGGGGAGACAGTGTAAATAACTGTAGGAGTCATGGCGGGGGAATCCATTTTACATCGTCTTTCCACTCACACAAACTTTTTACAGACCCTGGCAAAATGATTTAGGAGTCCGCACTTGCCAGAGCGTTTGCCTTTTGCCAGACACTCTCTTGCCTTGTACTGGTGCTTGGTAGACCCGCAGCCAAAACACTTTGGTGATCCCGAGGCAGACCTAATTTTTATAGTGGTAGCGTATTCTTCTCTGTCTTCCACGCTGTCATCACTATACGTGTTCACAGCCTGCGCCACTGATTGTGAGTTGGGTTGCCCCAACGCTGTTCTCTCACCAAGGTCCCATGACAGTTTATCTGCTGCTTCAAACTGCTGAACTATCTCCACTGCTTTGGCCAATGTCAGGTCACCGGAATGGGTAAAGAGTCTTGACCGTGCTGCTGCACACAACGTGTTGTCCGCCAAAGATTGTGGACCATTTCCTCTTCTAAGGTCCCAAACTGGCAACACCCAGGCAGTTGGTGCAGGTCAGCAATGTACCACTGCACTGATTCTCCAGGCCGCTGGCGGCGCTGTCAGAACTGGATCCTCCGGATGATGACGTTCTCAGGGGCACGAAAGTAGTGCACCATTAGCCCAACCACGTCCTCAAAACTGTCACTCACCCCCAATGTGCTAAGAATGCGCTGTCCCTCCATGCCAAGATTATGGACCAATATTGCCCATGCACGCAATTTCTCCAACTCACCGAGGTTCAATGCCGCCAGATAATTCTCGAATGCGGCAAACCACCTCTCCCATGGCACTGGCGGCTCGCCAGGAAATTCCAGAAATGGCCTAATGCCCGAAATACCTTTATCCATACTTTTATACTCCTGGCCAAATGTGTCCATAACCAGTGTCACAATAACCAGGCCAGAAGTGCAATAGAACTCGACTTTATTGTGCGACTCACAGACACCCGGCACTCCTGTACAGGCAAAGGTGAAGGTCAAAAGAGACCGTGCCTCTTCCACATCATCCCTTTATACTCAGGGTAGTGGCGGAACCGGAAAGGTGGAGCCACCACCCACATCACACAATAATACGTCATATTAATATATCACAGTTGCCATGGTAATTGGAAGTAAACAAATACTGAATGATTTAAAAGCAGTTTGTAATTTGTCACTATTTCATGAAAATAACAAGATGGGTCCTGGTCTATTTTTAAGTGTTGACAGATGTGTAGATTTCAGATATTTCAGACCATACAGTTTAGTTTTCCATAAGGAGAGAAAGTTGAAAATTTTCAATTTAATTTTTTTTTTTTTAATTACATCTGTCATCTGCATTGGCAGAATTTGCCTTTGTTTTGGATTTCCATGAACCATATCCAGCAGAACAGATTTCTGTGATGGGGGTTTCAGAGTTTTCAAACAATAATAAAAGTATTCATCTGAAAATAATTAATTTAGACCCTGGAATTTATTTGAAAATGCTAACTAATTAATTGCACAATGAATTATGATTAATCACTAAAATTGCAATGAAAATGAAATGTAGCATTTTTCATCATCATCATCATAGCAGTCTGTCGCGGGTGACAATGACTGTTTCATTTAGGTCTGATCAGATTCCTTCACGCAGCTCTGTCCCCCGCCCTCTGCTGCCAGGAACTCCTGACCCTGCAAACCCGGACAACGTCCGAGCTGGTATGAGTTGCTTTCTGACTGACCATTTCATGAAACTGCTTGCAAAGTATTTGAGTACCGCTAGCTTTTGCTGGACTAGCAACACATTCTTGGCAGATAGAGGTATTATCAGTAGCAACGACAGGCCAAGACAAACTGACTCCAGTATCTGTTGCAGTGACTGACCAGATGATAGGTTTGTTTATCTCTGCTCTTTGTGTAGTGCATGTCAAGATGCACCAGCTGGCAAAAGTCCACCACAGACCTTGCGGCAGATGTGCTTATCTGCCAGGATGCCCAGTCTCACCCCGTGTAACTGGGAGTGGTCCACCACAGACCTGTGACAGATATTGTTTTTAGTTCTGCCAGGATGCCCAGTTTCACCCTCCACGCCCTCGGAAGGGCAGGGTTGCCGATTGAGTCACTGACTGCCCGACCCATGAGACAGGTAGTACCGATTTTCATGGTTATCCGATAGCAAGCAAGCAAATGCCTGACCTGACTTAACATTTAGCATTTTTAAGCAACTTTTAATTATAACTTTTTTTCAATATACGTACATACTGTGGTGTGAAAAAGTGTTTGCTCCCTTCCTGATTTCTCATTTTTTTGTATGTTTGTCACACTTAAATGTTTCAGATCATCAAACAAATTTAAATAGTAGACAACGATAACACAAGTAAACACAAAATGCAGTTTTTAAATGAAGGTGTTTATTATTAAGGGTGAAAAAAACTCCAAACCTACATGGCCCTGTGTGAAAAAGTGACACCCCCCCATTCTCGTTAAAACATAAATTAACTGTGGTTTATCAAATCTTTGGAAAGCTAAGTTCAATTCCTCTAGCCACACCCAGGCCTGATTACTGCCACACCTGTTCTGAATCAAGAAATCGCTTAAATAGGACCTGCCTGACAAAGTGAAGGAGACCAAAAGATCCTCAAAAGCTAGACGTCATGCTGTGATCCAAAGAAATTCAGGGACAAATGAGAAACAAACTAACTGAGCTCTATCAGTCTGGAAAAGGTTTTAAAGCCATTTCTAAAGCTTTGGGCCTCCAGTGAACCACAGTGAGAGCCATTATCCACAAATGGCGAAAACATGGAATAGTGGTGAACCTTCCCAGGAGTGACCGGCCGACCAAAATTACTCCAAGAGCGCAGCGACAACTCATCCAAGAGGTCACAAAAGACCCCACAACAACATCCAAAGAACTGCAGGCGTCACTTGCCTCGGTTAAGGTCAGTGTTCATAACTCCATCATAAGAAAGAGACTGGGCAAAAATTGCCTGCATGGCAGAGTTCCAAGACAAAAACCACTGCTGAGGAAAAAGAGCATAAAGGCTCATCTCAGTTTTACCAGAAAACATCTTGATTATCCCCAAGACTTTTGGGAAAATACTCTGTGGACTGACAAGACAAAAGTTGAACTTTTTGGAAGTTGTGTGTGCCATTACATGCGGCATAAAAGTAACACAGCATTTCAGAAAAGGAACATCTTACCAACAGTAAAATATGGTGGTGGTAGTGTGATGGTCTGGGGCTGTTTGGCTGCTTCAGGACCTGGAAGACTTGCTGTGGTAAATGGAACCATGAATTCTGTTGTTTCCCAGAAAATCCTGAAGGATAATGTCCGGCCATCTGTTCGTGACCTCAAGCTGAAGCGCACTTGGGCTCTGCAGCAGGACAATGATCCAAAACACACCAGCAAGTCCACCTCTGAACGGTTTCATTTAATGCAATTAAAAAAAAAAAACACTCCGGGCCCTATTTTGATGGTCATTAGTGGACTTTTGCGCCAGACTTCCCAGTGTTTTTGTTAGTTTCTGTCAGCACATTGTCTGTTTTTTTGTGTCACGCCATCTAATTACCAGTAGACAGTGTTCCCACTTTGCTCTGAGAGGAGGAGAATCCTTTCAAAAAGGTGTGGCGGCATGCAATCTCATGTGCATCAGTATGGTGCATGTTATAAGTTAAGTTAAATTAATCCCTTCCACAGCATGTGGGACACCACGTGGTGTATGGGGCGGCGCCTATCTCCGTTTCATTGACCCTAGGCCTCACAGCTACAGTGAGTAGTGAAAGCTACAGTGCGGGTGGGGGGGTGTCAGTCATCTGGTAGCTCTGTGTATTAACTTTCCTTTCCCTGCTCTATTATGCTGAACACCAAGCTAGAAGGTGGAAAGTACCATTTTTATATGGTCTTTGGTATGACTCGGCTGGGATTTGAACCCATGACCTTCCAGTTGTGGGGCGAATGCTCTACCAACTCGGCCACCACTCTGGTGCATGCTATGCCAATGTGCTTTTGATCAAGAAAAGGGAGGTTTGTTTTCAGAATCGCCTTGTTTAATATTATTTCTGTGCCGTGTTTTGAAATTGTGTAGCTCCGGAGTTCATGAGGAAACAGCATGCGCTGAGATTTTGTTATTTTAACAGAGAGAGTTCTAACAGTTATAATATAATCACTCATCATTTTATTTACATGATGACACACTAAATTGTTTTATTATTCCATCTACATTCTCATTTTAATTGCGGGCTCATTGTTGGAGTCTATAGATTATGCATTAATGTATTTTTTTAGAGGACTGAATAAATGAATGAACAAGGAGCCTATGTACATTCTGTTGACGGTGCGGTACACGGGGGAGGTGGTGGGATAGGCTACTGTCAAGCTGAAGATTTTAAACTACAAATCTTTTCTGTGAAAACGTTTTGTTCACTAATCTGTTGTGTGCTGAGTCATCATTTCACATCATCATAGCTTGTGTCTGTTTGTGCTCAGAGCAGGTTATCTGTGTACAAGCCTGATATTCATTATCTAATGATGACAGTTCTTATAATGTTAACCTCATTCACTGTCATTCTTTTAAAATAATGATTCAAGATAAAAAAAAAAATATCCTGACAGTTGTTTTGAATTAAATCCACACTTTTGCGTTCACCAGAGCAGATTAATAGAACTCAGGCCGAGATGAAGGGCTTGTTCTTTTTTGGATTAAAAGAGAAGCTCGGATGAACAATAATATAACTGAAGGAAAATTTACAACTCTCAAACTCATGGACAAAAAGAAAGACTGGCATCATCTCTGAATTGTAGCAAAAGCTCTCATCCATAGCCGAGCAAGGCTGTGGAGTTAAAAAAAGCTCCTTTAAAATTTGTAAAAGTTTATAAAAGCTGGTGTGCACTGGATTTAACAAAAAACAAAAAACAAAACTCTGCTCACGAATGTAATTTCACCAACGTTTGGACTAATTTCTCAGATTTTTCAAAACATTTGTAAAAGTCAGTCCAAACGCTATAGTGTGAACCCAACTTAAGGGTGAGTTAGAAGCTTTTATTTACTCCATATTGGAATGCGTTTTTCTCCACTCACCCTGACAGGAACTCTCCTTTTTTTCATACTTTTAAATGAGCAGCCCTAATCATGTCAGGTGTGTGTGTGTGTGTGTGTGTGTGTGTGTGTGTGTGTGTGTACAGAATGAGGTTGCCTTGAGTACCGGAGGACCAGGTTTGTGTGGTGTAAATTTAAAAACTGAAAAACAAGATCTACTCTTGTTTTAAGCTGAGACAGCTGCTGAGACAAACCAGTCACTACTGCTGACACCACTTCCGGGAGTGATCTGACAGCTTCAGGTTTTTTTAATGTCTTAATTGGTTCAGATTAATCAAAAACATTAAAGTGTTAATATTTCCAGCCCTAAATTAAGTGTTTTACTGTATATAGATCATGCTGCATCCATGTTATCACTGCTTTCAATTAAATTTAACAGTGGAGATTAACAGGTAAAACCTTTTTTTTAAAGCTATATGTAAGTTTATTAATTTGTCGTCCAATAGTTATATGCATCCATGCATGCATGAAGAAAACAAGCAAGGAATGGCCAATAAAATGTTGTGGTGCAAAGCCTGACATGTTTTAGAACAGTGTTAATCCCACCCATGGTGCAAACTTGTTAATCATTAGTCCTCTCGTGGTGCTCATCGAACAGTTCTTCCTAACTGTGAAAAGTGTGCTCCAAATCATTTAGACAGAATAGATAAATGTATAAATGTGAGTTTTAGTAGGTAGAATAGAGGTTTAAGATGACAATGCTACAAAGAATAGTTTTGCAGTGTTGTACAGACTGATTTTGATTTCCACAAGATTGCATTGTAGCTTATGCTAAAAAACAATCAACAAGCACAAGTTTAGTTAATGGAAGATTCCTTGATTCTTAGATTTTAAATCTCACTAAAAAGAAAGAAAGAAAGAAAGAAAGAAAGAGAGAAAGAAAGAAAGAAAGAAAGAAAGAAAGAAAGAAAGAAAGGCATTTATGATCTCACTTTGGGTCTCAGAACTGACCACTTTACTCCCAAACCTGAGAGCCACAGGGAGAACTTTGTATACAACAATCTTACAGGCTCAAGGTCTGACTCAGGCAGTGGTATTATCAATCCCATGTGCTGTCTTCACAATATTTGGGATTCTTTTTGAACTCTCACCATGCATAGAATATTACAGGCATAAAAGGTGTTTACTCCAAGTGATGAAAGAGAGCTCAGTCTGTTGAAATGGAAAAATGTGCAGGGAAAACTGAAGCTTTTTAAAAGAGTAAAAAATGTCTGAGGAGTATTTGTGTGAGTGGCAGACAAAATGATAAAGGAGGCTTAAAACCTCCGACTAGTTTTGACATAACTGGAATTTGATGCAATTCACCAGTTAAAATGGTTAGAATTAAACTTACAAGAAAACAATTTATGAAGATGATCAAAACAATTACTGTTCTACATTTAACTATTGTTTGACAAACCTTTTAGCTTCATGAAATGTCTCTTTAAACCAACTTTTTCAGTCACTCTGCAATTACAGACTCATCACTTTCCCTAACAAGTCATTCCAGACAGTGAGGGAAATTTATAAGACTTTTAACAGGAGCCGTTTCCACTTGAAGCAGAACTGAACAAGTCAAAGAGTTTCTGCTTTGGTAAGTGATTAGGACCAGCTTCTGGAGAGCAGCCAATACTGGAGTCATAGAAAAGGCAGGTAGGGTATAAATTGTCTTTGCTCGATTCAGACTTTTAGTCATTCTCAACCCCTTGCGTTAAGTGATTTTTCAATTTGTTCAGTGGCAATGGGCAGTGTGATTGAAACAATGTCAGATTTAATACAATGTTTGAATTGCTATCTCATTTCATCACCGACTAGTCTGGTTCAGTGCTGCAGTTATTCAGCAAAAACCATAAAGTGTATGACAGTGGAGACAGTGAAATACATTGAAAACTAGTGCTAAAGTAAATAATGTATTATTACACAATGCGAGTACCTTTAACTTATGAATAACCACCAGTCAACAAATAATTTGCATGTTGGTTGTTATCCAGAAGATGTATAGCCATTGTCTCAAAACACTGCTTTCATTCTCCCCCACAGTGGATGTGCGTTCAGTTTTGTGGAGTATGGCTTAGCCAGCAGTTTCTTTTTCAAAATGTGAAGTTGAGCTTGTTTGCCACTGATAGACACTTATTATCATCCTGGCACAAAATAATGCCAGTTTTACAAAAGTGTAAATGCTTCTCTCTCTGGCATCTGCTGTCTGAAATTACAGCAGGACTGGATAGTTTTCACTAGAGATTTACACAGTTGCATGTCAGGCAGTGAACACACACACACACACACACACACACACACAAAGCAAGCAAAAACAAACACAATAAAAGAAAGAAAAGCTATGGTTATTTCCTTGAAAATCATTATAATAAAATGTTGTTGTGGATCTGGGTGAGCACAGCACCAGCTTGCCATGCAGTTCTCTTTGTTGTTGCATGACATGTTTTCATCAAGAGCCTGGAGGCTAAATGGTGGCAGCTGGTGAGCTCTTACACCAGTTGGTGACTGAGGTTTCTTAAAGACGCACTCCGGTGGCTATAAATCCTTACAAAAACAAATCTACATTGTCTAAAATGGCATATTGTGCCCTTTTATCTACAAAAAAACTTTGGTTGGTGTCATACTCTTTTCACTGCCCCCCCCCCCCCACTTCAAACACCAGAATCGGTGACTAGATCCAACCCACATATCACAAGGCTAATAGTGGCTAGCGCTACATTAAACAGCATAAATCCTGTGATAAAAAGACTTAATGGTTGAAGGACATGCCCAGTTGTATACACAGTGGCCCAGGATAATCACGGAAACTGCATCAGTCCTTAAAGTAGAACTGAACTGAACGGCATTGAACGGCACTGGGTGATAGTACATACAATTATAAAGATAATTTATCATTGGCACCCCCTCCACAAATCCCGGAATCTTGGAGAAAATCGCGATTTTGAATTTCCCGCCCTGAAAAATCAGACAAATCCGCCGAAGTGCAGCCGGAGTTTCGCGTGACGTCACGAGTGTGACCCAGTCCTCATGTTTACCATTGCGAGCACGTCGACACTGGTTGTTTTTGGTGCATTTTGTCATGATAGTCGACTACAAAACACTTCCAACACCTGGGAAGATCTGTTCAGTGGCCAAGGAAAGCTGTCATGGCGACGAAAGAAAAGAAAGGGGGAGGAAAAGCGACCGGGAAGCGATGCGTTTCTAGATATACAGTGATCCCTCACTTATCGCATTTAATGGGGACCAGAACTGACCGCGAAAAGTGAAAAACCGCGAAGTAGCGTCACCCCCCCCCAAGGGCGTCACAAGCACTATTTTGCACAAAAAGGCACAAGAGAACAGCGAAAAGTGCCACTAAGCAACACGAGCGATAAAGAACAATGAATGCGGTCTTCCTTCGCTGGGTAAAACGTCTCGGCCAATCAGCTTGCGAGGTAAAATGTCTCGGCCAATCAGCTTGCGAGATTCCCGAGCGGAGAAGAGGTGGGCGGAGAGGAGTGGAGCGGTGGTCAGAGAGGTAGATTTTGAGTTGTGCGGGCTCTCCGTGTTGATACCTGATGTTCTAATGAGAAGGCAGGGAGACTACATTAGAACATCAGGTATCAACACGGAGAGCCCGCTCTCCCCGGCTCCCCAGCCCGCTCGGGAATCTTGCAAGCTGATTGGCCGAGACGTTTTACCTTGCAAGCTGATTGGCCGAGACATTTTACCCAGCTTCGCTCCCTGCCGAGCGCCTATACCCAGCGAAGGAAGACCGCATTCATTGTTCTTTATCGCTCGTGTTGCTTAGTGGCACTTTTCGCTGTTCTCTTGTGCCTTTTTGTGCAAAATAGTGCTTGTGACGCCCTTGGGGGGGGGGAGGGTGACGCTACTTCGCGGTTTTTCACTTTTCGCGGTCGGTTCTGGTCCCCATTAAACGCGATAAGTGAGGGATCACTGTAATAAGTTGGAAAAATGCTGATGGTTTTTTTTCCCTTTCTTTTTTTATTGTTAATTTTCCTTATCCTGACACCCCAAACATGCCAAAGTAAAGACTCACCATTCTGTATTCAATAAGCGACTCTCCTCCCCATCACTGCTGCGGTCTGAGTCGCTGCCGGAATCCCCCGAAAATTCTGGCTCTAATCTGTACGGTTCGATGCCTCCCTCGCTCTCTTCCTGTTCACTTGACACTCCTGCATCCTCCTCTGTCTTGTCACCGATCCTGAATGCCTCTTCACTCTGAAAACTCTGGTGTTCTTGACTGCTGGAACTGCTATCATCTGCCATTGTTGTTTTGATAGGGGTCACACTCGTGACGTCACGCAGCGTCATCTGCACTACTTCCGGTTTGTTTGGCACTGCCAGCCAGAGGCAAAAGTTTATCGGCTTATAGCTTGGCCATCACACGGCCTAAAAATTTCTTTTATGTGTTGAAAAATACAATAGGTAATAAGGAATTAATCTGCTATTCTACTTTTTTGGCAAAAAGGTGAGTTCAGTTCTACTTTAAAAGCAGTTCAATGGTAATTTAGATAGATGTACTTTATTGATCCCAAACTGGGAAATTACAGTGTAACAGCAGCATGACAGTTGACATCCAAACAACAGAAACACACACATGACAAACAAAGGGATTACCCATGGAAAGTAAAAACTAACACGAAGGGCGCATGCGCATACAGCGACCGGCAGCTGGTGAAAAAGTCCGTCGTCTGTGTGTCTTGTTTTTATGTACTTTAATGTGTTTTTACGAAATCCTCTGTGTCGTTTCTGTCCTGGAATGTTTGTGGACTGTATGGCGAAGAGCTCCCTGGTTCCATCAACATGGACTTCCTCTCCTTTTTTGCACTGCTGCTACTTTTCCTCCGGCTCTTTGTCTATGAGGTAAACGCGACCGGCATCATGGTGGGCAGAATACATTATTCCAGGGACATGTTGCTGCATTTAAACACGGTTGATGCAGCGGCTGTGATTGAGCCTAATCCGCAACTGCTGGACTTTATTTTGAGAGACGGACACAGCGGTGAAAAGAGAGACGGGAGAGACGGGAGAAGGAAACGCGGAAAGTGTGGAGGTGTGAAATTGCCCCTGAGAAGACGTCAGTTTGGTAACATTCCTCTTCCTTCTATGATTTTTGGGAACAATCTCTGAGAAACAAGGTGGATGAAATTCAAGGGAATGTACGCTACCAGAAGGACTTTAAGAACTGCTGTGTCATGGTCTTCACCGAATCTTGGCTTAATGCGCATGACCGAGACGCAGACCTGTGGATTGACGGCTTTGGAGCCCCACTGCGCTTGGATCAGCAGGAAGAGGTAACGGGGAAACGTCAGGGGGGCGGCGTATGTTTATACATTAATAAGCAGTACTGCACATCTGTCACGGTCAGAGAGCGCATCTGTACACCCGATGTGGAGCTGCTGTCTGTGTCACTATGCCCCTTTTATTTGCCTCGTGAGTTCCCCCAGCTTTTCATCACGACTGTGTACATTCACCCGAGGGCAGACGCTGACTCCGCCTCCAGCACCATCTTTGATGTGATCCAACCTTTGATGTGATCCAGCGGCTGCAGTCAATTTCTCCAGAGGTGCCAAACTTCATTCTTGGGGATTTTAACCATGTTTCTTTAAAGAAGACACTTAAAAACTTTTATCAGTATGTCTCCTGCCCAACCAGGCGAAAAAAGACATTGGACCTGTTCTATGGATCCATAGAGAGGGCCTATAAATCACTCCCCCTTCCTCCTGTAGGATTCTCAGATCACAACTGTGTACATTTGCTGCCCACATATAAAACTGCTCTCAGAAGAGGCAAGGTGGAGACGAGAGACACTGATGTGTGGAGAGAAGATTCAGTGCACAGCCTCCAGGAATGCTTTAACTGTAGAGACTGGGAGATGTTCACACTGGCCTGCGGGGATGATTTGGACTCTTTGGTGGATGTCACATGCTCATACATGGCTTTCTGTAAAAATAAGATTGTTCCTCGTAAACGTGTCAAAATATATCCCAACAACAAACCATGGGTTACAAAATCAGTTAAATCCTGCTTACAGAGGAAAGCACTTGCCTTTAAACAGGGGTCTGTTTCTGAGCTACAGGTTGCCACAAAAGAGCTGAAGTCCGAAATTTTAAGAGCAAAACAGAATTGTAAATCAGAATTGGAAAGCAAGATGGCAACAAAGAAACTTGGTTCAGCCTGGGCCAGTATGAAAACTATTGCAGGCCTTCAGAGCACAGAGCGCAGTAATCGTGTGTTTTTAGATGGTTTTAATTCAGACATAGAGCTGGCTAATGCTCTTGATTGTTTTTATGGTCGTTCTGACTGCTTTGATTTTAGCACAGAAACCCAAGATTTGAAACAGAAACTCAAAGGCAATCAGCACTTTAATATTGAGGTGCAGGATGTTAAAAGGGAGTTCTGCGCTGTAAAAGTGAACAAAAGTCAGGGCCCTGATAATATATGTGGGCGCTTGGTAAAGTCCTGTGCACATGAACTGAGTCCTATATTTCATTACATTTTCAATAAGTCCTTACAGACACAACATGTGCCTAAGATCTGGAAAGATGCCGTGGTTGTTCCCGTTCCAAAATCCACCTGTCCTAAAACGGTAAACGACTTTAGACCAGTTGCTTTGACTTCAATTTTAATGAAAATTTTTGAAAAACTGGTCAGATGTGAGGTCCTAAAGCAGACTGAGCATGCATTGGATCCTCTGCAGTTTGCCTATAGGCCTCACAGAGGAGTGGAGGACGCCACTGTCACTCTGTTTAACATGCTTTTTAAACATCTGGATTTTAATGGGACACACGCCAGACTTTTATTTGTGGACTTTTCCTCCGCCTTTAATACAATCCAACCTCATATCTTAGTTGAAAGGCTCCTGCAACAATTTGATTTGAGCAATAATCTGGTGGGTTGGATTCTGGATTTCTTAACCAACAGGACGCAGAGAGTAAGGGTCAATGGTACATTGTCTGACCTAAAGTGCTCTTCTACTGGCGCTCCTCAGGGGTGTGTGTTGTCACCACTACTCTTCATCCTGTACACAAAATGTGTCGGAGCAGACATGACAACAGACACATTATAAAGTATGCTGATGACTCAGTTATTGTCAGTCTCCTCCAGGATGGTGAGAGTGGCCACGGCCCAGTAGTTGATGATTTTGTTCACTGGTGTGAGGATTCCTACCTGCAGATGAATACGACAAAAACTAAAGACATGATTATTGACTTTAGGAGGAAAACTCCCAGGCACAAAGTCACCGTGCTAAAAGGCCAGACCATCGAATGTGTACAATCCTACAAATATCTTGGGATGATTATTGATAGTAATTTAAACTTTGAAGAGAACTGTGAGAGGGTGTGCAAAAAGGGTCAGCAACATTTGCATTGCTTGAGAAAACTTGCACGCTTCCAAATTGACCGAACCATAATGACAATGTTTTATCGGGCTTTTATTGAATCTGTTTTATCCTTTTCTTTAGTGTCATGGTTTGGTCAGATAAAACAGAAACAGAGGAAATCCTTGGATCAGGTAGTTAGATGGTCCAGTCGTTTGCTTGGTGAGCCACAGCTGAGCCTGACATCCCTGTACACCAGACAAGTACAGAGGATGGCTACCTCCATTTTAAATGATGACTCCCACCCTTTGCACTGCCACTTTCAGCTTCTTCCCTCAAGACGGAGGTTTGCTGTCCCAAAAAGTAGAACCCAGCGCTACAAAAACAGCTTTGTTCCTGCTGCTGTCAAAGAGTTGAACAAGCTGTAACAATATATTGCACATAATTTAGGTACCTATTTATTAACTCCATTTTATATTTACTTATTTTTGTAGGATGTTACTTGGGTTCTAAATATTTTATTGGGTTTTAAACCTTTGAGTTTTTAACCTCTTTGACTAGTTTTTAACTTTTAATATGACCCTTCTCTCTTATCTCTGGTTTTTCTCCCATCTCTTTATCTTTTTATACCCTGATTGATGGAGCCTTGAGTATTTTTATCTTGTTTATAGTCAGCTTCATGTGTGCCTGTGTTTGTGTCTATGTTGAATGTAATTTGTGGTTTGTAAATATGGATATCACCAGACTGCAAAACAAATCTACCTACAAATAAAGTAACCTGAACTTGAACCTGACTATAAAACGGTTTATAATTAATATTATCAATTATAATTAATGGTTTAATGGTAAAACCCATCTTAATTTGGGTCAAGTTTTCAAAGCAGTGTGTTAAAAAATGCTAACTAGTCTGAAAGATAACTTTAGTTAGGCCAGAGATGTCGTGAATCCGGGTTTGGAGGCCAAACCCAGTTCTGACTCATTGTTACGATTTGTCCTAGTTTTCCCTCTGACAGCTCTGGCACGCCCTCTCCTCCTGTCAAGCTCCGTCAGCCGCACTGTCACCGGTGCTCACAGACATACACACACACACACATGTACACACACATATACACGCTCCGTTCACTCTCATTCACATGCGCTCTCACACACCTGTTCCCAATCAGTTCTGCCCACGCACTCACACACCGGCAATCTCTTTCCCTGTTAGCTTTTGGAGTATTTGTTTGCCACTGCTGAGGAAGAAGATTGTCGGGACATTCCCCTTCATACATACAGTAGCAGCATGTTCCTCTGTGTATGGTATTCACTCCCTGCGTTCTACTCAGCCTGACATTTTAAGACGATCCATACCTTGGTGTTTCGGCTTGTCCGTGCCTCTGCCTCTGCCTCCAGACTGCACAGCTCGCCTCGGATTAGCTCCAAACCTGTAAGTGTTTCTTAGCCTTTTCTCCCGTGCTAGCATCCCTGCAGCATTAGGCTGCTCACCTTTCCTGTTTCATGCATAACGCAGCCCTGTAGCACCAGGCTCTATATTCACCAGGCTGCTGAGCATTTGGCAGGTGCCCTGTATGTTTGGTGGCCAACTCTGTCATTACACCTCTCCACATATTGTGTGGTTGACTGAACTGTATTTGGTGATAGTTGGATTTGTTACTTTGGTGAACTTCAGTAAATGTAACACTCTCTACTCCTGCGACTGGGTTTTCATTCTCTCCCTCGTGCGCCGTGTAATGGTGCACAGGTTTTTTTTTGTTTGTTTGTTTTTTTTATTACTTATTTTGTACCCGTAGGTAGATTTGTTTTGCAGTCTGGAGACAAGCCACCAGCTGCCGGTCGCTGCGTGCGCAAGCGCCCCGTATCCCAAACCTGCATGTTTTTGATATGTGGGTTTGTGATATGTGGGGATATGTGGGGTTTGTGACAAGAGAGTCCTGACTGGCTCAACACTCCCCATGTGTCAGTTTCTGTAAGGGTTCCTATCTGATCTGCCTGCCTGCCTCCTTCTCGCCCCTCTGATTGTGCTTCTCTCCCTGCAGCTGCAAGCACCACCTTCCGCCAATCAGTGGGGCATTATAAATAGAACACTCTCCCGTTACTCTGCTTGGTCGTGTCTGACCCTCAACCAGCCTGTATCCTGCCTTGAGCTCAAACCTGATTAATGCTGTGTTTTTATCTGACCCTCGCCTGTTTCCAGACCCTGTGCCTGCCCTCTGTATTGGATTTGTCTGCCTGCCCTGATCTAGCCTGCCGTGCTCTGACCCTTTCCTGCCTTTGGACTCAGGAAATTGCCTAACGGATTGGATTTGGATATTCTTGAACTGTGAACACCATCACCTCCCCAAGTAAGGTTATCACCACTGTGACCATTCCCCTCTCCCCAGCACTTAGGTCTAGCCAGCCTTTCCCTCTAACCTGCTCAGCTGCACTGAAGGTCTCCTTCCTCGGCATCCACCATCACAGAAGCTGCTATCATTCCCTGCTGCTTCCACCGGAAGGAACCTGTAAGTATTTGAACAATATTTATCTCCCAGTCATCATTACATATATTTACTGTTGTTTCTGCTCTCTCCCCTGCAGGGTTGCCTGATTTCTCATCACCATTTGCAATATTACAAACATTATTGTCAATAAAGATAATTGTTCACTCACCGTTGTCTTCAGTATCTTTTCCTGGGTCAAAGTGTTGTACCATGTCAGGTTCATGCATAGTTACATCACCAAAAACATTTTGTCTCAACTCGGCTTTTCTCAGGGATGGGGCTTAAGTGAAACTTTACAGCAAAAAACAGAAATTTGAGACATTTGAGTGATTTCACTCTTGATATATTTTGTAAGTCATAAAAAACATGTTACAGACATGTTAAAAAGAAAACAAACTCGCTTTTTGGTGGAGTGTCACTTTAAGCTTCAGTCAGTGAGTGGATCATTGTGGGACCGTCATGTTGATAAAATTCCTCATGACCTCCAGGATGGAATGCTGTTACTTGCCTCAGCATTCTGACTTCCAGTCACCTACATTCTCCACATTCTACCCCTAGGCCAAGCTTACTTGCCTGCCAGCCTACCACCAACCTCCTCAACTCCTCGCGCTCCCCTGGCAATCTGACCTCTCCTGACTGCCTATCACTCCAGACTGGAACCCTAACCTGGCACATTCACCCCCAAAAGGACCCGCCAAGTAAATAACTCATCCATCTTCATTATTAAACTAACCCCCTCATCTCAGGATATTGGGATACCCAAGTTACCTCAACAAGGACCCTCTTTTAGACTCACAGCCTCACTAGAAACTCTAGAAAGAATTTATACTCATGCCCAATTACTCCTAACAAACTCTTACCTTAGAACCATCAGTGGCCTGTGATCTACGGGTTGAAGATCCCTATCTCACTGTCTGTACTTACCATCCAAGATCTGCAACGACTTCTCATTTTCCCTTTCTGTCCCCCTACAGAAGGGGTCACCAGCTGATGGACTCCAGCCCGGATCCGGACCTCGAGAGTCCTCTGTCTGGACTCCAAAACTTTTTAATATAATTTGGGGAAAAGTTATACTGTTTTGTTTTAACCGAACAAAAAAGCGGAACTGAAGTGCTGCATCAGTGGCAGCTGCCCGGACATTTTATGGCATGGGACTTTGGACATTCTCCGAGAGGTAAAATCATCGTTTGCTGCAGGAAGACAGCCACGCTTCCTTCTTGGTGTAACCTGCGAAATGAAACACTGCTGTGAAACTGTGTCCACTGCCACTCTGGCTGCCTGTGATGGTATGGGTCCACCAAAGGGGTTGTTGACGGAAGGTCCCCATGGCCCCCTCCACACCGTCCTGGGACAGCATCCCCGTTGGACCAGCACAGCGTTGTTTATGGAGGTAATTTGTGTGACTCTCTGATATCATGTAAAAACAATACTTTGCTCTGTGTGTTACTGAACATGAAAACTTCCACACAGGTTCACCTCCTCTCTTCCTGTGACAGTGTTATCCAGACAGACACAGACGAGGTTAAAAAGATAAAACCTTTGTTGACATAAAAAAAAACATCCAAAGGAATTCTGTACTGTGGAATTAATTATAGTTTCTGTCTGTCATGAATCTGGGTTTGGCTGTTCCAAACCCAGCTCTGACTTATTGTTATGTTTTGCCTTATTTTCCGCCTGGCGCTTCAGGGAGCTATTGGGCCTCTGCTCCCTGACAGCTTGGGCACGTCCCCTCCTCCTGTCTAGTGCCATCAGCTGTACTGTCACGGGTGTTCACACACATACACACTTCAACACACACACACACACACACATGCACACGCTCCATTCATACACTCATGCAAGCTCTTTCACACACCAGGCCCAGTCAAGTTCAGCCCATGCTTTCTCTCACTGGCAGTCTCTTTCCTCATTAGCTTCAGGAGTATTTGTTCGCTGCATTTGTGGAAAGAGATTGTCGGAGCATTCACCTCCATATGCGGCAGCTAGCTCTCCACGTATGTGTTGTCATTCCCTTCTTTGTATTCAGCCCAGCACTTTAAGTTTGGTTAACCCCTTGGTGTTACCGGCTGACCCTGCTCACCTACTTCATCCTCCAGACTGCACGGATCGTCCTGGAATCGCTCCAGCCCCATAAGTGTCATGATCGCCTTTCCTTTGTGCTTACAGCAGTCCTGCGGCACTAGGCTTCCTATTGACCGGGCTGTAGAGCGTCCGGCTGGCACCCTGCATGTCCTGCATGTCCTGCATGTCCATGGTGGCCTTAATGCTATCATTTGTATTTCTCTGTATTTTTTGTGGTTAAGCTGAACTGTTAACTTTGTGACTAAGTTTAATAAATATGGCGCCTTCTACTCACGCAACTGGGTTTTTCATTCTCTCCCTCGTGCCCCGTACAGTGGCGTACGGGGAATTGTGACACTGTCCCTTTTTTGGCTTACAGTTTGAAACTTTTTAATACTGAAAATATAGTATAGAGGCGAAGTTTTGTGAGATGTAGTTTTAGATATTAATCTTTTTTTAAATGTATCTACCTTATTCCTGCGGGTGCCGCTGTAGGAACGATTATGGATGGAACTTCCGGTTTTGGCTGCAGTAGTGTTAAATCAACCAATTAGAGTGGAGTAGCAGGGGCATTTAAAATAGCGTTTTTAAAAGTTTTTCAAATTCATTTTAATGTATAGTCCACATACGTGTTTTCCACTCAAGTGGCAGCTAATTTCAGCTCTTCTAGTTTTTGTATTTTTTGAATGTTTTGGGGGCAGTTCTGTCACTTGCTGGTGTTCGTGGTTGTGCCAGACTGGATAAATGGAGGCTTCTCATCACACGGTGACAGACGACATCCAAGCACGGTGTTGTGGCACACGTCTTCTCTAAGGTAAATTTGATTATGTCCAACATATTTTAACAAAATGCAGCCGACTTTATTGCAGTGGAGACGAGCTGGTCTGAATGCGCACCGCGTCGTTATGAGTACAGGCAACGAGAAGTCATAAATCATAACGCTTTCTTTGTTTGGTAGCGGAAAAGTCCCAGGAAATCCCCAGGAGTGTCTGATGTCACTGGAAAGCTTAGAAATCGTACTTTCTAAAAATACCTACATTTTTGCAGAAAACATAACTCCCGACCGATTGAACGCGAGTTTTCAACCTAGCTAAAATACAAACAAATCATCTTTTTCTGGGTCAGTTTTTGCACACTACGTACAAATTAAATAGCATTTTGAAGGCATTTCAATACAGAATATGGAAATAACGTTACATCAGTTTTGAAAATGTCCTCAAAGTGACTCATTTTACCAGCACAGGTCATTTGTTTACAGCGTTAGCATCTTAGCAGCGGCACTAACTAACAGAGCTACTGCGTATGAGGCCACTTTTTAAGGTCTTCTTTCCATCCCTCGATAGTCGTGGGAAGTGGTATGATTATGTTACTGTTTTGAGGTGCAAGAGGCCGTGTTCTCGCATTTCTGATGCCGAAGTCATTGTTTTTTAACAAAGAAAAGCGTCCCGTTTCAGTGACAACCATATGTTCTAAACAAGTACTGTAAGTTGCTACCATAATTCACGCAAGGCATCACGGGGCCTCAGAATAAGGTGGTATCCACCTTATTTAGTTTGTGTTCTCCTGTAAAACTTTCCATTTTTAGAATTTATGTAAGTTTTAGATTTTAGAGCTATTTATTTGGAGTCAAAAACACATTTAGTGTTGCCCTGTATTATTATGATGAAATTATTGTGTGGGCGACACACATTGTGGGCTCACATTTCCACAGAGATATGACTGCATGCGTATTGGGGGTTTCACGTCTGGAAGGACAAAGGACTCGAATCTGCAGAAGATAACGAGGAGGTGTGAGATTTGTCTTTTTGTCCCACAGAAGATGCCCCGGAGGGATTTCCGGTTCATCAAGAAATGAGAGACAATGGTGAAGGTTCAAAGGGATGATTTGTGACTGTATGTTTACTGAAAACACCATGTGACTTGAATTCTGATGCTGGAAACATATAAAAGGGTGATGTGATATGATTCTTTCTCTTTTCCTGCTTTGAGAATGCTAGACGATGTGCTCTGTTAATAAAGCTGACTTAAGAACTAAAGTCAGCCTCATCATTCGAGCACATCCTCTACACTGGTGACCTACGACAAAGAATGAGCAGACAGAATTCTCCCGAGCGGGGCTCGGCGGAAGCCAGCCTGATGGCTGCCTCCACGATCCAGCTGCCCGATTTCTGGCAGCACAGCCCGCACTCATGGTTTAGCGCAGTTGAGGCGTAGTTCAACCTCCGGAGAATCTCCAACGACGACACAAGATTCTACCATGTGGTAGCGAAGCTGGACAGCAACACAGTCCAGAGAGTGGAGGATCTGGTTAATCATCCACCAGACAGCGACAAGTACAGCGCATTGAAGGATGCGCTGATCAGCCATTTCACCCCTTCGGTCCAACAGCGAGCAGAGGGGCTTCTGACGTTGACGGAGTCAGAGAACGATAGACCTGCGGACCTGATGGTGAAGATGCTGAGGCTCAAAGACTCTGAGGATGGCGAATTCATTTTCGCCCACCTTTTCCTTCGGACCCTGCCGCCAGCAGTGAGAGTGGCCCTGGCAGAGTTGCCCTGATTGGCCAGATGAGACTACCATGGGCTGAGCAAAGAGGCGCAGCGGCTCGTCGACGCCCACAAGCGGAACGTGGTTTCGGCCGCGGCAGCTAGCCCAGGAACGGCATTCGGAGACAGCGCAGGTCCAGCGGCCGCGGCGCCAGACGCACCAACGACGGCGGCGATGGGGGCCAGGCGACGCGGAGCGGAGGACGGCCGGTGTTTCTACCACCGCCGTTTTGCAGAGAGAGCGCACAGGTGCGTCCCGCCGTGCAACTTCAAGCACCAGGGAAACGCCAAGACCGAGGGCCGGTAGCAGCTGCGACCCTCGGCGACGTGAACAAGCTGCTTTACCTGACGGATGCACACTCGGGGAAACAGTTCCTCGTGGACACGGGCTCCCAGCTGAGTTTCGTCACACCCACCTACGCGGAACGGCTGATGCCGTCTAAAGCTCCCTGGGTGTCAGTGTCAGCAGCGAACGGCTCTGCGATTAAAACGTTCGGTGAGAGGACCATGCTTCTGTCCTTACAGGGCCGTTCATTTGAGTGGACATTTATTGTAGCAGCAGTCGGTTTCAACATGTTAGGGGCTGATTTTTTTGTGCTCACATGGTTTATTGGTTGACCTTGCTAATAGACGTCTGATTAATGCACTGTCCTTTCATTCTATTCCCTGCACAGCTCGGGTGGCCCCACCGACTGCACATGCCAGCGTCTCAGGTGCGGGTGGTAAGTTTCACACATTGCTCGCTCAGTTCCCAGCACTCACGGTCCCCACGTTTTCGGCGACGGTGGCTAAACATGGGGTGGAGCATTTTATCACCACCACCGGGCCTCCCGTTTTTGCAAAAGCTCGGCGTTTGGACCCAGCTAAACTGGCCATCGCGCGCGAGGAGTTCACTAATCTGGAAAAACTGGGCATTGTTAGACGCTCCAAAAGCTCCTGGGCTTCGCCGCTACACATGGTCCCAAAGGCTGACGGCACGTGGCGACCTTGCGGCGATTTCCGCAGGTTGAACAACGTTTCAGCTCGTGACCGCTACCCGATTCCGCACATTCAGGATTTTTCTGTTCATTTGGCGGGGGCGCGCATTTTTTCTAAAATAGACTTGGTGCGCGGTTACCACCAGGTTCCAGTGCGCGCGCAGGATGTACCCAAAACAGCGGTCATAACTCCTTTCAGCCTTTTTGAGTTTTTGCGCATGCCTTTTGGCCTCAAGGGGGCCGCGCAGACTTTCCAACGCATGATGGATGCAGTTTTACGCGACCTCCCTTTCGTGTTCGTTTATTTGGACGATATTTTAGTAGCCAGCGCGTCCGAGGGCGAGCACGAAAAACACCTCACAGCAGTTTTTCGGAGGCTGGCAGAGCACGCGTTAATAGTTAACCCAGCGAAGTGCCAGTTTGGGGTGGCGCAGATTGATTTTTTGGGGCATCGCGTTTCGGCAGAAGGAGCGGTTCCTCTGCCAGATAAGGTGCGCGCAATAACAGATTTTCCGCAACCTCAAACGGTCAAGGCGCTTCAGGAGTTTCTAGGGATGGTTAATTTTTACAACCGGTTCCTCCCAAGCGCAGCACGGCTCATGCAGCCATTGTACACCGCGTTAAAAAGACAAAAGCCCGCAAATAAAGTTGAATGGTCTCCGGAGCGGGAGCGCGCTTTTGCCCAGGTCAAATCAGCCCTGGCAAACGCAGTTTTGTTAGCGCACCCAGTTCCAACGGCCCACATGGCGCTCACCACTGACGCTTCCGATGTAGCGGTGGGGGCGGTAGTTGAACAGTTTGTGGCAGGTACCTGGCAACCCCTCGCGTTTTTCAGCAGGACTTTGCGCGATAGTGAGCGTAAATACAGTGCGTTTGACAGGGAGCTTTTGGCCCTACACTTGGCCATCCGCCATTTTCAGTTCTGGTTAGAGGGGCGACGTTTCACCGCGTTTGTGGATCATAAACCGCTAACGTTTGCAATGGCCAAAATTTCAGAACCCTGGTCAGGCCAACAACAAAGGCAACTAGCCGCAATATCGGAGTTCACTACTGATATTCAGCATGTCGCGGGTAAACACAATGTTGTGGCAGACTGTCTCTCGCGTGCGGTAGCAACACCAAGCCCCATGGGGGCAGACTCTGTAGCCGTGGCCACGGGCCTGGGCAGCGACGCGGGAGCGCGCGCAGCCCCAGTCTGTGTAGGGTTAGATTATGCAGCCATGGCTGCGGAGCAGGTTAACGACGCGGACGTGCGTGCGCTCCAGTCTGGACCAGCAGGGTTAAGGCTGGAGCACAGGGAGCAACAAAGTGGTATGCCCCCACTAATCTGCGATGTCTCCACGGGACGGCCCCGCCCCGTGGTGCCAGCCACGTGGCGTCGCCGCGTTTTTGACTCGGTCCATTCTCTCGCGTACCCGGGGGTGTGCGCATCGATTAAGTTGGTGGGGGAGAAATTTGTTTGGCCCGGGTTGCGCAAACAGGTCAAGGAATGGGCGGCAGCCTGCGTAGCGTGTCAGCGAGCCAAAATACAAAGACACACTAAGGCTCCGTTGAAACCTTTTCACATCCCCGCTAAGCGTTTTGATCACGTGCATGTTGACTTGGTGGGCCCGCTCCCACCATCACACGGGCACACACATCTTTTGACGATGGTGGATCGCACCACGCGTTGGCCAGAGGCGATTCCTCTGACATCAACCACAGCAGAAGAAGTTGCGCAAGCATTTTTAGCAGCGTGGGTTGCGCGTTTCGGTGTACCGTCGGACATAACGTCCGACAGGGGTCCCCAATTTATTTCCGAACTATGGTCATCGATGGCCCGCAGCTTGGGGGTGAAGATTCATCGCACCACCGCGTATAACCCCCAGGCTAATGGTTTATGCGAACGCTTTCACAGGTCATTGAAAGCAGCCCTCAGAGCGTCGCTGACAGATACAAATTGGGTGGACAAACTTCCATGGGTTTTATTGGGGTTGCGTTCTGCACCTAAGGAAGATTTGCATGCTTCCCCGGCTGAATTAGTTTTTGAACAACCTCTCCGTTTGCCGGGGGAATTTCTCCCCGATAACCCCGCACCAAATGGCCCCCCTGCTCAGCCGTGGCAGAGCGACTCGGGAGCAAACACACTCCCTGGCCCGGTCCATCACAGTTTCCCACACGTTTTTGTGCCAAAGGCTTTAAAAAAATGCAGAGTTTGTTTTTGTTAGACATGATGCTCAGCGTCCAAGTTTGCGGCCATTTTATGACGGACCGTTCAGAGTGCTGGAGACCGGGCAGAAGCATTTTCTGCTAGATTTAGGGGGCAGGGCGACACACATTGTGGGCTCACATTTCCACAGAGATATGACTGCATGCGTATTGGGGGTTTCACGTCTGGAAGGACAAAGGACTCGAATCTGCAGAAGATAACGAGGAGGTGTGAGATTTGTCTTTTTGTCCCACAGAAGATGCCCCGGAGGGATTTCCGGTTCATCAAGAAATGAGAGACAATGGTGAAGGTTCAAAGGGATGCTTTGTGACTGTATGTTTACTGAAAACACCATGTGACTTGAATTCTGATGCTGGAAACATATAAAAGGGTGATGTGATATGATTCTTTCTCTTTTCCTGCTTTGAGAATGCTAGACGATGTGTTCTGTTAATAAAGCTGACTTAAGAACTAAACTCAGCCTCATCATTCGAGCACATCCTCTACAATTGCATGTTTTATTTGAAATTGAGCAAAGAATTTAGCTAAAACATCTGCTTAATAAAATAATGTGTAAAAGCAAATGATATTGGCCTGCTGGAGACAGCTGTGGTCTTAAAGATTGTCCATGAAAAGATGACAGTTCTAAAAAGCACATTTTCACATAAATTTGTCCATGCGACTTGTCACATTTCTCTTCCATTTCTTCTATTAAAAGATGTTTGAAGTAAATTCATGGGTCATTGCAAACACTTGGCTTTAAAAGTACCAAGCTGTCACATAGTGGGAGGAAAAAAAATCCTGAAAAAAACCATACAAAAAATGCTTTGAGAATCGTTTTAGAATCAAATCGGAGACCTGAATCATAATTGCATTGTGAGGTGCCTAGAGATCCCCAGTCCTAATTCGGACCTCAGCTAGGGAGGAGGACTGACTTATCAGACCTCTTGAACTTTAAGTTGGTGACCCTACCCTACTGGATCAGGCTCCCCGCACTACGGGTCCACTGCTTGTAAATAGTTTAATAGAAGATCACTCATTTGCCTCAGTCTGTGTCTCCATAGGTTGGGTCCAAGTCTAAACATGACAAAGGCAGCAGGTTTTACGTGTTACACCTCTAAAAGTAATGCTGTTACTCTGACATTTTTATACATATTAGTTTCTAAAAAATGGGTGACAAGGTGTTGAGCTTTTCAGAGTCCAATGACTGCAGTGTTGATAATTTTACTTTTTTTTTTTTTTTTTTTTTTAGCTTGGATTCATTTAAGTCCAATATTGTACGTTTTCCCTGGAAAAATTTCAAATTTTGACATCTTAAAGGACATATTGTGGAAGTTGTGTTCAATGATGAGACTGAGTTTATTCCTCAGGTTCGGCTTTATTGCAGAACACAATCATCCAACATTCTCAAATCGAAAGAAGAGGCAGAATCATGTCACATCACATTCTTATACCTCCGGGGGATTAAGAACTCAAGTCACATGGTGCTTCTGCAAACATTTAATCACAATGCAAGTCTCTGAAGATTCACCATTGTCTCTTATTCTCCGATGTTCCGGGGATCACCCCAGGGCCTCCTCTCTGAGACAAAGGTCCGACTTCACACCTCCTCGACATCTCCTGTCGGCCCCCGTCGATCCAGACTCTTTGTTCCTCCAGACGTGAAGCCCCAATCCATATAAGCCATACATTTGTGGGAGATATGCACCAGACATATGTGCCACACTCTTGTGGGAAATATGAACCAAACATATGTGCCACATGACCCCCCCAAACGTCTGCATGGGACAAACATACTCGTAAATGCATAACATAAAAGACATTACCACATAACCAACAATCAAACCCCCAATCTCTTAGGTCTTAACTTCCTGCCGAATCTGCTGTAAGCCGGCTTCGCTGCGTCTGCAGCGTCTCCTCGCACCTGGGGATTAGATTTGTTAGCACATCTCTGTGGGAGCTCTGGAGAATGCCTTCTCGGTGGCCTGCCACGGCGGGGGGCTTTCGCCAACTGCACGTGTTCATCAGCCAGAACCAAAGCGGGCTTGAGTCTGTTTATGCAAATTAGCTCCCTTCTGCCCCCCAAATCTAGCAAGAAATGCTTCTCATTTTTTTCCAGCACCCTGAACGGTCCATCATAAGGCGGACGCAGCCCTGGGCGTTGTGCATCATGTCTAACAAAAACAAACTCAAAGTTTTTTAAAGCCTCTGGCACAAAAACGCGTGGAAAGCTGTGATGCACTGGGCCAGGCAGCGTGTTTGATCCTGTGCCGCTCTGCAACAGCTGAGCGGAGGGACAATTTGGTGCAGGATTTTCTGGAAGAAATTCCCCTGGCAAACGGAGAGGTTGTGCGAAAACTAATTCCGCTGGGGAGGCCTGCAAATCCTCCTTAGGTGCAGAACGCAACCCCAATAAAACCCATGGCAGTTTGTCCACCCAATTTGTATCCGTGAGCGATGCTCTGAGGGCTGCTTTCAATGACCTATGAAAGCATTCACATAAACCGTTGGCCTGCGGGTTATACGCAGTAGTGCGGTGTACCTTCACCCCTAAGCTGCGGGCCATAGACGACCACAGTTCGGAAACAAATTGAGGGCCTCTGTCGGACGTTATGTCCGACGGAACTCCAAAACGCGCGACCCAAGTTGTTAAAAACGCGCGCGCAACCTCTTCCGCCGTTGTTGACGCCAGAGGTACCGCTTCCGGCCAACGCGTGGTGCGGTTCACCATCGTCAAAAGGTGTGTGTGCCCTTGAGACGAGGGAAGCGGGCCCACCAGATCAACATGCACATGATCAAAACGCTTAGCCGGGATGTGAAAAGGCTCCAAAGGAGCCCTCGTGTGCTTGTGTATCTTAGCCCTCTGGCACGCTACACAAGCTGCTGCCCATTCCTTGACCTGTTTGTGCAACCCCGGCCAGACAAATTTCTCCCCCACCATCTTGATCGATGCGCGCACCCCCGGGTGCGCCAGCGAATGGACCGAGTCAAAAACGCGGCGGCGCCACGCAGCTGGAACCACGGGACGAGGCCGTCCCGTGGAGACATCGCATATTAAGGGGGGCATACCTATTTGCTGCACCCTGTGCTCCAGCCTTAACCCTGTTGGTCCAGACTGGAGCGTGCGCACATCCGCGTCACCAACCTGCTCTGCAGCCATGTCTGCATAATCCAAACCTATGTGGACCAGGGCTGCGCGCGCTCCTGCGTCACTGCCCTGGCCCACAGCCACCGAGTCTGCCCCCACGTGGCCTGGCGTTGCCACAGCACGTGAGAGACAGTCTGCCACTACATTGTGTTTACCTGCGACATGCTGGATATCGGTGGTGAACTCCGATATTGCGGCTAGCTGTCTTTGCTGTCGGCCTGACCAAGGTTCTGAGATCTTGGCCATCGCAAACGTTAACAGTTTGTGGTCCACGAAAGCGGTGAAACGACGCCCTTCCAGCCAGAACTGGAAATGGTGGATGGCCAAGTGTAGGGCTAAAAGCTCCCTGTCAAACGCGCTGTATTTTACGCTCGTTATCGCGCAAGGATTTGCTAAAGAACGCGAGCGGCTGCCAAGTCCCTGCCACACACTGTTCAATGACTGCCCCCACCGCTAGATCAGAAGCGTCGGTGGTGAGTGCCAAACGGGCTGTTGGAACCGGGTGCGCTAACAAAATGGTGCTTGCAAGGGCTGATTTGACCTGGGAGAAAGCGCGCTCCCGCTCCGGAGACCATTCGACCTTATTCGTGGGTTTTTGTTTTTTTAGTGCCATGTACAGTGGCTGCATGAGCCGCGCTGCGCTCGGAAGGAATCGGTTGTAAAAACCATTCCTAGAAACTCCTGCAGCGCTTTTATCGTTTGAGGTCGGGGAAAATCTGTTATTGCGCGCACTTTCTCAGGCAGGGGAACCGCTCCTTCTGGCGAAACGCGATGCCCCAAAAAATCGATTTGCGCCACCCCGAACTGGCACTTTGCTGGGTTAATTATCAACCCGTGCTCTGCCAGTCTCCGAAAAACCGCTGTGAGGTGGGTTTCGTGTTCGTCTTCGGACGTGCTGGCTACCAATATGTCGTCTAAATAGACGAACACGAAAGGCAGGTCGCGTAAAACTGCATCCATCATGCGTTGGAAAGTTTGCGCGGCGCCCTTTAACCCAAACGGCATGCGCAAAAACTCAAAAAGCCCAAACGGAGTTATTACCGCGGTTTTGGGAATATCCTGCGCGCGCACGGGGACTTGATGGTAGCCGTGCACCAAGTCTATTGTAGAAAAAATGCGCGCCCCCGCCAAAGGAACGGAAAAATCCTGGATGTGCGGAATCGGGTAGCGGTCGTGTGCCGAGACGTTGTTCAACCTGTGGAAATCGCCACAAGGTCGCCACGAGCTATCAGCCTTTGGGACCATGTGTAACGGTGAAGCCCAAGGGCTGTTCGAGCGTCTAATTATGCCCAGTTTTTCCAGGTTGGCAAATTCCTCGCGCGCTATTGCCAGTTTAGCTGAGTCCAAGCGCCGGGCTTTTGCAAAAACGGGCGGCCCAGTGGTGGTGATAAAATGCTCCACCCCGTGTTTGGCCACTGTCGCTGAAAATTTTGGGACTGTGAGTGCTGGAAAGTGAGTGAGCAGAGCATGAAACTTACCACCCGCAGCTGTGACGTTGACGTGTGCAGTCGGCGGGGCCATCCGAGCTGTGCAGGGGATAGAATGAAAAGACAGTGCATTAACCAGACGTCTATTAGCAAGATCAACCAATAAACCATGTGAGCACAAAAAATCAGCCCCTAACATGTTAAAACTGACTGCCGCTACAATAAAGGTCCACTCAAATGAACGGCCCTGTAAGGACAGAAGCATGGTCCTCTCACCGAATGTCTTGATCGCTGAGCCATTCGCTGCTGATACTGACACCCAGGGAGCTTTAGACGGCATCAGCCGTTCCGCGTAGGTAGGCGTGACGAAGCTCAGCTGGGAGCCCGTGTCCACGAGGAATTGTTTCCCCGAGTGTGCATCTGTCAGGTAAAGCAGCTTGTTTTCTTCTCCGAGGGACGCAGCTGCTACCGGCCCCCGGTCTTGGCGTTTCCCTGACGCTTGAATCGGCACGGTGGTAGACATCTGTGTGCCCTCTCCGCAAAACGGCGGTGGTAGAAGCGCCGGGCGTCGCCCGCTCCGTGTCGCTTGGTGCTGACTGCATCGTCCGCTCCATGTTGCTTGGTGCTGACTGCCGCGTTGCCTGACGCCTGTCGCCGCCATAGTCGGTTCGTCTGGCGCCGCCACCACTGGCTCCAAACCATCTTCGGGCGCTGTCCTCTGCTCAGCTGCCGCGGCCGAAACCGCGCTCCACTTGTGGGCGTCGACGAGTCGCTGCGCCTCCTTGCTGAGCCCACGGTAGTCCCACTTGGCCAATCGGGGTGAGTCTGCCAGGGTCACTCTCACTGCTGGCGGCAGAGTCCGGAGGAAAAGGTGGGCGAAAATAAATTCGCCATCCTCGGAGTCTTTCAGTCTCAGCATCTTCACCATCAGGTCCACCGGTCTGTCGTTCTCCGACTCCGTCAACGCTAGGAGCCCCTGTGCTCGCTGTTGCACTGAGGGGGTGAAATGGCTGATCAGCGCCTCCTTCAATGCACCGTACTTGTCGGTGTCCGTTGGGTGGTTAACCAGGTCTTCCACCCTCTGGACCGTGTGACTGTCCAGCTTCACTACCACATGGTAGAACCTCGTTTCATCCTTTGAGATTCTCCGGAGGTTGAACTGCGCCTCGACCGCGCTAAACCAGGAGCGCGGGCTGTGCTGCCAGAAATCGGGCAGCCGGAGCGTGGAGGCAGCCATCAGGCTGGCCTCTGATGAGCTCCGCTTGGGAGAATTCTCCCTGCTCATTCTTTGTCGTGGGTCACCAGTGTGGAAGTTGTGTTCAATGATGAGACTGAGTTTATTCCTCAGGTTCGGCTTTATTGCAGAACACAATCATCCAACATTCTCAAATCGAAAGAAGAGGCAGAATCATGTCACATCACATTCTTATACCTCCGGGGGATTAAGAACTCAAGTCACATGGTGCTTCTGCAAACATTTAATCACAATGCAAGTCTCTGAAGATTCACCATTGTCTCTTATTCTCCGATGTTCCGGGGATCCCCCCAGGGCCTCCTCTCTGAGACAAGGGTCCGACTTCACACCTCCTCGACATCTCCTGTCGGCCCCCGTCGATCCAGACTCTTTGTTCCTCCAGACGTGAAGCCCCAATCCACATAAGCCATACATTTGTGGGAGATATGCACCAGACATATGTGCCACACTCTTGTGGGAAATATGAACCAAACATATGTGCCACAATATGAAATTTTAGAAACCAACAGCCATGCATGCTGTTTTACAGCTCATGAGAATGTTGTCTTTAATATTCAGTTAGTTAAAAGCCTGCTCAGTTATATTAATGAGACCCTTACCTGACGAGGTAGATGTTTTGTTTTATTTTTTTTGAGTCAGCCAGTCATAAAAAAGACTGTTAATTGGCATCAAACTGGAGATTCTAAACTGTCCTTAGGTATGACTGTGAGAGTGAATAGTTATCTGTCTCTCTGTGTTGGCCCTGTGATGGACTGGCGATCTGTCCAGGGTGTACCCTGCCTCTCGCCCAAAGATGCTGGGATAGGCTCCAGCCCCCCGTGACCCGAAAAGGATTAAGCAGAAGAAGATGGATGTTTTGGACAGATGTTGAACATCTTAATTTGCCGAGGACAGGACAAGGAATTCTGTTTAAAGAAAGAGACATCAGTTTTGGATTTGAACAAAAATCAATGGAAAGGACTTTGTTTATTTCATACAACTGTTACTGCTTAAAGGAAGGTTTCACATATACAAGAAGAAGTGGACAGACTCCAGAATGAAACCAAATTTTGAACATTTTTATTTTGAACTGAAACAATATGGCACAACTATTAGCAGCATAAAAAATAAGAAAGCTATTAAGATGTTTGGCGTTCTTGAGAAATTTATTATTTGTACATAAATATCATATTTTAATTTATTCTTCTATTGCAACCTTGGCTTGAAACTTTTCCGAATGTGAAAGTATTATTATTCCCCTGGCAGTAAGTTTTGTTGTAAAAATTGTATGTGTTGTAAAAAAAAGGTCTAATATTGTGAGCTGTTACACAGACATGGAAGCAAGCCCAAATAATCAACTACATGTTAAAAAACAAGCCCAAAAACCCACAACCCGTGACTGACGAGATTTGCAAGTGACTGTAGAGGGAAAACAAGCCCAAAGTCGCTTATAATAAGTGGACTTGGCAACGATGGTTTAGAGTGGCTAGTTATGCCTTACATCATTTGAAAGCTTAGAATTTCGTCTATTTGGATATTTAAACAGATGTGAGATATAAACATAACAGAGCATCAAACGAGCTACCGTAGCACAGCAACATAGCATTTACTCACCAATGAAGCTTTCTTGCAGTCCATCAATTAATGATAGTCCAACAAATATTGTCCAGTTTTATTGTAAAAAGTCCAATATTGTAGGAGTCAAGAATTGAGGAGACTGGATAATTTTCCAGAATCTGCTTTAATTCTCATCCATCCTACGTCCTCTCTCGATCGGAGTGAAAAGAGACAGGACGCAGTCACACACATACATTTATACACTTATCTCGAACAATACATCACACAAAAGTCACAATACTCAGCTACATCCTTTCATCTGTAATAGAACACCCAGAGTCCTTCTGTTCTCCTCTCTGACCCCCAAAAGGTCAGGCCGGGTAATCTTCTCCTCTCTCCTGAGTCCCCAGGGGGTGCAGACACATCGTCCTCTTGAGGTGTGAAGTCAATACACATGGCTAGCTCAAAGTCTCTCTTGGCTGAATTCAGCCAGCCACATGTGAGTCACATAAGTTATAATTATGGGCTCCACATCACTCCCCCCTTCCACGCGAAAGACTGGGCACCCACATACAGTCATACAACAGTCATACAGCACGTCACCCCCCCAACAGAATCTCACAGCAACCTAAACAACCTGATTAAAAAACACATCATTCTGCATGCAGCTTAGGTTTCAATCTTCTCCCGAATCTGCTGTATGCAGGTCTCCTGCTCTGTGTTGGGCCGTCCTGCTGTGCATCTGTGGAGTGAGGGGGAGAAGGGTTATTTGCCCCTCGTGGGGGGTCCCTGGGCCGCCCCTTCGGAGGCCTGCCGCGTCGAGGCGCGCCCGCTGGCCGTACAGACTCGTTATGCAACACAAAAGCAGGTTTTAATCTATCGATACTGATCGTCTCCCTCCTGCTCCCCAAATCTAGCACAAAATGTTTCTCCCCGGTTTCCAGCACTCGAAATGGACCGTCGTAAGGTGGGCGGAGGCTATGCCGCTGCGCATCGTGTCTGACAAAAACAAACTCTGCGTCTCGTAAAGCCTGGGGCACGAACACACGCGGGAAAGAGTGATGAGCGGGGCCCGGGAGCATTTCTGCTCCAGTGTTACTCAGAGACCCCCGGATCGGGGAGGGCCCTGGTTTCGTGTGGTCGGGTAAAAACTCGCCTGGCAGCCTGAGCGGTTGTGCAAAGACCAATTCTGCTGGTGAGGCATCTAGATCCTCTTTGGGTGCCGAACGCAACCCCAATAAAACCCATGGTAGTTTGTTTACCCAATCTGTGTCCGTCAGTGACGCTCTGAGGGCTGCCTTCAAAGACCTGTGAAAACGCTCGCATAAACCGTTGGCCTGGGGATGATAAGCGGTCGTGCGGTGTACCGCCGCTCCTAAGCCGCTGGCCACTGCTGACCACAGTTCCGACGCAAATTGAGGTCCCCTATCAGACGTAATATCTGACGGGACCCCGAACCGCGCTACCCAGGCTGTTAAAAAAGCGCGTGCCACCTCTGCCGCTGTGGTCGATGTTAACGGGACCACTTCCGGCCAACGAGTGGTTCGGTCCACCATCGTCAAGAGGTGCGTGAACCCTTGTGATGTGGGTAGGGGGCCCACGAGGTCCACGTGCACATGATCGAACCTTTTAGCCAGAATGTGGAATGGTTCTAAGGGCGCTTTAGTGTGCCTGTGAATTTTAGCCCGCTGGCAAGCCATGCAGGCCTTAGCCCACTCTTTCACGTGCTTGCGCAGGCTTGGCCAAACAAACTTCTCCGCCACCATTTTCACCGAAGTGCGCACCCCTGGGTGCGCTAGGGAGTGCACGGCGTCAAAAACGCGACGGCGCCACGCGGCTGGCACCACCGGGCGCGGTCGCCCTGTGGATACATCGCAGATAAGCGGGGGGAAACCGGTTTGTAGATTTCTGCGTTCCAGCCTTAACCCTGTTGGTCCAGACAGGAGCGCGTGCACGTCCGCGTCCTCGCTCTGCTCCGCCGCCATGGCTGTATAATCTATTCCCACGTGGTCCGGAGCCACGCGCGTGTCCGCGCTGTTACCGCGCTGTTACCGCGCTCTGAGTAAGCGGCCGCGCAATCCGTTTCCGTGCGGACGGGTGCTGTTACTGCGCGTGACAGACAGTCTGCCACCACATTGATTTTACCGGCTACGTGTTGAATATCGGTGGTAAATTCAGAAATTGCAGCCAGCTGTCTCTCCTGCCGCCCTGACCACGGTTCTGAAGTTTTGGACATCGCAAAAGTGAGCGGTTTGTGGTCGACAAACGCTGTGAAACGCCGCCCTTCCAGCCAGAACTGGAAATGTCGAATGGCTAAGTGGAGCGCCAGGAGTTCCCTGTCAAATGCGCTGTATTTCCGCTCGGGCTAGCGCAGAGACCTGCTGAAAAAGGCGAGAGGTTGCCAAACTCCGGCGACCTGCTGCTCTACCATGGCCCCTATCACTACCTCTGACGCGTCTGTGGTTAGCGCTATGCGAGCTGCCGGGTCTGGGTGCGCCAGCAGTGCTGCGTCAGCGAGTGCTTTTTTTACCGCTGTGAACGCTCGCTCCCGCTCCAGGGACCACTCGATCACATTGGCAGGCTTCTGTTTTTTTAAGCGCGGTGTATAACGGCTGCATGAGTTGTGCTGCGCGGGGTATGAAACGGTTATAAAAATTCACCATCCTCAAAAATTCCTGCAACGCTTTCACTGTCTGCGGCTGGGGAAACTCAGCCACCGCGTGCACTTTTGCCGGCAGAGGAACTGCTCCCTCTGGTGAGACACGGTGCCCCAGAAAATCAATTTGCGCTGCGCCAAACTGGCACTTGGCCGCGTTGATTATCAACCCGTGTGCTTCCAACTTTTGAAAAACTGTAGTGAGGTGTTTCTCGTGTTCCTCCTCTGAGGCGCTGGCTACTAAAATTTCGTCCAAGTAGACAAAAACAAACGGAAGGTCGTGCAGCACTGCGTCCATCATCCGTTGAAAGGTTTGCGCGGTGCCTTTAAGGCCAAAAGGCATGCGTAAAAACTCAAAAAGTCTGAACGGGGTTATTACCGCTGTTTTGGGAATATCTTCTGGTCGAACCGGGACCTGATGATAACCGCAGACCAGGTCTATTTTAGAAAAAATGCGCGCTTTTGCCAGGTGCACTGAGAAATCCTGAGTATGCGGAATCGGGTAGCGATCCTGAGCTGTGGCATTGTTCAACCTGCGATAATCACCGCAAGGTCTCCACGAGCCGTCAGCTTTAGGCACCATATGCAGGGGGGAAGCCCAAGCGGACTTCGAGCGGCGAATTATGCCCAACCTTTCCAGGTTGGCGAACTCCTCCTGTGCCACGGAGAGCTTAGCTGCATCCAAGCGCCGAGCTTTAGCAAAAACTGGTGGGCCAGTCGGGGTTATGAAGTGCTCCACCCCATGTTTCGCCGCCTTAGCTGAAAAAGTGGGAACTGTGAGTGCTGGAAACTGGTGTAGAAGGGTGTGGAACTTACCACCTGCTGCGGCGACGTTGGTCTGTACTGGCGGCGGGCACACCCGGGCTGCACAAGGGATAGAACAGAAAGAGAGTGCATTTACTAGGCGTTTGTTGGTCAGATCAACTAACAAACCATGTGAACACAGAAAATCAGCACCTAACATATTGAAGCTCACTGCCACTACGATGAAGGTCCACTCGTAAGTGCGGCCATGGAAGGACAGAGACAAGGTTCTCTCTCCGTAAGTCTTGATGCTGGAGCCGTTGGCCGCTGTTGCTCCGTCTCCGCGGGGTCCAGCCACCCGATCTGCATAAGTTGCAGTGATGAAGCTCCTCTGGGCTCCGGTGTCCACGAGGAATTGCCGCCCGGAGCCCGCATCTGTCAAATAAAGCAGCTTGTTCCGTTCGCCGAGAGTGGAAGCTGCTAACGACTCCCGGCCCGGTCGTTTCCCCGCTTTTTGAAACTGCACGGCGGGATGCATCTGTGCGCCTTCTCGGCGAAGCGACGGTGGTAATAGCAGGGGTTGTCATACCCCCTGGCTCGGGATCTCGTCGCCGCCGTCGTCGCTGGGGTGGGATCTGCTGCCTCTGGCTCCACACTGCCCCCGGCCGTCGTGCTGAGGTCTGTCGCTGCCACGGAGGTCTCTTGCTCGTCGCAGGCGTTGAGGAGCCGCTCCGCCTCCTGGGCCAGCTCGCGGAAGTCCTGCTGGTTCACACACCGTCTGCTGGACAGGGAACCTCTCGTGTGCGCTGGGAGGGTTCTCAGGAAAATATGCTTGAAAAGGAACGCGTCGTTGTCCGTCCCGATCATCTGTAGCATGTCCTCCATGAGGACAGTCGGCCTGCGTCCACCTCTGTCGCGCAGGTCCAGTAGCTGCCTGGCTCTTGCCTCCGCCGACGGCACGAAGCTCCTGATGAGGGTGGCTTTCAGCGGGTCGTATTTGCCGGCAGCGGGTGGTTGCTGCACCAGGCTCCGCACACACCGAGCCGTGCGGCTGTCAAGCGTCGCGATGACATTATGGAATTTAATGTCATCCGCTGAAACTCCCCCGAGCAGGAACTGCGACTCCACATGCTGGAACCACGAGTGCGGGTCGTTTTGCCAGAACTCGGGGAGCTTAATCAGTCTTGTGCCCCTGCTGGCATTCCCCGGTGAATCCGGGTCTGAGTGGCTGTCTCCCAGCTCTTCCATGTCGATCACGAGGCTGTCCTCCAGCCTCGGCGTGCTCAGATTCATGCGTAGGTCACCAATTGTAGGAGTCAAGAATTGAGGAGACTGGATAATTTTCCAGAATCTGCTTTAATTCTCATCCATCCTACGTCCTCTCTTGATCGGAGTGAAAAGAGACAGGACGCAGTCACACACATACACTTATACACTTATCTCGAACAATACATCACACAAAAGTCACAATACTCAGCTACATCCTTTCATCTGTAATAGAACACCCAGAGTCCTTCTGTTCTCCTCTCTGACCCCCAAAAGGTCAGGCCGGGTAATCTTCTCCTCTCTCCTGAGTCCCCAGGGGGTGCAGACACATCGTCCTCTTGAGGTGTGAAGTCAATACACATGGCTAGCTCAAAGTCTCTCTTGGCTGAATTCAGCAAGCCACATGTGAGTCACATAAGTTATAATTATGGGCTCCACAATATATCCATTTGAGTAAGCTTTATTGTCCATCTAGTTGATTACAGGGGGAAATACCCATAGAGGCGCAGCATTGTTTGAAAATCCAGCCAACTAACTTCCTGCTTTTTGTTTGTTTACACGCTATAAAAAAATACATTTCCCATAGCAATAGTGATTGTAAACAGAAGCCCCAAAGACTCATGTGACAGTCCCGATTTGACTGATACCTCATTTGACCTAACAGGTCTTTCCTTTGTTTTCACAGTCTTCAATACTCAGTGAGTGCCTACTTAGCATAAAGGCCCAACCCCACAGCTAACGTGAACAAAACGAGCCAATTTTGTAGCTGAGTATGCTGATTACTGATGAGTTGTGTAGCTAGTTAATTTGTGAACTTAATGATACCTGATAGGGCTGGGTTCATTACCCCCCCCCCCCCCCCATAAAGCCCGTGTATCTCCCATGCGTAATGCTCGGTTTCTTCTACAAAGCAGAGTCACTTCAACCAGCCTTGTGTGTAGTGTTTATACTTTACTTCCTCTGTGTCATCACTGCTGACAGTGTATCTGGATATGGGACAAGATATCCCTGAATGTCATTAGAGCCCAAGATGACAATTCTATGTTGAAGCATTCAAAAGTTCTAAATGCACTTCCAAGGTATTTGCCAACCAGTGCCAAACGGCAGAAGTTGGCACAAAAAAACGCCTAGTTGCCTAGTCGCCTAGTCAAAAACACCTAGTTGTAACCTGAGGAAAAAACTGCATTATATTAATTTTTTGTGGTACTGTTACAAATTTTTGACCTGAACTTGATAACACTTGGTTCTACATTCCTATTGTATTTTCCAGCTAATATCTAATAGCTGCATGTTATTTTCAGGTATCTGCATCTAAAGAAAAAAAAAAGGCAAACTTTATTTTCTTCAAATTTAGTATGTTGACACCACTGTTACTCAGTGGCAGAAGCACTTAGAGGGATTCTGACTATTTTGCCAAAAAATTAAGAGTTTTCTTTTGAATGTGACCAACCCCATGAATATACTGCAAAGGGTTGAAGAACAACTTTTGATTTACTTTGGGTATGTTATTTTTTTTAGATGTTTTCAGGGAAATTGGCTGGAATGTTCAAAATTTCTGCAAACTAAGGGTGAGGCCCTGCACCTCACTAGAGGAAACTGCAAACCCCTGCAAATGTTTGGAGAGATTTTGGATACTCTCTTATGAATGCTATTCTGCAACTAGTCCCGAGCTGTCGCAGCCCAGTGAAATACTACCCTTAGATTAATGGTATAGTTTGTGATGTTATAAAACCAGGAAGTACATCCTTGTGTTTCTTTAATAGCGTAAATAAATAAAGTCAGTGTGCAATTATTTGGGAAGTGACCATTTTAATATTTTAACTGTGCACATGTGACCCCGTCCATGTTTTATCATATTAAAACTCACCAGAAATATCATTTTGCATGAATGGGAGTCAGGAAATGGAAGGTTGGAGCTTTTTTTTACTTTAGTTTTTCTCTCACTCTCTCACTGAGTTGTTTGTTTCTCTTTCCTATTTAATTAAGCTTAGGTGTGTCTACCTGTGTTTCCCCTCCCTTTCTGTGAAAAGGTCAAACAGGCTTCTCTTTGTATTTTTTCTGTGCTTTCTTGTTGAGGTTTAATGCCACTGCAGCAGGGTTTGTAGAGTAGTTCTTTCTCCTTCTTTATGGTGATGGAGTTAGACCCTAACTTCAGCCCCCTCCAGCACCTTCAGTATAAACTGTGACATGACAATTTCTTTCTTTCTCTGGAAAACCAACTGGGAGCCAGGCCTTATCGACAAACATCAGAGCATGACTTCACAAATGCCTTTGTGACTGGATGAGAGCAAATCTCTGCAGCCAGGTTCCAAAATTAAGTGGAAAGCATTCCAGGGGGAGTGAAGCCTGGTGAAGGCCCATATTATTGCTCGTGGTTTTGGAAAGAATTGCTCAAAAGCCTTTAGAGCAAGTGCATGTCCACCTACTTTCCCTTGGAAGTCGTTTAAAATCTGATTTGTCAGCATTTAGTGTCAAACAGAAGCAACTGCATTGTAAATTCTTATTAAAAACAATTTAAAATAACAGGATCTGATAGATCCAGTCACTGGCACCTGTGTAGTCACAGAAGTTATGAACCTCCGTTTAAATTTTGCAGTCTAAGATAAGTGTGAATCCCAATCTGAGCAACTGAAATGTAGTCAAGGTTATTAATTTGGCAGATTCTGAGGTGGTGGTAAATTGGCAGTGGATTTTTTTTTGTTACACATGGATTTTTATGCTCGGTTTCTGCCAAGACTCCTCAAAATATGGCACTGCATCATAGTGTCAACGAATCCATGCAAACAGAAGCCAAATAAAAGCAAAAAAGTTATTCTTCCAATATTAACTTAACTATTGCTTTCCTGTTATCCAGGCACTGCAGAGGAGCAGGAGAGGATTCCAGAGTATTCAGTAAGTATATCGTTTGGGATAGTTAATTTTAAATTATATAAACAAAAATTGAAATAAAATGCCTTCAGATGTTATTCAAGCAGTTTAACTTCTAAGAGTCTTCAGAGAGGTGATGTGGTGGTAAATGGAACATAATTACTTCCAATTTGTAGCTTGGAGTTTTATGAACGGAGCATGATTCAGATGAGTGTGCAGTTAACTCCCACTCTCTGCTCCATCGCTTTTCAGACCTCAGTATAAAGCATTCTCACAGAAAAAAGAGAAAAGGGCTCTTTTTTCAGATCAGCACATACCAGATATTGAGTCATGTCAGTAAATCCAATATATCTAAAATAATTTCAACCTCTTTGGCATTTGCATTAATCTGATGGGATCTCTGTCAAGACATAATAAATGTATCATTACATATAACTTGGAACAACTGATGACATCCCACATGCATGCTTTCTGCTTTCATTTATTTGCATCTCCCAAAGACTAATCTATGCGTTGAACTATATCTTGTCATTATACATTAAACAGATATCTACTCATGGTATTACAGGAAGAAAAAGACACTGTGCCTGCTAATTTTTTACAATTCAGATGAAAGGCGTATCCAGCGTCTTTAATCTAAATTCAAGCTAACACATTCCTTCATGATATACAGATGACTCTGCATTAAAACACCCTGTGTGATCCTAATTAGAGGTAGCAGTGGGAATCACAGAATAAATTATGATACTATCACAGTGAGACTGTCCACCAACTGAAATGGACAGATTTGTGAATGATATTGCATGTTAGGCACTTGACTATATGAATGATGCAAAGCATTGGCCAGTCAGCATTGTTCTGTGTGGCTAGAGCATGAATAGTTACAAACAATTAGGCAAACTTTTGCAGTGGATCCCCCACAGATAGACTGACAACCTGCTGTGCTGCCCATGAAGCCACGCACATTTTAGCAACGATTTGTGTCCATTTCACTATAGGCAGCAGCACTGGAACAGTTCTATTTCATGGCAAACATGAAACCCAACCAAAACCAAAACCAGAGTGACTGAAATACAATGTAGAGATTGTACACTATTGTAATGTGCTGTGCATGATGACTTTTTGTGATATTTAGCTATTCTGAGTCTAACATCAGAGCACATGCTAATTAATTAGCCTCATTGTGCTAGCTCTCACGACACTGTACAACACCTCTAACAAATCATTTCAACACATCAGCAGACGTCAACTGAAAAACTTCCAAACACTCATGTTATGATGGGCATAACCAGGAAAAAATTTTTATTTAACCTTTATTTATACAGGGGAGTTCAACCGCTCTTTCAAGGATGCGCTGTTCACACTCACACAGTTACATAGTCACACGTGGAAGCTGCCCAGTACAACTACAGACTGAGAAGTTGTCACTGAGCAGCTCCACATGAGCAGCTGGGGTTAAGGGCCTTGCTCGAGAGCACCACAGTGGGGTTAAGGAGGGTGGGGCAAACACTGCTGTGTCATCTGTCCCACCCAGATCTGATCCTGGCGGTCCAGGGATTGAACCCTCCACTCACCAGTCCACATCCCTAACCATAAGGCCATCACTGCCTAAAGGTTGTATTAAAGCTGCAGTAAAGGTTGCATCTGTACAAACACACACTTGCTTGCTAAGTCAGTGTAACCGGTACTCCCGAGAGCCAGTCCCAGATTTTGTAGCAGAACAATGGACCAGTGTCTAAGTTTGGAGAGGTAGATAGTACTCAAGTGAAAGGCAAAATAATTAACTGGAGGCAGAGGACTTGAGGAGACTTCACTGTATGAAAAACAGCCAAAAAGAAACAAAAAGAAATGTACAGCTTAACAGCCAGCAGCTCTGTAAACAAAGCAACTATTTTCAACCATTGGTGAATTAAAAAAAAAAAAAAGAAAAACAGGAACTTCATCCAATGTTCAAAATTTGCTTATTGTCATATTCAGGTGAGTGCACACTCCCCCTCCCTTCCTGCAAGACTTTCCCTGGCTCAGCAGGCAATCACTGCATCTGCGTGATGAGACGCACCTGCTACCTCTTCCCTGCCAGTGCTTATAAGGACCATCATGCGAATGCTTCAGCGCTGGCTCGTTGGGTATACTGCCTTAACTAGCAAGTAAGTGTTACATATGGCTCTCGCGAGCCATAAATGAGAGCCAAGGGCTGACCAGTGAGTTTGCGTTGTTTAATGCAATAAAGGGAAAGGAACAAAGGAACAGGGCCTCGTGGGGCCAAAACACAAACGATCATACAAGGGTATACACTTACACATGATGCTGAATGACAGAAGGGTGGCTGGCGCCGGACGAAGGGGTTCCAGCCTTACCCACGCCGGAGAAGAGCATGGATAATCGTGCGAGGACACAGCCCCGAGTGATCGGAGCTGCCCCCTTTTATACTGGTTGACAGTGCCTCAGCTGATGAGAGGTAATTGGGCTCCAGCCGTCCCGTAGAGCTTGACAGCTGGGAGCCTGCTGAGACGCTGTCACAATAAGAGCTGGGCTGAGGAGGAATATGGCCTGAACGCCGGTAAAAACGGCGGATGTGACAGTACCTCCCCCTCCAGGCCGGGCTCAGAACAGCCAGTAACACCCAAGCCCCCCCCCCCCCCCCCAGTGTGGGCGGATGGGGCGCAGGCCAGGAGGGTGAGAATCAGAAAAAAAAGGGAGAAGAAAAACCACAATATTGGCAGGGAACAATGAAGCAATTACAGAGTATGGAGAAAAAAAAGCCCAATACTCCATAAAATGCTAATATGTAGACAGAAAAAAAAAAGACACAACGTAGGCAGAGGACAAATGAAGCAATTACAGAGTATGAGGAAAAAAGAACACACAATACTCCATAACAGGCAACAATATGCGGACGAAAGGAGAGAAAAAAACACTACTTAGGCAGGGGATAAACGTGGCAGTTACAGAGAATGAGGAACAGGAAAGAAAAAAAACCCCCCACAATACTCCATGAAATGTCAGTAATGATATATAGACAGACTCAAAGAAAAACAACCCAGGAGACCTTAAAATGAGAGCAGAGGCTCCTAAGGCGAAATCTACCAAATACAGGGCATCCCTCAAACAGGAGGGGAAGGGAAAAAAAAAGGCACGCTAAACGTGAAACAACTACAAGAAATTACATGGCTGCACCCACAGAAAAACACAAAAGACTAGGCACAGCAGAGATAATTCAGTTCGGGGGGTCTCCCCGCACCCAGCGTTCAAACCGCCAACAGGGGTGAAGGGAAATGTTCAGGCGGCCTACCTGAATCCCAGGCCAGAAAAGACAGTATCTCGGGCGGCTGGACCAGATCGCCGAACAGAAAGTCCAATAGGTCGGGCAGCCGAACCAAAGAGCCGAATGGGCATGGCAGTCCCTCTGGCGGCCGACCCGCATCGCTCAGCCACCAGGCCCGTAGGGGAGAGAGGGGCAACGGCTTCCCTGTGGAGAGAGATAGTGAGGGCGAGCCGGGCCTACAGTGAGAGGTCCACATGGACCCTGGTGGAGAAGGCTTGGGGGGAAGATGAGAGCGACTCAGATGACGACGGTGAAGAGGGGGATGAAGATGATGATGAGCCGGTCCAGTGCCCGATGGCAGGGGATCTGCAGCTCCCTCACCGGACCTGGATGCCACTGGTGCTGCACCCTCGTTGGACCCCGATTGGGTTGCGGCTGCTCCCGCGACGGACCCCGATTGGGTCTCGGTAGCACCCGCGTCGGACCCCAATTGGGTCGGTGCCGCACCAGAACCGACCTCCAATCCCGAACCTAGAACCTCTGGCACCGCGGGCAAAAGCAGCTACTCACCGGCGACCCTGGGAGAAGGCTCAGGAGAGAGAGAAGAACCGGGATCAAGATCACCGGCAGCGCCAGAACCCGGCGAGATAAGCTCGGACGCAGCGGACGACTGCACCCGGCTCATCTCCCCTAGAGACAGGCTAAAATGCTCTAATATATGAAAGAAAAAGACAAAGTAGAGCACTTGCCTGATCTCGGGTTCTGACACCGTCCAGGACTGCGAAGATCCAGGTTCAGACGGCAGGAGGTCATCTTCAGGCTCCCACTCAACTGCGTCGGGCTCCGCAGCTGGCATGATGGTGCGCGCAGCTTGCGAGTCCTCCAGCACCGGTGCCCACGCCGCTGGCCCACACGGCATGGTGGCAGGAGCTGGACCGAACCAATCCTCCGTGGAGACCCGGGGACGCTTCATTGTTGGCGCAGGTTCCACGCTGCAGTCCGCTCTCCTCCTCCGCCCACGCCGTAGCTGCGGAACCGGAACCAGGCTCTCCAGAACCGCAGGCCCCCTCCTCATCCCACGACGTTGGCCTGGCGTCGAGGACCGCTCAGCGGAGGGAGACACAGAGGATGCGGGATTAATAATTACAGCCACAGCAGGTGGTGGGAGCTCGGGGAGCTGTGAACCCCAAACTCCACCTCCAGGAGTCTGACAGAGCAAATCACAATGAGTGGATGAATTAACTGGGACTTGCCTGTCTCCTGGAGGCTGGGTGGTGACCGCTGTGGCGGACATTGCTCCTCCCTTTACCCGCCGGACAGTAACGGAGGACCCCCTGGGAGGACGTCGGGGAGCCGCTCGCGATGGTTCCGGGACGGAGCTCGCCAAGTCAGGACTCTGGGTGCACACAGCAGCCGGGAATGCGTCGAGGAGGAGGGGGCGACAGCCGAGAATGAGCCGGGCCCAGAGCGCTGACGTAACAGCGGGGGAAGATGGCTCGGGAGATGAGGCTGCGGGGTTTCCCCTCTGATGAGGCGCAGGAGTGACAGCTGTGTGGGGAATTGAGACCTTGCGCCGACCCGGAACTGGATCCGGACGGGATTCGTGCTGAGGTTGACGACCGGTGTGACGAGGGCTACTTGCGGGGGGTGAGGCGAAGGTGAGACCCGGGAATCGCTGTTCCTGTGCAGAGACATAAGCGAGCAGCTCGGCAAATTCTGGGTACTCACGCAACTCCGGATTCCTTTCCACCAGTCTAACTGCCGCCGTCACATGCTTAATGATGGGGGATGGATGAACCGCAGAGCGAGCAGCAGCCACCCGGTCTCGGATCTTGACAGCTGCCAGCTGCAGCTTCTCCGGGGGATTCCCGAGTGACGTCGTGCCCGATGGGAAAAGACCTCTGGATGGTGCGAACTCCTGGGCCGGAACGGAGGCAGGAGCGGGATCCCGAAGCAAGGGGTGACGACGACTCCTCTTCGGCTTCCTGCCGGGATTTCCTTCCAGCCCACGGAGAATCTCACGGTGTGAGGTGATGTCATCTCTCCTGGCACAGACCTCAGGGTGGTTGGAGTAGCGAGGAAGATTGTCCAGGAGAACCTCAGCGTAATCTAGGTGCCTGCGTATGTCGTTGGGATTGTCGTAAAGAGAGGCGGTGAAGAGCGTCCCGTCGACATACTCCAGGGCGGTCGCTAGCTCATTACCCAGGCGCCGAACGCGGCTCCTGGGAGACGGCATGCTCTCAGAGTAGACACCCAGACAGGGAAGAACAAGTCCAATTTAGCAAACTCACGTTCGCCGGCAACTCGCTGGGCTGTGACCTACTGTTATGTATGGCTCTCGCGAGCCATAAATGAGAGCCAAGGGCTGACCAGTGAGTTTGCGTTGTTTAATGCAATAAAGGGAAAGGAACAAAGGAACAGGGCCTCGTGGGGCCAAAACACAAACGATCATACAAGGGTAAACACTTACACACGATGCTGAATGACAGAAGGGTGGCTGGCGCCGGACGAAGGGGTTCCAGCCTTACCCGCGCCGGAGAAGAGCGTGGATAATCGTGCGAGGACACAGCCCCGAGTGATCGGAGCAGCTCCCTTTTATACTGGTTGACAGCGCCTCAGCTGATGAGAGGGAATTGGGCCCCAGCCGTCCCGTAGAGCTTGACAGCTGGGAGCCTGCTGAGACGCTGTCACAATAAGAGCTGGGCTGAGGAGGAATATGGCCTGAGCGCCGGTAAAAACGGCGGATGTGACAGAAAGTGTTTAATTCACTCTTTAAGAAATTACTATTAAATTACTTTTCTCTTCTCCTCTTCCAGGTCTCTGCCATTTTTGTGGTGTGTCTCTCCGGGGTTCGTTGTGCGCTCACCTGCCCCATCATCATCATCACCACTTCAGCTGCCTCATTCCAGCCAGTCAGACACCTCACCCAGCTCTACTCCTGCCCACCAGCATCCTCTCCTGGTTTGCAGTTCCATGCTAGGTTCAACTGCCGGGCTCTCAACTCATCCCACATGAGTGCTGTCCTATTTTCCCTTCACCTGTCTCCCTCCTATTCTAACTCGCTCTTGTCTCTCCTTACAAGCTGAGTCCTCCTCTGGCGAGTGGCGTCTTTCATTAACAAATCCTTTTTTGAATCAATAAATTTGTGATCACTAGCTTCTCTGTGTGCTTCATGTGTTGAGGTGTCGTTCCCTGCACGTGAGCTGCTAATCCCACCTAATCATGACACTTATGCAATATATAATTAACCTTAAGTCCATTTGTGTCCTTGTTAATGATAGTGCTGTTCTAGTCAGATGTGGTATAAGTTAGAAGCTTCTTTTTAAATAGTTTTGTCTACTCGGGTGCACTTTTTAATAGTCAGCAACAATGTGTGGTTTAGTTATGTCTACCACACTGGAGAGATTTCACCAGGCAAGAAGGAGAAGATGAGTATCTCCTCTTTGGCAAAGGAATCAGGTTTGTGGATGGCTCGCATACACAGTGATGGTATCAAGAGCATACTGTATATGGCCATAAAAATTATATTCAATACTCTCAAAATGCTACTTAAGTAAAACAGGATTTGCATCTGTATTGAAATGTTACAAAAGTGATATTTTAAATCATCCACTCACATCACTTTGTATGGAATGTTTCTAAACCACGAACTAGGATTTTTACATTTCCAGTCATGAATTATGATTACTTTTTAACCATGAAATCAAAATATTACTCATTTACGTAAATAATGAATGAAATTACAATTCACATTGAATCACTGTTATCTCTTTTTTCTTTGTGTGACAATTTTTTTATGACAAACATGTTTCAACGTCTTTTTGTAGACAATTGAACACTTATTTTAAAACTGAATAATTTTACAGTGTGCTTGCAAAAGCACACTAATAATACTAACTGGAATTTTTACAGTGCATTGATGGTAGTAATCACTAGGTGTGGGCAATATGGCCTAAAAATGATATCACAATATTTATGTGAATTTTCACAATAACAATATTTTTTACAATATTGCAGAATACAATTTTTTTCTTTTAAATTTATGCAAAAAGACAGTTTCACAGGCCAGCATTATTTACCTTCAGCATTTTCAGGAAAAACAAAAAAACTCTTATTTCTCCAGTTTATAAACAGCAGCTCAAATTTAGTTTGAAATATTTTTTAGTTTTGTATCAAATATTACAAGAAAATAATACCATTACATCTTAACTGCACACAGAGATTTTTTTTAACATGACAGCAGCTTGAAACAGAAAGTGAAACTTAAATATTTCCACTCAACTGGATGTAGATGGCCTAACTTCGAGCTGCTGCTTCCTGTGCACGTTTGTTTTGCTGTTTCTATGCTAATGCGTAACTTCCATTGGCAGCATAACGGTGTGACGTCGTCACGCAGCAGACCCCAAATATCGCGATATTCAGTTTTACACTGGTATAAAAATTTATACAGGTATTATCGTGAACAATACGATATGGCACATCTGTGGTATATGGATGAGTGGCACTTTATAGTGAAGTGCACTGTGGTGACATGGACTTCCTGTCACATCACTGCACTGCCCTATGTAGTGGACCGGGCCACCATGTTACGGCCTCTTCAGACCAGTGCCCACGCCAGGTGCCTGCCGTGTTACCGTTGTGTTCATTACCATCCATAAAGCTGTGTTCAACACAACCCTCATATTGCCTCATTCATTACCAGGTATTTCCATACATAACATTTGGCGACTGAGGATTAACTCATGGAGACATGTATAACACCACTTCGTCCCTTCCTCGAGCGCCCGGGTGAACCGCCGGTGTCTTGGCCTAGATGGTTCGAGGCTTTTCAGACCTACATCACCGTGCTGGACCTCGGGTAGCTTGACAAGTTAAGGGCACATGTGCTTCTCGTCCATAACCTGGGTATGACCATAACCTCGTCCATAACCTGGGCCAGCGAGTCCTGCTGACGCTCGGTGCATCAGACTCATTTGTGGAGCTACTAGCCAAACATTTCCACACCCCGGATAGCGTGACTGTCCGGAGGATTGCTTTTAGGCAGCAACATCAACAGGTAGGTGAGCCTATCCATCAGTTTGTCGCCAACTTGAGGCAGCTAGCTAGTGAGTGCTGCTTTGGGCCGTTGGAAGATGAAATGGTGTGTGACCAGCTAGAGGAGCACATGTGCAGTGCCGCATTGCGGGCTAGGCTACTTACGGCGCCCAATGACTTAACATTAGCCAGAGCTGTCGAGCTAGCTCTCCAGATGGAGGCCACAGACAAGCTAGCTTCGGAGCTAACCTGGCGCCAGTCACAGAGGTTGGCAGAGCCACCCACCATGGAAAATGTTGCGAACTCAGCAAGCGAGGATAGCTTGGATGACAACGTTACGGAAGCCAATGCTGCCAGCCAAAGGTCTGCCCTCGAAAAACCCCTGTGCAAGGGTTGGGGGTCTGCAATGCGCCGAAATAAGGCAAAGGACTGCCCGGCAAGAGGAAAAACATTGTGGCAGATGTGGACACTTGAACCATTATGCTAGAGTGTGCCATGTTCCTGAACCAGAGAGCCCACTAAAGAAATCACTCCGCCTACCCCCGACAACCATCCATACAGTGTCCCCCAGCACAAGTGGGTACCGGTACATGTATTGCGCAGTGGAATTGGACGGGGTGGAGGTGCCACTGCTGTTTGACACGGCGGCGGAGGGGTCGTTGCTGAACTGGGCCACGGTGAGGAAGTTCTTCCCCCACTACAGGATTAAAGGTAACCTGGCACCGTTGTATGGTTATGGAGGTGGCAGGCTGTCACGGTTGGGAGTTTGAAGTTAAGGGTCCGGTACAAGTCTGCGAAGATGGTTGACTTCACGTTCCACGTGACAGCGTGAGGTGATAACATCATGGGCTGTGATTTGTTTTACGGATTGGGTTTCGCCATTAAAGACGGTGCCGGGAACAAATGGCTGGGTTGCGGCCGCCGGAATTCAATTCAACTTTATTTATATAGCACCATTTCACAACAATAGTCATCTCATAGCACTTTCAAATGTAGGGGAAACCCCCACAATTGCAGAAAGACCCCAGCAATCAGGCAATCCCCTGTGAGCAAGTGCTTGGCGACGGTAGAGAGGAAAAACTCCCTTTAAACAGGAAGAAACCTCTAGCAGAGGGGTGGGCAGTGAGGGCCATTCCACTGCAGGTTTTCTGTTCCACCCAGTCTCTTCAGCAGGATTTTTCAATGATTAGCAACCCTTGAAGCTAATAAGAGCAAACACTTGCTGAAGAAGCTGGGTGGAACAGAAAACCTGCAATAGAATGGCCCTTTCCTGGCGCATGATTGCCCACCCCTGCTCTAGCAGAACCAGGCTCAGGGAGGGGCAGTCATCTGCTGCGACTGTCTGGGGGGTGAGGGGATAGAGAAGATGAAAAGAACAGACATATACAGAGCAAACATTAAAGGAATGAAGTCAAGTACATTATTGGAGGTCCCCCGGCAGTCTAAATCTATTAGCAGCAGAACTAAGGGAGGGTTTAGAGACACATGATCCCTCCCTAATCGTAGGCTATATCGAAAAGGAAGGTTTTTACCCTATTCATAAAAACAGAGATCTAGTCTGACTCCCGAATCTAGATTGGTAACTGGTTCCACAGGAAAGGAGCTTGATAGCTGAAGGCTCTGCCTCCCATTGTACTTTGGGAGATTCTAGGTATTACAAGTAATCCAGCATTTTGGGAGCATAATGCTCTGTTAGGATGATAGGGTGGTATCAGATCTTTTAAATAAAAAGGGGCCGGATTGTTTAGAGCTTTGAAGGTGAGAAGAAGGATTTTAAACTTAATTCTAAATTCTATGGGAAGCCAATGAAGGGAGGCCAGAACCGGAGAGATACGATCTCTCTTTCTAGTACCTGTTAAAACTCTTGCAGCAGCATTTTGGATCAACTGAAGACTTTTTTTTAATTAATTTTAAACTTTATACAAAGAAAAAGCAAAATTCACAAAACAATACAGGACCGGTCAAACATTTTCACAGCAGCTTAAAGGCAAAGAAAGAGCCACCAAGCAAATGTTTTTTGTACATGGGTTTTTCGTTTACACGTCCACTTGCAGTCCACTTGAGTCCAAACCACAGTTCAATCCCAATGCTTCCAACGGCTTCGTCCATTTTTGTAGATAGACTCTAGCTTTCCCATCAATATAATATCCCAGTCTTATTAAAGTCAGGGTTTCCCGGATCAGCGACTTCCATGTTGCAATAGAGGGAGGTTCATCTCCGACCCACTTCACCATAATGACTTTCCTAGCCAACATTAGAAGTGTTTGAATAACATCCTCATATTGCATCAAACAGTCAGGAACATTTCCAAGTAAACATAGTAGAGGACTGATTTCTACTTGTTTACCTACTGCTTTACTAATGTTTGTGCATACTGCCCTCCAGAATGTCTGAATGATATTACATTCCTACAGACAATGAAATCTTGTGCCAACTTGACTTTTACATTTAGGACAATTTTGATGAAATTCCTGTTTTATATTTACTATAAATATATGGTGAAATATAAACATTGTGTAATATATTATACTGTAGTTCTTTAAATCTGTTACATACTGAAATTCTGGAAGGCAGCAATAACATTTTATCCCAGACATCATTTCCTATGGCACATTTGAGTAGAGTACACCAGGATTTTCTTAACCATGCAAGTTTATCTAAACTCAAACAATATATTTCAGAGTAAAATTTTGATATGAAGTGTTTCTGCTCTCTATTATTAAGAAAAAACTTTTCCAGTTGGTGAGAATCACCTATAAAGTCCAAAGAATTAGCTTTCTTATATATGAAATGTCTGATTTGTAAATATTTATAGAAATCCTGATTTTCAAGATGATACTAAGTTTTCAAAGAATCATATATTTTAAATCTTCCATTTTCAAAGATCATAAAGTCTCTTTATACCTGCTCTTTGCCAGCTTGTAAAATTTAATCCTGCACTTTGTAGTGAGAGTTCTGGATTATCCAATGTTATGAGGGTATTAAGTGAGTTACTTTTAAATATTTTCCTCATTTTTTTCCATGCCCATAATACATTTCCTATCAGAAAATTATCCTTAACAATACATGGTAACTCATTTACACGTCTTTCCAGCAAATTCACAGGGGAAAAAGGTTTACACATTACTGACTCCATCTCAAACCAGGGACATTGACGTGAATGTTCATTAATCCAGGAGGAGAGAATTCTTGCCTGAATTGCCAAAATACAGTTTTCTACATTTGGTAAACCCCATCCTCCCTGATCATTTGGCAATTGTAATATCTCCAATTTAACCTTAGGCCTCCTGCCTGCCCAAATACAGTCTGATAAAGCTTTAGTAATTGTTTTAATATCCTCTAATTTTAATATCACAAATAGCATAGATATCCATCCATCCATCCATCCATCTTCTACCGCTTTTCCGGAGGTCCGGGTCGCGGAGGCAGCAGTTCAAGCAGAGAAGCCCAGACTTCCCTCTCCCCCGCCACCTACTCCAGCTCTTCAGAGGGGATACCAAGGCGTTCCCAGACCAGCTGGGAGACATAGTCTCTCCACCGAGTCCTGGGTCTGCCCCGGGGTCTCCTCCCAGTGGGACGTGCCTGAAACACCTCAAGTGGGAGGCGTCCAGGAGGCATCCTAATCAGATGCCCATACCACCTCAACTGACTCCTTTCAATGTGGAGGAGCAGCGGTTCTACTCTGAGCCTCTCCCGGATGACTGAGCTCCTCGCCCTATCTCTGAGGGTGAGTCCAGCAATCCTACGGAGAAAGCTCATTTCAGCCGCTTGTATCCGCGATCTCGTTCTTTCGGTCATTACCCAAAGCTTGTGACCATAGGCGAGAGTAGGAACGTAGATTGACTGATAAATCGACAGCTTTGCCTTAGAACTAAGCTCCCTCTTCACCACCACAACAACAACAACAACAACAGTCCTGGAGCCAGGCCTGGGGGAGGGGCTCGAAGACTAGCGTCTGGTGGCCGGGTTTCCACCCATGGGACCCGGCCGGGCTCAGCCCGAAGGAGTTACATGGGTCCGCCCTCCAGTGGGCTCACCACCTGCAGAAGGGATCATGGGGGTCCGGTGCTATGTGGATCAGGTGGCGGTCAAAGGCGGAGACCTTGGCGGACTGATCCCAAGCTTTCTAAACTAGCATAGATATAGGATATATTATTTTTGGGAGAACTGTCATCTTGATAAGATTAATTCTGCCTAAAAATGATATTGGAAGGCTCTTCCCTCTGGTCAGACTTTCTTTGATCTCTTTTATCATGGGATTAATATTTTCTGCATATAATTGAGTAATTTTAGGTGTAATTTTAATTCCTAAATATATAAATGCTGACGGGGCCCAGTGGAAGGGTTTGACATACATAGGTTCAGTGTTTCCCGTATAACTCAGGGGCATTATCTCTGACTTATCAAATTTATCTTATAACCAGATACATATTAGACCAAATTCCCTGACACACTGGATCACTACTGGTAATGATTTAGCCGGGTCTGTTAATGTCAGCAAGACATCATCAGCATACAACAGAATTTTGTGTTGTTTTGTTCCCACAGTTACTCCCTGAATATGTGGGTTTTGTCTGATAGCCATTGCTAAAGGCTCAATGGCCAGCGCAAACAAAAGAGGAGATAGTGGGCTTCCCTGTGCTGTACCTCTAGTCATTTTAAATGGAGCCGATAGAAGGCCATTGGTCAAAACGTAATCATAGTAGGCGCTTGGTACAGAAGTTTAACCCATTTCAAATAATTTGATCCAAAACCAAATCTTCTCATCACTTCAAACATATATTCACATTCAGTTCTATCAAACACCTTTTCAGCGTCCATTGGAAACAATGGCCCCAGGAGTCTGATGAAAATTCAGGTTCAGGTTCAGGTTACTTTATTTGTACCCGTAGGTAGATTTGTTTTGCAGTCAGGTGACATCCATATTTACAAACCACAATTACATTCAACATAAACGCAAACACAGGCACACATGAAGCTGACTATAAACATGATAAAAATATTCAAGGCTCCATCAATCAGGATATAAGACAAAGAGATGAGAGAAAAAACAGAGATAAGAGAGAAGGGTCATATTAAAAAAGTTAAAGATTAGTCAAAGAGGTTAAAAACTCAAGAGTCTAAAACCCAATAAAAGATTTAGAACCCAAATAAAAAACCTACAAAAATAAGTAAATATAAAATGAAATTAATAAATAGGTAACCAAATTATGTGCAATATATTGTTACATCTTGTTCAACTCTTTGACAGCAGCAGGAACAAAGCTGTTTTTGTAGCGCTGGGTTTTACTTTTTGGGACAGCAAACCTCCGTCTGGAGGGAAGAAGCTGAAAGTGGCAGTGCAAAGGGTGGGAGTCATCATTTAAAATGGCGGTAGCAATCCTCTGTGCCTGTCTGGTGTACAGGGATGTCAGGCTCAGCTGTGACTCACCAAGCAAACGACTGGACCATCTAACTACCTGATCCAAGGATTTCCTCTGTTTCAGTTTTATCTGACCAAACCATGACACTAAAGAAAAGAATAAAACAGATTCAATAAAAGCCTGATAAAGCATTATCATTATGGTTCGGTCAATTTGGAAGCGTGCAAGTTTTCTTAAACAATGCAAATGTTGCTGACCCTTTTTGCACACCCTTTCACAGTTCTCTTCAAAGTTTAAATTACTATCAATAATCATCCCAAGATATTTGTAGGATTGCACACATTCAATGGTCTGGCCTTTTAGTACAGTGACTTCGTGCCTGGGAGTTTTCCTCCTAAAGTCAATAATCATATCTTTAGTTTTTGTCGTATTCAGCTGCAGGTAGGAATCCTCACACCAGTGAACAAAATCATCAACTACTGGGCCGTGGCCACTCTCACCATCCTGGAGGAGACTGACAATAACTGAATCATCAGCATGCTTTATAATGTGTCTGTTGTCATGTCTGCTCCGACACATGTTTGTGTACAGGATGAAGAGTAGTGATGACAACACACACCCCTGCGGAGAGCCAGTAGAAGAGCACTTTTGGTCAGACAATGTACTATTGACCCTTACTCTCTGTGTCCTGTTGGTTAAGAAATCCAGAATCCAACCCACCAGATTATTGCTCAAATCAAATTGTTGCAGGAGCCTTTCAACTAAAATATGAGGTTGGACTGTATTAAAGGCGGAAGAAAAGTTCAAAAATAAAAGCCTGGTGTGTGTCCCATTAAAATCCAGATGTTTAAAAAGCATGTTAAACATAGTGACAGTGGCATCCTCCACTCCTCTGTGAGGCCTATAGGCAAACTGCAGAGGATCCAATGTATGGTCAGTCTGCTTTAGGACCTCAAATCTGACCAGTTTTTCAAAAATTTTCATTAAAATTGAAGTCAAAGCAACTGGTCTAAAGTCGTTTACCGTTTTAGGACAGCTGGATTTTGGAACGGGGACAATCACGGCATCTTTCCAGATCTTAGGCACATGTTGTGTCTGTAAGGACTTTGAGTAAACCTTGGAGTTATTTTTGATCAAGATCTGTTTTTTAATTCATATATTAAATTTGTTTCTAAGACTGCCTTCTATCATTTGCATAATATTGCCAAGATTAGGAGCATCTTGTCTCGGAGTGATGCTGAGAAACTGATCCACACTTTTGTTAGCTCTAGATTAGAATATTGTAATTCTTTATTATCAGGTTGTCCTAAAATATCTTTAAAAAGTCTTCAGTTCCAGGATCACGTGATGAGTCAAGGTGAACGGACGTGAGTTTCCTTGTATCTGCACTGGACTGCCAGAAATGTAAATTAATCATATTTTACCGGTGAAATTTCATCTTGAAGACGTCTATAATGTCATTGGATAATTGTTTTACACAGCCTGGATCAACTAAGAAGAAAGAAATGCGGAAAAGAGGAGGAAAAGCCAATGTTATTGCTAGCGACACAGGTGTTAGCCATAGCCCTGATGAAGACACAACAGATGTAGCTAATGGGCACTGTGGACGAGGAAGAGCTAAACGCACAGCGAGACGACTCGATAGTGGAGCGAGTGTCTGCTAACATAGCGAAGATGTTGGACAGCAAGCTGGCCAACATAATTACGCCGGTCACTGAGCTGTCTGAGAAATTTGACAGTCTAATTGAAAGGCTGGGAACGGTGGAGCAGTGGGTCTCTGAGCTGGAGGACATCGTGGCTACTAACACACCACGGGTGGAGGCGCTGGAAACCCAGCTGAAGAAAGTGCAAGACCGCTTGGAAAGTTTTGAAAATCAAAGTCGATGGCAGAACGTGAGAATTGTTGGGCTGAAGGAGGGAATGGAGGGCCAAACACCAGTTGATTTTTTTGAAAAATGGATTCCACCTGACCGGAGTGGTGGCTCAGCTGGTAGAGCATCCGCCCCACATCCGGGAGGCAGGGGTTCAAATCCCGGCCGGGTCATGCCAAAGACCATATAAAAGCGGAATTTCCTGCCGTCCAGCTTGGTGCTCAGCAATAATGGAATGGAGGAGGGAAATCTGTAGCGGCACCTTGCATGGCAGCGACCCTCTGATTCTATATATGGGTGTGTGTGTGTGTGTGATTAATACTGTAGATAAGAGAAACACAATTTCATTCTACTGTACATGATTGGCTGTAAGGATTGACTGACAATAAAGGGTGATTTAATTCCAGAAGTTTTGGCTATGCAAAAGGATAGAATCATGATTGACAGAGCCCATCGTACTGGACCTCCAATGAGACTGGCAGGAAAAGAGGGACTGCGGGCCGTCTTGGTAAGGCTGCACAACTACACCAACAAGCAGAGGATTCTGTATGCGGTAAGGGATAAAGGAACAATTAGCACTGAAGCGGGAAGGTATCCTTCTATCAAGATTTTTCTGTGGAAGTTGTAAGGAGGAGGAAGGAGTCCACAAATGCACGTAAAGTTTTAAGGGATGCCGGAATACGATACTCCTTTCTGTATTTGGCGGTAATAAAAATTTTCCATCCTAACGGTTCCAGCACTTCACTCATAAACATGGAACAAATCAATGACTATGTGAACAAACTACAAGCTTCAAAGTAACGTATTGAACAGAAATTCTGATTGGCTAAGGCATGACTGTTAAATCCAGGTGGATGTGATTTAGAAATTTGGGGTGGTTTTGTTCTTTGGTATTCTTCTCTTTGTATTGAGTTCAATTATATATACACCGGTATGTTAAGAGAGGCTTTCCAGTAAGCGGGAACTTGGCTTCCTTTTTTTCTTTTTCTTGTTATCCCCTATAGGTGTGCTTTTTCTAGTTAAGTGCAGCTAAGCATAGTTGATTTTTTTTTTCTTGTCTTTTATTTTAAGTTTTCAGTGATTCCAAGCTTGTGGTTCTGGTTTTGCTCGGAATACATGTTATTATTTTTGTTTTTTGATATGGTTATTGAAGACATAGACTGGTCTACTATATGTTTTTTGGTCAAAGTTAGCAGCTCACAATTTATGATGCAGCCTACTTCTGATGTCTTTTAAGATTAGTACATGGAATATTCGGGTATCTAATAATGTGGTTAAAAGAAAATCTGTTTTGAACTCTCTTAAAAAGGATAGAGTCCAGATAGCTTTTTTACAGGAAACACATCTAAACGACGATGAGTGTCACAGGTTAAAAATAAAAATTAATAAAGTAATTAAAAGCGTATCATACACAAGTTAAAAAGCAGATTACAGGTTAAAAAGTCAGTTAAAAAGCTGATTGTAGACAATATATTCAGTTAAAAATGAGAGTTAAAAAGATTAATATTTTATTATTATTTTTGCACGATTGTTATATTTAAAAACATTAATACAGTACTAAAAAAGTTTAAATACTGTGTACACTATTTACAGTTTGTTGAAAGTCCGATGATTCACAAATCGATTGCTTTTGCTCAGAGAGAGAACTGTGTTGTGCACTTGTGCAGAAGTTTCCATGTTCTTTTGAATAAAGAAAAATGGAGTGAAGACGTAGACTGCGACTCTGTTCATTGTTTTTTGCTCAAAAGTACCATGTACCTCTCCCAAACTGTGGAGCAGAGGGCGCAACATTTTGAAGGCACCGCTGGGATGTTTGGTGAGAGAAAAATCCGCCAGCCGAAGTGGAAACTCAAGCCGAATATCCCTCCACGAACCCTAGCACCGGAGACGTAAGGCACCGCCGACATTCACCGTGGCTCTGGCACCACGTGCATAGGTTGTAACTCTAGTGCCGTAATCACCACTAGAGGGCACCACTATACCACGAAGTAAAAAGAGGCCTACGTTGAACTGTTTTATGCCCACTTCTCTGATGAAAATGGAGTCGGAGTTGGGGAAAGTGCAGTTAGAAGTTAAAGGTGCATTATACGAACTGAATGTTGAACAACTGCTTAATGTATGCAATGGACTACAAATATCTGGAACAGGAAAAGAGCAATTTGCAGACGAAACTCGAGGCCAGCTAATCACATTTGTCACAAGTTATGTTGAAAGAGCTGAGTTAGCTGAGCTAGAAGATGAGGGAATGTCTCATTTGCTAAATATAAAGGACTTGATTGAAAATGCAAAGATGCCAGAGTTAGAGATAGTGGGTGAAGATAAACAGAAAGAAGACCTGCAGAAAGAGGTACATGTTTTACGGACCACACTTCAAGCCAAAGAGGCTATGCATCAGCTAATGAGTAATAAACTGAGCCTACAGAGCACACCAATGCACAGACGAGCTTCAGCACCTCCAGATAGCTCCATGTGGTGTAAAGACTTTAAGATATCAGGCCAAATAAGGGAGCCAGGACAAAAAGACAAGCTCACATTTTCCAGTTTGGCCAGGCAGATTGAAAGTGGGCTCAGTAAAGGCTACCATGAAGATGAGATCATCGACGCAGTGATTCGCGCCATCACACCAGGCCTGCAGCTGAGAAGTTACCTAGAAGGCAAAGGCAATCTTACTCTTCCTGCCCTGCGGAGGATCCTAAGGTCTCACTATCAGGAAAGAGGGGCTAATGAACTGTACAAGCAGCTTTCTTCAGAAGCTCAGAGCAGTAAAGAGACTCCTCAAAACTTCCTTCTGAGAGCCATGGACCTTCGCCAGAAGATTCTCTTCACGTCCCAGGAAGATGAGTCGGGTCTAAAATATGATCCTGCCTTGGTCCAAAGTTTGTTCATGCACACCATCCTAACAGGTCTGCAGAGTGACAATGTTAAGAGCGACATGCAGACGCACCTTCTTCAGCCCACGACACCTGATGAAGTTTTATTGGAAAAGGTGAATATTGCATGCGCAAATGAAAAGGAAAGACAAGACAAGAAGAAACATGTTGTCCCCCAGCAAGCGGCCGCCGTGAATACTGTTCAGCCCAGTGACACTCCTGTACCTGCAGAAAAAAAGACAAAGACAAAGCACAGCCGTTCCGTCACCTGATCAGCTGGCAGAGATTAAAGAGATGTGGTCTGAGATGGTACTTCTAAAGGACTTGCGAGCTGAAGCATCCCAAATCCGAGAAACCATGCAGAAGTCTTCAGCCACAGCACAACCCACCACCAGCGGAGGACCTGAAAACCACTCCCTAGTGCCGACTTTCACACCATACCCACAATGCCAGCTGGACCCGTCTGCTCAGCACTACTTTCCTCAACACTCTCCAGCAGTTCTTCAACAGCGGCCCCAAGCAGCTCTTCAGCAGTACTATCCAGCACAAGGCCTGGCACCGATGAGAGGCACTGCACAATTCCAGCAGCGCTTCGCCCCTCAGCGGTACCACATGTCCCGCCCACAACCAAGGTATTATTATTGCATTCAGACAGGTGAAGAGTTTTGCCAGCACTGTTTTAGCTGTGGGAGCAGCGAGCATTTTAGAGCAGGCTGTAAAGCACAGAAGCCAGTGAAACCAGCCAGAGGTAACTCTTTAAACTAGAAGGGGTCACTCCAATGGGACATGGTGTGACCAGTGACATAAAAAGGTCCCAGTGTTGTTATAGCTGTGCTACACAGGGTGAAAACGAAATGTTGTTCAGTGTGTAAAAGTGCCTTGTACTGCTCCAAAAAGTGTCAAGGAGAGCACTGGCCCATACACAAAGCCAAATGTAAGCCCTACACCTGTGGTAGTATTCGTAAAGGGGGTAGAAAGTTCCCTGAGAAACAGGTCAAAAGGAAATTCTGTGAAAAAGACAAAATACCTTCTGTCAGACAGTTAGTGGGGAGAAAATGTCTCATTTGGTGCTTTTTAGGCAACAAAAAGGTTGAAGCACTTTGGGACTCTGGCTCACAAGTTTGTGCTATTGATGAGTCATGGAAAAATACTAACTTACCTGAGTTGCCGCTGAGAAATGTGAGTGAGCTTATCAATCCGAATGAACCCCTCCATCTTGAAGCAGCCAATGGTACAGACATGCCATACGTGGGGTGGGTTGAGGTACCATTTAAACTTACAGCCAATGACTCTGAGTTACTCATACCTGTTCTAGTGCTTAAAGGTAACCAGCAACAATGTCCAATTATTGGGTTTAATGTTATTGAGCACTTGATTTCAGAAAGTATGAAAGGTGAAAATAATTGAGTGAATGAATAAATGAATCTTTATTTCAGATAGATTAAAAGTAAAGATTAAAAAAGAAACAGAATAATATAACAAAGGGGAAAAAAATCCAACAAGGTCAATTTTTTTTTTTTTTTTTTTTTTGTTACTTATTTGTACCCGTAGGTAGATTTGGTTTGCAGTCTGGTGACAAGCCACCGGCTGCCGGTCACTGCGTGCGCGAGCGCCCTAAACCTACATGTTTTTGGTATGCGGGAGGAAACCGGAGAAATCCCAGAGTAAACCCATGCAACACGGGGAGAACATTGAATTAAAATTAATTTAATTAATTTATTAATTAAATTAATTATATTAATTTAAATTTTAAATTAATTATAAATAAATTAATAATTTATTAATTATTAATTAATTAATTTAATTGCCAATTTAATTGCTACAAATTAAACAATAACTCCTCTGATTATACAGTTCAACATAAGTTATCCGAAATGGGTGATGGCTGAAGCCGCAACTTATATTGCCCACCCATATTCCATCCAAGAATTCAAAAGACAAACAAAACAAGAGCGATTACAATTCGGAACAAAGCTAAGACAAAATGTGACAAAAAAAAAACTAGGCAACAGCACAACACAGACTGGATATGACAATCCTTATGTGATTTTACATGTCATCTTGTATATATGTTTGGAGTATTTCTTCCTTTAGTTTTTGTTTAAATTGTCCAAGCGTTGTACATGATTTTAATTCAGGTCCAAAATCGTTCCATAATCTGACTCCTTGCACTGAAACACAGTGTTGCTTGGTGGTAGTTCTCACTGAAGGTTTTTGAGATATGCATGTTCCTCTGAAATGATATTGTTTCTCCCTTATTTGGAACAACTTTTGGATATTTGCAGGCAGTGATAGATTCTTCACTTTAAACATTAATTACTGCAGTTTTAAACAACCAGATCTTTCAACTTGAGAGCTTTTAATTTAAGAAAAATTGGGTTTGTTGGTTCTCTGTAAGCAGCTTTGTTTATTATTCTAATAGCTCTCTTCTGAAGCATAATTCAGGGGAAAAAGAGAAACTTCTGAGAGCAGTGAAAGTAGCTTTTCCACATCTTAAGAAAAACAAAGCTACAACTTTCATAAAAGCAGTTAGTGCTGTACAATATGAAAACAACAAAAGAGAGAATGACTGTACCCAGCCGGAGTTCAGTGTTTATAGAATGTAGGTTGCAGGCCAAGACATTTAAAGAGGACATTACACTGATTTTTGAGCCTTGTGAAAACCCACAGTGGCCAGACAGTTTAGAGTTTTGTGACACATTAGTTTCAGTGAAAGCAGGGTCTATTCCAAAGATTACTGTTAGTGTCCAAAACCCTACCAACCATGACATCACTCTATCAGGAAGAACCACAATTGGTACTGTGCAATTAGTGGGGTCAGTCTATCCTGCTAACATCTTCACCAGAGACCTCCCGTCTGCAACCGTCAACGAAATCCACATACAGGAACCCACAGGATGCACCTCCACCAGTGAGCAATGGGACCCTCCTGTTGACTTGTCTCATTTGGATGAAAATAAAAGAAAGACTATTCAGCAGATGTTAAGAGAGGAATCAGCATCATTTTCAAAGACAGACGATGACATAGGGTGTGTGAAAAATCTGCAAATGGACATTTTGTTAAAGGACACTGAGCCAGTTTCAAAAACTTATCTGTCTGTACCAAGGCCACTGTACAGGGAGATGAAGGACTACTTACAGGACTTGATAGCACAGGGATGGGTGGAAAAGTCTACTTCCTCCTACTCGTCTCCTGTTGTTTGCGTAAGAAAAAAGGACGGTTTGCTGTGCTTATGTATCGATTGCAGAGAGCTGAACTGCAAGACACACCCAGATCGACACCCCATACCCAGGGTACAGGATGTTATGGACAGCCTGGGGGGGAACACCATCTTTTCTTTACTGGACCAGGGTAAAGCATATCACCAGGGGTTCATGTCCAACGAGAGCAGACATCTGACTGCCTTTGTGACCCCCTGGGGCCTTTACGAATGGGTTAGGATTCCTTTTGGCCTTATGAATGCACCAGCAGCATTCCAGCGATGTATGGAGCAATGCCTGGAAGGACTGCGGGACAAGATATGTGTCCCTTACCTGGACGATATTCTAGTGTTGAGCAGGACTTTTGAAGAACACTTTGAGGATGTCAGGAGAGTATTGCGACATCTCAGAGACAATGGGATAAAACTCAAACCACGAAAATGTGACTTTTTCAAACCAGAGGTGAGGTACCTTGGCAGAATTGTCTCTGCTGAAGGAAGCAAAATGGACCCGGCAGATACAGCTGCAGTGCGAGCACTGAAAAACAAGCAGCCAGGTACTGTTGGTGAGCTCTGAGCAATACTAGGACTGTTAAGCTACAATAGGTACAGTACATCAAAGATTTCTCTCGTATTGCTAGCCCTTTGTATGAGTTGCTTAAAGCCCCTTTGGAAGCAAAGACACAGAACTATAGAAGAAAAAGAACAATGAAACAGAACGACAGTGTCCCCTCGAGTACTGCTATTCAGTGGAGTGATGTATATCAGTCAGTTTTGGAGCAGTTGATATACTGTTTGGTTCAGCCTCCTGTTCTTGGTTTCCCGGACTTTTCACAACCCTTTATCTTACATACAGATGCCTCTAACCAGGGGTTAGGAGCTGTATTGTATCAGAGACAAAATGGTAAACTCCGTGTAATAGCTTATGGCTCTAGAATCCTAACTGCGGCTGAGAAAAATTACAACTTACACTCAGGCAAGTTAGAATTTCTAGCTCTTAAATGGGCGGTCACGGACAAGTTTCGTGATTACTTGTACTATGCACCTTTCTTTACTGTGTTCAGCGACAATAACCCGCTTACCTATGTTTTGTCGACAGCAAAGTTGAATGCTACAGGGTGTAGATGGGTTGCAGAACTTGCCGATTTCCATTTTACTGTGAAGTATCGCCTTGGCAGAGAGAACATAGATGCAGACAGTCTGTCTAGAATGCCTTTAGATATGGAGACTTACATGAAGGAATGTTCAAAAGAAATGTCATACGATGTTGTGAGTGCAGCCACACAGGCAGTTGACCATCAGGATGAGTCTAGTGCAGCCTGGTCTATGGGTATTTCAGCTAAGAGTGCCACAGTGTCAGTGAGTATGTCTATCGCTCCACTTACTGTAGGACAGATCAAACAAGACCAAGAAACTGATTGACATAACGCACGGCTCAGGAGACACACACGCAGGCTCAGAATAGGTTTAACAGTTTATTTAACAACAAGTGTGTGTATGGATGCGTGTCTGTGGAATGTGGATGTACAGGTGGTGGACGTCAGCGTCAGGCACGGAGGCAGGAAACCATACAGCCAGACAACCCTGGGAAGAGAGCACAGGGAGAAGGTGACGGGCACCAAACCAATACAGCAGGAGATAAAAGGTTAGTTGGCTTACTTGGCAGGGCAGGTGGCAGGCACATACAAGGGAGGGTCTGGAAGACAGAGACCTGACGATGCACCTGACAGCAGCCGCGAGGTGGTAATGCGGGGGCGGGGTCCGCCGCCGGGAAAGGTCCACCTATACACAGGGGAAGACTGGAACACAAGTAGTGGGTAGCTTACGTGAGAGATCTTGCTGTTAGGCGAGGGGGTTCCTCTGCAGCAAGTAGCCGAAGGGATCAGACGGCTTCAGGCCGAAGCCCAGGGCAGAGCGGCTTATATACTCCGCCGCTGACGAGGTGCAGGTGTGCGCTCAGCTGGCGCCGCTAATGAGCGGCGAGTTGTAACACTGATCCCATTATTGGACAGGTTGTTAAATACAAACTGGCAGAGATAAAACCCTCAGGTTCAGAACTCAAACAGCTTAGTCCACAAGTTGTATGTCTTTTAAGAGAGTGGGACAAGTTACAGTTCAATGACAGAGGTGTTTTATACAGACAAACGACAAACAGAAAGCAACTTGTGCTACCAGAAAAACACAGACCAACAGTGTTAAGAGAACTGCATGATGAAATGGATCACCATGGTGTAGAAAGAACTACTTCTTTGATAGGGGATTGTTTTTACTGGCCCTTCATGCAAAAACAGATAGAGGACTATGTATTGAGACAGTGTGTGTGCCTTAAAAACAAGAGACCAAGCCACGAGACTAGAGCTCCGCTCACTAACATAGTTACTACTCAGCCTTTTGAACTTGTCTCAGTTGACTTTTTACACTTAGACAAATGTAAGAGTGGTTATGAGTATGTACTTGTTCTTGTTGACCATTTTACGCATTTTGCCCAGGCTTACGCCAACACAAACAAGTCTGGAAAAACAGCGGCAGACAAAATCTTTAATGACTATGTTTTAAAGTTTGGGTTCCCCCTGAGACTGAGAAGGTGGTGAATTCGAGAACCAGCTTTTTGCCCAACTCAAAGAGTATTGTGGAGTTGCAGGCTCGCGAACCAGTCCCTATCACCCACAAGGAAACGGGCAAGTTGAACGCTTTAACCGGACTTTGATTCAGATGTTGAAAACAGTCACGGAGAAACACAAGAGTAACTGGAAGCTCTCACTAAACAAACTGGTGTATGCCTACAACGCTACTAAAAGTGAAGTGACAGGGTTTTCGCCTTTTTACTTACTTTATGGACGGTCACCAAGGTTACCAGTGGACATGTTGTTCAGTTTATCCCCAGACATAAATCAGAGTGACAGTAAACATCAGAGCTACATGCAGAAGTGGAAACAGGGGATGAAGGATGCTTACGAGATCACACGAGAAAATGCAAACAAAGCCGCTGCTCGGAGTAAGAGACTGTATGATAGTAAGATGAGGTATTTTACTCTGTTGCCCGGTGACCGTGTTTTAGTCAGGAAATTGACTCCACGTGGGGGTCCAGGCAAACTGAGGAGCCACTGGGAGAATGTTGTACATACAGTGGTTCGTCAAGTGAGCAAGGACATTCCAGTTTATGAACTGAAACCTGAGAGAGGCAAGAGAAGATCTAGAACTTTGCATCGCAATCTTCTTCTGCCATGTGATCATTTGCCCTTGGAGAATTCTTTGCAGCCTCGTTCAAAGAAATACGCCACTACCAGATCAGCGGAGACACCGGAGATTCACTCAGAAGAGGACGATGATGATGAGGACGAGTATTGTCCAGTGCCACTTCACTTGAGCACTCGCCCTGATTCGCCACCGCCAGAGAGGACTGCAGACCCAGCTCAGCAGGAGGACAACATACCTGAAGAGATGCAGCAGGAGACAGAGCTTGAAGCTGCAGCAGCTGACCAGCCACCAGAGGACGACATTGGTCAGGTAGAGGACCTACCTGTGGAGGTAAGCCTTCCTTCACTGCACCCTCCTCCTCCTACCTATAGTGATCCTGGTGAGGAAGTGAATCAGAGATCTAGACGTAACGCTAGAAAACCGAAAGTATTCACTTACAGTTAGGCCCAGAAATATTTGGACAGTGACACAAGTTTTATTATTTTAGCTGTTTACAAAAACATATTCAGGATACAATTATATAATCAATATGGGCTTAAAGTGCAGACTCTCAGCTGTAATTTGAGAGTATTCACATCCAAATTGGAGCAAGGGTTTAGGAATTACAGCTCTTCAATACGTAGCCGCCTCTTTTTCAAGGGACCAAAAGTAATTGGACAATTGACTCAGAAGGCTGCAAAAAAAAAAAAAAAAAAAAAAAAACAAGGCTGCATGGGCTCTTCCCTCATTAACCTGTCATCAGTTAAGCAGTTAAAAGGTCTGGAGTTGATTCCAGGTGTGGCGTTTGCATTTGGAAGCTGTTGCTGTGAACACACAACATGCGGTCAAAGGAGCTCTCAATGGAGGTGAAACAGACCATCCTGAGGCTGAAAAAAAAAGAAGAAATCCATCAGAGAGATAGCAGAAATGTTAGGAGTGGCCAAATCAACAGTATGGTACATTCTGAGAAAAAAAGAGTGCACTGGTGAGCTTGGGAACTCAAAAAGGCCTGGATGTCCATGGAAGACAACAGTGGTGGATGATCGCAGAATCCTTTCCATAGTGAAGAACAACCTCTTCACAACATCCACTCAAGTGAAGAACACTCTCCAGGAAGTAGGTGTATCAGTATCTAAGTCTACCATAAAGAGAAGACTTCATGAGAGTAAATACAGAGGATTCACCACAAGGTGCAAACCATTAATCAGCCTCAAAAATAGGAAGGCCAGAATTGACTTTGCCAAAAAACACCTGAAGAAGCCAGCCCAGTTCTGGAACAGCATTCTTTGGACAGATGAGACTAAGATCAACCTGTACCAGAATGATGGGAAGAAGAAAGTTTGGAGAAGAATTGGAACAGTTCATGAGCCAAAGCACACTACATCTTCTGTAAAACATGGTGGAAGCAGTGATGGCATGGGCATGCATGGCTTCCAATGGCACTGGGTCACTTGTGTTTATTGATGATGTGACAAAAGACAGAAGCAGCCGGATGAATTCTGAAGTGTATAGGAATATCTTTCTGCTCAGATTCAGCCAAATGCAGCAAAGTTGATGGGACGGCGCTTCACAGTACAGATGGACAATGATCCAAAACATACTGCAAAAGCAACCTAGGAGTTTTTTAAAGGAGCGAAGTGTAATATTCTGCAATGGCCGAGTCAATCACCAGATCTCAACCCAATCGAGCATGCATTTCATTTGCTCAAGACAAAATTTAAGGCAGAAAGACCCACAAACAAGCAACAACTGAAGACAGCTGCAGTAAAGGCCTGGCAAAGCATCACAAAGGAGGAAACCCAGTGTTTGGTGATGTCCATGGGTTCCAGACTTCAGACAGTCATTGCCTGCAAAGGATTCTCAACAAAATATTGAAAAGTAACATTTTACTTAGGGTTATGTTTATTTGTCCAATTACTTTTGAGCCCCTGAAATGAGGAGCGTTTGTATAAAAATAGCTACAATTCCTACATGTTTAATCATATATTTTTGTTCAACCCCTTGAATTAAACCCTAAAGTCTGCACTTCAATTCCGTTGTAGTTGTTTCATTTCAAATCCAGTGTGGTGGCATGCAGAGCCCAAATCATGAAGATTGTGTCACTGTCCAAATATTTCTGGGCCTAACTGTATGATACATTGGGTACACCAGCATGTTATAACATACAGACGTTGCCTTATTATCCTGAACAGACCATGTCATGGGTATACAGTGTACATCCTTTCTACTTCCAAGAGTTTTGTGGTCAATGTTAATGGGTTGGTGGTCATTTTGTATACTTGAAGTAGAGTAAATGCAGTTACTGTACATTGGACTCACACTGAAAGATTGAGTTTTAAGATTTGAGTTTGAAGATATGTCCTGGTTAAAGGGGTGCTATATGGTGAAGATATTTTACTGGGAAATGTGTATGCCCCTAATGTCCAAGATGAAGAATTTTATGCATCATTATATAGTCAACTTGGTAATTTGGACTGCACTAATATTGTCTTGGGGGGGATTTTAACTGTACATTGTGTCCCAAGGTGGATAGACACCCATCACAAATAGCTCAATCTAAAAATGCTAAGAATCTTTTAAATATTATGAAGGATTTTGATCTTTTGGATATGTGGAGGTATCACAATCCCCTTGCAAGGCAATATACATTTTATTCTCAACCACATCTATCAGCATCACATATAGACTATATCTTTGCCTCTAAGCACCTTAATTATTTAGTTGAACAGGTAGAAATAGGTACTATTGCTCTATCGGACCATGCGCCAGTGGTTTTGTCTATGCAGCCCCTTAGACCTTCTGAAAGTTCATTCTCATGGAGAATGAATGTGTTATTGCTTTTGGATGAAGAATTTGTTAGGCTCTTGGAGGGACAAACAGATTTATTTTTACAGTTTAACGATAAAGATGACACTGACCCCAGAATCCTGTGGGATAGCTACAAGGCCTACTGTATATGAGGGGTGTGATTATCTCACAAACATGTTATATAAAAAAACAGTGAATAGCAAAGCAACTGGAGTTGGAAAATAAAATAAAACAATTAGAAGAGACTTATTATGCAACAAAATTTGAGGTGACATTAGCTGAACTTAAAAATACTAGAACTACATTACATGACTTGATAACTAGGAAAGATGGAAAAGATATATTGTTTGCTAAGCAAAAAATGTTCGAAATGGGTAACAAACCCAATCGTCTTCTAGCACGGCTGGCAAAGAATGCTCCAGTGAAATCTTTTATTCCAGCTATATTAAATGACAATAATCAGAAACAAGTTAGTAATTGTCAAATCAAATTCAAAGAATCAAAGAGTCAAATCTTCAAATTCAAAGAATTTTACGCTAATTTATATAGATCATAGGCTGATGAGGAGAGGCTCGGATCATGTTTCTTTTTAAATAATTTAAGTTTCCCGCAGTTAGTAGAGGACCAAGTTAAATTTTTGGAATCATCAATCATACCCCAACTTGAGATAGACATGGCTATCTCAGCACTTCAGTCAGGGAAATGTCCAGGTGCAGACGGCTTTCCTGTTGAGTTCTTTAAAGTGATGAAAGGGAAAATCAATAATATCTTACTCGGGGTTTTTAATAAGTCATTTGAGGGATCCGAGCTTCCAGAGTCTATGTATGGAGCAAATATAATATTAATAGGAAAAAAAGGTAAGAACCCAGAATTATGCTCTTCTTATAGACCCATTAGTCTCCTGGGCGTGGACAACAAAATACTTGTAAGATACTGGCTACTAGATTAGAGCAGATTCTACCTTCCATTGTGAATTCCGATCAGACGGGCTTTATCAAAGGTCGGAACTCATACTATAACACAGGATGGCTTTTCAACATTATTCACTATCTTGCAGCTGGTGAAAAAAGTTCAACGTCTGTGTCTCTGTTTTTATGCACTTTAATGTGTTTTAACAAAATTCTCTGTGTCGTTTTGGTCCTTGAATGTTTGTGGACTATATAACGAAGAGCTCTCTGCTACCATCAGTATGGATTTCCTCCTTATTTTTGCACTGTCGCTTCTTTCCTACTGGCTCTTTGTTTTGGAGGTAAGTGCAATCGCGATCATGCCGGGAAGAATACAGTATTCCAGAGATATGTTACTGCATTTAAACACAGATAATGCAGCATCTGTGTTTGAGTCTGTGCCACAACTGCCGGACTTTATTTTAAGAGATTTCCATGGACACAGCGATGAAAAGAGAGACAAGAGGAGGAAACGCGGAAAGCGTGGAGGCGTAAAATTAAGCCTGAGGAGGCGTTAGCTTAACCGCATTCCTCTTCCTTCCATTATCATGGGGAACGTACAATCCCTGAGAAATAAAGTGGATGAAATTCAAGGGAATGTACGATATCAGAAGGACTTCAAGAACTGCTGTGTCATGGCTTACACGGAGACGTGGCTTACGGCACATGACCCGGATGCGGACCTGTGGATTGACGGCTTTGGAGCCCCACTTCGCTCAGATCGGCAGGAAGAGGTAACGGGGAAACGTCAGGGGGGCGGCGTATGTTTATACATTAACAAACAGTACTGTACATCTGTCACGGTCAGAGAGCGCATCTGTACACCCAATGTGGAGCTTCTGTCTGTATTGCTACGCCCTTTTATCTGCCCCGTGAGTTCCCCCAACTTTTCATAACGACTGTGTACATTCACCCAAGGGCGGATGCTGACTCCGCCTCCAGCACCGTCTTTGATGTGGTCCAGCGGTTGCAGTCGATATCCCCAGAGGCTCCAAACTTTACTCTTGGGGATTTTAACCATGTTTCTTTAAAGAAGACACTTAAAAACTTTTATCAGTATGTCTCCTGCCCAGCCAGGTGAAAAAAGACATTGGACCTGTTCTATGGATCCATTGAGAGGGCCTATAAATCACTTCCCCTTCCTCCTTTAGGACCCTCAGATCACAACTGTGTACATTTGCTGCCCACATATAAAACTGCTCTCAAAAGAGGCAAGGCGTAGACCAGAGACAGATGTGTGGACAGAGGATTCAGTGAACTGCCTCCAGGAATGCTTTAACTGTACGGACTGGGAGGTGTTCACACTGGCCTGCGGAGATGATTTGGACTCTTTGGTGGACGTCACAAGCTCATACATGGCTTTCTGTAGAGACATGATCGTTCCACGTAAACGTGTCAAAATATATCCCAACAACAAGCCATGGGTTACAAAATCAGTTAAATCCTGCTTACAGAGGAAAGCACTTGCCTTTAAACAGGGGTCTGTTTCTGAGCTACAGGTTGCCACAAAAGAGCTGAAGTCCGAAATTTTAAGAGCAAAACAGAATTATAAATCAGAGTTGGAAAGCAAGATGGCAACAAAGAAACTTGGTTCAGCCTGGGCCAGTATGAAAACTATTGCAGGCCTTCAGAGCACAGAGCGCAGTAATCTTGTGTTTTTAGATGGTTTTAATTCAGACACAGAGCTGGCTAATAAGATAAGATAAGATAAGATAAGCCTTTATTAGTCCCACAACGGGGAAATTCCAGGATTGCAACAGCACAGGGATAGCAACACTCAGAGCAACAATCAGAAGGCAAGAAAAAAAACAAGCAAGCAAGAGCAGCTAATATACATATGTACATATTACTATAAAATATATCTATACACACACACAGACACACAGTGCAGAGCATTGTAGCTGGATGGAATAAATATATGAATATGTAAACACAATGCGGAGCAATGTAGCTAGATGGAATAATATGTAGATATATAAACACACAGTGCGGAGCATTGTAGCTAGATGGAATAAATATATAGATATATAAACATAAACACACCCAGTGCGGAGCATTGTAGCTAGATGGAATAAATATGTAACTATATAAACACACACAGTGTAGAGCATTGTTGCTAGATAGGATGAAACAGCACAACCGTCTACTTAGTTATCCTACATGGTATGATTATGTGCCCATACATATTCTCACTCTCCATAGCGATCAGTATTTTCCTAGTTGTATGCCGGAGGGGACCATTGTGTAAGTCTATTGCATCTTTTGCATTCAAAAAACTATTAGTTTGTTACGTCTTTTTGCTATCTCTGCGAGCAGCCCTGCTTAGGTTGTACAGTCTGACAGCCGTTGGTAGGAAGGACCTGTGAAACCTCTCGGTTGTGCACCTGGGATGATGTAGTCTGCTGCTAAATGAGCTCCTCAGTGCATTCAGTATGTCCTGCATAGGGTGGAACTCGGACTCCAGCAGAGATGACAGTTTAGCCACCGTCCTTCTCTCTCCTATCTCCTCCACCAGATCAAGGCGCTGCCCCAGGACAGAGCTAGCTTTCTTGATCAGTTTGTTCAGTCTCTTCCTATCGGCTGCAGTAATGCCACTGCCCCAGCAGACCACTCCAAAAGTGATGGCTGATGCCACCACCGTGTCATAGAATGTCTTCAGCAGCGCGCCTTGTACACCAAAAGACCTGAGTCTCCTCAGCAGGAACAGCCTGCGCTGTCCCTTCTTGTAGCGTGCATCAGTATTGTGTGACCAGTCTAGTTTATTGTTCAGATGAACACCCAGGTACTTATAGGCTGTCACCATCTCGATGTCTGTTCCCTGTATATTTACTGGTGCTGTGAGGGGTTGTCCTTGCCTGCGGCAGTCCACCACCAGCGCCTTAGTTTTTCTCGAGTTGATCTGGAGGCAGTTCCGATGGCACCAGTCCACGAAGTCCTGGATAAGCCCTCTGTACTCAGCTTCATCTCCATTGGAGATGAGGCCAACGATCGCAGAGTCATCAGAGAACTTCTGTAGATGGCAGTGTGTTGTGTTGTGTGAGAAGTCCGCAGTATAAAGAGTGAACAGGAAGGGAGCCAGCACCGTTCCCTGGGGGGGCCCCCGTGCTACTGATGATCGTGTCGGACACACAGTCCCGGGTTCTCACAAACTGAGGCCGGTTCGTGAGGTAGTCCAGGATCCATGATGACAGGTGCTGGTCCACCCCTGCGCGCAGCAGCTTGTCCTTCAGGATCATCGGTTGGATGGTGTTGAAAGCACTGGAGAAGTCAAAGAACGTGATCCTCACCATATTCCCGGGCTTCTCCAGGTGGGACAGAGAACGGTGAAGGAGGAAGATCACCGCATCCTCTACCCCAATGCCATGCTGGTAGGCGAACTGGAGTGGATCCATCGCTGGTTCTACCAGGGGGCGGAGGTGAGCAAGGAGCAGTCTCTCCAGGGTCTTCATCAAGTGGGATGTCAAGGCCACCGGTCTGTAGCTGTTCAGGTCTTTGGGGTGGGAAGTTTTTGGTACAGGTACCACACAAGATGTTTTCCACAGCTGTGGTACCCTCCCCAGTTTCAGGCTCAGGTTGAAGATATATGTCACAATCCCACACAGCTGGTCTGCACAGGACTTGAGGAGCTTTGCGCTGATGCCGTCCGGTCCCGACGCCTTCCTCGCCTTGATCTTCCTCAGCTCCGTCCTCACCTGGGTCCTGGTCAGGGTCAGGATGGGGGGCTGTGTGTTGGGAGTGGGGGGGTGTTGGTGGAGTGGGGAGTGGGCAGCAGGACTTGATTTCTTTAGAGGCAGCAGTGGTTGCTGTGCAGACAGGGGGGAGGGGGGTTGGTCAAACCTATTGAAAAACAGATTCAGGTTGTTCGCCCACTCCCTGCCCCCCGTGGCCTGGGGGGAGGTATTCTGGAGCCCAGAGATGGTTTTGAGGTTTCTCCAGACCCCGCTGATGTCGCTCTGTTGCAGCTTGTCCTCCATCTTCTTCCTGAAGCTGTCCTTGCCTACTCTGATCTTTCTCCTCAGCTCCCTCTGTACGGACTTCAGCATCTCCCTATTCCCCGACCTGAAGATCCTCTTCTTCTCTCTCAGAAGTGTTTTTATCTCAGGGTTGATCCAGGGTTTGTTGTTTGAGTGACGGCGTATGGTCTTGGTGGGAATGGATTTGTCCACACAGAAGCTGAGGTAGTCCGTAAAGGTGTGAGTGAGGCCATCGATGTCCTCACCATGTGGATCGCAGAGCTGCTTCCAGGCGGTGGCTTCAGAACAGCCCTTTAGAGTGTCCATTGTCTCCTCAGACCATAACTCCACAGTGTGCATGGCCGGAGGTTGTCTGTGCACTAGGGGTTTGTACACCGGCCGGAGATGAACCAAGTTGTGATCCGATCTCCCGAGTGGGGGGAGTTGTGATGAGGTGTACGCCTCCTTAGTGTTTGCGTAGAATTAGTCCAGTGTTTTATTGTCTCTAGTGTGGCATGTGACATACTGGGTGAACGTGGGTAGAATGGGAAATAGTGAAACATGGTTGAAATCGCCTGAGATGAGGAGAAGAGCATCTGGGTGTTCTGTCTGCAGCCTGCTGGTTACTGAATGGATGACGTCACGCGCTGTCCCAGCGTTCGCCGTCGGATTTGCATAAACAACAATGCAGATCACGTGTGAGTGTTCTCTCGGGAGATATGTAGGCCTCATGCTAACAGCTAGCAACTCAATGTCTTTGCTGCAGTGTCGTTGTTTAACAGTGATATGATAATGTGATATAATGTTCTTAATTGTTTTAATGGTCGTTCTGATTCCTTTGATTTTAGCACAGAAACCCAAGATTTGAAACAAGAAACTCAAAAACCTTTACTTTGAACTGTGAGGAACTCCAAGGTTCCTCACAGAACTATTAAGAGAAAGAGTAACCACATCCAAACTAAAAGTTTGATTTGGAAAGGTATTTCTAAGGTTTTTTGGACCAACAAGAATGACTTCAGTCTTATCTGAATTTAATAGCAGAAAATTACTAGTCATCCAAGCTTTGATTTCCTTAAGACAGGCATCTAACTTGGCTAATTGATTACTATCATCTGGCTTCATTGACAAGTATAATTGTGTGTCATCTGCATAACAATGAAAATGTATACAGTGCTTTATAATGATGTTGCCTAACAGAAGCATATATAAACTAAAAAGAGTAGGACCTAGCACAGATCCCTGTGGAACTCCACGACTGAGCTTACAGTTGGAAGAAAACTCATTACTGACATGGTACAGACCCAGAAAGCAGACACAATTCAGGAAGCACAGTTAACCTTTTATTGATAATAGTGTGAGTGTGTGGATGCGTGTGTGAATGTCTGTAGTGAGTGTAGTGTGTTGTTGAATCAGCTTGGGGCGAGCAGAGCACCGTGCAACCTGGCAACCCTAGGAAAAGAGCAGAGAGATAGTTAGGAGTTATCTTGACAGGAGAAGTGCCAGATAGAACTGTCCTTACTTTCTGCTGAGTTGGAGAAGCACATAGGTTGGCACATCGGCCCAGGCCAGAAGGACAATGCCAGTCGCTCCATTGGAGATGTAGCAGGCAGGTGAATGAGGCAAGGGAGTCTGCCACCAGGAGGACACCGCCTGTGCACAGGGGTAAAGGTTGGATGAGAGGAAAGGTTCAGGCTTACTTGGCTGCCGAGTGGTTTGGAGACCCTTGGCGAGTAGAAGCACTGGAGGATGAGGCTGGAAGCTCAGTGTAGAGATTGGCGAGTTCAGTTTTCCTCAGGAAGGAAGCAGACAACTCCGCGCTGATCCCTGGGTCTCACAGAATATATAGGCAGTGCCAAATAGCAGACAGGTGTGTGTGCAGGTGCGTCTAATTGGCGGCCATGACAGTACTCCCCCCCAATGACACGTCTCTCGGCGGTTGATCCATCCTACCTGGGTGCGCCCAGTGGAAGTCCCTGATGAGCTGCTTGTCCAGCACAAAGGAGGGGCGCACCCAGGATCTCTAATCCGGCCCATAGCCCTCCCAATCCACCAGGTACTGTAGACCGTGACCCCGGTGTCGGACGTCCAGAATGGCGTTGACCTTCCAAGCCGGGTCGCTGTCGATCATCATCGGTGGTGGGTCCCTGGGTGGAGGACACAAGGGGCTGGAGCAGACAGGCTTGACCTGGGAGACGTGAAAAGAAGGACAGATGCGGAAGGAGGGGGGGGGAGAGCTAGCCGCACACATACTGGGTTAATTATTTGTGTGATGGGAAAGGGTCCGATGAACCTTTGAGACATCTTCCTCCTCTCACCCTTTAAATCAATGTGTTTTGTAGATAGCCATACCTGTTGGCCCACCTAGTAGGCGGGAGCTGGAGCCCTGTGACGGTTGGCCACTGCCATGTTGTGCTCGGCTGTGCGTTGCAGAGCCTCCCGGGTAGCCTTCCAGATCCGAGGACACCGCTGCAGGTGGGCACAAACCAAAGGAACTGCGATGTCCCCCTCCTCCTCCGGGAACAGCGGGGGATTGTATCCCAACGAGGCTTGGAAAGGAGACATGCCTATGGCTGATGAGATGGTGGTGTTGTGCGCATACTCAATCCAGGGAAGGTGGGAGCTCCAAGACGAGGGGTTCTTGGTGGCAACACACCGCAGCGCGGCCTCCAACTCTTGGTTTGCTCGTTCACACTGCCCATTGGTCTGAGGATGATAGCCTGAAGATAGGCTCGCTGTGGCCCCCAAGGCACTGCAAGATGCTGTCCAGACTTGGGACATGAACTGGAGACCCCGGTCCGAGATGATGTCAATCAATCAATTAAGGTTTATTGTCAATACTACCGTACATGCAAGACATACAGGAGAATTGAAATTTGACTTGACATTGGGCGCGCTCTATAAGCGCATCCCAGTGCCGCGGCAGCCTTGAGGCGCCAGTCATACAGTGGGGGTTAAGAGGGAAGGGGTAGGGAATGACACAGTAGGCGAGAGAAAAAAACATAGTTATCAGAATAGCGCTCAGTGAGCGAGATTATGATTACAAGAAAAAAAAAACCTCAATGCACATTTAGCAGTCAAACAATACACACGTTGACAAAGAGCGATGAGAGACCAGTGTGTGTGTAATCAGCATATATAATCAGTGTGAGTGCAGTGTTGAATGTATCATTTGTTGATGTACAACAGAGGGGGGCGCCTCCTGGCAACGGATAGTTGTTATAATCATGTTTTCAAAACACAGATAAGCATGTCCAGAGTCTCTCTCTTCGTGCATGCCAGATGGCAAAGTTCTGTATTAGACACATGATAGCGCTGTCCTTGAAGAGTCCAGTCTGCTGAACAGCAGCAATTGATGTTAATTGTTTGGGTTAAGAGAAGCCAAACTCTTCTTCTGTTTTGTCTTCATCCAGGAGGTGAGGGCGCTGAATCAAGGTCAAGGCACAGTTCACTCAGAGCATAGAATTTCCATCTCTCTTGCGATTCTGTGCTTCATAATTTCCATATACAGGCTTTAAAATCATTCCCTGGAGAGCACCAGCGACTCCAGATGTATACCATCTTCTGAATCAGCATTCAGTTCACCATTGCCGCTATCAGTGCACTCCCCGACTGGTCGAATTTGTTGTTGAAGGAGCATTGCCGGGTCCGCTTTGATCAGCTCTCCCAACTTCTTTAATTTCTGATACATCAGGAACTCCAGAGCCAAAATAGAAATCCTGTGATCAAGCCAAACAAATAGAGATGTCTTCCGCATCTCAGTCGAATCACACAGACACATGAATTCCCAATTGTCCATGAGTCCTGGGCTCCCCCTAGCCCGATCTTCTTTTGAAGTGGTGTCAATCGCATATAAAGCCCACCGAATCCATAATTTTCCATTTGGAATAAGATTCAGCCAGAATAAGAGCGACACAGACAGAGACAGGACACGGCAAGCTGGGATAGTGAAGAGGGGAGAGGAGTGGGGAGGAGGGAGAGAAAATGCAACTGCTCTCTCTGAAGGCCGGAAGAAGTATGTCCAAGGGGATGCCATGAAGACAAACCACATGCTGGACTAGGAGGTCCGCCGTCTCCTTGGCCGTGGGCATCTCCTGCAGAGGAACAAAATGGGCAGCCTTGGAGAATCTGTCAACCAGTGCTAGAATTACCGTGTTGTGGTTGGATGATGGGAGACGGGTGATGAAATCCAGAGCCATGTGGGACCATGGCCTGCCAGGATGGGGAGGGGACAGAGTAATCCAGCTGGAGAAGCAGAAGACGTCTTCCCAGTGGCACACTGAGGACAGGCCCAGATGTACTCCCTGATGTCCCTCTGCAGTGACGGCCACCAAAATGTCCTCTGGATCAGCTCCACTGTACGTCCTTGCCCTGGGTGACATGAGAACTTGGATGAATGACCCCAATGAATAACCTCCCCCCGGACGGCTGATAGGACAATCAGTCTACCTGCTGGCCCCCCACCCGGGTCGGGCTCGTCCTTCAGAGCCTTCAACACCTTGTCCTTGATACCCCAGGAGATGGCACCCATGACACACGATGGAGGTAGAATAGGGTGTTCGGGCTTCTCCATCGTCTCCGAGGTAAACTGGCGGGACAAGGCATCCGGCTTCGTGTTCTTCGACCCGGGACGATAGGTGATGGTGAAATCAAACCTCCCAAAAAACAAGGACCAGTGGGCCTGGCGGGAGTTCAGACGGTTGGCCGTCCGAAGGTACTCCAAGTTCTTGTGGTCCGTCCATACATTGAATGGCTGGGAGGCCCCCTCCAACCAATGACGCCACTCCTCCAAGACGAGTTTGACGGCCAACAGTTCCCTGTCACCGATGTCATAATTGCATTCAGCTGGAGATAGACGCCAGGAGAAGAATGCACAGGGTTGGATTTTGCCATCTGCCGGAGACCTCTGGAACAGGACTGCTCGCACCCTCGAGTCCGAAGCATCCACTTCCACCAAGCACTGGAGAGAGGGGTCTACCTGCATCAGAATGGAAGAAGACGAAAACCTGGACTTCAGTTCAGCAAAGGCCGCTGCTGCCTCCTCAGTCCACCAGAAAGGAACCTTAGGAGAGGTCAGACTGGTTAGGGGGAGAGCGATCTGGCTGTAATTTTGAATGAAGCGGCGGTAGAAGTTAGCAAGTCCCAGAAACTGTTGGAGCTGCTTCCTGGATGATGGGGTAGGCCACTCAACCACCACTTTGATTTTACCGGGGTTGGGGAGGATCTCATTATGAGAGATAATGAAACCCAAGAATGAAGTCTGGTTAACATGGAACTCACACTTCTCTGCCTTCACAAAAAGTTTGTTTTCCAATAATCATTGCAGTACCTGCCTCACATGCACATGATGCTCCTCCAGGGACTGCGAAAAAATCAGGATGTCGTCCAGATAAACAAACACGAATGTGCCCAAGAAGTCCCTCAATACGTCATTAATCAGCCTCTGGAAGACGGCAGGGGCGTTCGTGAGCCCGGATGGCATCACAAGATACTCGAAGTGTCCACTCGGGGTCCGGAACGCCGTCTTCCATTTATTACCCTCCCGGATCTGCACCAGATGATAAGTGTTGCGCAGGTCCAATTTGGAAAACCAGGAGGCGCCTTGGAGGGAATCAAAGGATGAATTAATGAGAGGGAGAGTGTACTTATCTTTGACAGTTATGTTGTTTAACTCCCTAAAGTCTATACAGGGTCTCAGTGAGCCATCCTTCTTGCCGATGAAGAAAAAGCCCACCCCCACCGCTGATGACGATGGCCAGATTATGCCTGAGCTCAACGACTCCTTGATGTATGTCTCCATCGCTTCTCGCTTCCGGGCAGACAGGTTGTAGAGTCTGCTGGATGGTAAAGGAGCAAGGGCGGTGGCGGGTGGGGGTGGGGGTGGGGGCTTTTCTCTTGCTGAAGGCGGCCCCCAAGTCATGGTATTCGGGAGGGACCTTATCCAAATCAGGAGGGGCTGGGATCGGGGCACTTAGTGGCACGGACGGCGAGCATGCAGCGGACTGAAGGCAGGCACTTAAACAAAAGGAACTCCAGGCACAGACACTCCCAGACCGCCTGTCTATGGAGGGATTGTGCAGGCAAAGCCAGGGGTAGCCGAGGATAACCGGGGATGAAGAAATCGGCAGCACGTTTAACCTCAGCTCCTCCCGATGATTGCCTGATGTAACAACAGCCACTGGGGCGGTCTGGTGGGAAACTGTAGCGAAAGGGGCTTTAGAGAGTGTGATCAGTCTCAAGTTAGTCTCCAATAACTGAACGGGGAGCCCCAACCAGGTTGCCAGTTCCCCAGAGATGAAGCTCTGCTCGGCCCCGGAGTCAGTGAGTGTAATGAATTACTTATGTTTGAAACAGAAACGGATGGGAATCTGGAAACTAGTGAGGGGTTTTAAATGAGGCGCATCCGTGAGTCCCCCTACTGCAATCCACGGACTCCCCCTTTTGGACGTACGGGACATACAGTACCTCGAGCTCGTGCTCCTCACTCCCACAGTAAACACATAAGCCTAGTTCCCGCCGTCGCTGTCTCTCAGCAGCAGACAGCTTAGTTCGACCTGTCACCATGGGTTTTGACTCATCCGGGAAATCGGCTGGAGGTAACGCCACTAGGGGGGGCTGCAGGGAATGGCAAAACTGACTACTCGAGCGACTGGAAGTCTTACGCTCAGCCGCCTGTTCCCTCAGTCTGTTGTCAAGACTGATAGTTAGTGAAATTAGCTCAGTCAAGTTGGAGGGTTTTTCTAAGGGAGCTACAGTAACTCGTCCAGCAGGCTAGGATAGAGGCTTCTGTTGAAGATACTACATAATGAGGCATCCTCCCACCCCACCTCTGTGGCTACAACCCGGAAGTCTATGGCTTAATTGGCAACAGCCCTCGGCCCCTGCTTTAAATTCAACAACCGGGAGGTAAGCACACTATCACGGTCGGAGTGGTCGAACACCTCCTTAAACTCCCTGACAAACTGTGTGTAGGTAAGAGAAGCGTAGTCAGTCCTAGCCATAACGGCGTAAGCCCATGCCAAAGCTCGCCCTTCCAACAAATTAATCACATATCCTATTTGGCTATGGTCTGAAGGAAAATCCCCCAGCACCCGCTGAAACACAATATCGCACTGCAGTAAAAATCCCCTAGCTTCTCCTAATTTACCACTGAAACGGGTGGGAGTGGGTATGGGAGCAAGACGGAACAGGGAGCCTGATGTAACCTGACTACTGACAGAGCTAACAGGTGCAGGGGAGCTAGCGGGAGCTGGAGGGAAGGCCTATGGGTTAGCTAGGCGATACAACCGATCAGTAACTCGAGCTAGCTATGTGAGTATGGTTTGCTGCTGGTAGGCTAACTGGTCCACCTGAGCTTCTAAGTTGTTAACCTTGCGCGCAAGCGCGCTGTCTGCTGGGTCACTCTGGCGGAGTCGTACTGACATGGTACAGACCCAGAAAGCAGACACAACTCAGGAAGCACAGTTAACCTTTTATTGATAATAGTGTGAGTGTGTGGGGTGCGTGTGTGAATGTCTGTAGTGAGTGTAGTGCGTTGTTGAATCAGCTTGGGGTGAGCAGAGCACCGTGCAACCTGGCAACCCTAGGAAAAGAGCAGAGAGATAGTTAGGAGTTATCTTGACAGGGGAAGTGCCAGATAGAACTGTTCTTACTTTCTGCTGAGTTGGAGAAGCACATAGGTTGGCACATCGGCCCAGGCCAGGAGGACAATGCCAGTCGCCCCGTTGGAGATGTAGCAGGCAGGTGAACGAGGCAAGGGAGTCTGCCGCCAGGAGGACACCGCCTGTGCACAGGGGTAAAGGTTGGGTGAGAGGAAAGGTTCAGGCTTACTTGGCTGCCGAGTGGTTTGGAGACCCTTGGCGGGTAGAAGCGCTGGAGGATGAGGCTGGAAGCTCAGTGTTGAGATTGGCGAGTTCAGTTTTCCTCAGGAAGGAAGCAGACGACTCCGCGATGATCACTGGGTCTCACAGAATATATAGGCAGTGCCAAAAAGCAGACAGGTGTGTGCGCAGGTGCGCCTAATTGGCGGCCATGACAATTACTGACATGAACAAACTGAAGCCTATCAGACAAATAAGATCTAAACCACTGCAGCAAAGTTCCATTAAGTCCAACATAGTATTCTAATCTATCAAGTAGAATATCATGGTTGATAGTATCAAAAGCTGCACTAAGGTCTAAAAGGACAAGTACAGAAACAAGTCCATTATCAGATGCGATAAGGAGATCATTAGTGACCTTCACTAAGGCTGTTTCAGTACTATGATGGATTCTGAAACCAGATTGAAACTCTTCAAATAAACCATTTCCCTGCAAGTGGTCAAATAGTTGCGTAGCAACAACTCTTTCTAAGATTTTTGAAATGAAAGGCAGAGTAGAGATTGGTCGATAGCTTAGCTTAAAATTCCTGGATCCAGCGTTGGCTTTTTGAGTAAGGGTTTAATTACAGCAGGTTTTAAAAGCCTGCGGTACATGGCCTAATGTTTAAAGAAGAATTGCTCTATTTGAAGAATAGGGCTACCAATAAATGGGAAGACTTTTTTAAATAACCTGGTAGGAATAGGGTCTAAAAAACAAGCTGAAGGCTTGGATGAGGAAATTACTTTATCTAACTCTAAAAGGTCAGTTAGAGTAAACTTATCCAAACAGACATCAATTGAAGGAGTTGTAGTAGTTACTGTATTTAAGTGTACGGTGGGAAGAATCTGATTGATTTTATCTCTGATAGATGAAATTTTATGATTGAAAAAGTTCATAAAGTCCTGACTAGTAAGCTCTAGAGGGATGCGAGGATTGACAGAGTCCTGACTATTTGTCAGCCTGGCTACAGTGCTGAAAAGAAACCTGGGATTATTCTTGTTCTCTTCTATTAGTGCAGAGTAATAACTTGTTCTAGCTTTTCTAAGAGATTTGTTATAAATTAAAAGATGATTTCTCCAAGCGAAATAGGTTTCATCTAAATTAGTAGAACACCATTTTCTTTCTAATTGACGAGTCTTCTGTTTTTTAAGCTACGAGTTTCTGTGTTAAACCAAAGGGTTAGAAATCTCTGATTGGACTTTTTCTTTTTTAAAGGGGCCACCAAGTCTAGAGTCTGATGCAGAGAAGCTGTAACACTATTTACCATGCTATCAGTTATGGAAGGAACAAGCTCTCCATCGCTTATTTCCATTGTGTGACACGTAGCATAGAGGAGACAATCTGCATAAATTTGGTAACAACATCATCTGAAAGACATCTGCTGTAGTAATAATTTTCTTTAGGAATCAAATAGTCAGGGATAGTGAAATCAAAGGTTAACACACAGTGGTCTGACAGTACAGGATTATGAGGAGACACTACCAGATTTTCTGTTTCTATGCCATATGTCAGAACAAGGTCCAATGTGTAGTGGAGATAATGGGTAGAATTTCTACTTTCTGGGGAAAACCCCATCTAGTCTAATATGAATTAAATGCCTTATTAAAACAGTTACTATCTACATCTACATGTATATTAAAATCCCCTACTATAATTATCTCTGAGTAGGCTGAGGGAGGACGGTAAACTATGGCAAAGAAAACTGGGTTTAAGCTAAGATTGCTAACATGCCCAATACTGAGGACCAGGCCCTCAAAGGAATTAAAAACATGTTTTTTGCTTACATTGACTAGTACAGTGGTACCTCTACTTACGAATTTAATTCGTTCCGGAAGAATTCTCGTAACGTGAAAAATTCGTAAGTAGAGGCGCATTTTACATGTAAATGCCATAATCCGTTCCAAGCCCCAAAATTCGGGCATAAATTTTTTATAAATCGTAAAAAACGCATCAAAACATGTAACAAATACATGTTACAATTAGATTACTGCACAATAAACATAAAATGAGAGTTTAAAATGAGAGAAAGAATAATAAAAGAGAAAGAATAATAAAAATTATGTTCATTTACCTTTTAACTGCGATCGTCGGCAATCGGCGTCACCTTTTGCCTTCTTTGGTTCATGTTCTGTCTCATCAGTGGTTTTTGCCTGACGTTTTGTGATGAAACGATCCAAGGACGTTTGCTTTTATCGGCTTGTAAGGGCTTCCTTTTGTTTTAATACCGTGCTGATCGTTGATGGGTTTTTTTTCCCCAAAACTTTATTAAGAACAAGGTGAAAGTACAGAGTTATAACGTAGATGGTGATAAACATGGCAGTTACAATTTTTTTTTCTCTAAATTGTGTAGTTCAGTCAACCAGTCTTACGAAGAGGTAAGAAGGATAAAATAAAGTAGCAAGAATAGTAAAATAATAATAAGATAAAGCGAGATCAACCAAACGCACCCATTCGTGGCCAATGGGATACCAGGAAAATGCTAGGCGATAGCCAATGGCAGAGCAGCTACAGGTATGTTTACGTTCGGTAAAATACGGGAAAGCTGCGAGGAGCGCGTACTTTTTTTTGCCCTTTCGTAATCCTGAATTTTGTTCGTAACTAGAGGCAATATTTTCCCCGTTGAGGCGTCTCGTAACCTGAAAATTTCGTATGTAGAGACGTTCGTAAGTAGAGGTACCACTGTAATTTAGAATGGTAAATTGCCACTACTCCTCCTCCACGACCAGAACTTCTGGGATTTTGATAGTTTAGATAACCAGAGGGAGTTGATTCATTTAAACCAACATAATCATCTTGCCCTAACCAAGTCTCTGTAAGGGATATTAAATCAATCTGATGATCAATTAACAGATCATGGGACTAGCAGAGACTGGGGAAACCTAATGTTTTAACAACACCACATTTTAATTTTTAAATTATGAGGAGGAAGAGAGGCCAAATCATTAAATTTAGAGACTTGATGTTTAATTTGAATTTTACCAACTTTTTGTTTAATCACTTTGGGATGCTTATACATTATATTTTTATTAATTTTTGAGGGGAGTAGACAAAGATTCTCTGATGGGGAAGACAAGGGCTAAGTTGAGGGGTGGAGGATGAGGAGGAGCTGCAGAGGGGTGTGTATTTATCAAGTTATGTTGTATTTGTCTTGGGTTATAATGTTTTGGAATAAGGGAGACAGACACAATCTCTATGGGGTTATGAACTGAAGACTGATCTAAACAGTGAGAATATTTGGATTAATAGGATTAATATGAGAAGTGGAAGCAAAAAAAGGGCTGGTTGCAGGACCCAGGAACTTCGGGGTGAGTTAACAACCAGATTTCATGTCACTGTACTAAAAAACGGCTGGAATGGAATAGAAACAGATTGTCCCTTAAAACACGTGCACCAAGTCTATTTGGATGGATGCCATCTTGCTCATAAATGATGGGCGGTTCAAAACAGGCTGAAATTGTCTACAAAACCAATGTTAAAAGTAGGACATGAAGAACACAACCAGGTATTAAGGCTGAGAGTTCTGCTAAAATGATTGCAACCTCTTCTAAAAGGAGCCAATGGCCCAGAAATAAACACACGTCTGCCACAGTTCATAAGAGTGGACAGAAGGCTCCTGAAGTCTCTCTTTAAGATCTTTGTTGCTTCATCTGGGATGTTGTTGCATCCAACATGCACGATGACAGTTTTAGCATGGGGGTATTCTTTAATAGGTCAGGGGTAAGAGCCTCAATGTCTGACACTTTAGCCCCAGGAAAAAAATTTAGTGACACAAGTACCTGCTTGTGGCGTTTCCTCATTATTGAATCACCAGTTGCCAGCGTCGTCTAGGGGGCTTTGTCAGTGGCTTCTGAGATGGTGGATAATTTTGCTGTTGTTGTTGCTGTGGATGGCGGTGGGGGATGCGCTCTCTTCTTTCTGGAGATGGTGTTATAGTTTGGCACACCTCTAAAGTAGTTTTAATTGGGGCTTGCGGGTTTGGGCCGCTGCTGAAGGAGGAGGGGCAGCCATGGGAGGATGATCGACGTCCAAGTGGGGGAAATCTTCCAGGGAAAGGATATTGAATAATTTCCAGCAAAAGGGGAAGGGAGGAGGCACTGCCATGTCTGGTTCTGGTGGTCGATGAGGACGTTGTGTGGGCATGAGGGGACTAACGGACACCATGGCGGTCAAGCAGGACGTTTCACTCAGGTTCGGCGCAAGAAAATCTCAGTGCTGGCACTCAGGACATGGTAGAGGGTGGTACCGGGCGTGGCGGTGGGGCGACTTGCTGTCGGATGAGTGACACAATGCTCAGCCCCAGATGCCTCTAGGAGCTTGGCGCGCAGGGGTCTTCAGCTCCCCCCCCCACCCCCCCCCTCCCCCACCTACCCAACCCCCCTCACCGCTATGACAGTTTTACGAAGAGGACAGGGCTCAGACCGACGAGCGCTGGATTCTACGCCATGCTGCACGCAGCACCAGGTCCGGCCGAGCTGGGTTCCGCTGAGGGTTTTGCACTTGGTTCCGGTTACGGAGTGATGAACGCTCCATGCGTGCGAGATGTCGCGCCAACACGACCCCCACCCCCCGCCCCGCCAAAACTCGAGGATGTCTGCAAATAGCTGGGTAAGTTGGGTGCAGCCAATACTTCCGGTTGTCTGCCAGCTCATCGAGGCATGCGCAATCAGCTTCGCATAGAGCCAGGAGAATGCTCGGGGTGGCGAGGCCTGGAGGGAGTCGTGTGGGTGGTGAAGGAGTCTGCTGTCCAGAAGATCAGTCATTGTCCTGGGGGCTTGCTGCTTCCAGGTGCATGCTCGCTTAGGAGCTGCCCTGGGCTCTCCCATGCCGGTTCTACCTCTCCAACCCAAGTGACTGTGCTGTAAAGTGCTGTTTATAGTTCTGTGTGTGCATGTTATGTTACGGGGTTACATATATGTATTTGTGTTTTAGTTTAGGAAAACGGCAGTGATTTTAGTTTAATGAAGGACTTTTTAGTTTATTTGGTGGCAGAATAATTCACCATGCCGTGCGGGCTGTGTGGCAGTCCACCCACCAGCCCTATTTTAGTTGTTTTGTGTGAGGGTGTTAGGCCAGTTTAGTACATTAGTTTTCAGTATTTTAGAGTGTGATCCGGGTCCTAAATTGGTGTGGGTTTCAATTGTATGTGTGGTTTTGGATTTTTCTAAGGGGGAAAAGAAATGTGGTATATGGATGAGTGGCACTTTATTGTGAAGTGGAGTGTGGAGACCTGGACTTCCTGTCACGTCACCACACTGCCCTCTACAGTGGGCTGGGGCGCCATGTTACAGCCTCTTTACACCGGTGCCCACGCCAGGTGCCTGCCGTGTTACCGCTGTGTTCATTACCATCAATAAAGCTGTGTTTGACGCAACCCTCACCTTGCCTCATTCACCAGGTATTTCCATACGTAACAACACCCCTAGTATGCAATGGAAAAATTACCAATTAAGCATCAAAACAAAAGTTACAAAGCTAGTGCTCACATATTTGCTTTTAATTCCTTCATGTAAAACCAACACACATGAGTTAACATCACTAATAAGGCTTCCAATTATTCACAGCAGACACTTTAGCATTTTCAGTGGCACGCAAGCGAAGCACTTACACACATGGTAGACAGTATAAGGAGGCCACTGTCAAGGATGGCCCTTGCAGGCCATCAATAAGACGCCAAAGGCCAGCCAATGAGATTGCATATTTTATTGACACAAGATAAAAGTGATAAAATAAACAGCGGCGTGGGGTAAACATACAAACTTAGACTATGACTAAGACTGAAACACAGGAAAAGAGACTCTGAAGAAATACACTTACAAAGACGATGAAGCAAAGGGTGACTGGAGCCAGGGATAGGGACTCCAGCCGCACGTTGTGCAGATCGAACGTTTGACGAGGTCACAGCGAGGAGGAAGCCTCAGCTGCTCCCTTAAATGAAAACTAAAGACCAATCAAAGAAGGGGAATGTAATTAACTGAAATGATGAGCAGCTGTCACCACGAGACTCGGCTTTGACAGCCGGAAGCCCCGTAGTGACGCTGTCAAAATAAAAGCCCTAAATGGCCATACGAAAAACCCAGAGATAAGAATGGGGAAAATACCGGACAGCCCAAGCGCGGACAGAATCAGCGCCCTGGCCATCACAGTACCCCCCGTTCACAAGAAGAATTCCAGGCGCAACGTAACATCCAAGCCCCCCACCCCCACCCCCAACTAGAAGGTTACCAGGGCCGACCCAGGGAGGGTGGAGGGGGACACAGTCTAGGAGGGAGAGAACTGAAAATACTACACCAGGGAAAAAAAAAAAAAACACAAGGGACGGGCAACAAAGATACAGTAACTAATAAAATGAGGCTCAAACAAAGAAAATCAAAGGCAGAACATCCAAGAAATCCCAGGGCACAGCAGAATCAAATAGCCAAAAATATACACGACATCCCGCCTGGTAAGGGAACAAGAGAAACCAAAATAGGTACATTTCCAAAAAATACACAAGTACCATACTCCCAGTGATGGAAGAGAAAAAAACTCACAAGAAAAACCAAAATACAGGTACACTTCAAAAATATACAAGTACCATATAAACACTAAGGAGAAGAGAACAACAACAAAAAAGAGAGAAGGAAAAAACTCAATAGCTTCAGAGTCGGCAAACAAAAATGAAATATAGTACTGTAAGTCCAACATTGACAAACATCAAAATAAGGCATTAGAAAGTAAGTTTAACCTCTTGCACTCCGGGATACCGCGGGCGGTCACGTCTCTGCGTCCTAGCGCGCCCTTGTGCGCAATAGGACGCACACTGTGCGTCTCAGAGCGCACTGAAAAAAAAAAAAGCTGCATTTCCGTTCTTCCACTACAGACACAGCCGAGAACAGAAAGCCAAAGGAGTGCTTTGATTGGTTTAGATTTGATTGACCGCTCATTCGACTAATAAGAGCCTTGAATTGGGTTTCTGAAACCTTGAAGAACCAATGACTGAAAAGCTAGCAAGAAGGACCCGCCTACCAACGGCTGCGAATACAGCGAGCCAATTGAAGCAGAGAAGTTCGACGATTGAAAGCGTGCGTCCCCGTGCGTAAAATCTGTTTTGTGTAAGCCGCTGTGTGACACACACACGTTCCCCAGTCTTTTTTTCTTACTACTGTTCTTATTTGTTTTGAAAAATCGTTCACCAAAACCGCAATCATGGAAGTGCAAAACCGCAATAATGGAATCATGGTTTGACCAGGTCGCGTGACCAGAACCACGAGTCGTAACAAGTGGACCAGCATCATGTTCATCTGACAATGAGGAAGAGAAGTCCGCCAGCGACACTGCTGTTGTGGACAGGTAAGTGTTATAAGCTAAATTATTCTTTATCCCTGAAAATTGTAATCAAAATGACTTTTGACCGATCGGTAAATTACAACTGTGCGTCATCGCCACATGACGGACCGGTCCGTGCACCGTGTCCGGACCGTGAACGCCCCCCCCCCGCTACTCTTCTGTAGCGGATTGCAGATATATTGCAGATATTTTAGTACAACTGTGCGTAGTAGACCACGGCGCACCGTCCCCGCGGTCCGTGATGTGGCGATGGACGATGTCCGTCCTCTGTAGCGGGGGGATGGGGGGTGAGAGTTGTTATCCTCTACAATACAGATATTTTAGTATAATTTTTAGTGCACTGTAGGTTTTTTTTTTCTTGGAAAAAAAAGCCACACATTTTTTACGTGGCATGCTTCTTTGTGTGTGGGGGCTTGTTTGTTCATTCATTCATTCATTCATGAATAAACACCCCCCCCCACACACACACACACACACAGCCCTGAGTGTCACCTTTCATTAGAGCCCAAGATCAAGCTTCTATATTGAATCATTCAAAAGTTACAGACGTTTTTCCAAACTGTGCCATTTGGCACAATTTGGCACAGTTCAAAAACGCCTGGGAACAACCTGACAAAAAAAGTTGTGTAATATATTCATTTTTGTGGTATTGTTACAAAATTTTGACCTCAGCTGGATAACACTTGGTTCTACATTTCTGTTGCATTTTCCAGCCCGGATCTGACAGCTGTGTGTTATTTGCAAGCATTTGTGTCCAAAAAAACACCCAGGCAAATTTTATTTTCTTCAAGTTCAGTATGTTTAGATAACTGTTACTCAGTGGCAGGAGCACTTAAAGAGATTATGACTGTTTTGCCAAAAAATTCAAAGTGTTTTCTTTTAAATGAGACCAATCCCATGAAGATACTGCAAAGGGTTGAAGAACAGCTTTTGATTTACTTTGGGTATGTTATTTTTAGGCGTTTTTAGGGAAATTGACCAGAGTGCAAGGGGTTAACCAGCAAGTGCAGCATGAGACAGAGTGCACAGTATTATTCATGTTTACTCTCAACAGCTAACCAAAAATGCAAATTATGTTCAGAGAACTGCCAGATAATCAAAAAAGGAAGATTCACTTCCCAAGGCACATGTATAAAAAAAAAGTTCTATGGAAAAAATAGAAAAACAAATACTGCCAAGCAAACAGATCCTTCAATTCACTAAAATATTGAAAAGGAGGCCTAATGCTCAAAAACACTGATTTAAAGTCGTTTTTGAATGTCTTTAAACAAATGTGACAATCGTCTCCTCCACAGAACAGGTGGAGAGGCAAATCAGGATAAACCGAAAACACACTGGGAGAAGAGCTTCAGGAATGCTGGCAGGTGGAGAGCGGAGAAGAAGAAAAAACAAAACAGTTCAGGCGGTCTACCTGCATTCAGATTCCCCCTGACTGGGGGGGGGGGGCGGGGAAGCAGTTCGGGCGGCCTACCCAAGTCCAGATTCCACCTGACAGAGAGGAAAACAAACAGTTCGGGCGGCCTACCCAAGTCCCAGACCCGGGAAAACAGTACCTCAGGTGGCCGGACCAGCTCGCCGCACCAACAAGACAGTTCTTCAGGCGGATGACCCAGAACGCAGAATCCACGAAGCAGTTTTTCAGGTGGCTGAACCGCGTCCTTAGACCACCAGGACTGGAGGGGGAAGCTCAGATACGGCCTCCCTACCGAGAGGGACAGTGGGGGAGAGCTGACCCAAATGAGAGGAACCCCAACGGCACCCAGTGGGGAAAAATAGGAGGAAAGAGGAGGAACCAGCCTGGCGTCCAGTCGAAGGGAATCCACAGCTCCCTCACCGGCCTCAAACCGAACCAGCACTGCACCCTTGACAGGCCCCGATTGGACCGGCGCTGCATCCTCAACGGGCCCTGATTGGACCGGTGCTGCGTCCTCGACGGGCCCCAATTAGACCGGCGCTGCACCCATGTCGGACCCCAACTGGGCCAGCAAAGCATCAGGGATGACCTCCGAGCACGAACCTGGCACCTCCACAATGACGATTCGTCTCCAGTGACCCTGGGGGAAGGCTCAGAGGAAAAGAAAGAAATGGGATCAGGATCACCAGCAGCGGCAGAGCCCGGCGAGACAAGCTCGGATGCAGCGGTTGGCTGCACCTGGCTCGTTTCCCCGAGAGACAGGCAATAATGCTCAAGAACAGAGAAGGGAAAGACAAAATAGAGCACTTGCCTGATCTTGGGCTCTACCGCTGTCCAGGACTCCGACGATCCAGGTTGAACGAGCTGGAGGTCCACTCCTGGTTCTTTCGGCAGCCTGGAACAGGATCCGGATGGGGATCTCGCTGAGGCTGGGCGTGAGCAGGGTGATGGCGTTTACCGGCAGAGGGCGAGGCAAAGGTAAGGACTGGAAACCGCCGCTGCTGTGCAGAAACAGAGGCTACCAGTTCAGCATAGTCTGGGTAATCATGGAGTTCGGGACTGAGCTCCACCAGTCTGACTGCCGCCACCACATGCTTCATGATTTGAGTTGGATGAGAGGAAGAGCGAGCCTCAGCCACATGGCCCCGGATGAGCTCAGCTGTTCACTGTGTCTCTTCCAGAGGAATCCCGGCTGACGTCCTTCTCTGCTGTGGATGTGAACGGCCCTTGGGTGATGTGAACTCCTGGACTGGATGGGCGACAGGAACTGGATCCCGAGGCGAGGAACGGGGATGCCTCACCTTCGGCTTCCTGCCGGAGTTCCCCTCCGGTCCACGGGTCTTCTCCCGGAGAGCCATAATTTCTGCCATCCTTCTCCTTACCTCGGCGTGGTTGGCGTGGTGAGGATTGCGGTTAATAGCTGCATCTGCGAGGTCCAAGTACCAGTGTGAGGCATCGGGAGTGACACCACTGCGAGCGTTGGAGAGCAGGCCATCTAGATCTATAAGAAACCCGATCAGTTTGTAGCCCAAGTCCAAGGAGTAGCCCTCTCCTGGCAACGCCGTCTCCAACACGCTGGTACACGGAAAACAGGGAAAAACAACAAGCCCCAAAAAAACCAAACTCACGGTGACTGGCGTCTCCTTCTGGCTGCGATCTACTGTCAAGGATGGCCCTCGCAGGCCATCAATAAGACACCAAAGGCCAGCCGATGAGTTTGCATATTTTATTGACAGAAGATAAAAGTGATAAAATAAACAGCCACGTGGGGTAAACATACGAACTTAGACTATGACTAAGACTGAAGACACAGGAAAAGAGACTCTGAAGAAATACACTTACAAAGACGATGAAGCAAAGGGTGACTGGAGCCGGGGATAGGGACTCCAGCCGCACGTTGTGCAGATCAAACATTTGACGAGGACGCAGCAAGGAGGAAGCCTCAGCTGCTCCCTTAAATGAAAACTAAAGACCAATCAAAGAAGGGGAATGTAATTAACTGAAATGATAAGCAGCTGTCACCATGAGACTCGGCTTTGACAGCCGGAAGCCCCGTAGTGACGCTGTAAAAATAAAAGCCCTGAACGGCCATATGAAAAACCCTGGGAGAAGAACGGGGAAAATACCAGACAACCCGAGCACAGACAGAATCAGCGCCCAGGCCATCACAGACAACGTTCACAGTTATAAATGGTGTTGTTAAAATTCCTTATCAAAAATCAGGTAGGATCAAAAAACAAATAAACAAACTGCAGTTATTTATTTTAATTTATTTATTTTATCTTAGTTTAAAGGCTATTTTATTCTGTTTTAAGCTTATTTTAAGTTATATCTTATATATATATCTTATATTTTAGTTATTGCTATTATATTAATGTTATTTCTCTTTATTTTAAGGTTATTTCTTGTTATAACCTTTATCTTCTCTATTTTTTTTTGTCTATTATTTCTCTCTCTCTCTCTCTTTCTCTCTCTCTCTCTCTCTCTCTCTCTCTCTCTCTCTCTTGGCCGTTAATATCACTCTGCGGTATCCTGCCGCTGTATTTTTCCAGGGTATCCTTCCGCGATATCCCCCTGCATGCTGTTGTACCCATTTACTCAGTAGAAATGCATTTCACTGGCAGACTCTAACCGGGACACCGTCAAGCTTTACCGAATGAACCTAGACCTACAGTAATTAATGCTTAACTCTTAACTCTCAACTCTTTACGCAAATTCTCAGACCGACCATGGACTTGAACTGGGACAAAACATTTTTAAAGCATTAGTAATTAATAATTAAATTTATTCACTTAAATCCTCTGCCTTGGGTAGACCCCGTCACTTCCCATGCTGGCAGAAGGATCCTCTGTTGCCTCACTTCAAACAAACCGTCTCAGTTGGAGCCGACATAAGAGGTCTTTCAATTGCTGTGCATGGACCTGGAAGGATCCTGCCACCGGGGAGGAAGGGTTTTGGGGTCCCTGGTTCGGGCGCCAAATATGTTGGAAAAATTCCTTATCAAAAATAAGGTAGGATCAAAGTTTCAGCAAATTTAATATGCACTAATCAGCGGAAGACAATACAGAGTACAGCTTTCACAGACTGCTGCAGTGCATTGGCTTAACTAACAGAGTGATTCTGGCTATATATGTATCCAAAGAGCCGTTGGGGTGAGGTCACTTCTTGATAGTTTATTCATGACTCAATTGATAAAGTTTGCTGAGCCTCTTGATTATTTCATTCATGACTCACATTGTATCCACTGACTACATGCAGGAAACCATTTGACATTAGTGATAAGGCTGGACGCAGTCACAGTGATAGAAATGGACATTCACAGTTAATAACCGAAGTTACAACAACATCCTTCAATCTGTTTTTTCCACTACTCAACAACTCCAAATATGGTAACAGGATTTCCTGAGTCAGTACACACATTAAACTTTAAAGTTTATATATATAGTGGTGACCCAGCACACTGCAGACACTATTTCACACTCATCAGGGCTGGAGGAAATGGAGGACAATTTACATACGGACAGAGAGCCCCAGGGGGCAATCAGAACAATGGACTGTTGTGTATACATCCCTGGATGAGGGAGAGGACATCCGGGCGCCAGTTGGTCACGCTAATGATATGTATCGACTGATATGTATATCACTATGCTAATGCTAATGTGCCATGCATTCTCTCTGTCTGTATAAAGTGTATAAAAGAACTTGCTATACATGCCCGAGACTGCGCTCACTCTCTATGCTCACTTCAGAGTGCAGCACTTTCACTCCCTCTGCTCTCCATGTGCTTCTGGTCTCAGCTCTGCAGCTCTGCAGTCACCTTGACGCCTGTTGTCGCGAATTTGCATCAAACCGCTTCCGCTCCAAATGCAACCAAAATACCGTCTGTATTCATTCACTTCCGGTTGGAGCACTTCCTACACATACCTAGGAACCTTTTGCAAGCGTTAGTTTCTCATAGGAACGGTCAGAGATGGAGCACCATCCATTTCCTGATTGCTAGGGTTAGGGTTAGGGCTAAGGTTAGGGTTAGGGTTATAGTTTGGCAGTCATGAGAGTTGAAAATACTGAAAATAACTTTGTTGCATAAATAAAAGACTCTTCATACTTGAGATGGGAACAGGTGCTTTTTTACCTTTTTTTTACCATAGATGCCTGTTGTCGCTAATTTGCATCATACCTAAAATTATATCTATTTTATGTGCTATAGTCAAATTAACTTTCTCAACTTAATTTAGCATCTACTTGAAAGCAAAAACACAAGTGAATTTTTTTTTTTCATAATTGGAAATAAATTCAGGCGTTAAGGGGTTAAATCTATCCATCCATCCAAAACAACACTTGCTAGCCAGCTGCCGTAGGTCAGCGTCAAACTGGCAGACAGGCTCACCCACTCTCTGGTGTTGTTGTCGGAACCTAATCCTCCAGACAGTCACACTGTCAGGGGTGTGGAAATGGAGCGCTAGCAACTCAACTGCATCCTCATACAAGTCTGAGTGTACGCAGGATAGGCTGGCCCTCAATTCCTAAATTATGTACAAGGAGCACATGTGTTCTTAAGGAGTGTTCACAGCAAATGTGAACGGAAGGCGCAAATCCATACAAAGTAAATGGAAAGACGAGAGTAAGCGCGAATTTGCGTAGTCGTGCGTTTGCATCCGCTAGCTAGCGCTTTGAAATTCTGCTGTCACCGGAGTAAAATTATCACCATTGCAGAGTAAACTAGTTAGAAAATGAAACTCACTCACCGGGAGACAGGAGGAACGGGAACTCTTCAGCTGAATTGAAATTTTGGAGTCATTTATCCACGGTTTCCAGCCACAGCCGTCCTAGCAAGCTTACCGGAGTGGTGGCTCAGTTGGTAGAGCATCCGCCCCACACCCGGGAGGCAGGGGTTCAAATCCCGGCCGGGTCATGCCAAAGACCATATAAAAGCGGAACTTCCTGCCGTCCAGCTTGGTGCTCAGCAATTATGGAATGGAGGAGGGAAATCTGTGGCCACGCTTTGCATGGCAGCGGCCCTTCTGATTCTACACATGGGGTGTGGGGGTGATTGACACTGTAGATACGATAAAGCACAATTTCGTTCTACTGTACATGATTGGTTGTATGGTTGAATGACAATAAAGGGTGATTTAATTTAATTTAAAGCTAGCAACGTCAACACCCATCATCTGTGAAGTTTTGGAGGCTTCAAATGACATTTTCAGGTGAGCACCTGGTTGAATAATGTAAACCTAAGCATGACGTTAATTTGGGAATTTCCACAGCAGGTTGAACACAGCTGCAGGAGTTTTAAAGACAACTTCGCCTGTCTGCATCTCACTATTCATGTCTGTTGGCATGTTTACATTGATTTACAATGTAATCATTCCACGCGAAAAACTTGCCTGTTCGCGTTTGGTGTGAACGCACCTTTAGCTTATTTAGCTCACCCAGGTTGAGCGTGACAATGTAATTTTGGAAAGCCGCAAACCATCTTGGCCAGGGCACAGGTGGCTTGCCTGGGAGCTCCAGGAAGGGGCGAAGTGGTGTAAAACACACCTCCATAGTTTGTCTTCGTCCCCAAAATGTGATGTTGGGTTTAAGCACTTTTATTGTTAAGTGCGGTGTAGTGGTGGACACTTCCTCTTCCACCACTGCACTGTCCTATAAATGCCAGGGGGAATCCATTTTACGGCCTCTTGCTGATGCCCCTGCCAGGTGGCTAGGATTGTGTGTCCAATATTAATAAAGCTGAGTTTGCAAGTTCACCTGGCCTCATCATTTTATCAGGTATTTACAGACATAGCATTTCGGCGAGGAGGACAAACTATGGAGGCGTGTATTACACCACTTTGCCCTTTCCTGGAGCTCCCAGGTGAGCCGCCTGTGCCCTGGCCAAGATCGTTAGCGGCTTTCCAAAATTACATTGTCGCGCTCGACCTGGGTGAGCTAAATAAGTTAAGAGCACATGCGTTCCTTGTACATAATTTAGGAATTAAGGGCCAGCGTATTCTGCATACACTCGGGTCTTCAGACTCATATGAGAATGTAGTCGAGTTGCTAGCGTGCCATTTCCACACCCCAGACAACGTGACCCTCCGGAGGATTAGGTTCCGACAACACCAACGAGTGGGTGAGCCTGTCCGCTAGTTTGCTGCCAACCTGCGGCAGCTGGTTAGCGAGTGTTGTTTTGGGCCATTGGAGGAGGAAATGGTACATTACCAGCTGGCGGAGCATACAGCCAGCCCTGCTTTACGAGCTAGGCTACTCACGGCTCCAAGTGACCTAATGTTAGCCAGGGCAGTTGAGCTAGCTCTCCAAGTGGAGACCGCAGACAAGCTAGCTTCAGAGCTAAAGTGGCGCCAGTCACAACGGCAGCTGGAGCTTACCGCCACAGCATTAGTAGTGGACCCTCATTGTGAGGATAGCTTGACCGACGACAACGCGGACATCAACACTGTCAGCTGAAGGTCTCCCCCGGGAAAACCCCTGTGCATGGGTTGGGGGTCCGCGAAGCACCAATACAAGGCTAGAGATTGCCCGGCTAGAGGGAAGCATTGTGGCAAGTGCAGATGCTTGAATCATTATGCTTGAGTGTGCCGTGTATCTGAGCCAGAGAGCCCACGGAAGAAATCACTCCACCCGTCCCCGACAACTATCCACATGGTGTCCCAAAGTACCAACAGGTACACATTCTGCGCAGTGGAGCTTGACGGTGTGGAGGTGCCGCTGCTGCTCGACAAGGGGGCAGAGGGAACGATGCTGAATTGGGCCATGGTGAAGAAGTTTTTTCCCCACTACAGGATAAAAGTTAACCCAGCACCACTTTATGGTTATGGAGGTCACAGGCTGCGCACGGTTGGAACGTTGGAATTAACAGTTCGCTACAAGTCCACGATGATGCGGACTTCACGTTTCACGTGGCGGCCCAAGGCGACAACATCATGGGCTGTGACTTGTTTTATGGACTGGGTTTCGCCATTAAAGACGGCGCTGGGGAAGAATGGTCTGATTGTGGCCAGTGGAACCCTCCAGTTCCGGTGGTAGAAAACAACATTGTGTGGGATGAAGAACTAACGGACACCACTGCGGTCAAGCAGGACCAGCCTTACCCAGGTTCAGCGCAGGAGGGTCTCAATGCCGGCATTCAGAAAATGGTAGAAAGGGATACAGAGCGTGGCGGCGAGACACATGCGTTGGTGAGTGATGTCAATGTGTTAGCCCCAATTCCTCCGGCACTTGGCCGCAGAGGGATGGAGGATCAGTGGCTATGATGACGACCGCTAGAACGCCTTTAGAAGAGGACGGGGCCAGACCGACAGGCATGGAGAGACCGCTTGCTGAGCAGCACCATACCAGGCTGAGCAGAACCCCGCTTAGGGTCGTGGACTTGGTCCGGCTTCAAGAAGTGGAATGTCCACGGCGAGTGCCAGATGACAGCCAGCAGAACACCTACGCATCATGGCTAAGCTGGGCGCAACTTACTTCCAGGTGTCGGATGGTTTGGCGAGGCATGCCAACAAGCTGCGGCGTACCCAGGAAGAGGCATCTGGTGGCGGGGCTGGACAAGAGCAGCAGTCGATGGTGATGAGGAGAGGCACTTTAGTCCATGGGATCAGCTACTATTCTGAGAGCCTGTTACTTCCAGGGACATGCCTACTGAGGGGCTGCCCTGGCCCCCCAAGCCAGTTCTACCCTTTTCTGCCCAAGGACAGTAGTGTAAATTTAACAAAAGAAAAGTTCTAAGGTTCATATATTTGTGTGTGTGTAAAAAAAAAAAAAAACTAACTAAAATGTTATTGTTCTTTGTGTATTTATATTTTAGGAGCATGGCAATGTTCTAAGTTACTGATGGACTTGTAGTTAGTTTACAGGTGGCAGAATAACCCACCTTGTCGTGTGGGGTGGGACAGTAGTCCACCCGTCCCCCCCACTAGTTTAGGTTTGTTGTGTGAATGTGATAGGGCATTTAGCAGTTTCAGTTCTAGCTTTCTAAGTGCGTGATTCGGATCCTAAATTGGGGAGCGTCTCAATTGTATTTGTGTTCTGGACTTTCTACGGGGGGGGGGGGGGGGGGTGTGGTGTGTGTTGGGTTTAAGCACTTTTATTGTGAAGTGTGGTGTAGTGGCGGCCACTTCCTCTTCCGCCGCTGCACCGCCCTATAAATGCCAGGGGGCATCCATTTTATGGCCTCTTGCCGATGCCCCTGCCTGGTGGCTGTATTGTGTGTCCAATATTAATAAAGCTGAGTTTGCACATTCACCTGGCCTCATCATTGTATCAGGTATTTACAGACATAACACTTTCTACATGAGGGGGTGAGAGCTAACTTCCATTCACCAATGAGAGTTGAACTTCACCACTCTCAATTAAATAGAGAGCATAAGTCACGCCCCATCTACTGCACTTCCGCATATGGGATCTTAAATCAGAAAAATTCTCCATTGAAATGAATGGCAAGAGCAAAATTATCTTTTGATCTCGACTGAATTTTGCCACAACTTACACATATGATATTTGTCAATTTAAAAGATAAATTTTTACGTAAATAACGATGTAGGTTGTTGTCTAACTGTTAAGGTATAAGGTTATGAAAATATGTAAATTAAAAAACTACAAACACAGATGGATGTCATCTTTTCAAAGCGCGCCCAGGGTGAAGTAACTAACAGTCCTCTGGATTAGCTGCAGATCTCACAATATAAAGCAATACCTTTGTGTTGTTTTACTCCTATTTGGATCCTTCTTTCATTGGTCCGGAAGCGGGAGGTGATGTTTTAGTAGTCTCCCGCCATGATCGTGTTTGATGATGTGGGATGATGGGAGTTGTTGTCTGCTATTTGTTGAAACAAAAACTAAATATTACTCTGTTATTATACGACAGCTGACAATTTTAATTTCGTGGAAAATTATCTTTTAAGTTGACAAACATCATATGTGTAACTCGTGGCAAAATTTGATCAGGATCAAAAGATAATTTTGCTTTTGCCATTCATTTCAATGGAGAATTTTTTTGATTTAACTGCCAAACATTTATTCACATTCATACACCAGTGTCATGAACCGTGAACACACTGGAGGCAAGGTGGGTAAAGTGTCTTGCACAAAGAAACAACAGTAAGGTACTGACTTCTTTACACAGTTTGGGTTCAGTCTTTCCCCAGTTTGAAACCAAACATATTGTGACGTATGCAAGGTTCACACAAAGAAAGGGAGCAGATGGCTGCGACAGGACAGGCTTTATTAAACACAATCACAATCACAGACAGGAGGGGAGGTCATTCTCACCGACCTCCGTTTATATCAGGATTACACACACATAATCAATCCTGCTCTAATTCTACCTATAACACTGCTGGGTCGTTATAATGACCCAGCAGTATAATAGCACAGTAATAACATTAAACACACACATGGAAATAAAGTCTCTACTGGAAAGGTATGTTGGGAAAAAGCCCCAATATTACACTGCCCCCCTTAACACAGCCCCGACGTTACACTGCCCCCCCCCATCCCGGACTGGTTTTTGTCCCCAGAAAAATAAGAGTCCAACTCAAAAGTCCAACACAAACCCGTCCAGGTGTCAGGGTGGCCTTCGATGCTGACGACCAGCACGTACAGGCCCGCCAGTGTCCATCTGTGTCTCGGTTGGAGTATCTGGTCGGGATGAAGGCTCCGGTTCGACCACCAGCGGGGCGGCTGGCTGGTACGGGGCGAGACAGTCACAGTGAAGTACTACGACCTGGTCCCTTTTCTTAAGCCTCACCCTGTACACCACATCTGACAGTCTCTGCAGAACCACGCACGGTCCCGACCAATGGCTCGCCAACTTCGGTGATCGTCCTCTTTTTCTCTCAGGGCAGAAAACCCAGACTCGTTCTCCTGGTGCAAAGTCCCTCCCCTCCCGCTGCCAGGGCCTCCCGAGGCAGTTCGTTTACCGTGTGGAGACGTTCCTTCAAACAAAAAAAATAATCCAACCCAAGTTTGCCCTCCACCTCCGGCTCGGGGGGGGGGGGGGGGGAGGCGAATACCAAATCCACTGGTGTGCGCATCTCGTGTCCAAACATGAGCGCTGCAGGGGTGCACCGGGTGGATTCCTGAGCTGCCGTCCGGTATGCCCACAAAACAAAAGGCAGATGCAGGTCCCAGTCTTGCTGTCGCTGGTCCACTAGGATAGTGAGCTGTTTGGTGAGGGTCCGGTGGAATCGTTCGACCAGGCCGTCACTCTGTGGATGCAGCGGGGTGGTCCGGGTCTTCTGGATGCCCAGCCGCTTGCAGACCTCTCCGAAGACCTCCGCCTCGAAGTTCCGACCCTGATCACTGTGCAGCTCCTCCAGTGCTCTAAACCAACAGAACATTTCGTCCACCAGTTTTGATGCCGTCGTAGCAGCGCTCTAGTCCGGGACCACGTACGCCTCTGGCCACTTAGTGTAATAATCCATTGCGACCAGCACGTAGCGGTTCTCCCGGTCCGTGGTCGGGAAAGGGCCCAGAATGTCCACTCCCACCCGGTACTGCTGCAGGGGAGCGTGGGATCACTGAGTTTGCCCTTTCTGAGCTGTGCAGGTATCGCAGCGATGGACGTGGAGCTCCACATCCTTATGACATCCGGGCCAGTAGAACTGGGCTCGAAGACGCTGCAGAGTTTTTGTCACCCCGAAGTGGCCTGCTCCTACTGCCCCATGAACCAGCTGGAGTACGTTGGGCCGGAGTCGACGAGGACCCAGCAGCTGCCAGACGTGTTGCTGCCCAGCTGGAGTCTGCCACTGTCGATACACCATGCCCTCGTGACAGCGGAGGTTGGCCCACTGGGAGTGTAGGGCCTTAGTCTCTGGGTCCAGCACAGACACAACCTCCCAGGCGGGCCGCTGTCCTGCGTCCAGCCACTGCCGAACCCGAGAAATGACTGGATCTCTATCCTGCTTTCTCTGCAGCTGCTGCGTGCCAAGGACCTCTGTGACTTCATCGCTGGGGGAGGCTGCTTGATCATCCGAGGAGGGGCTGTGCGTCACTGCGTTATTCCTGCTTGCAGCAGTCCAGAGAGCAGCAGCCAGTGGGGCGGCTTGGTCTTGATCCTCAGCCCGCTGGCAGTGACGACAATCCTCTGCTGCACAGGGGCGCCGAGACAGCGCATCAGCGTTGGCATGGAGGCAGCCTGCCCGATGCACAATCTGAAAATCATAATCCTGCAGTGCCTCCAGCCATCTTGCCAACTGTCCATCCGGCTCCTTAAAGTTCAACAACCAGGTCAGGGAAGCATGATCCGTCCTGAGCTGGAACCTCCCCCCGTACACATATGGGCGGAAATGGCGCAGCACCTGGATGACAGCCAACAGCTCTCTGCGAGTAACACAGTAATTCCTCTCAGCTTTGCTGAGAGTGCGGCTGAAAAAAGCGACTGCCTGCTCTCCCTGCTCTCCCTCCTGGGACAGCACCGCCCCGGTGCTCTGGTTGCTGGCGTCCGTGTCCACGATGAAAGGGCGGTTCGGGTCAGGGTACTGCAGGATGGGAGCTCTGATGAGCGCTGCGTGAAGCTGGGAAACAGCAACAGCACAGCTCTCACTCCACTGAAATGTGCGTCCTTTCTGCGTCAGCTGATGCAGCGGGCTGGCGATGGTGGCGAAGTCTTTCACAAACCTCCTATAATAGGAGGCCAGTCCAAGAAAGCTCCTCAGTTCTCCCACATTCCGCGGCACTGGCCAGTCTCGCACCGCTGCCACTTTTTCTGGGTCAATGGCGACTCCCGCTGGACTGATGATGTGGCCCAGGAAGGTGGTCTCCCGCCGAAATAGGTGACATTTCCTTGGGTGTAACTGCAGTCTGGCCTGTCGGATAGCATCCAGTACTTCTCAGAGATTGGACAGGCCGCTGTCAAAATCAGCTGTAGGCACCAGTAGGTCGTCCAGGTAAACAACGCAGCGACTCCGGGGCACATGAGCCAGTACTCACTCCATCAAGCACTCAAAGGTGGCCGGGGCGTTGCAGAGTCCAAACGGCATCACTTTAAACTGGTACAGTCCCTGCCCAATGGAGAAGGCTGTTTTTTGGCGGGCATCAGGTGACAGTTCTACCTGCCAATAGCTGCTGCGTAGATCCAGCGAGCTGAACCAGCTGGAGCCGGCGATGTGGTCCAGCGCGTCATCAATGCGGGGCAAGGGGTAGGAGTCTTTACGGGTGATGTCATTCAGGCGTCGGTAATCCACACAGAACCGCCACGACCCGTCCTTCTTCTTGACCAGCACCACCGGCGCCGCCCAGGGGCTGCTGGAGGGCTCAATAATGTCTGCCTCCAGCATTTCTTGCACTTTTTGTTCTGCTGCTGCCCGCCTTGAAAAGGGCAGCGGGCTTGGCGGAGCTGAATCGGCCTGTTCTCACCGGTATCGATCTCGTGCTGCACCAAGCCGGTCCGGGTGTATTCCTCATCCTTCGCAGTGAAGACACCCATATAGCAGTCCAACAGCTCCCGCAGCTGGCGTCTCTGTCCCGGCTCCAGCCCGTTGCAGCTCTGCTGGAATAATTCCTCGACCGCCTGCTGCGTCTCTGCCGACACGTTGACCCCTCCCCTTGCTGTCCCTGTGTGTGTTCGTGCTCCCTCTGCTTGTGCTGGTGTCGCCGTTGTGTCCAGTCCTCGCGGTGGCCCACCTGGTCCGTCCGTCCTGGCAGTCCCTCTTATCGCGCAGGCCTCCGTGTTCCTTCTCTGGGTTCCGCTGCCGAGCGTGATGGTCCGGGGTCCCAGCTGGAGGGACGGTCTGGCGATGTCGATCTCGGCGCTCCACGCTGCGAGCAGGTCTAGTCCAATAATACAGGGGTCTTGGATGTCAGCCAGCCAGAATGGGTGTTTTATGTTCTGATCGGCCACCCCCACCACGAGAACTCCCTGCCCCCGCAATCTGGTGCGCTCACCGGTAGCTGTGGTGACGTAGCACTTGGTGGGTTCCCACCCCTGTGGGGCCGTCTCGTTCGTGCCAGACAGCACACCGGGTCGGACCAAGGAGATTGTAGAGCCGGTGTCAGTCAGGGCCCGGATCAACGTCTTCTCCAGGCTGCACTGTAAATACATCCCTGGCGAGTGTCCAATTCGGCCCACGCGCGGCGCCTGCTCATCGGGGGAAACATCTGCGGGAGGCGGCCTGTCCCCGTCCATGACACCTTGCTCTAGTTTAATGTCAGCGAGGGGCTGGTTTGTCATGGGGTGGGTGCGGGGCAGTACCGTGCGATGTGTCCTGGCTCTCCGCAGCGGAAGCACCCTTCCTCGCGTCGCCACGGCTGTCTTCTCCGTGGACGCGCTGCCGTGGTCTGCTTTAACTCCTCCTCCTCCCCCTCGCTCTCAGCCGTGGCCTGGAAAGCTCTTTGTCTTGGCTCAGCTGTATGATTCATCAGCGGCTCCCCCCGCTCTGCTTCTGCCACCGCAGTCTCCCAGTTGCTCGCGGCATTAATCCGGACATGGTCCTGGAGCTGGGCTGGGCAGAGACCTTGGATGAAATTCCGGAGGGCGAGCTTCTCCTCTACCTCCGGTTCGAAGTCCGGGTAGCTGCGCCGTGTTAGCAGCCGTATGTCCGCCGCATGGGCTCCTAGTCTCTCCTGGCTGCCTCGAAGGCAGTTGGCCAGCTGTTCCTGGGCGTGCTCTGCGTCGGCCATTCTCCCAAACCATCTCCGGAGCGCTCCTTGTAGCGCTGGCCAGCTGCGGCGCTCCTTGGGCTGGAGGTCAGACAGCGTACAGAGGGCTCTCCCTTCCAAGGCCAGCACGACCTGCACGGCGGTTTCTTCTGGTGGCCAGCCGTTCAGCGAGGCAGCCAGCTCAACCTGGATCAGGTAGTCATGCAGCGGGGTCTCGCCGTTGAAGCGGGTAATCTTGGCCCGCTGCCGGATGGATGGGCCAGTCGCCTCCCAATTGATCGCTGCCCCTGGTTGCAGTGGAATCGCTGGCAAGGAGTGGGGCTGGTTTGCTCTGCTCTGCCCGCCCTGCCTTGAAAAAGGCAGAAGGCGGGGTACGCTGGTCCCGTCAGGTCCGCTGCTCCTGCTCATCCCAACGAGCAACTCCGGGGGGCGGTGTCTCAGCTCTGTCGTCTGTCCCCAGCTGAGCGATGAATCGCTCCAGCTGCTGGATCGCCGCTTGGATCCTGGCTTCCATCTGCTCCATCTCCCACTCCTGACACCAGTGTGACGTATGCGAGGTTCACACAAAGAAAGGGAGCAGATGGCTGCAACACGACAGGCTTTATTAAACACAATCACAATCACAGACAGGAGGGGAGGTCATTCTCACGACCTCTGTTCATATCAGGGTTACACACACATAATCACTCTTGCTCTAATTCTACCTATAACACTGCTGGATCATTATAACGCAGTTATAATGACCCAGCAGTATAATAGCGCAGTAATAACATTAAACACACACATGAAAATAAAGTCTCTACTGGCAAGGCATGTTGGGAAAAAGCCCCGATGTTACACTGCCCCCCTTAACACAGCCCCGGCGTTACAATATTGTTTCCCATCAGATCCAAATAAATTACTCACATCACTATGTGGGATGATGGGAGGAGTTGTTTTCCGCTAGTCATTTAAACAAAAACTAAATATTACTCTATTATATAACAACTGATAACTTTAATTATGTGGAAAATTATCTTTTAAGTTGACAAACATCGTATGTGCAATTCGTGGCAAAATTTGACCAGGATCAAAAGATAATTTTGCTCTTGTCATTCATTTCAATGGAGAATTTTTCCGATTTAAGGTCCCATATGCGGAAGTAGAGGGGACATGACTTAATTCAATTCAATTCATTTCATTTCAATTCAACTTTATTTATATAGCGCCATTTCACAACAACAGTCATCTCATAGCACTTTCAACTGTAGGGGACATCCCACAATTGCAGAAAGACCCCAGCAATCAGGCCATCCATCCCCTGTGAGCAAGTACTTGGCGACAGTGGAGAGGAAAAACTCCCTTTTGGCAGGAAGAAACCTCCAGCAGAACCAGGCTCAGGGACGGGCAGTCATCTGCTGCAACTGGCTGGGGGGTGAGGGGATAGAGAAGAAGAAGAAAAGAGCAGACATGTAGAGAGCAAACAGATGGGGATTCAATGTATGGGAGAGAACAAACAGATGTTAATGACCAGCAGACTTAGGCTCTCTATCATGACAAACTTGTTTGACAGTCATGTAGATTAACTATTTACTCAGGTTTTTGTGGCCAAAGAGCACTGATGAATTGAAAAACATAAAACAATATAAAATAATTAATTATAAATGTCTACCGGACTACACCAGCATTCAGATATTCACATGACACACACATACAAGAAATGGCCAGATAAAACAAGAGCATGTTTCTCCAATCTTTTCAGAGTTAATTCTAAATCTGTGGGTTTTACAAGTTCTGATATTTATGAATAAATCCTGTTAGCTCATTACTAGCCTACCAACTGATGCCACATGAGTCAGGTAGTTGCTCATCCTCGTCATCATCATTTAATAAAAGCTTTTGTATTGACCTTGGTTCTATTCAAATGTGTGAGTTTCTCCTGAGTGCATTAATGCTTCTCTGTGGGGTTTGGCCATGTTTTTAACTAGCCTGTATGGTGGACATGGATGAAAAAAGGAAAAAGACCATAAAAACATTTTTATCAGGTAGTGATATGCTCTACCCATTTACCTGAATTTGTACCTAAAAATACAGTATACATACTGTATATTACAGTGTCAGAGATCCACCATTTAGAGCTACCATAAATTCTGCCCCTATAAGAAGTAATAAAATGGAGTGGTGGCCTAGAGGTAGAGCATCCACCCCACAGCTGAGAGGTCGGGGTTCAAGTCCCATCTGGGTCATGCCAAAGACCATAAAAATGGAACTTCCTGCCATCCAGCTTGGTGCTCAGCAAAAATGGAACGGAAGAGGGAAATGTGGGTGGCAGTGGCTCATGAGGTAGAGTGAGTCGTCTACACCTACAACCCTCAGGGGTTTGATTCCTGCTCTGTCTGCAGTCTGCATGTTGAAGTGTCCTTGAGCAAGACACTGAACCCCCAGTTGCTCCTGGTGGGTTAGGCCAGGGCCTGTGTATGGCGGCTCCACTGCCATCAGTGTGTGGATAGCAGAATCTGTAAAGCACTTTGGTCATCTAGAGATGAGAAAAAGCGCCATGTAAGTGAACGGCATTTACCATAAAAATCGGAGGGTTGGTGGTTCGAATCCCACTCTCCCCAGCCATCCTGCCATTGTATCCCTGGGCAAGACTCTTTACCCACCTTGCCTCCAGTGTCCATGACACTGGCATGAATGTGTATAAATGTTCAGTAGCGGTCAGAGAGGCCGTTGGGCCAGATTGGCAGCCACGTTTCAGTCAGTCTGCCCCAGGGCAGTTATGGCTACAGTAGTAGCTTACCACTACCATCGTCTGTGCAGTGAATGAATAATGTATCCACTGTAAAGTGTCTTTGAGTGTCTAAGAAAAGTGCTATGCATTATTGTTCTTAAAATGACTGGCCATACAGTTAATTGCTATTTGAGCCACAGTTCATTAAAATGTATTGTGTCAGTTCTGGTTCATTCACTAAAAAGATTTGTTTGAAATATTTGCTCATCAAATCACTCGCTACTGTACTGGAACTCAAACTGCCTACCAATCATTGAACTGAAAAACATTAGCTGAACAGAGGGGCAGAGTTTGTTTGCTCACTGCTTACCACCGGTATGTTCACTGAACTGAGAGCCTGCTGAACTGAGCAGTTGGGGTTCGTTCAATGCTCAGGTGGCTGCAGCGTTGAAGATCTGCACCTGTTTTCATCTGGCTTTGTAAGTGTAACTATCTCCAGAGGTGATTCTAGAATCTCTAGACAAAAATTCACAGGGGGCCCCTCCAACCAGCTTTCATCAACCTTATATAATTAATAATCTGACACTAAAAAATGTTAAATGTAAACATTTTTTTATTTCAGAAGTGCACATTAGTATCTTTTCAAAATAAGAATATAAACTTTAAACAGAATTCTGAAGAGCCATAAAAAGCAGAACACTCAAAACCGGAACAATAAAAACAAATAATTAAATAACTTAAGATAACAAAATAACCCAAAAGACCAAGCGCAATGTACAAAGCTGACACAATATACAGTAAATAATAGGGTGAATATGATATAACTACTGTTACCACGACACCTAGATACTCAACATGATCACATCAGGATCAGCAGAGGAAGGACACACTAAGCTGCTCTGAGCTAAATTAACTACTGTATTATTTGCACTACTTACCACTCTCATGCTTTCTTTCCTCCTCTTCCTCTTTTTTCTTCTTTCTTTTGTCACTGTCAGATGGATAACTTTGCTTCATTCTGATACAACCATTCTCACTTGTTTGTTTACATATGATGCGCAGCGGTACATGTGAGAGTGAGAAGTGGAGATGAGGCCCCTTTATTGAGTTCTACATCGGCATACCACTGTCATTGCAAATTCTCCACATTGTCACTGCTATAGTGATTCAAAGTTGGTCAGCCCTTGGGGGCCCCCTTCTGGCCTAGGGCCCTAAGCATTTGCTTGCCTTGCCTGCCGACATGCAACACCTCTATCTCATGTTATCTCCCTACTACATTAACTTGAGCTCAGGGGAAATCCCCCAGTCAGTGATTAAGTACAGAGCAGGCAGAGAATCTGAATGTGCTTTCACCTCTCCACTTCCCATTCATCACCTCCGCCAAGGAGGTTATGTTTTCATCGGCGTTGGTTTGTCTGTTTGTTTGTTTGTTTGTTTGTTTGTTTGTTAGCAAGATAACTCGAAAAGTTATGGACGGATTTTCATGATATTTTCACAGATTGTCAGAAATGGGGTATCCTACAGATGATTAGATTTTGGTGGTGATCCAGATCACCATCCAGAAGAAAACCGCCATTACGGAAAGTTTGTCTGTTTGTTTGTTTGTTAGCAAGATAACTCAAAAAGTTATGGACAGATTTTCATGAAATTTTCACAGATTGTCAGAAATGGGGTATCCTACAGATGATTAGATTTTGGTGGTGATCCGGATCACCGTCCAGAAGAAAACCGCCATTACGGAAAATGCGATTTTCGTCAATAACTACTGAACCACTAATCCTATCATTGTCAATCCAATTGCTAGTCATATGTTTTCATGGTCAAGGAATCTGAAAAAGTACACACAAACACTGTATGGGGGGAACTGTGGCGCTTGGCGGAGGTCTGCGCTCTCCGAGTGCTTTTCTAGTTGCTAATGTGAAATGCTGGGTGCATGACAGCACATTTTTTGGCTAAAAGCTTTTAATCAAGCATTTGTCTGTGTCAAATAAAAGCAGATTCAGCAACTAAACAATATATTTCTCACCTCAAATGTTTTCAGAATCACTTTTAGCAGCTCTGGTTTCAAGATATTAGAGAAAGTAAAAGGCTGTAGATGAGCTATGAGAGCTGTCAATCAATGAAGTGTACAAGATTCAGACACTGTGGATTCAGCACGCAGTTGTGTGTACCATTTTGGAAATGGTTCAGTGGTGGTTGTCCATCGGATCCGATGATGATGTTTGCATTCTGCAGCTCATTGATGCACGCGAAGGTGGCTCTGCAGTCCTAGCCTGGTTGTGCAGAGTCTTGAACAGTGGGGGCATTGGAAGTCCGTTGTTGTAATCACTGCTGATGCAGCTCTGTGTCGCTTTTCTCTGGCATCAGTGAGTTTCTGGCGTCGTGCTTCTTCGTAGTTGGCAGCAGCTTTGTGGATTGAGGCTCTCCATTCTGGTCTGTCCATAGCACGCTCCTCCAGTTCCTTCGGCTTGATGTGACACCACTGGATGTTTGCTTTCACAGTATCTTTGTATCCCAGCTTTGGGCGGCCTCGGTTTCTCTTGCCGAGCTGGAGCTCATCATACATCAGGCGTTTTGGCATCCTAATCTCCTCTATTCGGATGACATGCCCCACCCATCGAAGTTGGGCGTTAATGAGCATGGCCTCAGTGCTGGTGGAGTTGGCACGCTCCAGGACCTCCAAGTTGGTGATGTGGTCTTGCCAGCTGATTCTGAGTATAGAACGGAGAGCTTGCATGTGGAAGTACTCCAGCTTTTTGAAGTGTCTGCGATACAGCGTCCATGTTTCACAACCGTAGAGGAGGGAGGGGAGTACCACAGCATTGTAAACTTTCAGTTTCATTGATAACCGGATACTGTGTTGGTTGAGCACTCGGGTGCGGAGTCTGCCCAGTGCCTGGCTAGCCTTGCCGATTCTAGAGGTGATTTCTTTGTCCAAGGAGCCATCACGGGAAATGGTGCTTCCCAGGTACTTGAAATGTTTGACATTGGCAAGTGGTGTGTCGTCGATGACAATGTTGGGTGCAGGTGAATGAGTGTTTGGTGCAGGTTGGTGAAGCACCTCCGTCTTACCGAGGCTGATGGTCAGGCCGAAGAGCTTTGAAGCCTCAGAGAAGCGGTCTAACATCATCTGCAGGTCGGATTCTGTGTGGGCCACAAGGGCGCAGTCATCAGCAAAGAGTACTTCTTGGAGGAGTGTTTGCAGGCCCTTTGACTTGGCAGTGAGACGACGCAGGTCGAAGAGGGAGCCATCCAAACGGTAGCGAATGTAGACCGCCTTCACCAGGTCTCGGATGGCATGGGACAGCATGCAGGTGAAGAACACGTTAAATAGGACTGGAGCTAGAACACAGCCCTGCTTCACACCGTTGCTGATTGCAAAGGCTTCCGACACATTCCTGCTGGAGATGACCTGATCAGTCATACCGTCGTGGAAAAGTCTGATCATCAATATAAACTTTGGGGGGCATCCGATACGCTCTAGGACTGTCCAGAGGGCCTCTCTATTGACCGTGTCAAAAGCTTTGGTCAGATCTATGAAGACAGAGAATAGGGGCATGTTTTGTTCAATGCACTTCTCTTGGAGTTGTCTCATGACAAAAATCATATCAACAGTACTTCTGCCAGGCCTGAAGCCGCACTATGCCTCTGGGAGATTCTGCTCTGATACTGTGATAAGTCTGTTGAGTATGACTCTGGCAAAGATCTTCCCTGCGATAGAGAGGAGGGAGATGCCCCTCTAGTTGCCACAGTCGGATTTGCTTTCCTTGTTCTTGTAGATGGAGACAATCAGGGCATCACGGAAGTCATCAGGCATCTCCTCCTCTTCCCAGATACTCAGCAGGACATCATGAAAGGCTTTGAGGGCATTGGGGCCTGCCGCCTTGTAGATCTCAGCAGGAGTGCCATCCTTTCCTTACGCTCTGCCCGGAGTTCGTCTGAAGGATCGCCTTCTTAATTTCGTCTATGGACAGGGGTTCTGCGAGGGGTTCTTGCATTAACTGCTGGGGGATCTGGTTCAGTGCGTCTGCGTCAACTGATGAGGGTCAGTTAAGCAGACTACTGAAGTGCTCTTGCCAGCGCTTGATCAAGCCCTCTTGGTCTTTAATCAGGGTCGAACCGTCCAAGGACGGCAACGGGGAGCAGCCTGATGCGGAGGGGCCAAAGACTGTCTTCAGAGCACTGAAGAATTTCTTGGAATTGTGGGTATCCGAGTAGTGCTGGACTTCAGCCGCTTTATCCTGCCACCACTGGTCCTACATCAGTCGAAGGTCGGACTGGACTTTTGCCTGCAGAGTTTTGAATCTTTCATGCTTGGAGATGGAGGACGGGTCATTCTGCCACTCAATGTAAGCCTTGTTCTTAGTATGGAGGGCTTCTCTGATCTTGTCATCGTTTTCGTTGAACCAGTCTTCATGGGTTCTAGTTTTAGCTCCGAGCACTTCCTTTGCAGTCTCAGCAACGGTATCTTTGAAGGAGGACCATTTCTTGGCGCTGCTGTCGGAGGTCAGACCATCTTGGAGTTTTACGTCAAGTGCTTCTTGGAACTCTGTCAGACAGATTGGATTCTTCAGTCTGGTGACATTGTAGGAGGCCCTGACAGTCTTGAGTCGATTTCTGTGAGGCGGAGCGATGTGCAGTGTCATTACAGCCCTGACCATCCTGTGATCAGTCCAGCATTCAGCACCTCTCATGGCACGGGTCACTCGGACATCCCTGATGTCACGTTGGCATACAATGACAAAATCGATCATGTGCCAGTGTTTTGACCTCGGGTGCATCCAGGTGGTCTTGTACTTGTCTGCCATCCTGAACAAGGTGTTAGTCATGCAAAGGCTGTGTTCTGCACACTTGCTGAGGAGGACCAGGCCGTTGTTGTTGATCTTGCCTACTCCGTGTCTGCCCAGAACGCCTTCCCAGTTGCTGGGGTCCTTTCCTATTCTAGTGTTGAAATCGCCGAGCACAACAAGTTTGTCACTCTGTGAGGTTGACCTGATGACCTGGTCAAAGTGTTCATGGAACTGCTCTTTGTCTTCGTCCAGGCAGGTGAGCATAGGAGCATATGCACTGATGACTGTGAGGTGTCTGGACTTGCTGAGAGGAATGCGCAATTTCATGAGACGCTCGCTGATTCCAACTGGCAGGGCTGGTATGTTCTTCAGCAGTGCTGTTCTAATGGCAAATCCAACACCATGTATCCTGTCCTCAGCTTGCGGCTTTCCTTTCCAGAAGAAGGTGTACCCACTTCCCTCTTCTCTCAGGGACCCTTCATCAGCAAGGCGGGTTTCGCTGAGTGCGACAATGTCTATCCGGTATCGCTGGAGGTCTTTTGCAATGAGCGCTGTTCTTCTCTCCGGTCTCAATGTACCAGCTCTATCCAGAAGTGTTCGGACATTCCAGGCTTCCAAAATGAACCTCTTGAGTTTTTCCTTCTTTTATATTGTTCGACCGCTGTGAGGATGAGTCTGTCACCCGCGGTAAGCTGACCAGATGCAAAAAGGGTAAGCATTTGTCTGGGGCACCTTTTCTAGCCCCCTCCCTCGTGTGAGGGTGGGCAGTGCTGTCCTAAAGAGGCTGCCCAGTCGCCCACAGGTGCTGCCGAACTGTCCTGTTGCCCTTGGATTCAGGAACAGAGCGACCACTTGCCCATGGACCGCCTGCGTGCAGGTTTGTGACTACAACTGCCAGTGGTCATCTCCACCTGTTGCTTCACCACGTGCCCATCGCCGCAGGACTTGAGGGGTGTGGGTTGACAGATTGGTAAAGAGTTGCAAAAGGGACCTGTGCGTGAAGGCTTTATAGTGAGAAGACCGTTGCACAGGGGCAATCCCACTCTCTCGGCCTGGGGAGCCTTGATCCAGTGGCACGGGGAACCGTTACGACGGGAGGCTGCCAGGCTGCAGTGGATGACCAGGACTTCTATTGGTGCCATGTCCAGCTCTAGGCGCTCCACAACACTTGCTGCCACCGCCTTCACAACCGTTGGATCTCAGGTGATCTCTTCCGCTCATTCCGCCGGGAGTCAGTCTTCGCGTGCAATAGGGCTGACGCGGCCCAAGTCTAACTCACTGAGGGTTTCAGACCCGTCAGCTACCTTCACCTGGTTCAGCCGGCTCGCCAAAGCCGTTGTCTGGGGGGTGGCCACTGTTGCATGCGACAGCTTCGAGGAGCCACAGGTGAAAGTTGAGTGTCAGGTGAGGACCAGTGGCAGGCAAGCTGCCCTGGAAAGGACATGGCGTGCCCCCCTAGCCAATGGTTCAGTACAGTTACGGTAAGTGATTCAGTACAGTATGTTTACACATCAGTATTAGTACAGTCGAGCAAATCTGTAATGTGGGGGGCACTTCCTGGGTTATTGTCTTTCTTGGACATTTTTATTATGATGATTATTTTGGTCTTGTCTCAAGTTTGTATTTAAAGTACTTCTTGCCTTATTCTAGTTTAGTTTAGTTCTCATTGTTCCTAGTTTATTTTGTGAGTATCTCCCATGTTATTTCTTGCTTCAGTTATTCTAAAATTATTCTTCTCATCTAGTTTTAGTCTCCCTTATCACTAGTATATCTTGAAAGTATTTCTTGTTATTCTTGTTGAGTTTCAGGTTTATTATGACTGTAGTCCCCCCTTGTTAAGGTGCGTTCACACCAAACGCAAACAGGTGAATTTCTCACACGGCACGATTACATTATAAATCAATGTAAACACGCCAACAGACATGAATGGCGAAATGCAGACAGGCATTTATCCGACTTTATCCGACCAGGGGCTCATCTGAAAATGTTGTCTCAAGCCTCCAAAACTTCACTGATGATGGGTGTTTACGTTGGTAGCTAGCTGCTAGCAAGAGGACGCGAACACGCGATTGTGTAAATTCGTGCGTACTCACATCTTCCCATTCACTTTGTATGGATTCGCGCCACCCGTTCGCGTTTGGTGTGAACACACCTTTAGTCTCTCTTTTTTTTGTTTATTCTGAAAGGTTTTCCTTATGTTCAGTCCTGTTAGTCTCTGGGTTTGATCCTCAGCTTTAGTTTTTAGACTGTTACATCCTTGTCAGCCTGATTTTGCTCACCTACCTCATCCGTTTTCCATTGTTAGTTATCAGTTTCCTTTAAGTTTTGCCGCTGCTCCTCACAGCGACATTAAGTATTACTGTACTTGTTGCCCTTAATGAAGTCTAGTGTTCTCTCCCTTCCATCCAGTCTCTATTCAAATGTTTCTTCATTCAGCCCACTGTGGCTTATTTAGTTTATTCCTCTGTGTTTCAGTTTAGATTAGTTTGTGTTTTAACCCCAATGCTGACCTTTGTTTTTCTATCCACCTTATTCCTGAGGGTGCTGCTGTAGAATCGATTATGAGCGCAACTTCCGGTTTTGGCTGAAGTAGTGTTAAATCAGTCAACAAGAGTGGAGTAGTGCGGCAGTTAAAATAGTATTTATAAATGTGTTTTAAAAGTGTCGACTGTATAACCTAAGCAGGGCTGCTCGCAGAGATAGCAAAAAAATGTGACGACCTAATAGTATTGAATGCAAAAGACTAAGACAATATCAGTCACTACGGAGGGTGACAATTTGTATGGGTACATATTCATACTATGTAGGATAACTAAGTAGACAGTTATGATGTTTATTCCATCTTGCTACAATGCTCCGCACTTTGTATATATATTTATATATTTATGTGTACGTATGTACTATATTCACTGCTCTTATTTTTATTTTTCGTAACTTCTTAATTATTGCTCTGAGTGTTGCTATCCCTGTGCTGTTACAATCCTGGAATTTCCCCATTGTGGGACTAATAAAGACTTATCTTATCTTATCTTATCTTAAATTTGTTTTAATGTATAGGCCACATACCTGTTTTGCAGTCAAGTGGCAGATAATTTCAGCACTTGTAATTTTTGTATTTTTGAATGTTTTGCGTAGTTCTGGTACTTGCTGCTGTTCCTGGTGTGAGACTCCTAAACCTCAGCTAAATCTGTGGCTTCAGCAGCAATGCATAGATCATGCACTGAAAACAAAATAGGACTGTTGGTGTGATCAGTGGTACAGACACAGGACAGACAACAGCACCAGGTATGTTTTCACTTGTATGAATGTCACAAATCTGATGTTTATATATGTTGTGGTGACACTAGACACAGCGGGTGGACATTCCTCTCACACCCAGAAGCAGAAAGACGGGCAGAACAATGGACTGAAGGGGGTAGCCCCCCCAAGGAGTAGCTTGACAGACATTGAGGGCAGGGGGGTGAATGTATGGTCAGGAAGGTAGCAAGTGTTATGTTAATGTGTCACACACAAGCATAATGCACTAGCCCACCAGCCCAGCTCTTTGTGCATACCATTGGGGCTATTTAAGAGAACGCAGAGAGAGTTGGGGAGACTCTCCTACCAGACACCCGGCCCCAGCAGGCAACACTGGGGTCCACCGGCTGTATTTATGTTAGAGGGTCAATAAAGAACCTGTGTCGACCTACGCTCGTGTGTCGCCTCCACATCCTTGCCTTACACTCTCTACAATGTCACCAGATACAAGACTGCATGAAGTAAAATAATAAAAAAAGAGTAACAATTTGCTTCCTAAGGCTTAATGATTTAAAAAAGATATCAAATAGGTGTAGATTTTTTTTTTGTATTTGTTGCACTGCATTGGAACAATAAGGACTTATTAGCAGCTTCAGCATGTATTAATTTTTAAATTATCACAAAATATAGATCAATAAAAATTTTGAACAATTGTCAGAAAATGTCTGTATGTGTTAAGTTAAATAACAAGCATTCATGGCATGACAGCAGTATGAACATTTTAATTCTGGGGTAAAACGAACAGCTGCAGCTGTCTGTTTTACATCAAATTTAAAATGCCCAAGCATGGTGTTGTGGTTCTTTGTGGCTCTGATTAGATTCTACATCTGTTCTGATATAAATTTGATTATGTCCAACATATTTTAACAAAATCCAACTGACTTTATTGCGGTGGAAACATTGATATATCTCAGAGCTTTTATTTGTTTACAGCATTAGCATCTTAGCAGCAGAGCTAACTAACGGAGCTACTGTCTGCCAGGCCACTTTTTCTTTTTTTGTCATCTTCTCATCCCTCGATAGTCATGGGAAGTGGTATGATTCTATTGTGGGACACATATGCGAGTTTCATATGCTTCATATGTATATCACTGTATGCTTACTGTATGCTTCACGTCTCAGATGAACAAAAGGAGTGAGCCTCCTAGGAGATAACAGGAGGATGTGAAATGTGGTCTTTGTTATGCAGAGAGATGGCCTCGGGGGATTTCCTGGCCACCAGTGACTTTAGGTGGAGGTGAAAAGACCTGGAAGAAGACGCATTGTGACTTGGGATTAAATACAATGTGACTGTGTGCTTTGATGTTCCGGGGTATAAAAGAACGAATGTCTGGGGGTTTCTTTCTCTTTCTGTTTTTGGATGATGTTGGAGAATGTGAATAAACCTGACTCGTGAGATAAACTCAGCCTCGTCATTCCCACATTCTCCACACTATTACTGTTTTTGAGGTGCAAAAGGCCGTGTTCCCACATTTTTGATGCCAAAGTCATTGTTTTTTAACAAGGAAAAGTATCCCGTTTCTGTGACAACCCCACTTTCTAAACCAGTATTGGAAGTTCCATCCATCCATCCATCTTCTACCACTTTTCCAGAGGTCCAGGTCACGGAGGCAGCAGTTCAAACACAGAAGCCCAGACTTCCATCTCCCCAGCCACCTGCTCCACCTCTTCAGAGAGGATAGCAAGGTGTTCCCAGACCAGGTGGGAGACGTAGTCTCTCCAGCAAGTCCTGGGTCTACCCCAGACTCGCGCCCATACTACCCCGAAAGTTGCGCCCATAATTCACGCAAGACATCATGGGGGCTAGGAATAAGGTGGATGTAATAAATCACTGTGAACTATTATTGTCTACATTTGGGTCCTTATCGGCCTGCCTGGTTACCATATAACAAAATTGTCTGCGAATGTTACATCATTTGTTGCTATCAGCTTACCCTGACTGCACATCACTACTTTTGCATATTAGCTGGAGGACTTGTTGACCACAATAGGCTACCTACAATAATGACAGAATTATGATGCAATGAATTTGTAATACTCAATTTATTATTAACAGTCATCACTGAGGAAATGGATTTCCTTATTAGTTTGCTTCCATGTGTGACATTTCAATTAATAAACTCTATGATACCCCCCTCTGGACAATGTTCTCGTATTACCTCCATCAAGGAGGTTATGTTTCTGCATTTGTTTGTTTGTTTGTTTGTCTGTTAGCAGGATTACACAAAAACTACTGAACAGACTTGGATGAAGTTTTCACCAAAGGTGGCCCTTGGTCTAAGGATTAACCCACTATATTTTGGTGATGATCTGAGAGTGTATACCTCTGCCAAGGCTCTATCGTCTTACAATATGTTAGCAAGATTACTCAAAAACAAATGGATGGATTTTGATGAAATTTTCATCAGAGGAGGTCCTTGGGTTACAGACGAACTCATTAAATTTTGGAGGTGATCCATGAGTGCATACCTCCACCAAGGCTCAATCTTCTAGCAGTGATTTAGCAGAATTACTCAAAAACTACTAATGGATTTTGATGAAATTTTCATCAGAGGAGGTCCTTGGGTTACAGACAAACCCATTACATTTTGCAGCCGATCTATGAGCACATATCTCTACCAAGGCCCAATCTTGCAATGTATGGTGAGATGGAGACAGGGAGGTACAGACACATGGATGGACACTCTCTGAGTGCTTTTCTAGTTCTTGTTTGGTTTCACATCTGTAGTTAAAAATATTAAGAATATTAAGAATTTCACCAAGGAAGACTGTTAATAGTCGTGTTGTAGCCAAGGCCAGACCGAGACCACAGTCTCCCAAGACCAAGTTGAGACCAAGGCCACTGTGGGCTCACTTCCACCAAAATAAGAGCCAGTACTAGTTTGGTTCTTGGGTTGGTGCCAGTGCTTAACCAGTTCAACTGTAGTGCCTCATAAGAACCAGTTGGTTTTCCACCGATATGGAACTAGTCGGGGATTACGTCAGGGCTACGTCATTACGTAGTGTGAAGCGCCTTTATTCAACCCCGCAGAACACCACAGAAGAAGAAGTAGCAGTGCTAGCTTGTCAACAGCTTGTCAACATTGAGAAGTTTGTTGTCTCTTTGGGAGCGCTGCTTTTATTATTCCAAACCTGTATTACCATCCAAAAACAGCTTTATTCTTAATCGCAGAGAACGGCGGCTACGTTTAAGAAGACCGGTAATTATCAATATTTCAGTTATCAGCCGTTGTTAGATTAAGTCTGTAACGCGAGCATTGACTACACTTTTAAACATAATATTTATGTCAGTTCTGTAATAGGTGGTGTTACGGCGCATTACGAGACGGAGGTCGCCTGTTATGTCATGCCAAAAAGTGATCAGCTGCCCAAAAAACGATCGCCAGGGGCCATATTGTTATGGGTTTATATTAGCCGTTAAATATATATTTCAACAGATAAACAGTACTTAGTTAGGTATAACAAGATATATTAAACACTTATGATGCATTTTGAGCCCGAATCAAACTTGATCTAGGATTAAAAGCAATTAAAATAATGCAGTCACAAGGTTACATGGAAAAATGCATAGATTTACTGCATATATAATCAAACTTTATTCCAGACTCATGGTCCATCAAAATAAATACAAAAACAAAAAACAGATAAAAAACAAGACAATTAAAACAGTTAAAAACAATTAATAAAAGAAGTACAAATACAGTTCAGACTACAGATATACATGAAGATACTGTATCAATATATATTCTATGTACCTCCAAACAACGACGTTTTTCCATATAAATATTGCAATCAGATAAATTCTATACGTTGTTTTCCAAACTGCAACACTTTGGCCAACACTATAATTTTTCAGATTCGATAAAACCTCAAAACATTTAGGCACTTTGCAGGTGGACTGAGACCAGGCAGTACACCTTTAACAAGCGGACACTCCTGGCTCCTGTGGACGGTGATCACTTTTTGGCATGACACCGGATTTCACCACCCAGCCGACCCCACGCAGAAGTGGCTGATGAAACCCTTTTCGGACACAGGCAGACTTACCCCTGAACAACGTAACTACAACTACCGGATGAGCCGTGCACGTTCAGTTGTGGAAGTGGCTTTTGGCGGCTTGAAAGGACGATGGAGGTCCCTCCTGACAAGGAATGACTGCAAACTGGAGCTGAGCAAAAAAATGGTGCTCACCTGCTAAATACTTGTTAATATTTGTGAGGAACATGGTGACAACTTTGGACTCCCAGACACACCTGATCACAGTCAGCCTCCAGTTCAACCACTAGCTGACCATGCCAGCGTAGAATGAGATTAGGGCAGCTTTAATGGAGTATTTTAACAGTGGGGAGCAATAGCCTGTTTAATGCCTGCCATGTCATTTACAAAATATAACATGTGAAGTAGATGAAAATAATTAATGAATAAAACATTCAGCTGACAATCAGTCCTCAGTGTACTCTGTTTTAAAGTATTTATGGTGTATTTATATATTTTATAGGCACATTTACAGAGTTGTTAAAGGTATACCCTTCTGTACTTGTATATCATCTATTCTGGTTAAAGTACTGATTCAAGTTTTTATTCATGTAGGGGTAACAAGAGACAGACTGTAAAGTGTACAAGTTAAAAGTACTTTCCCCAGAAATGATCTTGTCCAGAGCTGACAGAATGTCATGTGACACTTGTCAAAAGAATATAAACTCATTATCATTTTTGAAGCTGGCAACTTGGAACATTTTTCACAGAAAAAGTGCATAGATTTAAAGTTTGTTGCTGCTTGTTCTTTAGAAAATGTGAAAACAGTTGTCAAAAATATGAGTAAGTCCACAAATACCTGATATATTGTCCAATACCTGAAAAAATGAACTTCTATCCATCCATCCATCTTCTACTGCTTTTCCGGAGGTCCGGGTCGCGGAGGCAGCAGTTCAAGCAGAGAAGCCCAGACTTCCCTCTCCCCAGCCACCTGCTCCAGCTCTTCAGAGAGGATACCAAGGCGTTCCCAGACCAGCTGGGAGACATAGTCTCTCCACCGAGTCCTGGGTCTGCCCCGGGGTCTCCTCCCAGTGGGACGTGCCCAAAACACCTCAAGTGGGAGGCGTCCAGGAGGCATCCTAATCAGATGCCCATACCACCTCAACTGACTCCTTTCAATGTGAAGGAGCAGCGGTTCTACTCTGAGCGTCTCCCGGATGACTGAACTCCTCACCCTATCTCTGAGGGTGAGACCAGCGATCCTACGGAGAAAGCTCATTTCAGCTGCTTGTATCCGCGATCTTGTACTTTCAGTCATTACCCAAAGCTCGTGACCATAGGTGAGAGTAGGAACGTAGATTGACTGGTAAATCGACAGCTTTGCCTTAGAACTAAGCTCCCTTGTCACCACAACAGACCGGTACAATGTCTGCATCACTGCAGATGCTGCTCCAATCCGTCTGTCAATCTCTCGCTCCATTTTCCCCTCACTCATGAAAAAGACCCCAAGATACTTAAACTCCTCCACTTGGGGTAGGAGCCTGTCCCCAACCCAGAGAGGAAAATCCACTTTTTTCCAGCTGAGGACCATGGACTTGGACTTGGAGGTGCTGATTTTCATTCCAGCCGCTTCACACTCAGTGGCAAACCATCCCAGCAAGAGCTGTGGGTCATTGCTGGATGAAGCCAACAGGACAACATCATCTGCAAACAACAGAGATGAGATCCTGTGGTCACCAAGCATGACGCCCTCCATTCCCTGGCTGCGCCTAGAAATCCTGTCCATAAAAATTATGAACAGGATTGGTGACAAAGGGCAGCCCTGGCGGAGTCCATCTCTCACTGAGAATGAGTCTGACCGAGTGTTGGCAATACGAACCAAACTCTCACAACGGTCGTACAGAGACGGAATAGCTTGTAACAACAAGCCCGAAACCCCATACTCCCAAAGCACCCCCCACAAAAAACCACGAGGGACACGGTCAAATGCTTTCTCCAAGTCCACTAAACACATGTAAACTGGTTGGGCAAACTTCCACGAACCCTCGAGAATTCTCGAGAGGGTAAAGAGCTGGTCTGATGTGCCACGGCCAGGACGAAAACCACATTGCTCCTCCTGAATCCGAGGCTTGACCAACGGCCGGACTCTCCTCTCCGGTGCTCCTCTTGGAGACTTCATTGTCCTACTGGAGAACTTCAATGCGCATGTGGGCAATGACAGTGAAACCTGGAGGCGGGTGATCGGGAGGAACGGCCTGCTGATCTGAACCCGAGTGGTGTTCAGTTATTGGACTTCTGTGCTAACCACAGTTTGTCCATAACGAACACCATGTTCAAGCATAAGGGTGTCCAATAGTGCACCTGGCACCAGGACACCCTAGGTCGCAGGTCGATGATCGATTTTGTTATCGTGTCATCAGACCTGCGACTGTATGTCTTGGACACTCGGGTAAAGAGAGGTGCAGAGCTGTCAACTGATCACCACCTGGTGGTGAGTTGGAGCCGATGGCAGGGGAGGAAGCCATTCAGACCTGGTAGACCCAAACGTATAGTGAGGGTGTGCTGGGAATGTCTGGCTGAGGCCTCTGTCCAGGAGGCAACTCCCACCTCCGGAAGAACTTCAACCACATTCCGAGGGAGTCTGGAGACATGGAGTCTGAATGGGCCATGTTCTCCACCTCTGTTGTTGAAGCGGCGGCCCAGATCTGCGGCCGCAAGGTGGTTGGTGCATCTCGTGGTGGCACCCCCTGAACCAAGTGGTGGACACCAGTGGTGAGGGGGGCCATTAAGCTGAAGAAGGAGTCCTATCAAGCTTGGTTGGCTTGTGGGACTCATGAAGCAGCTGAGGTGTACCGGAGGGCCAAGCGGAGTGCAGCTCGGGTGGTTGCTGAAGCAAAAACCTGGGTATGGGAGGAGCTCGGTGAGGCCATGGAACAAGACTTTCGGTCGGCCTCGAAGAGATTCTGGCAAACTGTCCGGCGCCTCAGGAGGGGAAAGCAGCTCCCTGTCCACACTGTGTATGGCGCGGATGGGGCACTGTTGACTTCGACTGGGGATATCGTCGGGCGGTGGAAGGAATACTTCGAGGATCTCCTCAATCCCACTGATACGCCTTCCACAGAGGAAGCAGGGTTTGTGGACGAGGGGGATGACTCACCTATCACAGGGGCTGAGGTCGCCAAGGTGGTTAAAAATCTCCTTGGTGGCTGGGCCCCGGGGGTGGACGAGATTCGCCCCGAGTACCTCAAGGCCCTGGATGTTGTTGGGCTGTCATGGTTGACACGCCTCTGCAACATTGCGTGGAGGTTGGGGGCAGTGCCTTTGGCATGGCAAACCGGGGTGGTGGTTCCTCTTTTCAAAAAAGGGGACCGGAGGGTGTGCTCCAACTTTAGAGGGATCACACTCCTCAGCCTCCCTGGGAAGGTCTATGCCAAGGTACTGGAGTGGAGAAAAAAATGAACTTACAGTAAGTGCAATAATTCAGTACTTGTACTTTCACTTCCCACGACTACAATGTTATAGTGATTTGCATTGTCCTAAATCGCTTTACATTTCATGCATATGTTTGGTGTGAGGATAACAATTAATGTAGAAGCAGAAAAACACTTACAGAAAGAAAGCTTTTATTTACAAAATGTGCAAAAACTTAAGACTGCTACATAAGAAATACAGTATTATGTACACACAGCCAAAAATATCAATGCTGTGATAGTTACTTTGTTTGCAGTCTCTCAAGCAAAGATGCAACGTGTCCCATCAGTCCAACAAGGGTATTGGTACTGTCCTCCATCTTCTGGATGCTTTGCAGCAAAGCGGAGATCAGCTGCCCATCCCTCCTGCTCTGCTCCTGTTGTCTCTCATCTGACCTCTCCAGGTAGTCAAGGAGGTCCATGTTTGTGTCCCGCTTCCGTTTCCCTGTTTTAAAGTAGAAAAATAAGCAATATAAAATAACCACACACTGAAAAACGCAGGAATCGTCAATCCAAGATAGAATGTGTCTATTCAACATCCATTCACTGTTAATGACATCACAACATTCAATTCAAGTGTATAACTGATTTAATTCACTCCCTCTTTTGTGTGAATGGGTCATGATCTGAACATATATTACCTAATCTGGTCTGATGAGAAGAGGAGGAAGAGCAGGAGGAGGACAAGCTTGGTGCTGGTGAAGGTGAGCTGGACACCACAGGTCTGGCTGGTTCTCCCTCATCATCCAGCTGTGATAAATCTGAGAACACAAAAAAGTGTTTTAGTTTGTGCAGTGTCCAACTTAAGCCTTCCATTAAATGTGCAGACATACAAGGCAATTTTATTCAATATCAATATTAGCAAAGCTTACATGTCTGATTATGGAATAGAAGAATAGAAATAGAATTGGCTTTATTGTCATTGTACAGTTGTACAGTACAACAAAATTGTGGGTGCTCCACCAGGCGACTGCGCAATTATGTAAGAGAAGGATTAGATAAAATACGGTTAAACAACACACAATTAAACATGAGTGAAATTAAAGAAATGGCTCAATTATGGAAATATTACCAAAATAGTAAAAATGACAATGCTACTAGTGTCATTGGTAGAAAAATCTCCCATAACACAACGCAAGGCACCCATTCACACACAGTATTGATATCACAAAAAGCGTATTTTGCGCTGGATATGTAACAAAGTATTCTGTAAGACGCTAAGATTTTTGTTCTAGTTTCTCAAACGCACATTTCTTTATGGTGAGGAGAAACATTTGCGGTAAAAACACTATTAGCTTGTTAGCATAGCTAACCGAAAATACTATTTGGCACAAGAGTGAGTAAAAAAATATCCGCACTTTGGCCATTACATATCAATACAAGCGGATATATGAGTATATACAGTATATTCGTTAACTTTTGGCAATTTAAAGTCAATACACTTACCAGTGTGTTTTGAGCAGTTTGTTGTACGGACTAATCCACGGCAGTTACGATGATCCAGCTGGCTGGCCTGTCCCCAAAAACAGTTCATCAGATGAGTGGCCCCCTCCAGCTTATCTTGTACTTCTGCTCATGTTCATAGAGCCAAGAAATATGTCTCCTCTTCGCTCCAAATCTGTTTGGTTTTGGAATCCATCGCTTGCTTGGCTGTTTGGAATGCAAAACATGGCGTTCAGTAATGTTTTGAAGCTGGTCAGTTAACCACGCCCATGGTTGTGGACGTAACCAACGTAAACTGGTGCTGCTGCTGGCCCAGCTAAGAGTTGGGGCCACGATAGCCACACTTTTGAGAGCCTGAGAATGATGCTTCAGGCGGTGGAAAACCAAAGAACTGGTGCTAATCAGGCTCCGGCTCCAGTTAAGCACTGGAACCGTTTTGGTGGAAAAGACCTATGTGTATGTAAGTCTTGGTCTTGGTCTTGGGAGACTTTGGTCTCAACGAACTCTTGACCACAACACATCATAATTTAACTCCAGAAAAAAGGGTTTAAAATTAGCCTTTGGTTGATACGTTATGGATCATTAGGTACAATGTAATAACAGAAATAGACTTCATATATTTATATTCTACCATATATAACTTTTAGCATGTTCACAAGAATCATGTGTACTTATGAATTTAACCTAAGCATAAGATGTGTTTTATAAATACCCAGTGAAATGTGGCAAATAACCTATACTCAGTTTTTGTGCTTACATATTGTTTATACTTCTGGCCCCTGGAGTGCAGTAAACCGAGAAAGTAAAAATATAACTGCCTCTAAAACACACGGCTCGGAAAATGTTTCTCAGCCCGATTATACTCACTTGAATGCTAGGTGGACAAAAGGGTTTCCACTTGAAACAAGTAGCATTAAATTAGAAATGTTACATAAAGATGAGAGGCCTCTGTGTGTGTGAGTGCGTGCATGTGTGCGTGTGTGTGTGTGCAGCTTTGACAGCTTTGACAGCTTCCCTCTGAAACTGTACAATCAACGACATGCAGTAAAAAGGGGGAAATGTCAAGCTATAGATCTTTGCTTTAACTGTCTATCCAATTGAAATCTTCTGAGAACAGCCCATTGACATTTGTTAGGTGTCTCCCTCTGTGTAAAACTGTCTCTTGCCTTGCAGGTGACCTTCCCAGGTCTATTTTTGTCAGGTAATGACTGCCATTAGCAACGCATTTGCTTTGCATTGCTTCTACCGCAGCAGTCATGCTCAGATACAAGCATTTAGACCACAACAGTGGTATAGCGCTGATCACAGTAGATTTGACCAGCATGCATGGAATGGCTGATGGATTGTCAGGTTTCCCACATCCTCATTCAGAGAAGAGGTGGAGGTGCAGCTGCCGTATCAGAGTGTGCTTCAGCGCCTCCAGCTCCCTCTTGATTGCCTGACATTCTTTATCAACAGTCAAGTAATTCTGTTCCCTTGGCAACAGTTTCCTGCTGATACAAAGAATCAGGTATCACCTTGAAAGTTTAAGAGTGTGGTTGGCAGCCTCAGTGTTTTCATTTGCGTGCTGCAGTACCATCATTTTCAGGAGGAAGCTAGGGTTTAGCTGCCAGGTTTGAGCTTTTATTTTTGTCCCTTCCTTCCACTGCCCCACATTCAGGTCATGGCACTCTTCTATTTATTCATCTTTACCACCTCTGATCATTCACTGCAGAGCTCGTGCATTCACACAGGGGTCTTCTGTAGTGTTTAATTCCTTCTTTCTCAGAGGGGGGTCACTGCTCAGATGGAAAATGGCAATTACAAAAGAACAAGATATAATGTAACTCTAATCATTTAATATTTTCATCTGTGATGGAAATACTTTGAATTGTGAAATGTGGTGATGTGAGATAAGGCACAGAAGCAATGACGAGTCTGCAGAACATCCATTTATAGATCAAACCATCAGTCCAGAAGTGAAACATAATCTCAGCTGCATCATCTGACCTGGGGTTGGTCCTGCTCGAAATGCCTCACCTATGAGGAGTTCATTTTCTTCAGATGCCTGAGGCACAACAACTTGGCCCTTGGCTCCAGTCATTTGATTGAAACAAAAATGGAGTGACTGTATGTTAAAATAAAACAGTACCACTTGTCGAGTGAAGCTCTGAAGAGAGAGGAGTTAGTAAATGCCATACAAAGTACCAAAATCAATTTAATAAACCAAAAGTGTCTTCACAGGGTTCTCTGTCTCAAATATTATCTGTTAGATTAGATATTACAATTCAACACTCACTAAAATTTTCATTAAATAACATAATTCTTCTATTGAGGGATCAGAGCGATCCTTCAAAATAACATCACTAAGAAATTTGAATTAGCCTGTTCAAGTAGCGTGGATGTAACATTTTTGATGCTTTTTTTCTGGCTGGATGTGTAAGCAGCGTGTATGATCACAGTCTAAACCACACACACACACACACACACACACACATGCGCGCGCACACACACACACACACATATTCACACAAACCCATGTTTATGGAAGAAGAATGCACAGTGAACAGGGAGCCACCATCCCAGACTGCTGCATGTTTTTCTATAGCAAGTCAAGCTGATGTGGTGAAGTCAGGATGAAAAATTAGCCAAGACTCTATTTAGCATGTAACAAAACAGCCAGTTTCACAGAGCCTGCAGTTCTTATTATCATGGCCATTTTGTTCAGTTTACAACGACATACACAAACATACATTATATTAATATGTACAACTCACCATTTAGAAATTGAATTATTCATAATTTAATACATACAATTTTTCTATTTTTTGTATCATTCTTTTTTTCTGGCTCCTGTAAATAACTGCAGCTTTACACAATGATCTGCTTTTATTGCATGAACTGGTGGAATATTTACCTGGGGTGATTAGGTAAAAAAAAAACAAAAAAAACCCACTTTTTTTTTCTTACCTCTGACATGGTGTTTTGCATTAGAGACAGCTTTGTTCTTCTTTATATAATTTCTTGCTTCCTATTTTTGACATGATTTAGTAATAGACCCAGAAGCAGACTACAGACTCGGTTATAATTGTGATGATCTTTATTGAGAGTGAGTGTGTGTGAGTGCAGAGCAGGAGGAGTCTGGCAGCCCTGCAAAGGAGAGAGAGAGAGTCGTGAGTAATTTGTAGCACACAGCGGGACAATGAGGAGCTGATAATAACATTACGTAGCGTGGAGCAGCTGGGATGAAACAACCCGTGGCCACGTTCTCTCCAGGTTGCTGTGGTCCCGCAAAGGTGAAGAGGTGCTGGTGCAGGTATGTACAGTGCTCAGTGCTGGAGGGAATTCCTTGGCTGAGGGAAGAAGGGAAAAGTTCAGTCTGATGATAACGTGCACTTACAGGATGCTAGCGGGGATGAGGAGACTCCAGTTCCGGGGAAGGGTCCAGGTCCACCACGAAGAGAGGTGCCGGTCCGCCAGGGAGAAGGTCCACCTGTGCACAGGTTAATCCGAGACAAGCAGAGGTAAGATGCAAGGGGTAAGGTACAGACTGAGAGGTAGCTTTCTGTGTGCCGAGTCTGAGATGGGGTGAGATGGGAAACATAGAGGAGCTCTCTGAACTGCATGCAAGCATAGACGTCTCCATGCAGGAGTGGAGGGCCCCACTCCATTTAAAGGGTGCTAATTAAGGAGTGCAGGCGTGGATGAAACTGTAGCTGTGGAAAATAATCAATGAGAGGAGAGAGAAAAACAGCACACAGCTCGGATCACCACAGTGCCCCCCCCCCCTCAAGGGACACCTCCCGGTGACCGACTCAACCTCCCCGGGTGGGACCGATGGAGCGCCCTGATCATCTCCCGATCCGTGATGAAGGATCCACGGACCCATAATCTCTCCTCTGGTCCGTATCCAGCCCAGTCCACCAGGTATTGTAGGCCTTGTCCCCTGCGTTGCATGTCCATAATGTGGTTGACCTTTTTCACAGGACCACCGTCGATCATCACCAGAGAGGGGTGCGGTTTGGATGGAGGACACAGAGGGCTGGTGGAAAACGGCTTCACCTGAGAGACGTGAAAGGTGGGACAGATGCGGAGAGCACGGGGAAGAGACAAGCGAACAGCAGCTGGATTGATGATCTGGGAGATGGGATATGGACCAATAAAGCAGGGAGAGAGCTTTCTGGAATCAGTTTTGAGGTTAATGTGTTTAGTGGACAATCATACCTTCTGCCCAACCATACCTTCTGCCCATACCCGTCCTCCAACGGTTGGCAATCTTGGAGTTGCGGCCCGCAGTGCGGCGGAAAGCAGTCCTGGTGGTCCTCCAGAGCCGGTGACAATGCCTGATGTGGGACTGCACAGACGGTACAGCAATCTCCGCCTCCGCATCAGGGAACGGGGGGAGCCGTAACCCAAAGATGCCTCGAAGGGGGAGAGACCCATAGCCACAGAGGTGGTGGAGTTGTGAGCATACTCAATCCATGGTAGGTAAGTACTCCAAGATGCAGGAAGTAGCTGTGACACAACTCAGGGCTGCCTCCAGCTCTTGGTTGGCTCACTCACACTGGCCGTTACTCTGAGGGTGATACCCAGAGGACAAGCTGACAGTCGCCACAATGGCCTTACGAAAGGATCACCAAATCTGGGAGACAAACTGGGGCCCCCGGTCTGGGATCACGTCCACCGGAATACCACGGAGGCGGACATCATGAAGAACAAAAAGGTCGGCCGTCTCCTTGGCAGATGGGAGTTTACTCAGGGGAATGAAGTAAGCTGCCTTCGAGAACCTGTCCACAATGGTGAGAATAACCATATGTCCAGCGGAGGGGGGAAGCCCAGTAACAAAGTCAAGTGCCACATGGGACCATGGCCTACTGGGGATGGGTAGGGGGTGCAACAGCCCAGAAGAAGGAGAAGAGGATCACTTGCCGGTGGCATGCTGGGGGCAGGCCTGGATGAACTCATTCACGTCCTTCCTCATCGACAGCCACCAGAAGGTCCTTTGCTATTGAGACAAGGTGCGGGACATGCCGGGATGGCATGTAACCTTGGAAGAGTGTAGCCAATCAATGACCTCGCCACGGACCGAAGAAGGAAAATAGATCCATCCCGCAGGACCCCCACCCGGATCAGGCTCAGTGCACTACGTCCTCTTGACCCATCTCCTTGATCACACGAGGGGGAAACTATGGGGTGCAGCTCCGGCAATGCCATGTCAGTGGAGAATTGTCTCAAGAAGGCATCAGGCTTGATGTTCTTGGACCCCGGGCGGTAGGTGATGGTAAAATTAAACCTGTCAAAGAACAGGGACCAGCAGGCTTGTCTGGAGTTTAGCCATTTAGCAGTCCTGAGATACTCCAGATTGTTATGGTCGATCCAGACCACAAATGGCTGCGAGGCTCCCTCCAACCAGTGATGCCATTCTTCCAAGGCCAACTTGACCGTCAGCAACTCCTGGTCACCCACATCATAGTTCCTCTCGGCCGGGGACAGGCGTCGGGAGAAGTAAGCCGAGGGGCGGACCTTATTATCGGTGATCGAGTGCTGAGAAAAGACCACCCCCACCCTGGAGTCTGATGCGTCCACCTCCACCAGGAACTGCAGCCGTGGATCCACCTGAGTAAGGATAGGAGGAGAAGAGAAGCAAGACTTCAGTTTGGAAAATGCCGCATCAGCCTCCTCCGACCAACGAAAGGGAACCTTGGTGGAAGTGAGGCGGGTGAGGGGCAGGGCAACGACACTGTAATCACGGATGAAGCATCGATTAAAATTGGTGAATCCCAAGAACTGCTGTAATTGTTTGCGGGAGAAGGGAACAGGCCACTCCAAGACCACCTTCACCTTACCTGGGTCAGCCCGGATTGCCTTATGGGCTACTACAAACCACAGGAAGGTGGTTGAGGGTGTATGGAACTCACACTTCTCCGCTTTGATGTAAAGTTGGTTCTCCAACAGTTGCTGAAGGACCATCCTCATGTGCACCCGATGCTCATCTAAGGAACGAGAGAAAATTAATATATCATCCAGGTACACAAACAAAGGAATTCAGGAAGTCCCTCAGAATGTCATTGATGAGCCGTTGGAACACAGCTGGCGTGTTCGTCAATCCAAAAGGCATCACCAAGTACTCAAAGTGACCACTAGGTGTACGGAACCCTGTCTTCCACTCACTGCCCTCCTTGAGCCGGACAAGATGGTAGGCATTGCGCAGGTCCAACTTGGTGAAAACAGTGGCACCTTGAAGCAAGTCGAAGGCGGAGTTAAGGAGTGGCAAGGCGTACTTGTCCTTCACTGTAATGTTATTCAACTCCCTAAGGTCAATGCAGGGTTGGAGAGAATCGTCCTTCTTGCCCACAAAAAACCCTGCCCCCACCTCAGATGATGAAGGCCTGATGATGCCCGAACTGAACAACTCAATGTATTTATCCATCGCCTCTCACTCCGGGGCAGACAGACTATACAGTCTACTGAATGGCAAAGTAGCTCCGGGAAGGAGGTTAATGGCACAGTCATAAGGGTGGTGGTGGTGGTGGTGGGGGGGGGGGTTAAAGAAAGCGCCTTAGACTTGCTGAAGACCGGGGAAAGGTCGTGATATTCAGGGGGAACCAAGGTGAGATTGGGCATATGGGTGGGCGAGGAACTGATAGCGGCAGAGGGAGAACAGACTGCAAACAGGTGGCTAAGCAGAAGGTGCTCCAAGAAATAACCCACCTGCCTGCCAATCAATAACCGGGTTGAGTCTTAACCAGGGATACCCTTAAATGACAGGGGAGGCCGAAACGGGCAAAATTTTAAAAACTCAAGTGCTCTCAATGGTTGCCTAAAACCAATACAGAAACGGAAGTGGTCTTTTTAGTGACCCTGGTGAGTGGCTCCCTGGAAATGGCAACCAAATTTAATGGAATCTCCAGGTCTTGACACGGGAGCTTCAGCCGGGTTGCCAGACTCTCCGAAATGAAGCTTTGTTCAGCGCCTGAGTCAGTGAGAGCAGTGGTGTGAAAATCAGTGTGAAAGTGATCAAAACGAATGGGCAACACAAGTCGTGTATGGGATTTAGACCTGACCATGTCCATTAGTCCCCCTACTGTGACGAACGGACCATCCCTTTTGGCTAACTGGGGCAGTGAGCAACCTAGTGTTTAGAACTAGCACAATACATGCACAAACCGAGATCACGGCGGTGCTGTCGTTCAGCAGGGGGCAGCCTTGACTGGCCCAACAGCATAGGTTCCAGGGTGTCAGAGGGTTCAGAAGGGGGAAGGGCTTGAAGAAGGGGCTGAGTGAGAAGGTGTGGCTGAGAGCCCAAGCGATTGACAAGGCGGCGCTTGTTGGCCAGTTCCCTTAGGCGATTATCAAGGTTGGTGGCCAGGAAGATTAGCTCATGTAACGAGGAGGGTTTATTTAATTGTGCCAACTCATCACGAAGGCTAGGGCTGACACTGCATGTGAAAATGCTACAAAGAGAGGTATCCTCCCATCCTACCTCAGCCGCAACAACCTGGAAATCCACTGTGTAGTCACCACGGACCTAGCCCCCTGCCGGAGATTGAGAAGGCAGGTGGTGAGAATGTTATCCCGGTCAGAGTGGTCAAACACCTGGGTGAATTCAGACACAAATTAGTCATAAGTGTAGTTTGGGTAATCAGGGCGATCCATAATAGCATGCGTCCATGCTAGGGCCCACACCTCCAGCAGGTTCACCCCATAGCTAATCTGGCTATGATTAGTGGGAAAATCCTCTGGCACTTGCTGGAAAACTAGGCTGCACTGAAGGAAGAACCCTCGAGCCTCGACCAGCCTACCACTGAAGCGGGTCAGTGTGGGAACTGGCGTTAAGCGAGGATGATAAGCCAATGGGAAGGATGGAGGCGGCGGGGTAGCCGACACCCTGGAACCGGCCTGGGAGGGCAAAGCTGCAGTAAGCTGGTTGAGCCGCGCATTTATTTGAGTTAGTCGATTCAAAATAACCTGTTGCTGATATGTAAGCTGATCTAATCATGATGTTTAATCTGTGTGTGGTAGCACCGTCTGCTGGGTCTGACTGACGGAGACGTACTGAAATGATTTAGTAATAGACCCAGAAGCAGACTACAGACTTGGTTATAACTGCAATGATCTTTATTGAGAGTGAGTGTGTATGAGTGTGTGTGAGTGCAGAGCGGGAGGAGTCTGGCAACCCTGCAAAGAAGAGAGAGAAAGAGTCGTGAGTAATTTGTAGCACACAGCGGGACAATGAGGAGCTGATAATAATCTTACGGAGCATGGAGCGGCTCGGATGAAACAACCCATGGCCACGTTCTCTCCAGGTTGCTGTGGTCCCATGAAGGTGAAGAGGTGCTGGTGCAGGTACGTACAGGGCTCAGTGCTGGAGGGAATTCTTCAGCCGAGGGAAGAAGGGAAAAGTTCAGTCTGATGATAAAGTGCACTTACAGGATGCTGGCGGGAATGAGGAGACTCTGGCTCCGGGGAATGGTCCAGGTCCACCACGAAGAGAGGTGCCGGTCCTCCAGGGAGAAGGTCCACCTGTGCACAGGTTAATCCGAGACAAGCAGAGGTACGATGTAGGGGGTAAGGTACAGACTGAAAGGTAGCTTACTGTGTACCAAGTCTGAGACGGGATTCAAAGCTGGAGATGAGAAGAGTGGCATAAACGTAGAGGAGCTCTCTGATCTGCATGTGAGCGTAGACATCTCCGTGCAGGAGTGGAGGGCCCCACTCCATTTAAAGGCTGCTAATTAAGGAGCGCAGGTGTGGATGAAACCGCAGCTGTGGAAAATAATCAATGAGAGGAGAGAGAAAAACCTCACATGGCTTGGATCACCACAGTTTTAAAGCTAATTGAATAATTATTTTATGTCAATATGTGTGTTTTAAATGAAAAAATATGAATGCATGAATTTCTCATTCTGCTCATACAGAGTTTTAATGATGCCAGCACAAGGAGTTCTGTGTTTGTGGTCCCCAATCTTTTGATGACTGTCATGATGGATCACAAAATGCAATTCAAACTTAGCTATTAACTCCCTGAGTGGCACTGAATGTGCAGCAGAGTCAACAACTCAACAAACAATGAAGTACCTGACAAGCACACCATTTGCATAGTGCTGAGTTCTTGCAACATCTCATCTATATTTCCCAAGGACACTGCATGTTTTTCAGTCATATATTAGGTGCTGGTTATTATCTGACCAGAAAAAAAAGACACAATCATCTTCATTTGCAGTGAAATGAGAGAATGTTATGTGGCAATCATGTATGGCCTCTCTCATAAAGGATGTTTACATTTGCTTGTGAGGTGGATTTGTAATTAAGTAATAATTTCCTTGAAAGCATACAGGGAATAGAGTCAATCAAATATTTTAAGTTCTATTTTCTTTCATATACTGTAATCTAATTGGACTAGAACATGAAATAAGATGGAAAAACAAAAATGTAGCAACTCTAAAATGTATATAAGCAGCAATCTGGGGATGTCTGAATGAATGTGTGAATAATATGATTGCATTACAATCACACATTCTGTAAGATATTTACCTCTGCCAAGGAAGGAAGTAATGTTTTTGCCATCATTGGTTGGTTGGTTTGTTGGTTTGACTGTCTGTCTGTCAGCAACACTGCTCCAAAAGTTATGAACGGATTTTGACGAAATTTTCAGGAAAGGTGTGTAATGGCACGGGGAACAGATAATTACACTTTGGTGGTGATCTGGATCACAATTTGGAGCCAGGAATTTCTGGGAAAGCATTTTATATATTAATATGGCGCTTTTCATGTACTGCCCCTTTAAGACGTGTCCACTGAGTTACGTGTGTGGTCATGCCATAGGGCCTCGCACCTCCACAACCTGGAAGCCAAACACTGCAGAAAAAGTAAAACGGCTTGGAACGAAAAGGAATGTGGTCTCCATCCACATAGTATGTGATGATAGACATTATGTCATCTGAAGATGCCAAGAAAAAGCAAGCAAAGTGTGCGGTTTAAGACGGGGTTTGGAGTGCATGCAGACGTAACTCCAGCTGGCAGACAAGGATATGAACCACATGACCCAAAGGGTATGTAAACACAGTAAACTTCAGCACTGGACAATGTTTAATTTTTTTTGTTTGTGAAGTCACAATAGGCCTGTTCTATTATGCTCATTTACTATGCACCGCAGTAATGTGATACTGCACTGTTGGTTATATTGCTTAATAATTATGAACCTTGTCAGTAAACTGTAAGGGAGAAGAAAGGAGGGGAAAAAAACGACCTGAAAGATTCAATAAACCATGATGCTGATTTAAGGTGGAATTGCCCAGCCCCAATGTATGGTCGATTCAGTTATGTCAGTCTTGTTATTATTATTATTATTATTATTATTATTATTATTATGTCGTCATATAATGTAGTCTTATTGTTTTTGCTGCTGTTTCTTTGTCTATTAGCAGGATCATGCAAAAACTCCTAAATGGATTCAGAGGGGAGGACAAAGGGAGGAAGGGATGGAGCCTTGGCGGAGGTATGCACTCTCTAAGTGCCCTCTAGTTATAGATATGAAATGTTATGAGTGACAATGATCTCAGTTAGATAAAACATGTGTACAAATCTAAATTTTAAAATTAATATATAAAGCAGATATACATTTGAAATTGAAATAACCAATACTATTAAAACATAGCAACTGAAAAAGGTACACCCCACCCAACACCCTAAATCTGACATACAGTACATACATATCTGATAGATACACAGAATCCTCCATGCACAATCTTTCACATTCTGTCAGTCCCAACTTTTTTCCAAGATTCAATATTTTCATATACTATATGTCAACTTCTGTTACATCTATTATGCTACCCTATGCGGTAGTGTTTCATCTTTTTTTTTAACTGAAGTACAAAATAATATCCCAATACGCAACTGACAGCCCATGAAGAACAAAAACAGCTGCATGGATGATTTTGCCCTTTACACCCCAAAATCCCTTCAAGTACACTTTCATCTGGTGCCTGATTTCTTCTGCACGTCAAAGGTTTGCATGTGTTGAATATTATATTGGGAGACAAACTCTCATCCAATGGAAGGAAAAGCCAGGAACGTCAAAAACAAAAGGCTCACATGGCTGGCTGATCATCATGGGTCAGCGGGTTTGTAATAATCAGTTATACACTTGCACTTCAGATGCATTCATGTGCAAAGAGTGAGCAGTGAAAAGTCAGCAGGAGTTGTCAAAATATCCTGAATGTGAAGAGACACGAGATCTGTTGGATTTTGGAACAGGTCACAGGAAAACAGGAGATTACTACACCCACATACTATATATACACTGTATACACACAATAAAGATGAATCATCCCTTTATTAATTTGCATTTTCATTAACGTCTGCTCTGTTTTTATACATTCTTCAGCTGAATGTAATGTTTTCAGCCTATTTTAAGATTTAATGTACATCTATGGTAAAAGACGGAAGTAGATTTGGGGACTCTAAAGTGACACAAAACTACAGGAGGCTCATGGTGTACATTAAAAGGATGATTAAGCAGGGTATGCCTTAGGCTGGGCATAACTCCTGATTGACAAGTCACAACAACGAGTGTGAAATGTCTCTCCATGTTTCTCTGTGTTGTTTTTCAAAAATCTTTTAAGTATGAGTGTGTGTGTTTCTATGGTGAGCTGGCTAAATAATCTTTCAATAATCTTTCTGCGATCACCAAGATCTGTCAGGGATCTCTCAATGATCTTAGTGATCTCCACAGTTCTCAAAGTTTTGACTCATTCCAAAACAATCTAAATGATCACCAAAGGGAAGTGATTTGTCCACAAACTCTCAAAGAGCACTCAATGATCTCACCAGTCTTCCAATAATCTCCTAATGATCTCTCAACAATCTTTCAATGAACTCTATTAATCTTACATCAAACACTTTACACAGCATGGAGTTCGTTGAGAGATTGGGTCAATTTTTGATCTTTGGGATCGGTCCTTGTATGTTTTGGACTGAGTCAAATCTTTGAAGAAACTGTGGTGACTGTAGAGTTGACTGAAGATTATTGAGAAGTCCAAAAATGGCCAGCTCTCTCAACAATTTCAGCAATCTCTCAATGAGATCCACACATGTGTAAAGGGGGTGTCAGTGAGCCCTCGCTGATTTTTCAGCCATCTCTACTTTTGGGGTGGAAAAATTTGGTGTTCATTAAAAGATCATTGAGCGATCATTGGAAGATCAATAAGATCATTGAGATCATTGATTTCCCCTTGGAAAATCATTGAGAGTTTGTTGACAGATTGGTTTCCTTTGGTGATCATTGAGAAATTGTTCTGAACTGAGTCAAAACAAACTCTCAACTGTTACAATTGTGGAGATCACTGGAAGATCACTGGAAGATCACGCAAAGATCGTTGAAAGATCTGGCCATTTTTTTCATCTTTCAGTGATCTCTCAACAATCTTTACCCCTATGAAAAGGGGGTAGAAGAGCACTAGAAACCTTTCAGATATATATACATCTCTATCAGTTATAATATGTGCTGGTAAAATGACCATACAGTGCTTTCCTGTTGGAAGACAGTACCAGTAAGAGGCAGTGACTAGTGCTGAATAAGACATTTTGTTGTGTGTTAGAGCAGGGAGAGAGGAGAGGACCCAAAGGTGCAGGCAGTATCCAGTTCACAAGTATTTATTAATAATAGGAAACAAAGCACGGCTTGGTGGCCGGAACCTACAACACCTAGACTTAAGCATTGAGAAGCAAACAGCAAACAGAAGGCTAAGGATAACTGTGAATAAATAACCACAGGAGAACCAAGGAGCCAGGGAAATATAGGATTCTCTTCCTTCTCTCAAAAAACGGCTGTAAAACAGTTGTGTAACGTACCAACATTTAAAGAACAAGTGTGTACACAAGCCCACTGCTAAAGAAATTGAAGCAGTTAGTCACTTCCAATCAGTGAGGTGTGGTAAAACTATGTCAGTCGTGGGCACAATCCAGCTCCCATACACAGAGGTGAACTGTCAGATACTGCACTAATTCTACGCTATATACACTACCGTTCAAAAGTTTGGGGTCACTTAGAAATTTCCTTATTTTTGAAAGAAAAACACTTTTTTTCAATGAAGATAACTTTAAACTAATCAGAAATACACTCTATACATTGCTAATGTGGTAAATGACTATTCTAGCTGCAAATGTCTGGTTTTTGGTGCAATATCTACATAGGTGTATAGAGGCCCATTTCCAGCAACTATCACTCCAGTGTTCTATTGGTACAATGTGTTTGCTCATTGCGTCAGAAGGCTAATGGATGATTAGAAAACCCTTGTGCAATCATGTTAGGTCTGCAATGCTGTAATTGCTGCAAATGGAGGATTCTTTGACGAAAGCAAAGTTTGAAGGAAAAAATTATTATTTCAAATACAAATCATTATTTCTAACCTTGTCAATGTCTTGACTTTATTTTCTATTCATTTTACAACTCATGGTGGTAAATAAAAGTGTGACTTTTCATGGACAACACAAAATTGTCTGAGGTGACCCCAAACTTTTGAACGGTAGTGTATACACACACACACACACACACACACACACACACACACACACACACACACACACACACACACACATATATATATATACATATATATATATATATATATATATATATATATATATATATATATATATATATATATATATGCTAATAGTGTGGCTGGAGTACAGCATGGAGATATATGACATTCCCAAGTTATTCAATGAATAAAAAGTGGATTATGTGTCATGTAACATTGTATAATTGTAAAAGTGAACCTGTGATGAGATGGGTCACTGCGTGGACGAGTGTGAGTACAAGCCCTTGAAAGGTCTGAAAGTATGATTCCCCCCCCCCCCCCCTGCAAAGATTTGTCAAGGCAGCATTGATCCTGGGAAGGGTGACATGCACACCATGCTGAAACAAGCATCTCCTCAGCCCTGAGCGGCAACACCAATATTTCATCCTGATCTCTTTCCAATAGGTGGAGCCAACCACAAGCATGGACACACCTGATTTACTACTACTTAAAAATGTAATTATAAGTCCTGACAGAAAAATCCCTCACCACATCACTTTGTTGGTGGCATGTGTTATGGAAAAGAATTTGTCCTAGATTGTACAATTATTGATTTCCTTTTATTAATGCCCCCCTTCCATCCACCCACCCCCGTTAAAGATGTCACATTGATTATCGTGCGTGTAATCAGCAGTCTTGGCGGGGTGATTAGTAAGGACAAACCTCAATCGTTTGCTGCACCACTGTCTTCATTATTTTAGTGCATCACTGAAGAGCTCCCACAAACAAGGCAAGTTTGTGCACACGAGTTGTTATAATGATGCGGCCTAGCTTATCGAATGCCGTCACTGTGGTGTCATTACAGTTACAGCTCCTGTGAATCCTGGATATAAACCACTGTCCCTTACCAAATGCTTCCTAATGAAGTTTGCTGCATTTCTGCATTTCCAAGAGCAAAGTGATACATAAATACCAACTGAGCAGGAAAGCCTTGCATATTATTAATTATTTTATCCTCTATTGATCCTCGACGGCACATAAGGCTGCAATGGTGTTTCTCCACCTCTCCCAGTCATCTGCCATCACATGAACCTGTAACCATGAATAACCCGCCTCTTCCAGCTCTGTAGTAACAGTCCTTCGCCATGTTGTTCTTGGGTGTCCAGGTCTGCACTTTCCTTGAGGCTTCCAGTGGAAAGCTATCCGCGGGATGTGATCATGGTTCATTCGGAGTGCATGGCCTAACCACTTGAGTCTTCTTTTGATCCCTTGGATGATGCTGTTGCATTTGGTCTTTTTGTACAGCGCCTCATTAGTGATCTTGTTTGGCCAAAAGATTTGACAGATCCTTCTCAGGGAGTTGTTGTGAAATGCAACAACTCTCTGAATGTCTCTCTTAACAATACTCCAACATTCAGATCCATACAGTAACACGGTCTTAACTTTGCTATTGCATATCTTTACCTTGGTTCTGACTGAGTACTGTTTGGACTTCCAAATGTTTTTGAGTGTGGAAAAGGTGTTTTGAGCTTTGGCCATTCTGGCTCTAATGTCTTTGCTGATACCTTGGTCTTTGCTTATGGTGCTACCCAGGTAGACAAAGCCATCCATGTCCTCAAGCTGTTAATGTTTGACTGTGATTTGCGCTGGTTTTGGAGTGTTGATAAACATGACATTAGTCTTGGTGGAACTGATGTATAGGCCAAGCCGTTTGGCATATCTGTCTAGCCTGTCAGTCTTGTCCTATAGGCCATGTTGGTTTTGGGATGCCAGGACCAAATCGTCTGCAAAATCAAGGTCTTCTAGTTGTGTTGTTTGCATCCACTGCATGCCTCTTGGTTTGTCAGCTGTTATTAACCTCATTATCCAGTCAGTCGTGACTAAGAATACTATGGGAGAAAATATACAATGTTGACTGGCTCCTGATTCTACAGGAAATGCTTCAGATAGGGTGCTGTTCATTATTATACTACATACAAGGTTGTAGAATCTGCTAATCAGCGTAATGATCTCCTGGGAGACTCCATAGTGCCATAGTATTTTCCAGAGGCTTTCCCTGTGTACACTGTGAAACACCTTGAAATCTACAAAATTTGTATTTCCATTCTATGCACTGTTCAATGATATTACGAAAGGTGAAGATCTGATCAATGCATCCACGTCCATTCCTGAAGCCTGCTTGCTCTTCACCAAGTTTGGTGTCAATTTCTTTATCCATTCTTTTCAGCAGGGCTCAACAGAATACTTTGCTTGGAAGAGAGCAAGGTGATGCCCCTCCAATTATCACAGTTGCTGAGATCTCCTTTCTTTGGCAACTTCACAGTGAGGCCTTTGATCAAATCCGCTGGTATACTTTCTGTCTCCCAGATGGTCTTGAAGAGTATGGCAAGTACTTTGATGGATGTCTCTACATCAGCAGTCAAGAGTTCTGCATGGACTGAGTCAATGCCAGGGGCCTTTCCATGTTTCATAGCCTTGATGGATGACGTGACCTCATCCTGTGTTGGAATGCTAGTATCTATATGGAGATTTTCCTCAGCCATTGGGGGATCTGCTGGTTCGTCAGGCTCAGGATGATTAAGGACTTATTATAGGTGTTGAACCCAACGCTCTGCTTGCTGTCTTTCAGTAGTGATTACATTACCATTCTTGTCTTTCACATGGGCTTCTTCCCCTCTGCCATCAGACTGCTGAACACTAAGTGACTTATTAGACTCTCGTGCACTACGTACAGCAGCTCAACCCGTCTCATGACAATTATCACTGTTTTCTTTTGCACTACCGTCTGCACTATGTGGAACTCCACAATATCTGCTACTTGTTAAAATATTTAATAATTGCATAGATTAGTATTACTCATTCATATTTTACATTTTATTGCATGCATAGTTTTTTATTTTAAAAATGTTTAATGTTTAATGTTGCAGCATTGCACCGAGACAAATTCCTAGTTTGTGTACTACATGAACAATGGCGATAAATCTCATTCTGATTCTGATTCTGATTCTGGCTAGTTTGTTTGAATTTTGTCCACACAGCTGCTTGGTGATTTTGTAGACCATGCTTATTTCTCCCCTGGCAGTAACTTGTTCTGCTTCTGAGGCAAGACTTTCAATGAACGCTCCTTTGTCAGCTCTTGCATTGTACTTCACCTCTCTGTTCTTGTCCCTGTACTGTTCAAGGGTTTGCTTTTTATCCTTTGGGTTCTGGTGTTCAGCAGCATTTCCTTCAGATTCTACTTCTCTTCTATCTTCTGCCAAGTTCCAGATCTTATCCATTCTTCATTTTTCTTCATTCTAAAACCAATAGTCTTTTCTGCTGTCCAGGAGTATGTAGTCTTGATCTTGTCCCATTTCAGATCAATGTCCTCTTTTTCATCTATGGTAAGTGCCAGGAAACAGTTCTGTAATTCCAGAATGAAGTTCTGTTTCACCTCAGGTCTTTTGAGATTAGCAATGTCAAGATGTTTTCTGCTTCCATTCTCAGCTGGTACCTTTCTGAGCTTGAGTCTCAATTTAGCAGTCAGTAGATGGTGGTACATCAGCTCCTCTCTTGACTCTCACGTCAAGTAATGATCTTCGCCACTTGCTGTTGACTATGATATGGTCAATCTGATTGACTGTTCGACCATTTGGCGAGTTCCAGGTCAGCTTATGTATACATATACATATACATTTGTGAGGGAAAAGAGTACCTCCAATGACATAGTTATAACCAAGACAGAAGTTAACAAGTCTCTCTCCATTGTTGTAGCCCCGCATATAATAAGTTTTTAAACAACTGCTGTTTGCAATATCCAAACAAGGAATACAGTAACAAAAGTACAAATCGAGAATTTAAAGTATTAATGTAGGTTATGCATTTTTAATGAGACCAGAACTGATTTGAAACCAAATTTATCTGACAATTTGCGGGGGACAATCCTTCGCACAGTGTTTGCCATACAGTAAACAATACAACATTTTTTAAGTTGGATAATTTGTTCCATAGTGAACAAATGCCATCATCAATTTAGAAAAGGCTCCAGTGACATTCACAGTTTGTATTCATATTCCTTTTCTTAGGCCCAATGGATTGATATGCCTGATTAAGGCAGTTAAATAGGAATTTGTGGACAATTAGATTAAATGGTACTAATTGCCTCAATCATCACCACGCTATTTATTTTTTCCCCAGCACCATACATGGGAATTTATGCATCTTCTGTTAAGGATGCAACAGCACCATAAAATTGCCATTAGCCGTGTCTCTGAGACAGAGAATCGGTATTCTTTATCCTGATTGGTTTTACTTCTGTGGAGTCATCACAGCCTTTTTCTGCACCAAATGAACAGTTGATAGGGGTTCAGGTTCAGAAGTACTGAATTCACAATCATTTTTTTAACTGCTGAGTTTGAACAGTTATGCAATAAGAAATCCAGAATTTGCTTTATGGTCTTCCTTCAGTTTAACAAGAGTGGTGCTCATCAAACACTGTAAATCAAATAGTGCTTCTGCCTGCAGTTTTTTTTTTAATTCTGTAAAAATGAACTTGTATTTATGATATAGTAAGTGTAGGTGATCTTTGTTTAAGTCAAGGTAGGGCATGCAAGAAATTATATGCCACTGTCATATTTAGATGCCACTATTTGATTTGTCATCAAAGAAAGCTATTGCTGTTGTTAATGACATTTAAGAGGCTTCAGTGTGAGGACATTTTGGCTTAATTCTTTACTTTAAATTATAATTGAATTTGGATAAATGTTAACAACCCAAACAAGTGCTGTAAGATCATATTTTTCATATGCAGAAGTCTTAGTAACGTGTTGGTCTGTACGATGGCTTCAACACTCTACCCATAACTACACTATCTTGTGACCTTACAGTAAATGGCAACAACTCATCCAATTAATTCCTTCCTTAGAATACAACTATCAAAAGTCATGAAGTCACTACCTTTCATGTCTTTTCCCTGTTTCAAAAGCCATCAAATCGGAGTACAGCTGTGGCGTTCTCTACCAAAAGTAATGCTCCCATGTAGGCACCCAGGGTTTAGAACCCGCTCTTCCCTTTCGCTCCGGACTGTAACTTGAGAAAGAATGAAGTCACGGTCATCAAACTTGGTACATGGCTGAACTTCAGGATTGCATGTGTTGCTATGTTTTTGGGGTTACAAGATTAAAGGTCAAGGTCACAGGGTCACAAAAGGCCTCTTTTTCCAGCTGGACTGTAACTTGAGAAAGGATGAAGCTAAGGTCACCAAACTTGTTACATAGGTTGACCACGGGACAAGCACCTACGGCTATACTTCTGGGGTTAAAAGGTCAAACATGAAGGTCAGCAAAAGGCATGGGTCAGCACCTCTGAGTGCAACTCTAGTTCTTTTTCTTCTTTAGTTCTTTAAATGGTGTTACTCTTTCTTTCAGTTACAGGTGCAGTGCCTGGTGATAATCTGGTGTACCTGTGTGACTCTGGACTGAGTCTATAAAGAAGACTCAGTTCTCTGCTCACTCTCTCCCCCACACTACATGCAGACAGATTTTTTTTTGATTGGTCTACACTTTGGTTTGACTTTTCGTGTTGTGGTTCCTTATGTTGCAGACTTAGAGCCAGACGTAACAATGGATATTCATGGAACATTAGAATTACAGTAAGAATTATCATTTGCCAGTTAAACTGCTTGGCGAGGGACTATTTTTCAACAGATTACACTTTTCACCAGTCTCCATCTCAGTGCATTTTCACAATCACTAGAAGTCACAGTTTTCAAAACACAATAACAATGCATTATTACTGCTGCTAAAAATGCTTCATACAGTGCATCTGGAAAGTATTCACAGTGCTTCACTTTTTCCACATTTTGTTATGTTACAGCCTTATTCCAAAAGGGATTAAATTCCTTTTTTCCCTCAAAATTCGACACACAATACCCTATAATTACAAAGTGAAAAGGGTTCTTTTTTGGGGGAGATTTTGGCAAATTTATTAAAAATAAAAAAACTAAGAAATCACATGCACATAAGTATTCACAGCCTTTTCCATGAAGCTCAAACTTAAACTCAGGTGCGTCCTGTTTCCACTGATCATCCTTGAGATGTTTCTACAGCTTAATTGGAGTCCACCTGTGGTAAATTCAGTTGATTGGACATGATTTGGAAAGACACACACCTGACTATATAAGGTTCCACAGTTGGCAGTGCATGTCAGAGCACAAACCAAGCATGAAGTCAAATGAATTGTCTGTAGAACTCTGAGACAGGATTGACTCGAGGCGCAAATCTGGGGAAGGGTACAGAAAAATTTCTGCTGCTTTGAAAGTCCCAATGAACACAGTAGCCTCCATCATCCATAAATGGAAGAGGTTTGGAACCACCAGGACTCTTCCTAGAGCTGGCCAGCCATCTAAACTGAGAAATCAGGGAAAAGGGCCTTAGTCAGGGAGGTGACAAAGAGCCCAATGGTCACTCTGTCAGAGCTCCAGCGTTCCTCTGAGAACAGAGGAGAACCTTCAAGAAGGACAACCATCTCTGCAGCAATCCACCAATCAGACCTGTATGGTAAAGTGGCCAGACGGAAGTCACTCCTTAGTAAAAGGCACATGGCAGCCCGCCTGGAGTTTGCCAAAAGGCACCTGAAGGACTCTCAGAGCATGAGAAACAAAATTCTCTGGTCTGATGAGACAAAGATTGAACTCTTTAGCCTGAATGCCAGGAGTCATGTTTGGAGGAAACCAGGCACCGTTCATAACCATGCCAGTGGTGGTGGCAGCATCATGCTGTGGGGATGTTTTTCAGTGGCAGGAACAGGAAGAGTAGTCAGGATAGAGGGAAAGCTGAATGCAGCGATGTACAGAGACATCCTGGATGAAAACCTGCTCCAGAGTGCTCTTGACCTCAGACTGGGGCGACGGTTCATCTTTCAGTAGGACAACAACCCTAAGCACACAGCCAAGATATCAAAGGAGTGGCTTCAGGACAACTCTGTGAATGTCCTTGAGTGGCCCAGCCAGAGCCCAGAGTTGAATCCAGTTGAACATCTTTGGAGAGATCTGAAAATGGCTGTGCACTGACGCTTCCCATCCAACCTGATGGAACTTGAGAGGTGCTGCAAAGAGGAATGGGTGAAACTGCCCAAAGATAGGTGTGCCAAGCTTGTGGCGTCATATTCAAAAAGACTTGAGGCTCTAATTGCTGCCAAAGGTGCATCAACAAAGTATTGAGCAAAGGCTGTGAATACTTATGTACATGCGATTTCTTAGTTTATTACCTCCGCCAGGCCGAAAGGCCAGGAGGAGGTAATGTTTTTGCCAGGGTTTGTCTGTGTGTTTGTCTGTGTGTTTGTCTGTTTGTCTGTCTGTCTGTTTGTCTGTTGGTTAGCAAGATAACGCAAAAACTTTTGGACGGATTTCAATGAAACTTTCAGGCGTTGTTGGAAATGGTACAAGGAAGAACTGATTAAATTTTGGGGATGATCCGCATCACCGTCTGCATACAGGAATTTTTTAAAGCATTTTTCCACACTGTGACATACGGCCATTTTCAACATGTGTGCAGGCGCAATGGAGGCCGCTGGGCGTCGTGTCTGACCAACACAAACTCCGCCTTCTTCAACGTTTTAGCCACAAAAGCATGCGGAAAACACTGCTGGCCTGGGCCCGCCAGCGTGCCTGTGCCAGCCATAGGCGCTGCGCACATTGCGCTGGTCGTCGTGTCTGACCAACACAAACTCCGCGTTCTTCAACGTTTTAGGCACAAAAGCACGTGGAAAACACTGCTGGCCCGGGCCCGCCAGCGTGCCTGTTTTTGCGCCACGCTGCAAAACCTGACACGGCCACCTGTCCGCCGCCCGATTATTTGCCACAAATTCCCCGCCCAGCTATAGGAGCTGCGTAAAAATGACCTCTCTGCCGGGGAAGATTCTAAATTCTGTTTTGCCGCGGAGCGCAACCCCAATATAATATAAAACCCACGGCAACCTGTCTAACCAATCTGCATCCGTCAGTGGAGGAGATGGACACACCAACACTTCAGTTTATTACCTCCGCCAAGGAGGCAATGCTTTTACTACCGTAAAACGGGGCTATAAGGGACGGCGGGGTAATATGGGACACTTTTCTAAATGTAATTCTGCTTTTTTAATTTTGCTTCCGCCTACATTTGATGAAGGATTCATGGATATTTGACAATAACAACACAACTCAGCGTCCTGCTCAAAATAAAAAAAGCAGAATTACATTTAAAACATTTCCCACAAAAGTGTCCCTTATTAACCCGCCGTCCCTTATAGCCCCGTTTTACACTACTGAACCACTAATCCTATCACTATCACATTGATTGTCATTCATTAATTGTCTGTTTATTGCACTGTCCATGTCAAATAAACAAATAATCATTGTGAATCCAATTGCTAGTCATATCTTTTCATGCTCAGGGAATCTGAAAACGTACACACAAACACTGTATGGGGGGAACTGTGCTGCTTGGCGGAGGTCTATGCTCTCCGAGTGCTTTTCTAGTTTTTAATAAGTTTGCAAAAATCTAAAAAAAAACAAAACCTTTTTTCACATTGTTATTATGGGGTATTGTGAGTAGAATTTCAAAGAAAAAAAATGAATTAATCCATTTGGAATCAGGCTGTAACATAACAAAATGTTGAAAAAGTGAAGTGCTGTGAATACTTTCTGAATGTACTGTATGGTCGTTTTTTGTTTGAGGACGGTCCCATAAATTTATAATGGTACATACAAGACAAATCAACCATAACAAAAACCTGAGATCTGAAGTATAAAGTACAGACTCTACTAGAAAACTTGATGATCTGGCATCAGTCTTGATGCAGTTTTGACATGCACTACCAATCAAAATGTTTTTTGCATCTGTGTTTCGCAAATGTGCTTTGAAATACCATGAAAACTGTTTAAGAACATTTAATGTTCTTGAGGTCATACGCAGTCACTAAACCCTCCAGACCACACACTAACTGAGCATCTACAGGAACATCCAACACCCCACACATGACATTAGAATCAGGGCAGCCCCTGTTACATGGACAATAGGGAGAGCATACAAATGACCACATTCATGCTTTTATTGCATCACACAGCTGCCCATTTCTTTACTTATTCCTTTTTTTTAATTGTTTATATTTTTTCCATACAAACGCACATACTTATTAAAGAGTACAAAAGTGCTTTAAGTTGTTTGTGTCAGTGTGTACAATAGAGGTAAGTGGTGTTATGCTAACAGTAACTACCATGCAGCACGCATTAACAATGCATGACTCTTGTCACATTTAACTTTGTGAGATGCATTTGGTGAGGGAGCATGTTGTAAATGTGTGTGGTACATTTCCAATGAACTCAGTCAGCCCATGCACAGAATTTCAGTCCTCCAGAGAGTCACTGACACACAGGCAGCACACTTGTGATTGCCGAGCATGACAACTTAATAAACCCACCTGGTGGTGATGAGGGCAACCTGACCCACTCTTTGATGAATCAAGTGCCTCTGCTTCTGCAGAGAGGATAAAGTTGGTATTCCCTCTGCCTACACTCCCAATTTTTACTTTACCTACACTGTCAGCATTTGAAATTACTTTCACTTTTTTTAATCCTCATCTTTTCATTTATCACTCATTTGATTTAGTTGTTTCCTTTTATTTCATCTCTAAAATATAAATGAAATACTTTGCAAGGGCGTCATGGTTCAGCAATTCTGTGGATTGCAGCTCCAAGTCCCATGGTACATCCTGTCTGTTATCACAGCAGACATTAATCCCCTGAATTTCAGGGTCTCAAACCTTGCCTTGGACAAATGAAAGAATAGATGATAAGGATGTCCTGCGAGAATGCTGCTTACTCTGGAGTCCTGCTTCACCCATTGCATTTTTTAACTCTGCTAAAGCAAATGTGTGCCTGAAGTGAAAAAAAAATGGTTTGCTGTGTGGCTATTTTCCTTTCAGGCTATCCCTGAACATTTGGTGGTCAAACATTGATGGGAATTATAGTTAAAGTAATGTTTAAAGTAAAGAGGGATGTAATAATTCATTAAAAAAAATGCCAAGTATACAGTGATGCAGTTCTAACATCCTGTATTGCAATGTCATTACCTCCCATCAAATCCCCTTCAATAACCTGTTATTACTGCAGGTGAGCTCTTAGCTTCCATTACAGAAGTTATTCATTCAGAGTAATTACAGGAACTCCACACATAGACATGCCCATCATGGAGTCAACCAGAGCAGAGAAATTGTCCCTCATTCACTAATGGTGCACAAATCTGGGCTTAAAGAGTTCCTATGAACATTTTAAGCACAGTTCTTTGATCCATCAATAGGTTCTTACTTAAATTTGCATGTTTTCATAGAAAAAACCCTTGTGTGAAGGTTTTGTGTGAGTTATGAGAATTTTTTATTGCGACTATTGAGGCTGTTAATCTTGATCAATCCATCCATCCATCTTCTACTGCCCAGTCCAGGTCATGGAGGCAGCAGTCTAAGCAGAGGAGCCTAGACAACGACTCCATTCACATAGCACCATGATCCTCATGATCCGTCCTGCAGGTAGTAAGCTGACTGGAAGGCAGACCCATGTGGCTTGCTAGATGGAGCAGTCACCAGGTGGCTGCTCTCAAGCCTTGGTAACTCCAAAATGTATTATTGTAACTTCTTCATGGGAGTCAGCTTCACCGCTCTTGGTCTGACCCTTCACCCAGGACCAGTTTGCCTTGGGAGACCTTATTAAGAGCAAAGTGCCCCTAGCTACATAGCTCCTGGGATCATTAGGACATGCAAACCTCTCCACCATGTAAGGTGGTGATTCACGGTAAGGGTTTTTTATTCTCATCCATTCATCTTCTTCCACTTAATCCTTTTCGGGTTGCGGGGGGGCTGGAGCCTATCCCAGCATCTTTTGGACGAGAGGCAGGGTACACCCTGGACAGATCGCCAGTCCATCGCAGGGCCAACCCAGAGAGACACACAACCATTCACTCTCACAGTCATACCTAAGGACAATTTAGAATCCCCAGTTTTGATGCCAGTTAACCTACCTTGCATGTTTTTGGCATGTGGGAGGAAACTGGAGAAATCCCGGGGTAAACCCACGCAGACACGAGGAGAACATGCAAACTCCACACAGATCACTGTTGGTCGGGGGCTGGGATCGAACCCAGGATCCCCCGGCCAAGGGTGAGTTGCTGTGCTGCCGCAGTGCTAACCACTCCGCCACCGGGCTGCCAGGCTTTGTGAATTTAAATTGATGGTTTAATTTATACAATGTTTTCACAGTATGTATTTCTTTACAATAAAAACATTATACTATTATGCACTCTTTTACTGGTCCAACCCAGTTCAGACTAAATAAATTAAGAATATTTCACCAATAATGTAAATTCACTAAAATAAGGCAGACAATAGTAACTTACAGGTATGTGTATATCTTTATGTCCTGCAAGGTCCCACTTATGCATGTCGATAGTTTCTCAGGTCTTGTCATGATTCCCCATGCGCTTTTACGCAGCTCACGGAGGAAGGAATTAAAACCCACATGCAGGAGATAGTTGTGCATATTTTAATGACAGGATGACATTCAACAGTTCAACATAACAGGTGAGTAATATGGGATACACAAGGATGTTCTCCAGGACGCTCTACAGAACAGGTGAGTAAGACACAGGGGAAAGTGTTCCGTAGCAGACAGGACTGCAGAGGAGGAATGGGAAAAGTGCCCGGGAAAGGAACCGCCAGACGGAGCTGGACAGCAGGGGCGAAACAGTCTGTACTCACGCAGGCTGGAACAGTCCGAGTAGATCCAAGTGATAATCCAGATGAAACACAAACAACCAGTTACAGATAATCAATGCCACCCAGTGTGATGCGGTACCGAAGAATAGGCAGGGCATCTAGAACATGAATGAGGGATAACAAACACTGAGGGAAACTACACAGTGTAGGACAATGATCCGACAATCTACTCCCGCAGACACAGGGTTTAAGTAATGCCAAACCTAATCAGGGGAGAGAGTGCCAGTGTATGTAATGAGAGTGTGAGTGTGGAAATGAGTGGGCAGGATAAAGTGGAAACAGGTGTGTGAATGGACGTCTGAGAACATGTGGGAGAGGAAGAGTGGGTGTGTATATGTGTGCAAGAATGTGCATGAGAGGAAATGTGTGTGTGTGTGTGTGTGTGTGTGTGTGTGTGTGTGTGTGTGTGTGTGTGTGTGTGTGTGTGTGTGCGCGCGCGCGTGCATGCACGCACGCGTGAGAGTGAAATCCACTAATAAGGCACAGCTGATAACACTGACAGGAGAGGGAGGTGTGGCTGAGCTGTCAGGGAGCTGAACGGACCCCAGAGGCTCCCTGAAAGTGCCTGATGGAAAATAGGAGGCAAAAAATACACAAAAGACCAAACAGCCACAGCGTCATCGAACTGGGTTGAAACATCAACCCCAGTTCATGACAGGTCTGTTATTCTTTGACATCACACTTTATTTTTAAAGTCAAATACAGTGGGGCAAAAAAGTATTTAGTCAGCCACCAATTGTGCAAGTTCTCCCACTTAAAAGATGTGAGAGGTCTCCAATTTTCATCATAGGTATACCTCAACTATGAGAGACAAAATGAGAAAAAAAAATTCAGAAAATCACATTGAAGGATTTTTAATGAATTAATTGGTAAATTCCTTGGTAAAATAAGTATTTGGTCACCTACAAACAAGCAAGATTTCTGGCTCTCACAGACCTGTAACTTCTTCTTTAAGAGGCTCCTCTGTCCTCCACTCGTTACCTGTATTAATGGCACCTGTTTGAACTCATTATCAGTATAAAAGACACCTGTCCACAACCTCAAACAGTCAGACTCCAAACTCCACAATGGCCAAGACCAAAGAGCTGTCAAAGGACACCAGAAACAAAATTGTAGACCTGCACCAGGCTGGGAAGACTGAATCTGCAATAGGTAAGCAGCTTGGTGTGAAGAAATCAATTGTGGGAGCAATTATTAGAAAATGGAAGACATACAAGACCACTGATAATCTCCCCCGATCTGGGGCTCCATGCAAGATCTCACCCCGTGAGGTCAAAATGATCACGAGAACGGTGAGCAAAAATCCCAGAACCACACGGGGGGACCTAGTGAATGATCTGCAGACAGCTGGGACCAAAGTAACAAAGGCTACATCAATAACACACTACGCCACCAGGGACTCAAATCCTGCAGTGCCAGACGTGTCCCCCTGCTTAAGCCAGTACATGTCCAGGCCTGTCTGAAGTTTGCTAGAGAGCATTTGGATGATCCAGAAGAGGACTGGGAGAATGTCATATGGTCAGATGAAACCAAAATAAAACTTTTTGGTAAAAACTCAACTTGTCGTGTTTGGAGGAGAAAGAACACCATACCTACTGTGAAGCATGGGGGTGAAAACATCATACTTTGGGGCTGTTTTTCTGCAAAGGGACCAGGACGACTGATCCGTGTAAAGGAAAGAATGAATGGGGCCATGTATCGTGAGATTTTGAGTGAAAACCTCCTTCCATCAGCAAGGGCATTGAAGATGAAACGTGGCTGGGTCTTTCAGCATGACAATGATCCCAAACACACTGCCCGGGCAACGAAGGAGTGGCTTCGTAAGAAGCATTTCAAGGTCCTGGAGTGGCCTAGCCAGTCTCCAGATCTCAACCCCATAGAAAATCTTTGGAGGGAGTTGAAAGTCTGTGTTGCCCAGCAACAGCCCCAAAACATCATTGCTCTAGAGGAGATCTGCATGGAGGAATGGGCCAAAATACCAGCAACAGTGTGTGAAAACCTTGTGAAGACTTACAGAAAACGTTTGACCTCTGTCATTGCCAACGAAGGGTATATAACAAAGTATTGAGATGAACTTTTGTTATTGACCAAATACTTATTTTACCGAGGAATTTACCAATTAATTCATTAAAAATCCTTCAATGTGATTTTTGGAATTTTTTTTTTCTCATTTTGTCTCTCATAGTTGAGGTATACCTATGATGAAAATTGGAGACCTCTCTCATCTTTTAAGTGGGAGAACTTGCACAATTGATGGCTGACTAAATACTTTTTTCCCCACTGTAAAGCCAAACTTCATTGTTTTCATTTAATTTTTATTTCAGTTTCTTTATTTCTATTCTCTTAAAAACTGTGATTCTCTACAACATCAACCCAACTTCATCACTTCCTCCATCAAAATGCTTCCTTATATGGAGAATTGTGGGTGTGTCATTTTGCAAATTTTCAATCAACAGGAACACAACTTTAAATTTAGAACAATTCTGATTCACTAACACCAAATGTTTTTACAAACAAAACTAGTCAGTGAGAACATTTCATGAACCAGACTGCGGTGTATGAACATTTCTATGCAAATACTAGTCGGCGAAGCCCGATACTGAAAGGTGATAGAGACAACATTCTGACCTCCTGGCCAGTATTTTTTTTTTTTTGTATATTTTATTAATCCCCAGAGGGAAATTCAAGGCATTCATGTGGATGGATGAGGCAGCCACGGTACAGCGCCATTCCCTTCACCATTCAAACCTATGGCCAATTTAGAGTCTCCAGTTAACATAACTTGCATGTTTTTGGCCTGTGGGAGGAAACCCACGCAGACACGGGGAGAACATGCAAACTCCATGCAGAAGGGTCACCGATGGTCAGGGGTGGGATCAATCCCATGACCTTCTTACTGTGCTGCCACAGTGCTAATGACTACACCACCGAGCTGTAAATGAAGCATGGGATGAAGTAGCAGTAAGTGTGTCTGAGGCATCATCCATCTGGAAGTTTTTAAAACACACTATCTACATTAAATAGCAATTGATAATGCACCACTGATATCTGACATGGTTTTTGCTGGTAAAAAGTGCAATGTAATTTTGCTGCTGTAAACTAGCAACACTCCAATGTTACCCAGGTGCACCCCTTTAAAAAGACATCACTCCTACAAGTGCAAAGTCTTTTGTTGTTTGTACAACGAGGGTGCAAAGTGTAAAAATGGACAATGTGCCACCAGAATTGACCAAAAAACAATGGTGGCGGGCACAAAGTGCAGCAGAAATTAGTGCTTTAGATTGTTGTAATAGATTGTTGTCTATGTTTTCAGACATTTTTCAGAGTTGCAAATTAGCTAATAGCTATACACTCTATGTGCAACACATCAGATTGATTGTCTTTGATTAATTGTCTATGTTTATTGCACTGTCCCTGTCAAATAAACTAATCTACTACTACTACTACTAGACATTAATCTTAAGAGGAGGGTGGTACTATTACTATAACATAGGGGAGCTGCCACCATTTGTAATCAGAAAGCAACAATTTCTATTAAACAGTGACACAACTGCAGTGATCAGTGGCGGATTTACCATTAGGCAAAGGTAGGCGACTGCCTTAGGCCCCGATCTACTAGGAGCCCCATAGTTTTTTTAAATGTTTAGCACATGATGTCCGACAAAATAAAGAAATGCCAGTATTTACATAAACGGCAAATCAAATCACAAACATAACGTCCTCCCCCCTTCTCCTCAGACTGTTGGACTCTTTCATGCTGTCTCTGAGGGTGCTTTCACACCTGCAGGCTTTAGTCTGTTTCAATCGAACTCAAGTTTGTTTTCTCCGTTAGTGCAGTTTATTTTGTCTGGTGAGAATACGGTAATCACACTCAAGTGCGTACCAAAACAACCGTACCGAGACCACCTGAAAGAGGTGGTCTTGGTTCGACTCAAATGGCAAACTCTGGTGTGGTCCTGCAGGTGAAAAAGTGACTGCACTAAAACAGGATCAGCGGCAAACAGTAAAACATTTTATGTCACTGTACATACCTGATAGATCTTTGAAAATATCTGTGGCTGAGCATTTCATGGTTCTGGGGGATTAACTCCTGGATCCTGGATATGAGTATAAACTCTCTGGTTGCAAAGCTTCTGGTAAAGGACAGAATGGGGTTACCTTAAATTGCATCTACCCCCAGGTCACCCTTGGGCAAGGTGTAGTACCTGTAAGCCTCCCTTGCTAGGGTACAGCTCCAATGCCTTGTGGAAAGACCTGACAGGCAAACCACAGTTTGTCAGGCTGGGCAGTGTCTTGTCTGAAGTGGTGGCTAGTGATACGGGAACGCCACAGGGGACTGTGCTCTCTCCTTTTCTTTTTACCTTATACACCACTGACTTTCAGTACAACACTGAGACATGCCACCTGCAAAAATTCTCTGATGTCTCAGCTGTTGTGGGGTGTATAAGAGGAGGAGAGGAGGGGGAGTACAGGGCACTGGTAGACAGATTTGTGGAGTGGACGGAACAGAATCACCTGAGGTTGAATGTCAGCAAGACCAGAGAGATGGTGATTGACTTCAGGAAGAGGAAGGCTCCTTCTCAGCCACTGCAGATTAGGGGGGATGATGTGGGAGTGGTTGAGGACTACAAATATCTGGGTGTCAGGATCAGCAGCAGGTTGGACTGGAGATCCAACACCGATGCTGCGCACAAGAAGGGGATGAGCAGACTCTACTTCCTGAGAAAGCTGAGATCCTTCAACGTGTGCAGCAGGATGCTGGAGCTTTTCTACCAGACTGTTGTCGCCAGCGCCATCTTCTTTGCTGCTGTCTGTTGGGGTAGCAGTATCAGGGCCAGAGATACCAACAGACTTGACAAGATTATCAAGAGGGCTGGCTCTGTAATTGGCCTCAGACCGGAGACCTTTGAGACAGTGATGGAGAGGAGAACACTAAATAAACTGCGATCCATCATGGACAATCCTGATCACCCCCTCCACCACACACTAGATAGACAGCGAAGCACTTTCTCCAGTAGACTACTACAGCTTCGTTGTCGAACAGCCAGGTACAGGAAATCTTTCCTGCCACATGCAATTTCACTGTACAATAACTCACTATGATGTTGTATTCTGGCATAGCTATGCTGCTACACTGCATCTTACAGACTAACTGGTACATCACTTTTCACTCTGCTCCTGATAGTCCTTCTTTGTGCAATGGGATGATTCATGTGTTTACACGGGTCATCATATATTAAGCTATGATGTACAGTATATAGGTTTTATAGTCGTATTAGTTTTTACTTTCCATGGGTAATCCCTTTGTCTGTCATGTGTGTGTTTCTGTTGTTTGGTTGTCAACTGTCATGCTGCTGTTACACTGTAATTTCCCAGTTTGGGATCAACAAAGTACATCTATCTATCTATCTATCTATCTATCTATCTATCTATCTATCTATCTATCTACTTAGTCAAAGGCTAAGGGACCATACCCTAAAAGAAAAGGTGCACTTGCTGGCGTACAGCAGATGGAGCTCGACAGCCTTGGCAGGCCATCCATCTAGGGAGTTGCTCACCCAAACAACCCACAAAGACTGCTTCGGAGGACCAGGCGGAGGAAATCTTTCTTTGATTCAATGGCTGTGAAGGTGATGCAGCAATGCACTGTGGAGTGCGAAGGGCGTGACAGAGCACACAAGATGTTATGGCCATCCACTGCAGCCGAAGAAGCCCCCACATGTAACGATCTTTTCGTGCCACTGGACCTGGACTTCTGAGGCTGAGAGAGTGGGATTGTCCCTGTGCAATGACTTTTCCACTACAATACCCTTCACGCACAGGTTACGTTGTGCACTACTCTTCTCTACTTCTCTATCCTTTATTCCCAAAGTCCTGCGGCAATGGGGGAATGGCGAAGCAACAGGTGGAGGTGACCACTGGCAGTTGCAGTCATGAACCTGCACGTAGGTGGCCGTGGACAAGTGGTCTCCCTTCTCTCTACCCAGGGCAGCAGAGAAGTTCGGCAGCATCCACGGCGACTGAGCAGCCCTCTTCAGGGACAGCACTGCTCACCCTAGTAAGGGAGGGGCCTAGAAAAGGTGGCCTAAAAATTGCCTGCCCTACATGCATCTGGCCAGCTAGCCACGGTTGGCAGATCATCCATAAATGCGGTCAAAATCATAGCAGAAAAAGAAAAAGCTCCCTATCGGAACATGGAACGTCCGTACACTTATGGACTGAGAGAACACTGCTAGACCCTAGAGGAGAACGGCATTATTTGCTAAGGAGCTGGCACACTACAACATCAACATCGCTGCCTTAAGTGAGACTAGGCTTGCAAAGGAAGGCTCTCTCACAGAACTTACCAGTGGCTATACCTTCTTCTGGAAAGGGAAGGCACAGGCAGAGGACAGAATATCATGGAGTTGGCCTTGCTGTCAAGACATGTCTGATGAAACAGCTCCCAGACTTACCCATTGGAATCAATGAAAGGCTTATGAAGCTGCACATACCCCTCAGCCACAAGTGCCACGCAACTATCATCAGTGCATATGCCCCGACCCTGACAAGCTCAGAGGAAACAATCGAGCAATTCTATACCAACCTCAGTTCTGCCCTGGGTGCCATCCCCGCCAGTGACAAGCTCATACTGCTCAGAGACTTCAATACCCGAACTGGTCCTGGCCACAGTAGGTGGGAGGGGATACTTGGCAGACACGGCATTGGCAAGATGAACAGTAATGGTCTTCTGTTGTTGAGCAAGTGTGCAGAATATGACCTTGTCATCACAAACACGGTATTCAGAATGGCAGACAAATACAAGACTACTTGGATGCACCCCAGATCCAGACAATGGCACTTGACTGATTATGTCATTGTCCATCAGCGAGATATCCAGGATGTTCTTGTCACCAGAGCCATGTGTGGAGCAGAATGCTGGACAGATCACAGACTTGTTTGCTCCACCCTGAAACTGAACATTTCTCCACACTATCCAAAGTGCCCGGAGTTTGTCCGCTCTACCTTCAACACAGCCAAAGTCCTGCAGCCTTTCCACCTGCGTAAGTTCCAGGACAGACTGGACGAGAAGCTGTCTACTGAGGGACCACTGACTGGAGACCCAACCCAGAAGTGGAACCAGTTCAGAGAAGTGGTGACAGAGACACTGAAGTCAGTGCTTGGCCCCAAGCGCCGGACCCATCAGGACTGGTTCGATGAGAACAACAGTGGCATTGAAGACCTACTTACGAAGAAAAACAGGGCATTCACAGAGTTGCAAAATGACCCAGGCTCCATCCCCAAGAGGGAGAGGTTTAAATCTTACCAGGCTCTAGCCCAAAGGGAGATCCGCAGGATGCATGACAAGTGGTGGAAGAAGAAAGCTGAGGAAGTTCAAAGCTTCGCTGACTCCAACAACTTGAAGCAGTTTTTCAACTCCACCAAGTCGGTCTTTGGTCCTTTGAAATCTGGTTCTGCCCCCTTGCTGTCAGCAGACAGATCCACTCTCATCAAGGACAAGGCTGCCATTAACACCAGATGGAAAGAACACTTCAGCCAACTTCTGAACCACCATTCTTCAGTTGATCAATCTTCACTGGACCAGATCCCTCAACAGCCAGCCATCAGAGAACTTGACAACCCTCCTTCCTTGATCGAAGTCAGGAAGGCTATCAAACAGATGAGCTGTGGCAAAGCATCTGGCAAGGACAGCATTCCCACAGAAGTGTACAAGGCACTTAGCGAAGAGGCTCTACAGGCATTTCATACTGTTCTAACCAGTATCTGGGAAGAGGAGGTAATGCCAGCAGACCTGCGTGACGCAATGATTGTCGCCCTGTACATAAACAAAGGCTCCCGAGCAGACTGTGGGAATTATAGAGGCATATCCTTCCTCTCCATTGCCAGAAAAATCCTCGCCCGTGTCATCCTGAACAGGCTGATCTCGACAGTCTCAGAAAAGAACCTTCCTGAGCCACAGTGTTTTCCGCCCTGATCGCAGGACTGTTGGCATGGTCTTTGCAGTGAGACAGATTCAGGAGAAATGCTTGGAGCAGAACATGAACCTCTACGCAGTCTTCAATGATCTAACGAAGGCATTCGACACTGTCAACAGAGACGCACTATGGAGCATTCTGGGAAAACTTGGCTGCCCAGTGAAGCTCACCATTCTCATCTAGCTGTTTCACGACAACATGACAGGAGATGTTCTGTCAGACGGTGAACCATCTGAGAAATTCAGCATCTCCAATGGCGTGAAACAGGGCTGCGTCCTCACACCTATATTGTTCAACCTCTTCTTCACGCAAGTGCTGTTGCGAGCTGTCAGAGACCTCAACTTGGGCATCTATATCAGATACCGTCTGGACGGATCACTGTCTGACCTGAAGCGTCTTACGGCAAAGTCCAAGATACTGGAGAGGCTCATAACAGAAGTCCTGTTTGCCGATGACTGTGCTCTGATGGCCCACGAGGAGAACCACCTACAGTTAATTGTCGATAAGTTCTCCGAAGCATCTAAGATGTCTGGCCTGACAATCAGCCTCAGCAAGACAGAAGTCCTCTTCCAGCTCACACCACGCAGTGCCCCCCAACAGCCAAGCATCACCATACATGGCATATTGCTGAAGAATGTTGACAACTTCAGGTACCTGGGCAGCACCATCTCATGCGATGGATCCCTAGACAGCAAAATATCAGCAAGGATGCAGAAAGCAAGGCAAGCATTTGGCAGACTGATTACCAAAGTCTTGTAGCACAAAGACATCCGTCTCTCCACCAAGTTCAAGGTGTATAGTGCTATGGTTCTATCATCACTGCTGTATGGCTGTGAGACGTGGACCCTGTACTGCAGATACATCAAACAGCTAGAACAGTTCCACACACGCTCTCTGCGGTCAATCATGTGGCTGCGTTGGCAGGACCGCATTACCAACCAAGAGGTCCTCAACCAAGCAGGCCTTACAAGCATCAAAGCCAAGATCCTCCCGGCCCAGCTTCAATGGTCTGGTCACATCATCTGCATGGATGAGTCCCGAATCCCCAGACAGCTCTTCTACGGAGAACTGGCACAGGGCAGTCATAATCAGGGTTGCCCAAAGAAGAGGTTCAAGGACAACCACAAGGCAAACCTCAAGTGGGCAGACCTCAAGCAGCAAGAGCTTGAGGCCACTGCAGCTGACAGAACTGCTTGGCGCACTGCGATAAGGAGGTCCGTATCAGCATTTGAAGATGACTGCCGCCGACGCCTTGCAGCAGCACATGATCGACGACACAGAACATCTTCCACCGTCCTAACAGCTGGCGTTCCATGCCCGACCTGCAATCGACTGTGTGCTTCGGACTTTGGCCTCCGAAGCCACATGCATGTCCACAGATGACTGCACAACATGTCATTCTCAGCTCCCGAGAGACTACCAAGAAGAACATGTTATTTCCCATCCTTAGCAGCGCTTCATTTTCAAACTGTACAATTTGCTGGAAGTGGTATATGCACATATGTAATAAACGATGGTGATAAAAAAAAAACCTGTAGATTACGCTACGATTTGTATTATTTTCTCCCCAGAAATGTATAAATACACAGTAGTCATCCTACTTCCTGTATTTACCTTTCCTGATCTCGCGGCAAAAAAAATCTGACCAATAAGAACAGAGAACGTTCTGACATAAGTCTCGCGGAATTTAACGTGACACAGTTTGGTCTGCTTGAATTTTTGCCTGAGTGAAAGGGGACCGAACAAAGGAGAAAATGATACAAAGTAACAAACTTGTCAACTGATTCAGAACAAATTAAATTAATTTAGGTGTGAAAACACCCTGAGACATGTGCATGCTCATATAGTTGGTCACATTATAAACAAACCGTACAGCATGTAGAATAGCGATAAAATGAAACAAAGTTATCCGAGCGGTGCAGAGAAATGGAAGACTAGTGATGGGATGCCAGGCTCTGGAGCTTCGAGGGTGCTCCAAGCTTATCCAGGAAATATTTGGCCAAGCATGTATCAAGGCATGTATTGCTGATGTATGTGTTGATGTCATACCACGTAACTGGATCAGGAAGCCACTCATGATTTTGCACACAGCATGAAATAAAGTGAGCAGCGATACACAATGGAAATCCCCATCCCTCATGTTTTGCGTTGTCAATGTTTGACTGTGTAAGGGACTTGTCACAGCATATTTTCAGATGGAGGCAACACCAAAAACATGGACTTCTCCCGTTTGGGAACAATTTGAGCGCATTTCTGCCATTGATGTATTTTCCACAAAGAGTGGATGTTTATTGTAACTGAGGTGATGGCTTGGCAGTAAAGCATGTGCTCTACAAGTGGGAGGCCTGGGTTTGAATCCCAGCTGTGTCATTGTTCTGGTTTTATTTTTATTTGCATGGTGAAGTGTCTGTTGTGTTTCAAAGAGCTTGGATTATTTTTATGCATCATAATGCTGAGGCACTATTGCCATTGTGCCCTGCATGAGAATAAGGCCAGAGTTCAATATATTGGGAAAGACAGTATAAGAATGTTGAAAATTTATTATTTCTTAATAAAAATGAATAAGTAGTACAAGCACACTAAGTAACACAGGCACACTCACTGTAGTCACCCCAGTTTTATTTCTTTTTCCCTTATGATCATTGATATTTCTTAAAAGGCAGCACATTTATTGAAATTGAAAAAATACACACTAAATCAATAATGCCCTTGTAAAAATCTGCATGCTGCATACTTTTCATCGACTGCATGGCCTAGTAGAGCAAATGAAGTTTCACGAGTTTTTGTTGATATGAACCATTTTCATGGAAAGGCTCAAGTGTTCAAGGAAGCCTTAGCTGGTTGTCACTAAGTGGTAGCCTATAGTTGAAATGTCTGTCTTGCATCTGGAAAGCTGGGGTTCAAGTCCCAGTGGGGTTATTCTTATAATTTGCAAGGTGAAGCGTCGTTTGTGTTTCAAAAAGCTTGGATACAACAATAACACATCATTATGCTGAGGCACTATTGTGCCCTGCATGACAATAAGGACAGAGATGAATGTACTGGGAAAGACAGTATAAGACTGTTGAAAAGTTATTATTTCTTAATAAAAATGGATAAGTAGCACAAGCACATTCACTGTAGTCACCTCAGTTTTATTATTTCTTTTTTCCCTTATGATCATTAATATTTCTTAAAAGAAATGAAAAAATACACAAACCAAGTACAGTGATCCCTCACTTATCGCGGTTAATGGGTTCCAGAACCGACCGTGAAAAGTGAAAAACCGCGAAGTAGCATCACCCCAATGACGTCATCCATAAACAATACGTACGTTCATTCTCTCACTCTCATATGATACGTGTGTGTGTGTGTACGTGTACATACATACGTAGATGTAAACAAAGTGTACATAAATATGTTTTTAGAACTCTTTTATTCTTATAACAAGATACGTAACTCAAGATGAAAATGATTTACTGCACAGGTTAATGAGAGCTTTACTGCTCCTCAGGTGACGCCTCATCGTGAGGTGCTGGAGGCGCAGGATCATCGAGGGCAGCTTCCGATAGAGCTGAAGCTGCAGGAGGCGCCGTAGTGCCTCGACGGGAAGACTATTTCGCACAAAATGGCACAAGAGAACAGCAAAAAGTTCCACGCGGCGAGACTAAGTAACACAAGCGATAAAAAGCAATGAATGCGGTCTTTCTTCCCTTCATGGGTGCTCGGCAGGGAGAGGAGGTGGGTGAGACGTCTCGGCCAATCAGCTTGCGGGGTGAAACGTCTCGGCCAATCAGCTTGCGAGATTTCCGAGCCCAGCCAACACGACAACAGCGAACAGAGAGTTGTGCTGCTCTCCGTGTTGACACCTGATGGTCTAATGTAGTCTCCCTGCCTTCTGCTAGCGCCCGCCCATTATTTCTCAATTTTGAATTTTTGATGAATATTTTTGAAAAATCCGCGATGCACTGAGGGCGCGAAAGGTGAAGCGCGAAGTAGCGAGGGATCACTGTACACCCTTGTAAAAATCTGCATGTTGTATACGTTTTGTCCACTAGATGGCCTAATAAAGAAAATGAAGTTTCACATGAGGCCTCGTCTATATGAGCCATTTTGATGAAAGGCCTCATGTCCTCCAGAAAGCCTCATCTGGCCATTACTAGGGAAGACCACAGAATTTTTTTTTTAATCAAAATAACCTTTCTCATTTCAACTAGGGAGGAGACTAACCCTCCCAAGGAGAAGTAGAGAGCAATGCTGTTTGTATGAGCACACTAATGCTAATGATGGGCACCTGTTGTTAATGAGGAGGCAGCAGTGACGTCGGTTACTGCTGACAGTAAAAGTAAATAACACAATTTTTTTTTACTATTTTTTCTAATTGCAAGATTTGCAGAGGCCAAGGCTTACAAGGTTAAATTTAAATATGACCATCTGTAGTCCCCAGGCATACACAGGATATCTGCAGCCTCACAGAAGATGAGATTACATGAGATTAAATATAGTTTGTTTGTTTTAAGATCCCCATTAGCACTTGTATAAAACATTGGCTATTCTTCCTGGGGTCTAACATACACACAACACTACACCCATTTACAGATAACCACAACAACAACAATATTAAAATAACAAAAAATAAACCAGCTCAATTTCATAAACAAAAATACAACTTAATATGATAGAAAACTTAAGCCCTAATAATTTTGAGTATCCATGAAAGAGTTCAACCACTGTCCTGTTTATCCTGTTCATTGTTGGAGCAACGGCCCAATGCTGTCTCTGAATGTTCCTTACCCTCTATAGCTTGTTGAATGGTGAAAGAATGTAAAACAAACTTGACCAACAAATAATCTTTAAATGATAATAAAGATTATCATGGACACTATGGAATGGTGGGTGGGACAGCACTGTGTATATCTGTGTTGTTTGAGGCTGGTTTTGATGTATGGACATCAATGTATGTTAGGATGGATGGGTGTTAATGTTGATTTGTAAAAAATACAGTAAATTGTTTACTTGGGGTCTTAAAGGTGGTAATTTGTATATAATTCACAAGGGTGTATTTATGGAAAAGAGGAGATGGAATTAAGTGTTCACTTCTTCCTTCTCCCTTTCAAACAGTGTATACTGTTACTTTATTGCATTTGTCATTTGTTTTGTTTTTGTTATACTTTTTTGTTCGAAATAAAGTATCTATCTATCTATCTATCTATCTATCTATCTATCTATAAAAGCACTGAAAAAGGGAAAGGAGAATACACTGGAGAGAAAGAGAGATGGGAGAAGAAGAGATTTACAAATTTTAAAGCAGATGCTTTTTTTTCATAGTTTAAAGCAATAACATTCAATGTAACGCCACAAGAAAAGCACAAGATTGTGGGAAAAAAAATTCCTATTAAACAGTGATTTGTAAATTAAGCAGAAACTTCTGCTATACAGAAAAGCTCTTTCATGCAACAGCAAATACAGACTAACACAATTAAGTGAGAATGAAGTAGCTACTCATAAATTTGTCATAAAAATAATCAACACTGTAGGCTACTCTTGCTGAGAACTTGAATAAAATGGATGAAAAAATAATTATCCATGACAACAGCTAAACTGCAATGAATGCATGTTAAAGAGTATAGATTTGGAAATTATGGCAGCACCTTCATTTGAAAACTCCCTAACTATAGCAGTCCCCAACTTGGTACCAAGCCCAGAGAAAAAAAGAAATAATTTATTCTGTTCCTCTGTATTGTCTATCAAAGTCTGTGTTTTTCTGAAAAACAATGCTGAATATTCTCTCTCTTTCCATGCCTGACTCCTACCTGTCTATCTGCTGCACATCTTGACACACACCTGTCTCATCAGATACTCATCTTTCCTTTACTGGGAGTTTTACTGGGAGGAGGGGCTCTCCTTTGGGGTTTGCTGGGGGCACACGTTGGTCCATGTCCAGACCGGAAATTCACAGCTTTAAAGCTCATTGACAAGATACAGTAATGATTTTACCTCTAAAGATGTATAAAATGTTACAACACTGGCTGTAGTGTTAGATTTGCTTGTTTGTTTGTGGTTTTACGACATCTCTCCTCGCGTGCGCTTCCACAACAGGGTGCTTTTCAGGCAGGTGGACTTTTTTCAACGCAAATCTGGCACTTCATACACGCGGTCAAGACAGAGATGTGGGGAGACGTCCACCAGTGGGCCAGGGGAGACGGAGGAAGGGACGTGTGGGAAAACTCGTGGGTGTTTTTTTTAATCACACACTCTTTTTTTGTTGATGTGTTCTGTTAATTCTCACTGTAAACACTGAAGTGAGTGTGGTGCAGCGATGCATTTGATCGGGTAGACAGCATTTAAGCACTACTCGGGGACAAATTTGATTGGTGAAATTGGTGGAATTTGACGAGGATTGGACAAAATTGCGGGGAAGTTGCGGTGGTTGGACAAAGTTGCAAGATCACTCAAAAGATGTGGCGATGTCCTGATTTCCTGGGAATGAGTGCGATCGCAATATCGCAAAATCCTGGAGGGACTGCTAAGTGTGAACAAACAGATCTTCCACGTGAATTGTTGTTTTATTTCATTTCAGTGAACCTGTAACCATGTTCCAAGGTTGTCATAGCCAGGAGCGGCACTGGGGTTAAGCTCCCAGTGCTCATAAAATGCTCCTTACGGCGTGCGTCTCGAAAAGCCTCTGACAACTAAGTCCAACTCCTAGCCTGCCCGTGTGGTTTAGTCTCTAAGCCCGGCGGAACTGCTTTTACTAATAGGAGAAGGGGCGAGGGCGGATCTCTGGCGCCTTAAAACCAGATGTTTCGGGTAGATGGTGGCTCGTCAACCTGGGAAGGTAGCCCATCTAGGGGAAGGTAAACCCTGATTTCAAACCTCCGCTGCCTTGTGGCACACCCGGTCACGGGACAGGCTTCGGGAGTCAACCCTGAGGAAAAATCCAGAGTCGGAGCCTCTAAGGCTGTTCTCTGTTGTGCTCAACATCGTTCTGGCAGCTCCTGCGACGGTGCTGGTGCCAAACTATAACAGCCCTGCTGTTCCTTTGGATTCATCAGTGACGTGGAGAGGGGGGACATGCTGCATGGGTAACATCTTGTCCTCCATATCTTCCTGCCCAGGCTTGAATCCTACCCACGCCCAGCACTGGAAGGTAGAACACCGGTGCGCATTGGCCTGTTCAGCCACAGGCGGTGCTGTTCCAGCAGAGTAGACGTTTAGGATTCTCTTCCATGGTCATCATAGACCGACGGAGGCCGACGAGGGAACCTGTAACCACGTAGCTATGATCTTCGGGACAAGAGCATTATACCAAATTAATCACACCTGTGGATGCACACCTTATATATACTCTTTGTATCCACCCATTCTTCCTCTTGCTATCCTCCTGATTGGTAAAAGCTTATACCAGTCTGTTTAACATTGTGTTTTTTTGCTGTTTGGGCTGCCTTACCCTGGGCACCCCATCGCTGTGTCATAAAATTGTTGTGTTTTCTGCTGAATGAGAGAAGGCGTGCAGCATGACATGCACTGTCCATACCTGCTTAGAGGTATGTAACATACACTTGCCTTCTTTTCAGCTGGAACTGTTAACGGTTTAGTAGCATGAGATGTGTACTACCCTTACCTGCTTAAGGTTTGTGATGTATTTTTGTGCCTTCTCTTCAGGCAGAAGAACTGTGTAACAGCATGCAATATGGTTTATCTGCTTGGGATATGTGATATATTTTGCCTTCATCAAGCAGGAATTGCTTAACAATTTAACAGCATGGTACAAGTTGCAGTTACTTCTGTATCGTTTTCTTTTTCTCGACTGACAGTCGTCTTCTTAAAAAAATTAAAAGACGTCTTCTTGTCTGGGTACTGAGCGCTCCTGTGCTTGGTGCACTCTCGCCACCTTTTGTGGGGGAGTGGTAATGCATACAGGAGGGAACTGAAATCTGATATTGCTATGTTGTCTTCTGACTTGTGTGCTTGTACCTCATGGAACTTTGGCCAGTTTATAATAATAATAATAATAACTGTCTTGTTTTCTCTCCTATTGTTCTCTTGGAGGAATAATGGCTTTTGCGGGGAGTGAGGAAGGGGGAATAGCTCGGACACTGGTATGCCACCAGTCCAAGGCTCCATCCCTGCAGGTCTAAGTGCTCCAGCTGGAACTGGGAAGGCCAGCAGGAAGCACAAGCGGGTTGAAGGAAGCCAGTCATGAGATCCAGCGGGTGGATTTCATGCAGAGCCAATTGGAGGAAGTGCGTAAGACCATTGAACATGTGGCTGCAAATGACCGTCACATTTGGGTATGCCACACCAGGCTCCTGTATGTGCCCTGAGACCACATCCTGATGCTCTGTCTCTCGTGGCCTCTGGTAACTTGGGTAAGACCATCAGCTCTGGCTGTGGTGCCACTGGGAGAGTGGATGTCTGTCTGAGGATGATGATGAAGTTGACGGTCACGCTCCGGTGGAGAAGACCTTCCTGAGCCCTACGATATATCTGTCAGGGCATGGCTCTCTGGGGCAAAATCAGCTGATGGGCCTCCTCTCCCATCTTCTCCGCCTAGGGCTTCGGCTTTGGACAGAGGTCCTGCAACCCAGAGGTGGGCTCCCTTGTCAGTTTATCCTGACTTTGAGGAGCATCTGCAGAAGTAGTGGCCATGTCTAAGGAGGCTGCTGCCCCTCGTTCTGGACTCAGTATTTTGAGTGGTGCTGCGGAGCAGGGCTTGGATGGTGCGTTGAAGGTGAATTTACCTTTGCACTACTGGCTGGAGCTCCCCCCACAGGCAGCAAGTCTATACGCCGCCCTAACGGCAAGTGTCGTGCCACCGATGGGTAAGTGGCTAGCGCCTACCAGTCTGTGGCTATGGCCTCTAGGCTGACAAATGCTAATACACTTCTTTTAGTGTATTTAGAAGGTCTGATAAGGGACCTAGAGTCAAAAGCGGAACTGACCTTCCACCAGAGTTGGTAGAGGTGGTGGACACTGTGATTCAAGGAGCTAGCTCACAGGCTACAGCACTTGGGAACTCCCTGGCCAGCTGACCATGGCCTGGTGGCATGTGTGGTTGAGTCAGTCTGGATTGGTGGATATGGACAAGGCTGCTGTTTTGGAGGCTGCGGTAGTGCCTGGTGAGGTCTTTGGGCCTGCAGCAGAAGCGATGTTGGATGAGGTGCAGAAGGTGAGACTGCACACGCAGTCCTTTCATCGGCCAGGACCATCCAGGTCGAGGGTCCGGAGACCTCTTGAAGGGGTGAGAACCCGCAGTGGCTTTGTTTCACAGAGCCAGGTTCCTTTCAGAGCTCGGGTCACCTGAGGCAGAGGGCCTCTTGGCAGCAGGTGCAGGTTCAGCAACACTCACATCCATGCTTTCAGGAGCATGTAGGCTGTTGTCCTGCCAAGCCCCGCCAGCGTCTCGCACGGTACGCTTCCCCTGGCGTCAACCTTCTCCGCAGTGCACCTCATGAGTTGGCATCGGTGCACCTCATGTCCATGGGTGATCAATGCACTGAAGTCTGGATACCACCTACAATTCAGATCTCATTCCCCAACTTCAAGGGGTTTTGGAAGCAAAAGTACGGAGGACACTCTTTCCGTGGTTGTGGGGAGCGAGGTCTCTGCCCTGCTGGGAAAGAATGTAATATGGTCTCTGTCTCCAGGAGAAGAGAAGCAAGGCTTTTTACACTGCCTATTCCTTGTCTCCAAGTGAACTGGTGCGTGATGCACAGAGCTACCAGAGGACTGACCACCCTACTGTAGCTTTCGCTACTTACAGTGGTTGTGTGGCCTAAGGTCAGAGAAATGGCGATAGGCACTGCCCTATACACTGTATGGTCTCCCACATGCTGTGGGAGGGAATTAACTAACTAAGCAAACCAGGGATCTCTGTCTGGTTTTGGACCTGAGGTGGTTGAGCAGGTATCTCAAGGTGCTCCCCTTGGCTGGTGCTCAGGCTGAGGACATTATTTAGGCCATAGGGCCAGGCGATTGGTTCACAACAATGGACCTTTGCGATGCTGATTTCCATATTCACATAAATCTGGCCATAAGAAGTTCCTCAGGGTTCCTTCAGGACAAGCCTTTGGTTACAATGTCCTGCCTTTCTGTTTGTCCCTATCCTCAGATGTTCACCAAGTGCATGGACGCTACACTCACCCCACTGCAGCAGAGGGACATTCAAGTTCAATTATCTGGACAATTGGCTGGTTTGTGCGCCGTCAGAAGCCATAGCAAGAAGCAATATGGAGACCATATTGTCTCACCTGGCGGCACTCAGGTTTCATTTAAATGCAGTGAAAGGCTGCCTTGTTCCAACCAGGGTTGTTGAGTGCTTGGGGCTCACCCTGGATTCAGTTGCCATGAGGGCATCCCTGACTCCTAACAGAAGACATACTATCAGGGAATGCATTGAGACCTGCATTTTACAAAGGACTGTATCAGTGCAGCAGTGCCTGAGGATCTTAGGTCTCTTTGCTGCAGCTGCCCAGGTGGTGCCACTGGGTCTTTTACGCACTCATCCCCTTTAACGGTGGTTCGCCTTCAGAAGGTGGTTTGCCCACACACAAAAGGAGGAGGCTAGTTCTTCCGAAGGAGCCTCATGATTCTCAGGTGGTGGAGACATTCCTCTACAGTCCAAGATGGTGTTCCCCTGGGCAAAAAGGGCTGCAGGGTGACCATCACAACTGACGCCTCCCTAACAGGCTGGGGTGCAGTCTGGGAGGCAGGTTTGTTCAGGGACATTGGGCTCCGGCTCAGCAGTTTTAGCATATAATCATCTCGAGATGGAGGCGACTGCGTCCACAGATAGTCAAGCATATCTGGCTTTGGTTGGCTAGGTGAAAGCAGTCCTGTTTGCAATGGCGGAGAACACCCACTGTGTTCTCCTGGCCTCGATTTGCGGTCTGCCAGGTCTACTAGGTGCAGATGCTCTAAATGTCGCCTGGCCTCCAGTGAAACTGTTTGCATTTCCACTACTGCTTCTTCTGCCAGCTTTCTTCGCAAAGGTGAGGCTACTGTCTGTTAAAGTAATTTGATGGCCCCAAGTTGGCCGCAAAGACCATGGATGGTGTAGATCCACGACATGTTGGAGGGCCATCCTTGGCCTCTCCCAGTCAGACAGGATGTGCTCTCACAGGGGCAGGGAAGGATTTGGCATCTGACTCCCCAGCTCCTCAGGCTTCATGTACGGCCCTTGAACGGGAGTGATTGTGTAACTTGGTTAGACAAGGAGATTACACACCGTGCAGGCTTCATGGCCCGTCTACCCAGTGTGAAGTGGAGAGTGTTCTGAACTGGTGTCAGATCAAGGGTGAGAATCCCTTGACATGTCACATCTCTGTCATCTTGTTTTTTCCTCGAGTACCTCTTTGCCAAGGTTGGGTGGAGTCAACTACTGGGGAACTACCTGGCCACAGTGTCAACTGCCCATGAAGAATGTATGGCTTGTCGCCTGGGGCGTATTCCTTGGCTAAGCAATTTTTGAGAGGCGTGAGATGAGCCTCACAGCTGTGTCTGTGTCAGTGTCCTTGCTGCCCACTTGAGGTTTCCAGACAGTCCTCAGGGCTCTGTGATTGCCCCCTTTTGAGCCATTCTCCATTGCTGACTTTCGTCTGATCTCTGGGAAGACTGCTTTCTCTTGGCGATTGTCTCAGCCAAGAGGGTCAGTGAATTGAATGTGGTCTCTGTGGACACAGCATGTCTTAGATTTGATGGTGATCGGGTGGCCCACCTGCGGCCCAACCCAGCTTTTCAACCCAAAGTGCTACTCGTTGGTTTGTTTTTCCGCCCTCTCGTGCTTCAAGCTTTCTACCCTCCCCACACACTTCTTCGGAGGCTGACAAGCTCCTTAGTTGTGCCGGTAGGGCCCTTTTAGGTTTATGCTGACCGTACGAGGTCTGTCTGCTCTTCAGACAAGCTTTTGTGTTCTATGGGGAGTCCACAATGAGCAGGCTTATCTTTAAGCAGCCCCTGTCCCATTGGATAGTCGACCTGATTACCTTCGCATATGTACAGGTTGGAGTGGAACCATCAGATAGGCTGGTGGCTTGCTCGCTCAACACTGGGATTGGCCACTATATGGGCATTGTTAGGGGTGCACTCTGGAGGATGTATGCACAGCCGCTGGCTGGGCTTCTTCCTCAATGTGCTACATTCTATAGGCTCAACCTGGCCTCATCAGTCGTCCCCTCATCTGTTCTGGGGGTCGCAGCAGGTTATTAAGTTGCATCTTAGTTTTCCCTCATGTGAGCCAGCATGTGTGCCTTGTGCTTAAAAGGTTTTATTTCAGCTCCGGTTACCTGGAGGAACCAGCTTAACTTTTGCACACTCAGTTAAGTACAATAAAGGAACCAAACTCATCTGATTGTGTTTGTGCTTAATGTCGTGACTGGGGCATTGTGCTCCTTCGGCCTGTGGATGATGCTACCTCCATTTTCCTCAGGACTCATTTGGTATACTGTTGCCACGTGGTTACAGGTTCACTGAAATGAAATAAAACGTAAGTTTACAGATGTAAACGTGGTTTTATGAATGAAAGTGAACCTGTAACCATTCATTGTCCTTCGTCGGTGGAGGCAGGCTCCTCCCATTTGTTAGAAAGAGGAAGAATGGGTGGATGCAAGGGGTATATATAAGGTGTGCATCCACAGGTGTGATTAATTTGGTATAATGCTCCTGTCCCGAGGATCATAGTCACGTGGTTATAGATTCTCTTTCATTCATAAAACCGTGTTTACATCCGGAAATGTACGTTGTTTTGTTTTGTTTTTTTTATAATAGACAGGAGTCTACATTCAGTTTGTTAAACTTCATTGTTTTTCTACAGATGTAATTCCTGATGCCTGAATGATATCATCATTTGAAGACTTCTGAGGGCAATAAGTTTCAGGTAGGTTTTCAATAAGGCCTGAAAAGAAAGTGTAGAACAAATAAAAAGTAGGGCCCCATTTCTGTCTTTGCCTTGGGCCCCACATGAACTAAGTCCACCCCTGGCATTGACTTGGTCCTTGCCAGTTTTCCATGGAGAATAACTTTAACTTTATTCTTTAAGTTGAAACAATGTGTACTTTCATGTTGACATTTTGAAGCCAGAAGGTGAACTTTTGTTTTTAAACTTTTCTAACTGCTGCTGCTTTAAAAATGTAAATTAACTAAACTTAAAAGTAAGCATCTTCGCTTTAAGTTTAATATTTGGAAATGTGTAAATTTGAGTTTAATATCCAAAATGTGTTGTGACAATTTGAATTGAGTAAAAGACATCAAATAAATAAGTTCACTTGACTTAAAGGGGTCATTGACTGAAAAATTGTGTTTTTGAGTTGCATCTATACTTCACGTGATTATCGAAAAAACATCAAAACACTCACTTCTCTTAAAAAAACACACAGCCTTTATCTCATTTGTCTTTCCAAGAAACATTTTTAACTCTTCCAGGTATTTTCCTGTACATCAAGAAATGGTAAAACGTCACTAAACGATAAATGTCACGTGCCTTGATACCCACCCGAGGGGCTACAAATGCAAATTAGCAGTATTGCTAAATCTGGCATACTTACGTTTGTATTAATGTTCATTAGTATGTAATGTCCCTTTCAAATAAACATTAAACTAAATTAAACCTGCTGCTCTATTATTAGCCAATCTAGCTGTCAACCATGTGGACAACAGTAAGATAATAAGTTAGCTTACCAAGTGTGATTTATATTATTTTCTTTAGATTTCAGTCACCCTAATAGACAGTACTGTTGCCACCACTAATCCACAGTCTATAATATACAGTATATTGTGCCATTCTGGCTTACAGGTGCATCTATCTACAGTTGTGCTCATAAATCCACATACAGTGCATCCAGAAAGAACCCACAGCGCTTCACCCCATCCACATCCCGCCATTCCACAGTCCCACTCGAGAATGGATCAAATTCATTTTCTTCCTCAAAATTCTGTCATTGCTGCCCCTTCAGGGGCAAAGAGACAAAAACCCAAACGCAGGATAGCGCTGTGTGTGTTTATTGAACAAAAAGTTTTAAACATAGCTCCAACGAGCAAACAGAAACAGTCAAACATGAAGTTCCTCAGGATGCCCTCCAGAACACAGGTGAGTAAAACACAGAAATAGTACCCAAGGCGCTTACAGGCAAAACTGCTAAGCGGGGGGAAACATGAGAAAAACCCAAAGCGCTGTCAGGCGAGACTGACAAGTGGGGGGAAACAGCACTCAAGGTGAATGACTGGACAAGCCAAGGAGGTAGACAATCCAATAATCCGGCAGTGAGAGATGAACAAAGAGCTGGTTAAATACACAAACTAATGACACGTTGAGTGGATGCACCTGAGCGAGGAGTGGGGAAAGTCATCACGGGAAAGAGGAATCAGCTGTGTGAACCCAAGTGGTGAGTGTGTGTGAATGTGTGTGAGCAGAGTGATAACAGGTGGTGTGTATGTGTGTGCGTGTGAGAGTGAGTGTGGGTGGCAAAGTGACTAGTAATTACATACAGCTGTCAAACAATGACAGGAGAGGGAGGCGTGGCTGCCAGCTGACAGGGGGCAGGGCAAACCCCGAAAGACTCCCTGGCAGCTGCCTGTCACAGAATACATGAAAACAAACAGAAACAGAAACTGGCAGATAACAGGCACCAAAAAATAAGATAAGAGAATAAATACAGCCAAAGAGCCATGAAGCTGGGTTTGGAAAAAGTCCAAACCCAGTTCATGATAAATTCCACACACAACACCCCACAATGATGTCAGGTTGGATGGGAAGTGTCAGTGCACAGCCATTTTCAGATCTCTCCAGAGATGTTCAGTTGGATTCAAGTCTGGGCTCTGGCTGGGCCACTCAAGGACATTCACAGAGTTGTCCTGAAGCCACTCCTTTGATATCTTGATTGTGTGCTTAGGGTTGTTGTCCTGCTGAAAGATGAACCGTTGCTCCAGTCCGTTGCTCCAGTCTGAGGTCAAGAGTGCTCTGGAGCAGATTTTCATTCAGGATGTCTCTATACATTGCTGCATTCATCTTTCCATCTATCCTGACTAGTCTCCCAGTTCCTACCAATGAAAAACATCCCCACGGCATGATGCTGCCACCACCATGCTTCACTGTAGGGATGGTATTGGCCTGGTGATAAGCGGTGCCTGGTTTCCTAAAAATATGACGCCTGGCATTCATGCCAGAGAGTTCAATCTTTGTCTCATCAGACCAAAGAATTTTGTTTCTCATGATCTGAGAGTCCTTCAGGTGCCTTTTGGCAAATTCCAGGCGGCCTGCCAAGTGCCTTTTACTAAGGAGTGCCTTACGTCGGGCCTCTCTACCATACAGGCCGTATGTCGAGGAAAAAAAAAATGTCTCCAAACCAACTGCAATGATGTTTGGGGTGGTGGTGGTGGGGGTAATAGTTTGCACATTTGCAGCTCAAGTAACTTAATTATCTAGTGACATCCTGATTTTGTATTGAAGTGGATTACTAACCTCAAATCTTAACAAATGCATTAAATGTAGGTTCTTGTGTATTATTAAAAAACAACAATCCCCAACTCGTTACAAGCATAACTTGGAGCTATCCCGGAGGATTTAACAAGTTGGTTGATTGATCGCTCCGAGGACGTGCTTCCAATTATTGTTAAAAGCCTAACTGGAACTATCCTGGGTGATTTAACCAGTTGGTTAACTGATCGCTCCCAGGACGAGCTTCCAATTATTATTATCTCAGCCTGGGATCACAAAGTCCATTTCGATCTTTAACTGCAAGGTGGACTGACCTCGTCATTTTCGCCCCTGGGGGGTAGACCACACCTCACAAGTCACTTCCACCCTTGGGCAAGGTAGACCTCATCGCATGCAATTATAAAATAAAAGCACATTTCGAAACAAATGCATCGCTATCTAAGAAATTTGGCAAACTGATTGTGATTTTAAGTGATTTTCATAATTCACTACCTCATTTGTAGTATTTGTGGATGGGTGCTTTAACCATTTATTATGAAAATGCATAAGGTGAGAAAGAAAACTTGAATAGCACGATCAATCTTCGTGTTCCTTGACCATGTTAATAGGGAGGTAGAAGCTCCCAGAAAATGTTTATCTTTAAAAGGTGCCAAAATAGGGCGAAAAAACTATTTTTTGTTAGTGGCAGCCGTAATTACAGGATTTCGTAACATACTAGTAACACGTGTATTCACAACAATGATAACGTTATCGTATTGTTTGACCATGTAATAAGGGAGGTAGAAACCATTTTGGTGAGGCTATGTCCAAGACTGGTAGTGATAGAGAAATAATGATTTTTGCACAATGGCGGACCTAATTTGCATATTTTCTTGTTCTATACAAATATGGGCATTCTGGAAATAGGTTCAATGTGACAACTGACCTTCATAACATGGGTGTAGAAGCCATAATTAAGGAGTTTTCTCAAACATTTAAAGAGATATAACAAAAAATGCATTTTCTGGTAATGGCGGCAATAATTTACATAAAATTAGCATAAAAAAGTCACGTGGGACATTTTACAAGCTTGGGAACAAGGCATTTCGTTAACAGCTTATCCAGAGCATTCCAGAAATGCTGGTTAAAAGTTGATTTCCGGGGGGTGCATGGGAACCCCTCCTAGCCACTAGACTACTATGCATGACACTGGCACACCAGTAGGCCAGAGCATTCTGGCCTAACTGGAGTCATCCTCCAGACCAGTTAGCATTTTTTTAACCAACTGCTTTGAAAATTTGACCCAGATTAAGGTATGTTTTACCATTAAACTTCCTTTAAGGACCGATGAAGTTTTGGTCATTATCCTGGGCCACCATGCATACAAATGGGCATGTCCTTCATCCAGTAAGACTTTTTTTCACATGATTTATTATACAAGATTTATTCTGATAATGTAGTGCTAGCCACTATTGTAGGATGTGGGTGGGCCTAGTAATCACAGATTCAAGGAGGGGGGAAACTGAAAAGATTTTGACACAAAACTGTAAGACAATGAAAGGTTTCGTTTGTAGAAAAAAAGGGCATAAGATACCATTTTAGACAATGTATATTTGTTTTTGTAAGGGACTTTTATCCACCAGAGTGCATCTTTAATAAATGTTAATGAGAGTATATTTTGTTTTTACATAAATATCATTTATGCAAATATAGGTTGAATAATAATGGTTAAGAAACCAGATGGAAGGGAAGCAAGGCTAAGAGCATTGGAGGTAGATTTAAACTGTTCTACCATGGTGTAGATAGGAAGAGAAATGGAACAGGAGTCATCGTGAAGGAAGAGTATGTGAAGAGTGTTCAGGATGTAAAGAGGGAGTCAGACAGAATCATGAGTTTGAAGCTAGAAGTCAAAGGTCTGATGTTGAATGTTGTCACTGCGTGTGTAGAGGTAAAGAGTGTTCCTGGGGGGAGAGAGAGGTGACTGGAGCAGACTTTAATGGACATGTAGGTGAAGGGAACAGAGGTGACGAGGAGGTCCTGGGTAGGTATGGTCTTAAGGAGAGAAATGTGGAAGGGCAGATGGTTGTGGATTTTGCTAAGAGGATAGAAATGGCTGTCTTGAACACATACTTCAAGAAGAGAGAGGAACATACGGTGATTTACAAGAGTGGAGGAAGGTGCACACAGGTGGACTACATCTTATGCAGAAGGAGAAATTTGAATGAGATAGGAGATAACAAGGTGGTGGCAGGGGAGAATGTAGCTAGATAGCATTGAATGGTAGTCTGTAGAATGACTTTGGAAAGCAAGACGAGGAAAACAGTGAAGGCAGAGCCAAAGATTAAGTAGGGGAAATTACAGAAGGAAGAAGGTTGCACAGAGTTTAGGAAGGAGTTGATACAGGCTCTGGGTAATAGGGAAGAATTACCAGATGACTGGGAAAGTACATCAAAAGTATTGAGGGAAACATGTAGAAAGGTATGTGGTGTATCCAGTGGACAGAGGAAGGAAGACAAGGAGACTTGGTGGTGGAATGAGGAAGTACACGAAGTATTCAAAGGAAGAGGTTAGCAAAGAAAAACTGGGATAGTCAGGGCAGGGCGATAAAGAAAGTAGACAGGAGTATATGGAATCTAGGCGCATGGCAAAGAGAGAGGTGGCAAAGGCAAAGAAAAAGACATATAGTGAGTTGTATGAGAGGCTGGATACTAAGGAAGGAGAAAAGGAGTTGTATCAATTGGCTAGACAGAGATCGAGCTGGAAAGGATGTACATCAGGTTAGGTTGATTAAGGACAGAAATGGTAATGTACTAACAAATGACGAGTGTGTTGAGAAGGTGGAAGGAGTACTTTGAAGAGCTGATGAATAAAAAAAAATGAGAGAGAGAGAGGAGGCTGGATGAAGGAAAAATGGTGAACAAGGAAGTCCCAAGGATTAGCAAGGTGGAAGTGAGGGCAGCTTTGAAGAGGATGAAGAATGGAAAGGCGGTTGGTCCAGATGACATACCTGTGGAGGTATCGAGGTGTTTTGGAGAGATGGCAGTGGACTTTTTAACCAGATTGTTTAATGCAATCTTGGAGAGTGACAGGATGCCTGAGGAGTGGAGAAGAAGTGTTTTGGTACTAATTTTCAAGAACAAAGGTGATGCTCAGAACTGCAGTAACTGCAGAGGCATAAAGCTGATCAGCCACACTATGAAAATATGGGAAAGAGTTGTTGAAGCCAGGTTAAGAGGAGAGGTGACAATCAGTGAGCAGTAGTATGGTTTCATCCCAAGAAAGAGTACTACAGATGCAATGTTTGCTTTAAGAGTGTTGATGGAGAAGTATAGAGAAAGTCAGAAGGAGTTGCATAGTGTCTTTGTGGATCTAGAGAAAGCATATGATAGGGTGCCAAGAGAGGAAGTGTGGTACTGTATGAAAATGTCAGGAGTGGCAGAGAAGTATGTGAGGGTGGTGCAGGACATGTATGAGGACAGCAAAACGGTGGTGAGGTGTGCTGTAGGAGTGATGGATGGATTCAAGGTGGGGGTGGGATTACATCAAGGATCGGCTCTGAGCTCCTTCTTGTTTGCTATGGTGATGGACAGGCTGACAGACGAGGTCAGGCAGGAGTCTCCATGGACCATGATGTTTGCAGACAACACTGTGATCTGTAGTAAGAGTAGGGAGCAGGTGGAAGAGAACCTGGAGAGGTGGAGGTATGCTCTGGAGAGAAGAGGAAGTAAAAAAAGTCAGTAGAAGCAAGATATAATACATGAGTGTGAATGAGAGGGAGGCAGGTGCAATGGTGAAGATGGAAGGAGTAGAGGTAGTGAAAGTAGATGAGCTTACGTAAATACCTGGGGTCAACCATCCAAAGCAATGAAAAATGCACAAGAGAGGTGAAGAAGAGAGTGCAGGCAGGGTGGAGTGGGTGGAGACGAGTGTGCGGGGTGATTTGTAACAGAAGGGTAGCAGCAAGAATGAAAGGGAAGATTTATAAGATGGTACTGAGATTTGCTATGATGTATGGTTTGGAGACAGTGGCATTGACAGAAAGACAGGAGGTGGTGCTGGAGATGGCAGAGTTGAAGATGCTAAGATTTTCAATGGGAGTGACTAGGAGGGACAGGAATAGAAATGAGTATATCAGAGGGACAGCGCAGGTTGTACAGTTTGGAGACAAAGTAAGAGAGGCAAGGCTGAGAAGGTTTGGACATGTTCAGGGGAGGGATAGTGGATATACTGGACAAAGGATGTTGAAGATGGGCTCCCAGGCAGGAGGAAAAGAGGAAGACCTCAGACAAGATTCATGGATGTAGTGAAGGAGGACATGGAGAGGGTTGGTGTTACAGAGGAAGATGCAAGGGATAGGGTGAGATGGAGGCAGATGATTCGCTGTGGAAACCCCTAAAGGGAGCAGCTGAAAGAAGAAGGAAATTGGTTAAGAAACAGCTTGTTAACAACCATCATGTAATGATGTGACAATTTGCCATCTGTTCATGCTGCTTAAAGTTAGCCATGTGTGAATCCCTTCATGCCTGGTTATAGCATGGAGGTAGCCAGAAGAAAAGTAAAGAACAACAGAGCTTATTCTCACAAAAAGATGTAATCATGATGGGGCGACCATGGGTTAACTGAAACTTAACTGGATGACCTGTAGCCATGAACTGTATTTTCAGCTATGAACTGTATTTTAAAGTATTTGCTATTTTCAATTTTACTATATCTACATTCTTACTGTCTCCATGTCCTTCTATACCAAGAACACCAAGCATATGCAATGTGGTGAAGAGGATGAAGATGTATGCATCGCTGATGACACCGAAGTGCCACCCTTTAGTGTTATGCTCGGTTCACTACCCAGTCAGCTCTGAGCATTGTGCCATGGTTCTTTTGTAATATGTTCATTCACTCTCATTTTAAATGCAAATGTGATGTAGCAATTTAAAAATTTTAGAAGATGGAAATTATGTAAAGTAAGATCACTACATCCACCTTGTTCTTAGCCCCATGATGCCTTGCATGAATTATGGGTGCAACTTCCAGTACTAGTTTAGAACATGTGGTTGTCACTGAAACGGGATGCTTTTCCTTGTAAAAAAAGAGAAAAAACCCAATGACTTTGGCATCAAAAATGCGGGAACATGGCCTTTTGCACCTCAGAAACAGTAATATAATTATACCACTTCCCACAACTATTGAGGGATGAGAAGATGACCTTAAAAAGTGGCCTCACAGACAGTAGTTTCATTAGTTAGCTCTGCTGCTAAGATGCTAACGCTGTAAACAAATAAAAGCTTTGAGATATCAATGTCTCCACTGCAATCAAGTCAGATGCATTTTGTTAAAAGATGTTGGACATAATCAGATTTACCTCAGAGCAGACGCAGAATCTAGTCAGAGCCACAAAGAACCACAACACTGTGCTTGGGTGTTTTAACATCGGGGGAAACACAGACAGCTGCAGCTATTTGTTTTACCCTGAAATTAAAATGCTCATGCTGCTGTCATGCCATGAATGCTTGTTATTTAACTTGACATGTACAGATATTTTCTGACAGTTGTTCAAAATTTTTATTGATCTATATTTAGTGATAATTTAAAAAATTAATGCATGCTGAAACTGCTAATATCAGGTCCATATCATTCCAAGGCAGTGCAACGAATGCAAAAAAAAAAAAAATTGATATCTTTCTTAAATCATTAAGCCTTAGGTAGCAAACTGTCACTATTTTTTATTTATGGTTTTACTTCATGCAGCCTTGTATCTGGTGATATACTGTATATGACGCATAAACATCAGATGTGTGACATTCAAAAAAGTGAAAGCATGCCTGGTGCTCTTGTGTCTGTCCCACCAACAGTCCTTTTTAGTTTTCAGTGCATGATCTGTGCATTGCCAGTGAGAAGCCTCCATTTATACAGTCTATGGCACAACCACAAACACCAGCAACAAGTACCAGAACTATGACAAAACATTCAAAAAATACAAAAACTACAAGTGCTGAAATTAGTTGCCATTTGAGTGCAAAACACATATGTGGACTATACATTAAAATGAACTTGAAAAACTTTTAAAAACGCTATTTTAAATGCCCCACTACTCCACTCTTGCTGACTGATATAAGACTACTTAAGTCAAAACCAAAAGTTGCCCCATAATCATTTCTTCAGCAGCGCCCTCAGGAATAAGGTGGACACCACCGTATTCATGTTTGATGGGTTGGTATGCCTGAGAATAGGGATGAAAGATGAAATGTCTGCTAAACTGACTAACATGTTGCTTTCTTCCAGGACTGAGGTGCTGTTAGAGTTCAGCTTCACTGGCTCAGTTTTTGTTTGTGACAGAGTGACAAAATCAATATCAACAGGTGACTAATGCAACTCACAGTGGCCTATGATTTACAGAACTGTTGATACCTTTTCAGTGTTGATCTAGTAAGGTGGCATGTCTAGTCATTCTACATAAGATAATAATATTATTCTTTGTTTTGTTTGTTTTTTTGTTTTGTTTTGGCCTGACAGCCCAATGTTTATATGAAGCCTGGGGATGTCTGATAATACTTTTTAAAATCACTGAACATCTAGACATCAGAGCATCTAGTATGCTTAACAGGGAGCACGAGTTTCAATGTGGAGAGGAAAAAAATAGCTTCTTTAACTTGTCATTTACTCTTCTCTGCTTACACTGCTGCCTAAATGACCGAGACTCCCACATATTCAAGGCCACCTTAATGAATGGGCTAGGCTGGGCTGAAGCCCAGGGACCTGCAAAAATCAGGAGCCTATCATGAGCCAATGAAAAAGATCATTGTTGTTAATTGGTCAAATTCTATGTCCATCACTTGATATTCATGTGTGGCTGCTGATTGGTCTAATTTACAAGTGCCTCACATGGGTACCATGTAACAATAGCCTATCAGAGGAATTCTTTGGACATGTGTCTATGGAAGCACCAGCGAGAGGTAAGAAGTAATTAGCTCAGTCAAAATGTCTGGAAAAAAGTTTGAAAGTGGTGCTCATAAACTTATTGAGAGGAAAAGAGCATAGGCAAAATAAATTGCTCAAAAAAATCCTGAAGCATAAAGGATTTTCCTAAGCTGAAGCATTGAGAGGAGGAGGCTGCTGCTGCACGGAGAAGACGGGTGGGCCATTAAAACACGCACCAGGAGGAGAAGGACAAAGGGAGAAGAAAGGCCGTGATTGCTTACATCAGACAGCCGTGCATGGGGCAGTGGACTCCAAACTTGGCAAAAAGTAGACTGGATCAAGCATGCATCTATAGAGTATGATGATATTTGTGAGCTGGGCTTAAAGGACATAATGAAGGATTTTTATTTTATTTTTTTATTTTTTTTTAAAGAAAGCCAGAAGAAAAATCATCTAAAAAGGTAAGACATGCTATTTACAGTGCTTTCCAGCCACCTGTGTATTGTTTGAATCAGGAATACTTCACTGATGTAAGTTTATGCCGAAGGCAGTATCTGTCACACTGTAAAAAGGGAAATAGTAAGATAAAATATCTTAATCAAGGCTTTATGTTTGTTTTTCCTCTCACAAGATAATTTTGAGAAGAATTTCTTTTTGTTGTGCAATTTTCTATAAGATTTTACTTGCTTAACGAAAGTTTTTACGTTTTAAACAATTTAATCTTACTTTGTTGGCAGATTTTTTTTTTCTTTTTTTGCTTATTTTAAGTAAAACTATCTGCAAACAGAGCAAGAAAATTTGACTGATCAAATTGCATAAAACAAGTTAAAACTATATGAAAGCATGTAAATGTTTCTTACATACAGTGTTGGGACGCGTTACTGTAATGTCACTACTTATGCAGTAACATGTTATGTAACGAAATTACTGTTTAAAAATTCAGTAATGCGTTACAGTTATTGAAATTTGATCAGATGTGTTACTCGCATTACTCATTTTATTAATATGGATAAATGTTTTTAGCGCAAATAAATACAAACTGACCCTACGTACAGTCATGTGAAAAAATTAGGACACCCTGTATAAGCCTGTGTGTTTTTTAGCATATTTGGACATATGGATATTGAATGTCATTATTAAAAATACTGGGAGATTCATGTAACACAGCTAAACAATTAAAAATGAATTAAAGACTTTTTTCAAATTTTCTGTAAAATGTAATTCTAAACAAATAGTGAGGAATAAACTAGGACACTCCCCATCTTTTTTAGGACACCCCCACATTCATTCCCACTTAAAATGGCTAAAATAAATGTTAACTAGAAAAGCACTCTGAGAGCGCAAACCTCCCCCAAGTACCTCAGTTCCCCCTAATATTGGGATTTTCTGCAAATATAATAGTCCTGCATTTATTTTATCTATATTTTCAGATTCCTTGACCATCAAAACATACCTTTAGCAACTGGATTCACATTGATATCTTTATTAGTTCAGTAGTTATTGACAAAAATCACTTTTTCTTTAATGGCGGTTTTCTTCTGGCTATAGCTCCATAGCTTTTGAAGATACAACAAATCCATTGGCACACTACTGATTCCTCAGTGTCTTGGCTATATTTTGGTGTTTGTTGTATGTTTATATTTTAATTTGTTACCTTACAGTGATGAAAATTCCAAAGATCCCCTATTATTTCCTGTTGTGGATCACAGTATCCAGATTTTTTGCAGGAAACAGATCAGTCTTTGATATTTCGTAGAACCTATTGGGATGTTATCCTGTATTTTTTTGGCAAGTGTCCTGACCATTTATTGTGGAGTTATATACACATATGCTAAAAATGGACCTATCTCGCAATGATAAAGAATCCTTTAAAAAATTCCTGGATCCAGACAGTGATCCGGATCACTCCCAAAATCTAATCATTTCTTCCTTGTCCCATTTTGGACTTGTCCTGAAAATTTTGTCAAAATCCGTTCATAACTTTTTGAGTTATGTTGGTAACAGACAGACAAACAAACAAACAAACAGACAGACAAACAAACCCCAGTAAAAACATAACCTCCTTGGCGGAGGTAAAAAATGCAAATCAAAACAAAAACAAGGTTAAACATAGATATGTGAACATTTTTTAATAAAGAACTGAATATTTAAAGGGGTGTCCAAATTTTTTCACGACTGTAGCTGACACAGCTGTCAGTCAGCGTAACCTGTTGCAAAGAGCTTGTTCACTGCTGAGTGGAGGAAAAGATGAAACTACTTTGTTTTTGTGGAAATAGACCAATTATTTTTCCTTTGTCACGTTTAAGGACAAAAGCATATTGATAGGTTGCAAGCTAAAGTGCAGTTGAGACCGACTGCAATCTTCAGAAGCGCCTGAGAACAGCAACAAGGTCAACAAAGCTAGTGCTATGCTATGCTAACAACATCGTGTTAGTGGATTTATGCTATCTGAACACCCACGCTTGGATTTCAAACACAGGTATGCATCTGGACAATTTGTGACCCAGCAAGAATTAAACCAACTGATTGCCATATATGTTGTTACAGAATGAAGATCTGATAACATTTTTTCATCAGACAGCTGAGACTGTGATCCACTGAAGTTAAAATACATTTACTTGCTACCTGGATAAAGATTATTCAAAAATGGATTTGATCTCCAAAAGGAATTTAAGGGACTGGATCATGTATCTGTCACAACAGACATTTGGACTGTGGATAATGGACATTTTCTTTGGATCACGTGCAGAAAAAAAAAAAAGAAAAAAAAAGATGGCGGCGCGCCTAGACGCAGCGGCCCCTCTTGGCATCAGCGAGTGTGAGAGTTTTAATCATCCCAGACGTACATTCTGTAAAACTTACAACCGTGAGACCTTATTAAACATCAAGGTACTGCACGCTGCAAGAATCGCGGCGATCGGTTGTGATTTGGACATTCTACGCCAGCATGGAATTTTGGCGGAGTCCCCGCTGGAAGTTACCCGAGAGAGGAGGAAGCGGAAGCGGAGCGAACGCAAGCAAAAGCGAGGAAAAGGGGCCGGGATCCATGCTAGGCTAAAGGCTAACCCCTCCAGACCAGCGGTACCGTCACTTCTTCTGTCAAACGTCCGCGCCCTCGAAAACAAGGTGGACGAGCTGCGTTTGCTGAGAGAAACCCGGAGAGAGTGGAGGGACTGCTGTGTGTTTGTTTTCACCGAGACATGGCTCCACGACAACATTCCTGACAAGGCCATTCAACTGGAAGATATGGCGATGTTCCGTGCCGACAGGGAAACGGCGAGCTCCGGTAAGAGCCAGGGGGGTGGGCTATGCATCTATGTTAACAAGAACTGGTGCGTTAATGCCACGTTAGTGTCTAAACACTGCTCTCCGTTGGCGGAGTTCCTTATTGTTAATTGTCGGCCATTTTATCTGCCGAGGGAATTCAGCAACGTGTTTGTAGTTGGTGTTTACATAGCGCCGAGCCCTAATCCTAAAACTAATGCTAGGAAGGCGCTCGGGGTACTGCACAATGCGATCAGTGAAATCCAAACGTCACACCCGGACAGTTTTGTGGTGGTTGCGGGGGATTTTAACCACACCAGCTTAAAGACTGTGCTCCCCAAGTTTAAACAATGTGTAGACTTTAAGACCAGAGGAGAGAATATGTTGGACTTAGTGTACACAAACACAGATGCATATAAAGCGATACCCCGCCCCCATCTCGGCCGTTCTGATCACATGTCCGTGATGCTGCTGCCTGTCTACAAACCTTTATTGAAGCGCAGCAGGCCAGCAGTGAAACAAATCAGGATTTTGCCAGAGAGTGCAACCTCTGCACTGCAAGACTGTTTTCAGCACACAGACTGGAAGATCTTCAAAATAGCAGCCTCCCAGGAAGACAGGACAGATGTGGAGGAGTATGCTGATACAGTCACCAGCTACATCGCGAAGTGCACAGAGGATTTCACTACAGTGAAGACCATCACTATGCGGGGTAATCATAAGCCCTGGATGCCTGCAGAGGTGCGCTCGCTGCTTACAGCCAGACATGCAGCCTTCAGAGCGAAGGACAGGATTGCCCTCCGCTCAGCCAGGTCTGCGCTTTCAAAGGGAATTAAGGCGGCAAAGCGCGCCTATGCGGAGAAAATCCAGGGACACCTCTGTGACACTAGGAATACCAAGCAGATGTGGCAGGGAGTTCGGACACTGACGGGCTTTAAGTCTAGGCAGGGGGTCGATGATGACGACGCTTCGCTTCCAGACAGGCTTAACGACTTCTTTGCACGTTTTGAAGCATCAAACTCGACAATCAGAGGGAGGGCCGGCCCACCCCCACCATCGGTCGGACCAGCTTTTACCATCAACTCAGCGGACACACGGAGGACCCTATCCAGAGTCAACCCACGCAAAGCTGCAGGTCCAGACAACATTCCGGGACATGTGCTCCGAGACTGCGCGAGCGAGTTGGCGGATGTCCTGACTGACATTTATAACATCTCCCTGAGTCAGGCCATCGTTCCCAGATGCTTCAAGACCTCTATCATTGTACCGGTGGCAAAGAAACCAGTGGTGTCCTGTTTGAATGACTATCGTCCTGTTGCACTTACACCAATTGTGATGAAGTGTTTTGAACGGCTTGTCAAACCACACATCACAGCCTGCCTCCCTGCATCACACGACCCGCTCCAGTTTGCATACCGTTCAAACCGCTCCACGGAGGATGCTACAGTCACCACCCTACACTCTGTCATCACCCACCTGGACCAGAAAGACACCTACGCCAGACTCCTGTACATTGATTTCAGTTCAGCATTCAACACCATTATTCCCCAGAGACTGATGGAGAAATTACTCCTTCTCGGTCTGAACACCGCCACATGTCTCTGGATCCTGGATTTCCTGACTGAGAGACCTCAGTCTGTCTGGGTTGGAAACAACATCTCCAACTCTGTCACGCTGAGTACCGGAACCCCTCAAGGCTGTGTACTCAGTCCACTGTTGTTTACACTTCTAACACATGACTGTGTATCCAAACACGAGGGGAACCAGATTATTAAGTTTGCAGATGACACCACGGTGGTGGGATTTATTCAGAGGGATGAGGAATCAATGTACAGGGAAGAAGTGAGAGACCTGGAGGGCTGGTGCAGGGAGAACAATCTGGTGCTCAACGTGGACAAAACGAAGGAGATGATTATCGACTTCCGGCGGTCACAGCCTGAGCACGTCCCCCTCAGCATCGGTGGCCATTTAGTGGAGAGAGTAGAGAACATCAAGTTCCTCGGAGTGCAGATCTCGCAGGACCTGACCTGGAGCAAGAATTCCTTGGAGATCAGGAAGCGGGCTCAGCAGAGACCACACTTCTTGAGGAAACTCAAACAGGCCTCTCTCCCCATCTGCATCCTCAGGACCTTCTACAGAGGTGTGGTGGAGAGTGTTCTGACGTACTGCATTGCTACATGGTACTCCAGCTGCAGTATGTCAGACAAAAAAGCCCTGCAGAGGATAGTGAAGGGGGCGGAGAGGGTAATTGGAGTCTCCCTCCCCTCTGTCCAAGAACTTTTTCAGAACCGTTGTAGGAGCAGGGCACTGAACATTGTCAAGGACCGTTCTCACCCTCTGCATAAACACTTTGAACTTCTTCCATCTGGTAAACGATTCCGGAGCATCAGAGGCAGAACCACCAGACTGATCAACAGCTTCCTCCCACAAGCTGTCAGGATGCTGAACAGCTGACCCAGAATCTCTCATACACACTACTGCACCTATGGACATTTTGTATATTATAGTTAGTTATTCTTTTTCCCCAAGTATGTCTCAGGGATGTGTGAATGGATGGGGGGGTGGGGGGTGGAGCTATGTGGGAGTGTGTCTTAATCATGCTGCTTCTTATATGGATGCCGAGAGAAACGCAATTTCATCCTGCCTGCACTACAGTTGTATGTACAGCAATAGGACAGTAAAGTTTGATTTGATTTCATTTGATTTTGATCCGTAATATAAAGGAAAGAAACGTTGACAGCTTTATGTAGTGTTGCCAACTCACTCTTATGGAGTGATTCTCACTCTTTTTCCCTCTCTCATGCCACAAACTCTATTTCTCATTACAAAATGAGGAAATTACTGGCAATTTTGTGTTGATTTTCTTCAGATTTTTCCCACAATAACAGCTCTCAAGGCAGGATAAAGCAGACTAAACATGTTCTAAAAGCTGTTTTCAGCCTGACATTAATAAGCCCGTAATGTCAGGAGCTGAGTCGGCTTGGCCTTCCACCAGCTTGGCCCTGATCTCTCTGTGGGTTTTGGTTCTACTGTTTATGTGCATTTCCATATCCATAGCCATTGCCTGACCGGCAGCTGTTAGTCAGCATCAGTGACCTACTTTCTCCCACGCTGCTGACAGTCTGTCGGTCCAGCCATGCCCCCTCGCTCTCCCTCTGAATTCCATCAGCTGTTCCCAGCCCCGGTAATTATCTTGCCCGCGCCTTGCCCAGATGTGCCCAATTTGTGTGGTCAGCGATGTTTGTATTTAAGCAGCTCTTTGCTAGACAAACACCGCTGGACCATTGTACGTGTTAGATGGTTATTCTCCGCCGTCTGACTGTCATGCCCTGAAGGATCTTTTGTGTTTGTGCTCGCTGTCAGCCTTGGACGACTCAGACTGTTCCTGCACAGTGAGTAAGAGCTTTTCTGCATTTCTGTTTGCACTTGTGCTGCTACGCTTGTCTGTAGCGTTTCCCCTTGCAGCACAACTGCTACGCTCGGGCACTGCTGCCCAGCTCTTCTCCCGTGCCAGTCAAGCGTCCTTGAGAACTCTAAGTGTACCCGAGCATTTTTGTCCTGTTAGTTTTTTGTGGCCACGGTGCACAGTGGTCTGCCTGCTGCACGCTATTAGTGTCAGCCATTATGTGCACAACAGTTTCATTTCTGTAAGTCTTTACTTTTTGAACTGTGTGTTGTCAATAAATGTGTGTTTGGTGTAACCCTGCGCGTAAATCCTCATTCCTCTGTCATGCGGTGGCTCTCGCGAGCCACCATAAGACGCCACACCGTTACCAGAGAGTTGTGTTGATGTCTTTATTAACGGTCAAACAATAATATAACATACATACTGGGAGGCATAAGGCTAACAAAGCTCACTTACGGGTCCACAGGATTGCACGTTAGACGGTCCAAATACGACACTACAATAACGACGATACTGCTGCAAGGTGCTGCCACTGGTGCCGGTTTAAGAAGCCGGCCGCTAACGACCGCAAATGCAGCACAGCTGTTCAGGCCTTGACAGCTGGGAGCTCCCCCGAGCGCTGTCACAATAAGAGCTTGGAGAGCCAGAATAATAACACCTCTGTCAAAGTCTGACAGGGATGATGTATAGCCCCAGCGCGAATAATATTAGCGCTCGGGTCATGACAGTACCTCCCCCTCAAGTGCGAGCTCCCAAGCGCCCAGTAACACCTAGCCCCCCACCCCCACCCCAGGGTGGGCGGGCGGGGGAGCAGGCAAGGAGGGGGCGGCACAGACAGAAACAAGGCCCCAGAAGAAAAAAGGAAAACACACATCCCCTGACATACCCATCCCATTTCAAACAGAAAACAACGGAACAACCAGGGCACTTAATAACAGGGCATGCATGAATTACAATCACACGGGGCACCCAAACATACGCATGGAGCAACTGATGTACAGGACATAAAAAAAACACCACGGCAACATGCTACAGTCCCTTCGACAGGGGAAGGAAAAAAGCTCGCTATCCCAAACATACGCATGGAGCTACTGAGGTCAAGCAGCACCTAAACAGTGCGTAAAACTACAATAACAATCCATACGTGGTTCAAAAACAAAAGGGAGCATCATCCTTCCAAAAGCCCAGTGAAGAGGAATGTAGGAAGTATTAAAATTCAACTCAGGAAATGAACATTAACCTTCGAAATAGTCTTAAATACAAAGTCGCCATTTAACAGTCACCAACGTACCCAAAAAGTAAAAGTCAGACAAAATTGCAAATACAGTAGCGCATCTCACATGAGAACCAAATCACAATCACCAATATACAAACAGTTTCAAATTACTCGCTAGAGTGTCTTAAATCAAAAAAAAAAATGACAACTTATGGGGAGTCCCTTAGAATTTTATAACAGAATTTGTGAACATGATCAAGAAGAGTCAATTTATTGCCCCCAATGACCTTCACACCATACAGTCCAAACGAACGGCGGCAGGCGGAGACCGCAATACCACAGGAACAGTTCCAGTGGTCTCCCTGCATCCGATGGCCGGCAGGTGGTCACGAGGAACAGAACGAGATCGGGCGGCCTGCCCCAGTCCCAGGCCCTGAGAGACAAGTCCTCCGGCGGCCGAACCAGGTCGCCCAGTAACAGATACAATCTTTCGGGTGGCCGACCCAAGGCGCCAAAACGGCTAAACAGTTCCTCGGGTGGCCGTCCCGCATCCCTCAGCCACCAGAACCACGGAGGAATAGTGTGCGGTGGCCCCCCTGACGGGGAAACTGCATAGGCGCGCCGAACCGCAAGAAGACAACCTCCAATGGCCCCCAGCGATGACGACCCAGACTGGCGGCTCTTGAGACGGGAATAATCAGGAGGAAGACGAACCCACATCACGTCAGACGGCGAAGGGTCAGCAGCTCCTCCACCGACCTTGACCCATACCGACGCGGCCGTTGTAGCTCTGCCTGCGTCGGACCCCGATTGGATCACAGCTGCACCCGCGTCGGATGATGCGGCATGATGGTTTCTGCAGCCGGATCCTCTGATGCTGACGTCCACGCCGATAACCCGCATGGCGAGGCGGCAGGGGACCCTCAACCCCCCGGTTCGGGCTGCTCCTCCGTAGAGACCCGGGGACGCTTCCTCGTCGGCTCAGGCTCCACGCCACAGTCCGCTCTTCTCCTCTGCCCATGACGTGGCTGCGGGGCCGGAATTGTTCCCAGAGCCGCAGGCCCCCCCCCCTCATCCGACGACATAGGCCTAACGCCGAGGACCGCTCAGCAGGGGGAGACACAGAGGCAGCAGGTTCAGATAAGACGATTACAGCCAGTGGCGGGAGCTCGGGGGGCTGCAAACCCCGAACTCTAACCACAGGAGTCAGACAAGGCAGAACACAATTATGCGTAGGGAAGTGAACTTGAACTTGCCTGTCTTCCGAAGGGAGGGTGGTGCCGGCTGTAGTGGGCGTTGCTCCTTCCTTCTCCTGCTGGATGATGTCAGAGGGCCCCCCGGAAGGACGAAGGGGAGCCGCTCGCAAGGAACCATGGACGGGGCTCTCCGAAGCAGGACTCTTCACACACACCACAGCTGAAGGAGGCATCGGAGAGGAGGAGGCGACAGCTGAGATGAGCCGTGCACGGCGCGCTGCCGGGGCAGGAGGGGAAGATGGCCCGGGGAGAGAGGCTGTGGGGATTCCCTCCTGACAAGACGCCGATGAGGCAGCTGACTGGTTGATTGGGTCATTCCGGCGGCCCGGAACTGGATCCGGAACAGGAGCTTGCTGGGGATGCCCTTGGCCGCGGCGCCGACGTCTACGACGGCCCCAGGATGGTGCAAACTCCTGGAGTGGATCGAGGACAGGAACGGGGTCCCAAAGTGAGGAGCGGGAACACCTCCTCCTCTGCTTCATGCCGTAGTCCTCCTCCACCATACGGAGTATTTCGCGTTGCACGGCGATGTCATCCCTCCTCGCGCCGACTTCTGGGTGGTCGGCGTAGCGGGGAGGAAGATGATTGAGCACATCCTCAGCGCAGTCCAGGTACCAGTGTACGTTGTGGTCGTAGTCCAGGAGGGAAGCGGAGATGAGCGTCTCGTCCACGTACTCCAGGACATACGCCAACTCGTGGCTCGGACTCCGGGCACGGCCTCTCCGTGACGGCATTGGGTCCACAGCACACCGTACCCAGACAGGGAAAGAGCAAAGTCCACTTAAACACTAAGGCGTCTCGGGTTGGCGTCACCATTAAAATGCCATTTTGGCAGCAGTATACTGTCATGCAGTGGCCCTCGCGAGCCACCATAAGACGCCACACCGTTACCAGAGAGTTGCGTTGATGTCTTTATTAACGGTCAAACAATAATATAACATACATACTGGGAGGCATAAGGCTAACAAAGCTCACTTACGAGTCCACAGGATTGCACGTTAGACGGTCCAAATACGACACTACAATAACAACGATACTGCAGCAAGGTGCTGCCGCTGGCGCCGGTTTAAGAAGCCGGCTGCTAACGACCGCAAATGCAGCACAGCTGTTCAGGCCTTGACAGCCGGGAGCTCCCCCGAGTGCTGTTACAATAAGAGCTCAGAGAGCCGGAATAATAACACCGCTGTCAAAGCCTGACAGGGATGATGTATAGCCCGAGCGCGAATAATATTAGCGCTCAGGTCATGACATCCTCTTTCTCTTCCTGCATGGGGAAGTTTATGACACATAATGTAATCCATTAATTAAATTATCTTGCTATGTGTGCAAGATGATTTAAGTATACATTTAAAAGTAACGTGAAAGTTACTAGTCACTAGTAACTAGTGACTAGTAACTAGTTACTTTAATCATGCAGTAATTTGTAACTCAGTTACTTTTGAAAAGAAGTAACTAGTAACTGTAATTAGTTACTATTTTTTAGTAACTTGCCCAACACTGCTTACACATAAGCTGTGCAGCAAGAATAAATATCTTGTCAGACAAAAAACAAGCAGCCTTAATTTACCGTATTTTTTGGACTATAAGGCGCACTTAAAATCCTTTAATTTTCTCAAAAATTGACAGTGCGCTTTATAATCCGGTGCGCCTTATGTATTAATTCTGGTTGTGCTTACTGACCTCGAACCGATTTTATGTGGTACACGGCGCTCAAAAATCTGTCAAAAATGTTTTAGTATGACTTTGGTAAGTTACGAAGCCGAACCGCTTGATAGATTTTTGGAGCATTACGGTAGTCAGGAGCCTCGCGGAGTGATATGTGCTTCAACATAATGGCCGAATGGCTTTTTCCACAAATCTCCATCCCTATTGATCTGCCACTCCATGCGCGCCCATCTCACCGATACTGTCAAAACCCAAGTGAAGCAAACTAATTCGGAGCTTGCCATCATTCCGGGTGGATTAACCAAAGAACTCCAACCGCTATATTGGTGTCAACAGGTCGTTCAAAGTTAAATTGCTAGCGAGTTACGCCACTATCTGCCAGTGGATCGTGGATCGAAACTGCTCCTGTTTAGCTGTAATTAATATTCAAAAATGATATTTTCGGGACGAAAGAATTCAAGCGTCCCGGCATTTGTTTGCATTGTTTACTTCTCGGGGCTGCCGCCGGAAAGCGAGCCGTATCGATTACTGAGCGAGTATCCTGGCGATGTAAACAGCCACGGACCAAAAACGTACATTTGCTCATGGAGCAGGTCATTCACACTCGCAGACAATCGCGCTATATGTGTCTATAATGACTATAGAGAGGATTTTCTTTCCATGCACGCAAAAAAAAAAAAAAAAAGTTCCCAGATCCGACTACCTCGCGAGGTAGTCGATACCCAAAAGCCGATGGTGTATAGAACACGTATATTAGGATTTGTATGTGAAATTTCGGCATCGAAACTGCTCCCGTTTGTAAATATGGCTGTAAATACGTATTTACAGCCCGTAAATACGGCTCGCTCTCCGGCAGAGAGCGAGCCGTATCGAGTACCAAGCGAGTACCGAGCGATATTCTGGCCAATATGGCGATGTAAACAGCCACGGACTAAAAACGTTCCACCTGGTCATGGAGCAGGTCATTCACACTCGCAGACAATCGCGCTATATGTGTCTATAATGACTATAGATAGGATTTTCTTTCCATGCACGCAAAAAAAAAAAAAAAAAATAAATTCCCAGATCTGACTACCTCGTGAGGTAGTCGATACTACCTCGCAAGGTAGTCGATACCCAAAAGCCGATGGTGTATAGAACACGTATATTAGGATTTGTATGTGAAATTTCGGCATCGAAACTGCTCCCGTTTAGCTGTAAACGGGAGCAGTAAATACGGCTGTAAATACGTATTTACAGCTCGTAAATACGGCTCGCTCTCTGCCGAAGAGTGAGCCGTATCGAGTACCAAGCGAGTACCGAGCGATATTCTGGCCAGTATGGCGATGTAAACAGCCACGGACTAAAAACGTTCCGCCTGCTCATGGAGCAGGTCATTCACACTCGCAGACAATCGCGCTATATGTGTCTATAATGACTATAGATAGGATTTTCTTTCCATGCAAGCAAATTTTTTTTTTTCCGGCTCTGACTACCTCGCTTTAATGCGCCTTATAATCCGGTGCGCCTTATGTATGAAATTAGACCATCAAATAGACCGTTCATTGATAGTGCGCCTTATAATCCGGTGCGCCTTATAGTCCCAAAAATACGGTATTTCATTTTACTTATATTTGACTTTTTGCAGTGTAGTTGTGTTTTCTAGCTCAAAGTTGCTTTATCTCTCAAGAGAAACAAAAATGAGGCTGTAGTGGCTCAGGAGGTAGAGCAGGTTGCCTAATAACCAGAGGGTTGGTGGTTCGAATCCCACTCCCCCCACCTTGCTGTTGTGTCCTTGGGCAAGACACTTTACCCACCTTGCCTCCAGTGTGTTCATGGTTCATGACACTGGTGTATGAATGTGAATAAATGTTCGGTGGTGGTCGGAGAGGCCATTGGCGTGGATTGACAGCCATGTTTCCGTCAGTCTGCCCCAGGCAGCTGTGGCTACAGAGGTAGCTTACTACTATCATTGCCTGTGGAGTGAATGAATAATGGACTCATTGTAAAGTGTCTTTGGGTGTCATGAAAAGTGCTATATAACTGCAATCCATTATTAAAAACATAGCTATTAAACTGAGATTCTGTTGAGGGGGCCTGCAAAACCTCTCAGCCCAAGGGCCTAATGGCAAGTTAAGGTGGCCCTGCAGATAAGAGGTAGAGGCAGATGATACAGTTTATTTTTACCCAGACTTTAAGTAAATTGCATGGCTATTGCACAAACTTGCCAGTCTGGTGCCATCACAGTTATGGGAGTTTTGTCTCAGCTTCTGGAGTAATTCAGTTATTAATCCTTTCACACCCATGACTACATCTCCTTAAGATGTGACCTGGGATAGCCGGTTGGAGACATGTCAATGTGTGAAATTGCGAATAATGGTGGGTTGCACATTGTCTATGTTTGAGAAACAGAAAAAAGATGAGAACGTGGCCATCTGCCAGTGATCTTAAACACCACACACACACACACACAAAAAAAAAATTCTATATTGCAGGCCTAAAATGCAACTTGACACAAGAACACAACACCATGAAATAATCTTAGTCAGCAGCAGCTGTCTGATCACCAGCAAAGCCATCACCTCCAATAGAATACTTATTACAGCAAAACACCGCTTGGCAAAGAAGGGTTCACAGCATTCACTCTAGCACTGCATTAAATATTAATTTGCTGGAATGAAAAGAAGGATTTCACACTGGTCTTCATGTGGTCTACTGACAGCAGGAATTCAACTTCAGTTTATTACAGTTGCTGTATTAACAATTAATGATTTAACAGCTAAATCCTGCTTATATCTTCAAATCTTTGTTAGAGTTTGATTTACTGGTAACACTTTATACCACAACCCATGAAGTACTATGAAATTACAGTGTACTCGCTATGTACTTTCAGTGAAAGTACTGGTGGAAAACAGTAATTTTAATTGTTCAAACTAATCTTAAGAGTAAGTACTCTAAAATTACCCACTACTTCTTGGGGTGTAACTTCATAACTACCCTGAATTTACCTACATGGTTCCGAGCTGTGTTCTTCAGGTATTTTGTACTTTACCCTTAAGATCACCATGGATTAGCAGTTGTTATATGGTAACTGGAATCAAATCAAATAGAATAGGCTTTATTGTCATTGTACAGTTGTAAAGTACAATGAAATTGTGGGTACTACACCAGGCTCCCTGTCCTTTAAATACAGGGTATTTAAAGGATACGTCCATGTAGACATGCATGTTAGGTTAATTGGTTGTTCTAAATTGTCCCTAGATATCTGTTTCCTATAGGCCCTTAGAATAGAGGGTTAATACTAGTGAACGCGCTTTGAGTGGTCTTTGTGACTAGAAAAGCGCTATATAAGTGCAGGTTAGTTAGTTAGTTAGTTAGTATTCTTAGGATAACAACAAAAGTACTTTTACTTTTTAAAGAGCAAGGATGGTTACCCTGATAATACACCATACTGACACTGTTTTACGGGCTGTGTTATCAACAATAATTTAAACTCATCATTCATTCATCTTCAACCTCTTAATCCTTTTCAAAAGGGGGGTGGGGGGCTGGAGCCTATCCCAGTGTCTTTGGGCGAGAAGCAGGGGATACACCCTGGACAGACTGCCAATCCATCGCAGGGCCATCACAGAGAGACAGACAACCATTCACTGTCACTTTTAAACCTAAGGACAATTTATCCCCAACTGATGCTAATTAACCTAACGTGCATGTCTTTGAACTGTGGGAGGAAATGGGAGTACCCGGCGAAAACCCACACGGATGCAGGGAGGACATGCATGCTGCCACAGTGCTAACCACTGCTCCACGAAGCTGTCTCCTCTTATATCAATGAAATAAAATGATAAATTCACTAAAAGGATGACATTTCTGGTAAGAGTTATAGTATGAATGTGAATGTTTGAACAGTTTTCAAATCTCTGAAGTCAAAAGTAAACTCACTCAGAGAGTTCATACCTCCACCAAGGGCTATCCATCCAGTTGGATATCTGTCTGTTTGAGGATTACGCAAAAACAAGAAGATAGATTTTGATGAAGTTTTCAGCCGAGGTGGTCCTTGGGCTACGGATGAACCCAGTAGATTTCAGTGGTGATCTGGTTCAAGATGCAGATTCTGGATCACTTTTTCACTTTATTTAACATTGCAAGAAAGGGGTTTGGCGAAAGTATGCACTCTTGGATCAGCTCCAAAATCTACTTGGTTTATCCATAGCTCAAAGGCCACTTCTGGTGAAAATTTTATCATAATCCATTGAGTAGTTTTTTGCATAACTAATAAATGTTATGCTAATAAACAGACAGACAAACAGACATACCACCCAGTTTACATCACCTCCTGGGTGGAGGCAATTAAAGACTAAGACCATATTTCATTATAAATGCACTCAAGTAAGACTGAAAAATACTATACAATGAAACTAGTACAATTTAGTGAGAAAAAAAAGTTATTTGAGTACATGTACTTGACTAAATGCAGCTTGTTGCTACCCAGTTCTGTAACTGTAGCTAGGGATGTACACATACTGTGTATCAGCTTAACATTGGTACTGGCCTATATTTACCTTATTGACAGATATCGGCTATCGACTAATAAGATATCAGCAATGCCTGATATTTTTCTGGTGTGTCCCAGTTGTGTGGCATTGATTTTTGCCCTGAAGCAGAAGGCAGTATACTACTGCTGCAAATTCAGGAAACATCTACGACTGAACCATTTTAAGGTATTTCAGTTCCGTTTGTTTTTTTCATTTATAATGCACATTCATTTATAATGCACATTTTTCATTTATAATGCACATTCCTTTGCCTCCCAGGTGATGAGAATGGAAGAGATAAAAACAAAATCATTACATTACATTATATTACATTTCATTACATTTTCAATAAGTCCTTACAGACACAACATGTGCCTAAGATCTGGAAAGATGCTGTGGTTGATCCCGTTCCAAAATCCAGCTGTCCTAAACCAGTAAATGACTTTAGACCAGTTGCTTTGACTTCAATTTTAATGAAAATTTTTGAAAAACTGGTCAGATGTGAGGTCCTAAGGCAGACTGAACATGCATTGGATCCTCTGCAGTTTGCCTATAGGCCTCACAGAGTAGTGGAGGATGCCACTGTCACTCTGTTTGACATGCTTTTTAAACATCTGGATTTTAATGGGACACACGCCAGGCTTTTATTTGTGGACTTCTCTTCTGCCTTTAATACAATCCAACCTCATATTTTAGTTGAAAGGCTCCTGCAACAATTTGATTTAAGCAATAATCTGGTGGGTTGGATTCTGGATTTCTTAACCAACAGGACGCAGAGAGTAAGGGTCAATGGCACATTGTCTGACCTAAAGTGCTCTTCTACTGGCTCTCCTCAGGGGTGTGTGTTGTCACCACTACTCTTCATCCTGTACACAAACATGTGTCGGAGCAGACATGACAACAGACACATTATAAAGTATGCTGATGACTCAGTCATTGTCAGTCTCCTCCAGGATGGTGAGAGTGGCCACGGCCCAGTAGTATGGTGACTTTGTTCACTGGTGTGAGGATTCCTACCTGCAGCTGAATACAACAAAAACGAAAGATATGATTATTGACTTTAGGAGGAAAACTCCCAGGCACAAAGTCACCATACTAAAAGGCCAGACCACCGAATGTGTACAATCGTACAAATATCTTGGGACGATTATTGATAGTGGATTGAACTTTGAGGTGAACTGTGAAAGGGTGTGCAAAAAGGGTCAGCAAAATTTGCATTGTTTGAGGAAACTTGCACGCTTCCAAATTGACCGAACCATAATGACTATGTTTTATCGGGCTTTTATTGAATCTGTTTTATCCTTTTCTTTAATGTCATGGTTTGGTCAGATAAAACTGAAACAGAGGAAATCCTTGGATCAGGTAGTCAGATGGTCCAGTCGTTTGCTTGGTGAGTCACAGCTGAGCCTGACATCCCTGTACACCAGACAAGTACAGAGGATGGCCGACTCGATTTTAAATGATGACTCCCACCCTTTGCACTGCCACTTTCAGCTTCTTCCCTCCAGACGGAGGTTTGCTGTCCCAAAAAGTAGAACCCAGCGCTACAAAAACAGCTTTGTCCCTGCTGCTGTCAAAGAGTTGAACAAGCTATAAAAATTATATTGTACATATTTTATATTTACCTGTTTTGTAAGATGTGTGCCTGTGTTTGTGTCTATGTTGAATGTAATTAGTGGCTTGTAAATATGGATGTCACCAGCTGCAAAACAAATCTACCTACGGGTACAAATAAAGTAACCTGAACCTGAACCTGAACCTGAAAATCAAAAGAAACAATCAGTATCAGCTAACAGCCGTCACCCAGCATATTATTGTCAGCACTGGTACTGTATCTATCCAAAATTTCAAAATCATTGCATGTAACTAATGTCACGTTTTCAGCAGAATCTGAGCCATTTTCAGTATGCATATTTCCATAGCACATGACCTTATGTATAAGGCAATAAATTGCACTTAAAAACAAACAGAATTAGAATTTCTAAACTTGTGGAAGTATTTGCAGTCTTCATCCATGGGCCCAAGGCCTCAGGTAATAAGCAAAAAAGTCTCTGTTGCATACAAAGCCAGACGTTTTGTCACAGGCTCCCTGTGTGCCTCTCCATGGTGCACGGTGAGGGGAGAAAAAAGGACGAGGATTTAAATGCTGGGTTACACCACACACACACACACACACACACACACGCACATTAATTAACACAAAAAGTAAACGTACAGAGACAAGACTTCTTGGATACACGCTAGCGTCCTCAAGGTTGCCCAACACACACACTGGAGGGAAACAGCGGTGAACAGAGCACAGGCAGTTACAGTGCGGGGGCAGACCGAGTCGTCACAGCGAAAATCCAAGAGCACGCAGACAGTCCTTAGTGACGTGATGGTGGACAGGGAAAACGACCATCCAATGCGTACAGTGATCCAGCAGCGTTTGTCTAGCAAAGAGCTGTTTTTGTACAAACGCCGCTGGCGTGACAAATTGGAAACACCTGGGCGAGCGTGGGAAAGATGATTACCGGGGCAAACAGCTGGCTGTCAGATAGAGGGTGGCGTGACCGGACGGGCCAGAGCGGCAGCTTTAGGCAGGAACAGAAACGGTGCACGGACATGAAAACAACAAGAAATCTAAACACCACTCCACATAATAAGCCCACTGCCTGAGTCACCAAGATCGATCAGAACCGAGCCCCCAGGAGACATGGGCTCAGTTCATGACAGAGCCCATCCTTCTAGGGGTGGATACCAGACACCCAAGGTAACATCAAGGAACCCCACCACCACCACCACCACCACCAACCCCAACAGGCACAGCAATAACACACGAACCCAGGTGGGAGGTAAGGGGAACAGGAAAGGAGGGAACACAATACCCTGCCCAGGGTCCACAACTAACCCCCCTAGTCCAAAGACGTGGAGGCTCGGGAAGCCACCCTGAGTCCCAGGCCCAACAGGCATTTTGGCAAACCCAGTCTGGTAGCCTGCCGGAGAACCCGGGCCATCTGGCCCAGAGACCCAGTCCCTCAGGCGGTCAGCCAACATTCCACCAGGGCCAACAGGGTGAGGCAGGAGGCAGCCTGCCTGCCGGGAAGCTCACTGGTGGGTGACTGGACCGAAGGGAGGGAACCCCCATGGCGTGCGACCAGGAGGAGAAGGGGACCACGGCGTCCTTATGGCGGTCTGCAGTGCCCTCAGGAATCCCAGCCTGGGACCCAATAGCACCCACGGTGGGCCCCAACTGGGCCGGCTCTGCTGCACCCACGGTAGACTCCAGCAGGAGCCTAGCTGCACCCACGGTGACCTCCAACTGAGGCTCAGCTGCACCCACGGTGACCCCCGACTGGGCCGGCTCCACTGCACCCACAGTGGACTCCAGCAAGAGCCAAGCTGCACCCACGATGACCTCCAACTGAGGCTCAGCTGCACCCGCGGTGACCCCCGACTGGGCCGGCTCCGCTGCACCCACAGTGGACTCCAGCAGGAGCCTAGCTGCACCCACGGTGACCTCCAACCCGGAGCAAGGTGTCCCTGATGGGTCTGGGCAGGAGCACAGCACCCATGTCGGGCTAATCCTGGAGCGCAGCCCCCACGATGGTCCGAAGCCAGCCTGCTGGACCCATGGCGGCACAGCCTGCGGAGGAGACCACATGACGACCTCAGACCTCAGGGGAGCTGGACCTGCGACGTCATCGGGCAGTGAGACCGGCTCCATGAGGACCCCTGGAGATGGTTGTTCTTCTCCGACGACCCTAAAAAATGGCTCAGGAGCGGGGGAAGAAACAGGGTCATTGGCTCCGCCGCTGCCGGCGACCCTGGCGAGGGAAGTTCAGACGCAGCTGTGCACTGCGCCTGACTCCTCACCTAGAGCCAGACAAGATCTCTCTAAAACTGCCATAAGAAAAACAAGAGAGAACACTTGCCTGAGCTCGAGCTCCGCTGCTGTCCAGGACTCCGTCGATCCTGGCGATGAACACTCGGGCCCGGCCTCCAGGAGGTCCAGCTCAGGCTCCCAGTCTGCTGCAGATGCCTCCGTAGCTGGCGAGATAGTGATTGCAGTCCTACTGTCCTCCTGCAGCGGCTCCAATGCTGGGGATTCATCCAGCGTGGCTACAGGGGGACCTCTCCGTGCTGGCTCAGGGAAGGGAACGTCCGGGACCACCGGCTACTCCACCATCTGGCGGCTCGGTTCCAAGACGGGCAGGCACTCAGGGATGAAGGGAGGAGATGCAAAGGGAGTAGGGGATAAGTTTGCAGCTACAGCTGGAAGAGAGGACCCAGCGGACTGCTGAGACTGGGCCTCTCACTCGGGAGACAAACAAGGGTCTTTATGGGTCACTTGGGTTAACTGAAAACACACTTGCCTGTCATCCCGGCGTTCAGTGTTCTCAGCTGTGGAAGGCGGCTTATTGTCCCTCTCCATGTCCACAGAGTTTTTGGCCCCTTCCCACTGTACCGATGACTCTCTCAGCATGGCTGCTGGGGACCAGCTCCGTGCTGGCTCCAGCGCGAAATCCTCCGGGGCCCTCAGCTCCTCCATTGTCCAGTGGCTCTGCTCATTCTCGGGAATCGAAGGGAGGAACACGGAAGAGACAAGAAAGTGGTTTACCTCTGCAGCTGGAGGGGAGGACCCAGCGGACTGCCGAAGCTGGGCCTCTCCTCCAGGAGACAGACAGTGTTTATCATTATGTTTAATAGCATGAAAACACACTTGCCTGTTCTCCCGGCGCTTGATGTTCACAGCTGCGGGGAGCCGGCAGTCATCCTCACTCACATCTGCGCTGGCTCTGACTCCCCCTCTGGATGATGGAAGAGCCAGCTCGGGAGATGCAGAAGTGGGCGTGAACTGGGGAACCATGGCCCTCTCGGCGGCTGGAAGGACGTTGACAGCCGAAGGAGGGGAGGGCTTCTCCCAGAATCTCTTCACCGGAGGACGCCTTGGTCTGTTCTCTGGGACTGACTGTGCTGGAGATGGAGGAGGGTTGAGCAAAGAGTCCCAAAGAGTGAAGGCCTGCTGATCTCCAGGTCTCCGGCTCGCTGCCGTGAGGAAGATCAGCCTGGGGAAGGAGCGCTGGAGCAAACTCAGTCGCCAGCAGGTCGGCAAACTCGGGGTAGTCCAATAACCCGGGATAAGCCTCCAAAACCTCCATAGCTCCTTCCAAGCACTCCAGCTTCATCTTCGGTCCTCGGGCGGCGAGGGTCCTGTTGACGAAGGTCTGGATAGATTCGGTGGCCCATCCCTCCTCAATAGTGGGCAACTCCGCAGCAACAGCCTCCACAGCAGACGAGATGGTGGTGACAGTCCGATGCTCCTCCTGCAGCGGTTCCAACGCTGGAAATCCTCCAGCATAGCTGCAGGGGAGCCTCTCCACGCTGGCTCTGGGAATAGATCATCTGGGGGCACTGGCTCCTCCACCATCTGATGACCCTGACCTGGGGCCAACGGCCGGCAGAGAGAATGGGAGGAGACACGGAGAGGGGAAAAGGTGAATTAATATTTGCAGCCAGAGGAGACAACCCAGCAGACTGCTGAAACTGGGGTTCTCCCTTGGCAGACAGACATGGTTTGTAATTAGATGGAGTGAAATGAAAAAACACTTGCCCGTCATCCCGGCTCCCGATGCTGATAGCTGCAGACTGTTGGCAATCACTCTTCTCCGTGTCACTGACTCCTTTAACGGGTTGTAGAGGAGCTGGCTCCAATGGCGTGGGGGTGGGTGTAGCTGGGGCAATCTCGGAAGACCTCTTGGCGGCTGGAGTGATGACGGCCGCTGAAGACGAGAGGGGCTTCCTCCGGTGAGGCTTCCTTTTCCTCACGTTCGGTTTGGGCACCAGATAGTCCGGGACTCTGAGCACACCATCCGGCCGCAAGTAATCGAGGCCGATGAACTCCGGAGTATCCGGAAACAAAGGCAGTGTAGCCGCGGGGGGCTCGAGCGCTGGGAGCTCCTCACCCAACCCCTTGGACATCACGGCGGAAATCTCCCGGAAAATCTCGGTCGCCTCCGGATGGTCCCACAGGCTATCCCGATTTGTCACTCTCGCTGCCGCGTCCCGAGCCCATTGAACTGTCTTGGGTGAACAGGGCTCCAGTGCCCGCGAAAGTATGTCCTCCAGCAGACAAAGCGAGCGCAGCTCCCTCTCCAGCAGCTCAGCCATCGTGCCTGGAAAGCAGGTGAGTGAAAACGAGACAGTCCCAGAAATGAAAAAAATGATTTGTGTGGGTGTAACCCGCTAAATCCTTTTAGATGGCTGGATCATTTTGTCATAGGCTCCCCGTGCACCATGGAGAGGCGCACGGTGAGGGGACAATAAAGGACGAGGATTTAAATGCTGGGTTACACCACACACACATTTATTAATACAAAAAGTAAACATACAGAGACAAGACTGCTTAGTGTCCTCAAGGTTGCCCAACACACACACTGGAGGGAAATAGCGGCGAACAGAGCACAGGCAGTTACTCACAGTGCGGGGGCCGACCGAGTCGTCACAGCGAAAATCCAAGAGCACACAGACAGTCCTTAGTGACGTGACGGTGGACAGGGAAAACGACCATCCAACGCATACAATGATCCAGCGGCGTTTGTCTGGCAAAGAGCTGCTTTTGTACAAACACCGCTGGCGTGACAAATTGGGAACACCTGAGCGAGCGCGGGAAAGACGATTACCGTGGCGAACAGCTGGCTGTCAGAAAGAGGGTGGCGTGGCCGGACGGGCCAGAGTGGCAGCTGCAGGCATGAACAGAAACGCTGCACGGACATGAAAACAACAAGAAATCAAAATACCACTCCACATAATAAACCCACTGCCTGAGCCACCAAGATCGATCAGAACCGAGCCCCCAGGAAACATGGGCTCGGTTCATGACAGAGCCCATCCTTCTAGGGGTGGATACCAGACACCCAAGGTAACATCAAGGAACCCCCCCCCCCCACCACCACCACCACCACCACCAACCCCAACAGGCACAGCAATAACACACGAACCCGGGTGGGAGGTAGGGGGAACAGGAGGAGAGCCAGCTTGTGTGCCACCTCTTTCAGTCAGGAATGTCTTAAAAAATAGCTTATAGAAGTTTTTACATAATTAAAACACAAATTTATTCTCATTTATTTCAAGAAAAATAACACAATAAATTATGAAACACTAGGAAGGATAATAATCATGAACAATGGCTTGATGCAAAGGGAAAATGTGGTGCTGGACAGTTCTCAAAGTAAGTTTCTACACAAATCTGTTAGTTATTTATCAAAGTGTCTGACCCATGACATAGATCTACTACCCCAGAGGGATAACATCTGTTTACACTGGAAACTACTTTTGCCTTTACCAGTGGTAACACCACTTTGTCAGACTCCACACACTGTGAATCTGCACATAACATGCACACAGTTTTCCCATGAAGTTTTCACTTAAATCTGAAGTATTGGCTCTTCATATTTATCCCTCCCACACAAGCAACACGCAAAGACCTTCCACACAAATTATGATTCAAATATTAAATCAAGCTGACTTTTACTTTTATTCAACTTTCACTGCTGTACTGCCCAGCACTGCCTCCCCTCTGCCTACATGAATATTCTGGTTCTACACAACTACTTCACTGAGGCTGCAAGGGCAAAACTATTGCATCTCCATTAACGGGAATCACTGTAAAATGTGATTTTCTATTCATGACTGGATTATTTCTAAAATAGTTTTTTGCTCTTTTTGTCCCACTGTGATGCACTGTGCAGGGTCACACTTTAATTTCTTTTGCTGAAGGACACTTCAGCAACAGCAGATGCTCAGAGGTTTACGCAGCAATAGAGGTTTGAAGGACATCCGTGTCAACATATTACTCTGCTGCCCATGAGGCACGTGCTCCAATGACGGCACGATTTCAGTACAAGTTTTCCCTAATTCTCAGTGAGCTGTCAAGGCCAATTAATGTTATGACGTTTATCACTTAAAACTTGGCTTCCAGGACCTCTGATTCCCTGGCAGGATTCCGATGTCAGTTTGTGAAGGGGCAGGGGGATATGACTGGCATGGAGGAGTTCAAGGACTCACACTGATGCTAATCCAGGAGCTGCAAGGAGGGAGGGCAAGGATGAATGGGAATTGAAAGCATGCATAGATGTTTGAGTGGACTTTCATGTAAGGTCACCAACGCCCTTAATCATCCATGTGCTTGTTTCAGTGCAGCATGTCTTTGCTCTATATCCACCACCGTAATTTTATTTTCAGTTTGGCCTCAATTTGTCAGAGTGGTTCAGTCTACATTGGGACTTCACCTCATAACTGAGGACAGTCTAGGCATGAGAGAGGCCTCAATAGCTAACAGTCCTCTACTTAAGACAAAATAATCACTGTCAAACAACTTCTTTTCCTCTAACTCCCTCCCCGCTCACTGAGTTGCTTCAGGGAGGCTGTGTGTCATGCCCAGCATATAAAGAAATCTGCATCTCCATCTGGCTGGTAAACAAGCTGGCTGTCACCTCAATTTACTCATTTTGGATATTTTTCTCTAAATGAGTGGAATCACTTGCTTCAGCTGTTCAAAATGATTTTTACAAATGAGAGACAAATTAGGAAAAACAATGCAAGGTGTAACAGTGGGTCTCACTCCAGGCTCACACTGCGATTTAATCAGAGCCCTCAGTATCACCCTGCAAATGTAAAGGTGCCCTTTGCCTTCACATAGTGACTGCCTGGACTATGACATTAGTAACACAGTCCAAAGATGTGACATGACAAGCCTGTCCACCAGCAGAATATTCATGATATTTACGTTTTTACCAGCAGGTGAAATGCCATATATTTATGTTTTGACATTAAGTGACCTCTAGTGGTTGTGGGAATAATGACATGGAGAAGCATGGCTGAGGGTTACAGCTCCCATCAGTCAAAAGCAATGTTTTTCAACTGGAATGTTCAGGTTTCTGTGGGAAATTTTCTAATTTCACTTCTTAATTGGTGCAAACAGTTGAAAATATTTTGCTATTGTTGTGCATGGGTGCCTACAGAACTCGTGCAAAATAATGGCTCATTATTTGCTATTTTTTGAACCAATTAAGAAGTGAAATTAGAAAATTTCCTACTGAATGTTCCAGAGACCCCTGGTTGAAAAATAATGGTCTAGGAAAGTCCCTTACATATTCCTAAAACTCATCCTACCCTTTACCCAAAACTTAACCAAAATATTTTTAGTGCCTGACCCCACAGACTGCTCTAACCTTAACAATCTAAAAATATTAATTAAATCTGTAATGTCAGTAAATCTTCATCCCTGAAGTGCCTCTGGAATGTGCATGTTAAAGTCAGGGTGGGAATGCATTTTAATCAAGCAGTTTTAGTGCCTAATTCTACTAAAATGTTTGTATGGTGACAAATCCTGAACCTACCAAGTGAAAATAAGATGGAACCTGTGAGTCAAAGAAACACTGGCCAAACACATTTTTTAAATTCTTTTCTATTCTTTTTTTTTTAACAAGACTTGCTTGATTTTAAGAGTAATGCATGGACTTTTTTAGAACTTGAGTTTTTGCAACATAATTTGGTCACTAAACTACATCCATACTCACTGAATTCTTCTTCTTCTTCTTCTTCTTCTTCTTTGAATGGCAGTTGGCAATCAGCCTACAGGTGCATTACCGCCACGTACTTCACTCTGTATCATCACTGTATATATAGACATGGACACAATTGTTGGTACCCCTCTGTTAATGAAAGAAAAACCCACAATGGTCACAGAAATAACTTGAATCTGACAAAAGTGGTAATAAATAACAATTTGATGAAAATTAACCAATGAAAATCAGACAGTGCTTTTGAATTGTGGTTCAACAGAATTATTTTAAAAAACAAACTCATGAAACAGGCCTGGACAAAAATGATGGTACCCTTAACTTAATATTTTGTTGCACAACCTTTTGAGCCAATCACTGCAATCAAACGATTTCTGCAACTGTCAATGAGACTTCTACACCTCTCAGCAGGTATTTTGGCCCACTCCTCATGAGCAAACTGCTCCAGTTGTCTCAGGTTTGAAGGGTGCCTTCACCAGACGGCATGTTTCAGCTCCTTCCACAGATGTTCAATAGGATTTAGATCAGGGTTCATAGAAGGCCACTTTAGAATAGTCCAGTGTTTCACTCTTAGCCATTCTTGGGTGTTTTTAGCTGTGTGTTTTGGGTCATTATCCTGTTACAAGACCCATGACCTGTGACTGAGACCAAGCTGTCTGACACTGGGCAGCACATTTCTCTCTAGAATACCTTGATAGTCTTGAGATTTCATTGTACCCTGCACAGATTCAAGACACCCTGTGCCAGATGCAGCAAAGCAGACCTAGAACATAACAGAACCTCCTCCATGTTTCACAGTAGGGACAGTGTTCTTTTCTTGGTATGCTTCATTTTTGTGTCTGTGAACATAGAGCTGATGTGCCTTACCAAAAAGTTCCAGTTTTGTCTCGTCTGTCCATAGGACATTCTCCCAGAAGCTTTGTGGCTTGTCAACATGCAGTTTGGCAAATTCCAGTCTGGCTTTTTTATTATTTGTTTTCAACAGTGGTGTCCTCCTTGGTCATCTCCCATGAAATCCACTTTGGCTCAAACAATGACGGATGGTGCGATCTGATACTGATGTACCTTGACCTTGGAGTTCATCATGAATGTGTTTAGAGGTTGTTCTGGGCTCTTTTGTTACCATTCGTATTATCCGTCTCCTCCTGCAGCCACGTCCAGGGAGGTTGGCTACAGTCCTGTGGATCTTAAATTTCTGAATAATATGTGCAACTGTAGTCACAGGAACATCAAGCTGCTTGGAGATGGTCTTATAACCTTTACCTTTAACATGCTTGTCTATAATTTTCTTTCTAATCTCCTGAGACAACTCTCTCCTTTACTTCCTCTGGTCCATGTTTAGTGTGGTACACACCATGTCACCAAACAGCACAGTGACTACTTGTCACCCTTTAAATAGGCCGACTGACTGATCACAAGTTTGTAGACACCTGTGATGTTAATTAGAGGACATATTTTGGTTGAACATGTTCCCTATGGTCACATTATTTTCAATCCTTTCTAGGGGTACCATCATTTTTGTCCAGGCCTGTTTCATGAGTTTGTTTTTTAAAATAATTCTGTTGAACCACAATTCAAAAGCATTGTCTGATTTTCATTGGTTAATTTTCTTAGAATTTTTATTTATTACCACTTTCGTCAGATTCAAGTTATTTCTGTGACCATTGTGGGTTTTTCTTTCATTAACAGAGGGGTACCAACAATTTTGTCCACGTCTGTATCTTGGCCGTGGCAATTCAGTTGTGAACACAAGGACTCCAACCCACAGTCTTTCACAGAAATGGACTGGGGCTTACACACAACACTTTTAACTATGGCCAGCCTTAATGATGAGCGTCTGTGCAACATGCAGCATGTATTATCTTAGTAGTATGCCGTTTCTGTTGTGTGACAACAACAAATGATCAAAGCAAACGGAACAGCAAAAAAAATCAATAGACATACTGACTGCCAAGCAGTCTAAGTTGATAATGATCAAGAAGAAGCAGTTGACAAGGAACAGGGGGTGGGGGGGTGGGGGTGCGGCAAAGGAGAGGAACAATTTAGTCACTGTGGAAAGCAGAAATGTTAGCCAGCTGATGGGCTGTGGGAATCCAGTCCCAAACATGGAGTATGTTTCCTTTTGGATGGGGCCTTTCTGTGTCACAGGACAGACATGGACAGAACCTGTTACTTAGGGAAGCCAAATTGTGGACTGAGGAGTTATAGATGCTCCAAAAAAATCATGTGTCAAGGAACATGTAGTTGTCAAGTGTTTCAAGTAGACTCGCCTCCTTCCCTAACCCTAGCCACATACACTAAAGTGTTTATTGCCAAAACAAACAAGTGAGTGAGAGTTGAACTTAAGATAGGTGTACAAGATACACAAGTGGAGAAAACTGATGTGTCCTACACGAGAAATGAGTTTTCCCTAAACCCCACCCAAATATACTTTATTACATGGGCTTTATGGCTTTTAAAACATCTGATCTGCTCTAATCATCACCTACTTCATATTGCAGTATATTACAGCATCAGGGGTTCTATGGAGAGAAGCATCATGTGTGTCTGTCAAGTGACACTTGAGGATCCTGACAGTTCTTACAGAATCCATCCATCCATTGATTCATCCATCAATTTCCTGAACTTTTTTCCTGTGTATGTTCACAGGATCACAGCTGTCTTCAGTCAAGAGGTTGGGTACACCTTTGACAAGCTGCCAATCCATCACAGAGCCTCATAAATCACAACCTCTGCTTTAACTTCTCACTGGTTTATCTGTCCACTAGATTGCCTCTACTCAGCCACAGGTGCTATGAAGGCCATAGGATATGATTCCTCTCATAAAATAAATTTATACTCATGAGTTCATTTGGTGACCCCCTTCGACCTAAAGATGGAGACATTTTCATGATGGAAGATTTTACTTCTATTACAAAAGAGGTTATCACTCAGAGCAGCCTTGCATTGACTTGCAGAGCCCTTCACTGTAAAAAGAAGCATGGGCCCAAAGCTTGCCAGCAAAATGTTCCCATCAGTAGAACAAATCATCTTACGATGTGCATCACAAGTTCAAGTGTTTGTCATTATCAAATTAAGCTGTATCAACTAAAGCCTCATTTCCACCAAGCAATATAGTTTGGTTCAGCTCAACAAGACATAGTTTTGGAACATTAAACTCTGACCTGTCTTGATAGGTAGACATTGGCCAGATAGAAATTGTCATAAACACCTCCCAAGGCAGAAAAAAGGCACCAAACACCGGCTGTGAGTTTGCAGATTTATTAACAGAACAAAACTGATTAACAAAAAACTTGTGAAGGAAAAGAAACACAGGTTAGCAAAATAACCGAGGCTAAGGCGAGCGCATCGCCGGCAAAACCCGGAGACAAATCTCAAAAAACAGGCAAGAAAAATAGCCCAGCTAAGGCAAGAGTAATCTCCGGCTAAACCTGGAGATCATTAGCTGTGGAATGCATGCTAGAGGCTATATAATGAAGCAAGTAGAAAAACACGTCTTGCAGGTGATAGTAACAAGTAGGGTGCCGCACTCAACAATGGTGCACGGCCCCTTAAATAGGGCCACAAAAACACCAAAATAAGTGGTGACAGGTGTGCACAATCTGAGCGAGCCAGAGAAAAGCAAAGAGGCAATTTAGGTCAGCTGGAGAAGATGAGGGATCAGTCGGAGCTGGCAGCTGACAGGGCCACGCCCTCGCTGAGCGAAACCCATAGGCCATTGACAGCTGTCAACCCTGAGAGAGAAGGAAAAGGAAACGGCAAGATAAATAGGACAAGTAACTCCCTAACAAGTAACAAAACTATAGTGGACGTAAACAGGAAAATAGTCATACAACGAAACGATACAGAATATGTGAAGACCAACTAAAGATAAAATAACAAGAATTAGAACTCAAAAGTACAACTTTGTACAAATAAGGAAAAAAGATAAGGAGACAGAGCACGATGGAATTCCCCCCATGCTCAGATTGTGACAGAAATAGCTGCATTAGCAACATAAATAAAGTAGCATCATACCAGCATGACAGAGTGTAGCATTTTAATAAAATCAATGAAGTAGACAAACATAACACAGTAAATACAGGGTAATGATGGAGGACATATTTTATTTTGTGCTCTTTCTTCTTGGTGTGTGGCTATTTATCTGTTGTATATTTAAACATGCCATATTTTGTGATGATTCTCTGTCAGCCAAACAATAAATTGCATTGGTCTAATTTGTTGGGATTCCTGCCTGCTCTGTGTCCCTGCCTGTCTCCCTCCCTCTCCCCTCTGATTAGGCGCCACTCCCCACAGCTGATTGTACCACCTGTCGCTAATCAGAGGAGCCCTTTATATTGGACACTCTCCCACCACTCTGCCTGGTTACGACAAACCGCCTGCCTGCTTGTATCCTACCTGAGCTGCACTTGTATATACTGTATCTACACACATGGACAAAATTGTTGGTACCCCTCTGTTAATGAAAGAAAAACCCACAGTGGTCACAGAAATAACTTGAATCTGACAAAAGTGGTAATAAATAAAAATTCGATGAAAATTAACCAATGAAAATCAGACAATGCTTTTGAATTGTGGTTCAACAGAATTATTTTAAAAAACAAACTCATGAAACAGGCTTGGACAAAAATGATGGTACCCTTAACTTAATATTTTGTTGCACAACCTTTTTTTTTTTTTTTTTTGTTACTTATTTGTACCCGTAGGTAGATTTGGTTTGCAGTCTGGTGACAAGCCACCGGCCGCCGGTCGCTGCGTGCGCGAGCGCCCTAAACCTACATGTTTTTGGTATGCGGGAGGAAACCGGAGAAATCCCGGAGTAAACCCACGCAACACGGGGAGAACATACAAACTCCACACAGCTCACTGTTGGTCGGGGGCTGGGATCGAACCCACGATCTCATGATCCCCGCGATCCCCCGGCCGAGGGTAAAACTGTGCTGCCACAGTGCTAAACCACTGCGCCACCGTGCAGCCTCTTTTGATCCAATCACTGAAATCAAACGATTTCTGTAACTGTCAATGAGACTTCTGCACCTCTCAGCAGGTATTTTGGCCCACTTCTCATGAGCAAACTGCTCCAGTTGTCTCAGGTTTGAAGGGTGCCTTCTCCAGACAGCATGTTTCAGCTCCTTCCACAGATGTTCAATAGGATTTAGATCAGGGCTCATAAAAGGCCACTTTAGAATAGTCCAATGTTTCACTCTTAGCCATTCTTGGGTGTTTTTAGCTGTGTTTTAGCTGTGATTCAAGACACCCTGTGCCAGATGCAGCAAAGCAGCCCCAGAACATAACACAACCTCCTCCATGTTTCACAGTAGGGACAGTGTTCTTTTCTTGGTATGCTTCATTTTTACGTCTGTGAACATAGAGCTGATGTGCCTTGCCAAAAAGTTCCAGTTTTGTCTCATCTGTCCATAGGACATTCTCCCAGAAGCTTTGTGGCTTATCAACATGCAGTCTGGCAAATTCCAGTCTGGCTTTTTTATGATTTGTTTTCAACAGTGGTGTCCTCCTTGGTCGTCTCCCATGAAGTCCACTTTGGCTCAAACAATGACGGATGGTGCGATCTGACACTGATGTACCTTGACCTTGGAGTTCACCATGAATGTGTTTAGAAGTTGTTCTGGGCTCTTTTGTTACCATTCGTATTATCTGTCTCCTCCTGCGGCCACGTCCAGGGAAGTTGGCTACAGTCCCGTGGATCTTAAATTTCTGAATAATATGTGCAACTGTAGTCACAGGAACATCAAGCTGCTTGGAGATGGTCTTATAGCCTTTACCTTTAACATGCTTGTCTATAATTTTCTTTCTAATCTCCTGAGACAACTCTCTCCTTTGCTTCCTGTGGTCCATGTTTAGTGTGGTACACACCATGTCACCAAACAGCACAGTGACTACTTGTCACCCTTTAAATAGGCCGACTGACTGATTACAAGTTTGTAGACACCTGTGATGTTAATTAGAGGACACATCTTGGTTGAACATGTCCCTATGGTCACATTATTTTCAATCTTTTCTAGGGGTACCATCATTTTTGTCCAGGCCTGTTTCATGAGTTTGTTTTTTAAAGTAATTCTGTTGAACCACAATTCAAAAGCATTGTCTTATTTTCATTGGTTAATTTTCATAGAATTTTTATTTATTACCACTTTTGTCAGATTCAAGTTATTTCTGTGACCATTGTGGGTTTTTCTTTCATTAACAGAGGGGTACCAACAATTCTGTCCACGGCTGTATTATCTTGTATTTTGTGCTTTGACCATTTGCCTGCCCGCCAATTTGGATTTGCCTGCCTGTTTATTGTTCCGCCTACCGTGCTCTGCAGTGATGGCCAGATGAGGCTTTCTAGAGGACTTGAGTCCTTTAGTCAAAATGGTTCATATAGACAAGGCCTCATGTGAAACTTCATTTTCTCTACTAGGCCATATAGTGGCAAAACGTATACAACATGCAGATTTTTACAAGAGTATTATTGGTTTAATGTGTATTTTTTCCATTTCAATAACTGCACTGTCTTTTAAGAAATCTCACTGATCATAAGAGAAAAAAGAAATAATAAAACTCAGGTGACTACCGTGAATGTGCTTGTGGTACTTATCCATTTTTATTAAGAAATAATAACTTTTCAACAGCCTTTGGACTAAGGTGATTTCTTTTTTTTTAGATTATTTCTCCAGCTTTGGAGAATACTCTCTCAGAGCACAGACAATGCAGATCATTTTTTGTCCTCCATACAATAGTGTCTCAGCATAATGATCCAAGCTCTTGAAGCGCAACGGACACTTCTCCTTGCAAATATAAATAAAATTGCAAGAACAGCCTAGCTAGGACTTGAACCCCAGCCTCCTAGTTACAGGGTAGATGCTTTACCTCTAGGCCATCACTTCAGTTACAGTAAACATCCAGTATTTGTGAAAAATGTATCAATGGGAGAAATGAGATCAAACTATTCCCAAATGGGAGAAGTCCGTGTTTTTGGTGCTGGCTCCATCTGAAAATTGTCTGTGACAAATCCCTTACACAGTCAAACCTCGGCAACACAAAATGTGAGGGACAGGGATTTCCATTGTGTATCACTGCTCACTTTGTTCCATGTTGCATGCAAAATCATGACTGGCTTCCTGACCCAGTCACGTGGTACGACGACAACAATATACACCTCGAAATGCGCTTTGCCAAATATTTCCTGGACAAGCTCGGAGCACCCTCAAAGCTCCGGAGCCTGCCGTCCCATCATTAGTGCTCTGACCAATGCTTGTCTGACCCCTGGATCTGCCTCACGGACTGGATTGTGCACACTCTCCTCACTCCCAAGTAAGTCGACTTACCACCATTTACCTTCACTGCAGTCTCCACTCCCTTTCCTCTGCAACTAGGCCTGGCCAGCCTGCCACGGTTCCCTGCTGGAGGATCCACAGTGGGTCCCCGCCCCAGAGGAGTCTCACCCAGCATCCAGCTTCCTTGCACTGAAGGTTTTCAACACAGGATCTTCCAGAGGAAACCTATAAGAATGATTATCCTCTTAATCCCCTTAATACCACCTGCCCATCCTATTCATATATATATATATATATATATATATATATATATATATATATATATATATATATATATATATATATACAGTTAGGCCCAGAAATATTTGGACAGTGACACAAGTTTTGTTATTTTAGCTGTTTACGAAAACATATTCAGGATACAATTATATAATCAATATGGGCTTAAACTGCAGACTTTCAGCTGTAATTTGAGAGTATTCACATCCAAATTGGAGCAAGGGTTTAGGAATTACAGCTCTTCAATACGTAGCCGCCTCTTTTTCAAGGGACCAAAAGTAATTGGACAGTTGACTCAGAAGGCTGCAAAAAAAAAAAAATAATAACAAGGCTGCATGGGCTCTTCCTTCGTTAACCTGTCATCAATTAAGCAGTTAAAAGGTCTGGACTTGATTCCAGGTGTGGCGTTTGCATTTGGAAGCTGTTGCTGTGAACACACAACATGCGGTCAAAGGAGCTCTCAATGGAGGTGAAACAGACCATCCTGAGGCTGAAAGAAGAAATCCATCAGAGAGATAGCAGAAATGTTAGGAGTGGCCAAATCAACAGTTTGGTACATTCTGAGAAAAAAAAAAGTGCACTGGTGAGCTTGGGAACTCAAAAAGGCCTGGATGTCCACAGAAGACAACAGTGGTGGATGATTGCAGAATCCTTTCCATGGTGAAGAACAACCCCTTCACAACATTCACTCAAGTGAAGAACACTCTCCAGGAAGTAGGTGCATCAGTATCTAAGTCTACCATAAAGAGAAGACTTCATGAGAGTAAATACAGTGGATTCACCACAAGGTGCAAACCATTAATCAGCCTCAAAAATAAAAAGGCCAGAATTGAATTGCCCAAAAACACCTGAAGAAGCCAGCCCAGTTCTGGAACAGCATTCTTTGGACAGATGAGACTAAGATCAACCTGTACAGAATGATGGGAAGAAGAAAGTTTGGAGAAGAATTGGAACAGCTCATGATCCAAAGCACACCACATCTTCTGTAAAACATGGTGGAGGCAGTGATGGCATGGGCATGCATGGCTTCCAATGGCACTGGGTCACTTGTGTTTATTGATGATGTGACAAAAGACTGAAGCAGCCGGATGAATTCTGAAGTGTATAGGGATATACTTTCTGTTCAGATTCAGCCAAATGCAGCAAAGTTGATTGGACGTCACTTCACCAATGATCCAAAACATACTGCAAAAGCAACCCAGGAGTTTTTTTTAAAGCAAAGAAGTGGAATATTCTGCAATGGCCGAGTCAATCACCAGATCTCAACCCAATCGAGCATGCATTTCACTTGCTGAAGACAAAACTTAAGGCAGAAAGACCCACAAACAAGCAACAACTGAAGACAGCTGCAGTAAAGGCCTGGCAAAGCATCACAAAGGAGGAAACCCAGCGTTTGGTGATGTTCATGGGTTCCAGACTTCAGGCAGTCATTGCCTGCAAAGGATTCTCAACAAAATATTGAAAAGTAACATTTTACTTAGGGTTATGTTTATTTGTCCAATTACTTTTGAGCCCCTGAAATGAGGAGCGTTTGTATAAAAATTGCTACAATTCCTACATGTTTAATCATATATCATTTTTGTTCAACCCCTTGAATTAAACCTTAAAGTCTGCACTTCAATTCCGTTGTAGTTGTTTCATTTCAAATCCAATGTGGTGGCATGCAGAGCCCAAATCATGAAGATTGTGTCACTGTCCAAATATTTCTGGGCTTAACTGTATATATAATATATATACTCACCTCTGTTTGCTCTCTCCCTCCAGGGTTGCCAGATCTTCGTCACATTTATCTCTTACACTTATTGTCAATAAAATCATTGCTAAAATCGTACAAACGTTCTCATCCGTGTCTGCTAAAAGAGGCTAAAAGGGAACATTTGTCTAATATTATTGTGTCCAATCATCATAACCCACGTGTGTTATTTAAGACCATTGACTCTATTTTTAATGCTTCACCAACTGTCATTATGGAAGCATCATCTGAAATGTGCAATGACTTTTACTTTTTTTTTTTTATTGATAAGGTCACTACCATTAGGGCTCTCATCCAAGCTCCTGCCTCTGCCCCCTCTGTCTCTGTCCCTTGCTTTGCTGTCTTTAAACAGTTTGAGCCTGTGACCCTGTTGCAGTTGGAGGATGTGGTTGGTCATATTAAGCTTTCAGGTTCCCCTTGTGATGCTCTCCTTCCTCATTTTTTAAAGAGGTGTTATCTAGTATAGGTCAGTCGGTTTTAACAATTTTAAAAAACAGTTTGTCTTCTCAGATAAGATAAGATAAGATAAGATAAGCCTTTATTAGTCCCACAACGGGGAAATTCCAGGATTGCAACAGCACAGGGATAGCAACACTCAGAGCAACAATCAGAAGGCAAGAAAAAAGCAAGCAAGCAAGAGCAGCTGATATACATATGTACATATTACTATAAAATATATGTATATACACACACACAGACACACAGTGTAGAGCATTGTAGCTGGATGGAATAAATATATGAATATATAAACACACAGTGCGGAGCAATGTAGCTAGATGGAATAAATATGTAGATATATAAACACCCACAGTACGGAGCATTGCAGCTAGGTGGAATAAATATGTAAATATATAAACCCACACAGTGTGGAGCAATGTAGCTAGATGGAATAATATGTAGATATATAAACACACAGTGCGGAGCATTGTAGCTAGATGGAATAAATATATAGATATATAAATATAAACACACCCAGTGCGGAGCATTGTAGCTAGATGGAATAAATATGTAAATATATAAACACACACAGTGCAGAGCATTGTTGCTAGATGGGATGAAACAGCATAACCGTCTACTTAGTTATCCTACATGGTATGATTATGTGCCCATACATATTCTCACCCTCCATAGCGACCGGTATTTTCCTAGTTGTATGCCGGAGGGGACCATTGTGTAAGTCTATTGCATCTTTTGCATTCAAAAAACTATTAGTTTGTTACGTCTTTTTGCTATCTCTGCGAGCAGCCCTGCTTAGGTTGTACAGTCTGACAGCCGTTGGTAGGAAGGACCTGCGAAACCTCTCGGTTGTGCACCTGGGATGATGTAGTCTGCTGCTAAATGAGCTCCTCAGTGCATTCAGTATGTCCTGCATAGGGTGGAACTCGGACTCCAGCAGAGATGACAGTTTAGCCACCGTCCTTCTCTCTTCTATCTCCTCCACCGGATCAAGGCACTGCCCCAGGACAGAGCTAGCTTTCTTGATCAGTTTGTTCAGTCTCTTCCTATCGGCTGCTGTAATGCCACTGCCCCAGCAGACCACTCCAAAAGTGATGGCTGATGCCACCACCGTGTCATAGAATGTCTTCAGCAGCGCCCCTTGTACACCAAAAGACCTGAGTCTCCTCAGCAGGAACAGCCTGTGCTGTCCCTTCTTGTAGAGTGCGTCAGTATTGCGTGACCAGTCTAGTTTATTGTTCAGATGAACACCCAGGTACTTATAGGATGTCACCATCTCGATGTCTGTTCCCTGTATATTTACTGGTGCTTTGAGGGGTTGCCCATGCCTGCGGCAGTCCACCACCAGCTCCTTAGTTTTCCTCGCGTTGATCTGGAGGCAGTTCCGATGGCACCAGTCCACGAAGTCCTGGATAAGCCCTCTGTACTCAGCTTCATCTCCATTGGAGATGAGGCCAACGATCGCAGAGTCATCAGAGAACTTCTGTAGATGGCAGTGTGTTGTGTTGTGTGAGAAGTCCGCAGTATAAAGAGTGAACAGGAAGGGAGCCAGCACCGTTCCCTGGGGGGCCCCCGTGCTACTGATGATCGTGTCGGACACACAGTCCCGGGTTCTCACAAACTGAGGCCGGTTTGTGAGGTAGTCCAGGATCCATGATGACAGGTGCTGGTCCACCCCTGCGCGCAGCAGCTTGTCCTTCAGGATCATCGGTTGGATGGTGTTGAAAGCACTGATCCTCACCATATTCCCGGGCTTCTCCAGGTGGGACAGAGAACGGTGAAGGAGGAAGATCACCGCATCCTCCACCCCAATGCCATGCTGGTAGGCGAACTGGAGTGGATCCATCGCTGGTTCCATCAGGGAGCGGAGGTGAGCAAGGAGCAGTCTCTCCAGAGTCTTCATCAAGTGGGACGTCAAGGCCACCGGTCTGTAGCTGTTCAGGTCTTTGGGGTGGGAAGTTTTTGGTACAGGTACCACACAAGATGTTTTCCACAGCTGTGGTACCCTCCCCAGCTTCAGGCTCAGGTTGAAGATGTACGTCACAATCCCACACAGCTGGTCTGCACAGGACTTAAGGAGCTTTGCGCTGATGCCGTCCGGTCCCGACGCCTTCCTTGCCTTGATCTTCCTCAGCTCCATCCTCACCTGGGTCCTGGTCAGGGTCAGGATGGGGGGCTGTGTGTTGGGAGTGGGGGGGTGTTGGTGGAGTGGGGAGTGGGCAGCAGGACTTGATTTCTTTAGAGGCAACAGTGGTTGTTGTGCAGTCAGGGGGGAGGGCGGTTGGTCAAACCTATTGAAAAACAGATTCAGGTTGTTCGCCCACTCCCTGCCCCCCGTGGCCTGGGGGGAGGTATTCTGGAGCTCAGAGATGGCTTTGAGGTTTCTCCAGACCCCGCTGATGTCGCTCTGTTGCAGCTTGTCCTCCATCTTCTTCCTGAAGCTGTCCTTGCCTTCTCTGATCTTTCTCCTCAGCTCCCTCTGTACGGACTACAGCATCTCCCTATTCCCTGACCTGAAGATCCTCTTCTTCTCTCTCAGAAGTGTTTTTATCTCAGGGTTGATCCAGGGTTTGTTGTTTGAGCAACACCGTATGGTCTTCGTGGGAACGGATTTGTCCACACAGAAGCTGAGATAGGCCGTGAAGGTGTGAGTGAGGCCATCGATGTCCTCACCATGTGGATCGCAGAGCTGCTTCCAGGCGGTGGCTTCAAAACAGCCCTTTAAAGTGTCCATTGTCTCCTCAGACCATAACTCCACTGTGCGCATGGCCGGAGGTTGTCTGTGCACTAGGGGTTTGTACACCGGCCGGAGATGAACCAAGTTGTGATCCGATCTCCCGAGTGGGGGGAGTTGTGATGAGGTGTACGCCTCCTTAGTGTTTGCGTAGAATAAGTCCAGTGTTTTATTGTCTCTAGTGTGGCATGTGACATACTGGGTGAACGTGGGTAGAATGGGAGACAGTGAAACATGGTTGAAATCGCCTGAGATGAGGAGAAGAGCATCTGGGTGTTCTGTCTGCAGCCTGCTGGTTACTGAATGGATGACGTCACGCGCTGTCCCAGCGTTCGCCGTCGGATTTGCATAAACAACAATGCAGATCACGTGTGAGTGTTCTCTCGGGAGATATGTAGGCCGCATGCTAACAGCTAGCAACTCAATTCTAGTGTGGTTCCTGCAAATTTTTAACATACAGTAGCAGTACCTTTGATAAAGAAACCTGGTCTTGATCAGATTGTTGGCTAATTTTAGGCCTATTTCAAAGCTGCCTTTTCTTTCAAAAATATTAGAAAAAAATATTTTATTCTCAGTTAAAGGCCTTTCTGGATGAGAATTATGTACTGGAGGTGTTCCAGTCTGGATTTAAATCCCTCCATAGCACAGAGTTAGCTTTGATAAGGGTCTTTAATGACTTCTTTCTGTCATGATAGGTGATAATAGACAGCTCACATGCAGGGAGTGACACCAGAGAAAACATTTGGTTTTATTAATGCAAAAAGGAACGCTTCAGTAAGGAAAAACGCCACTCACCAGAGGAAGACCCAGCCTGTAGGGAGAGACGAGAGCAGGTTAGATGAGGGTGGAGACAGAGATGGGAAAAATAGGACTGCACTCACGTGGGAGAAACAGAGAACCCGGCAGAAGAACCCAGCACAAACGGCGAACCAGAAGTAGATGCTGGAAGGCAGGGGTAGAGCTGGGTGAGGTGTCTAACCGGGGGAAGATGGCTGCTGAACTGGTGGTGATGATGAGGCAGGTGAGCGCACAACAACCCCGGAGATGCACCACGAAGGAGGTAGCAACCTGAAGATGAGAAAACAAAGGATTAATGATATTTCCTTAGAGGGGGAATTAAACTTACTTGCTGTAAGGTAGTATACCCAATGAGCCAGCGCTGAAGCGTTGAAGAGAAGGTCCTTTTAAGCGCTGGCAAGGCAGCGGTAACAGGTGCATCTCATCATGCAGATGAGGTGATTGCCTGCAGAGTTGGTGAAAGTTAAACAGGACAGGAGAGGGAGAGTGCTCTCACCAGAACATGACAGTGCCACCCCCCCCCCCCCTCAAGGAGCACCTCCTGGCGATCCACTGAGCTTGTTGGGATGTGCCTTATGAAAGGCCTAGACCATCCCTTATTGTGGAAGTAAGAACAGGGGATCCATGATCTTTCTTCTGGTCCGTAGCCCTTCCAGTGGATGAGATTTGCAGTCCCCAGCCCTGACAACGAACATCCAGAATTCTCTGAACTGTGTAGGTGGTCTGGCTGTTGAGGATCCGAGGAGGAGGAGGTGGCTTCGGGGGAGGGCAGAGGGGGCTGGCGGAGAGAGGCTTGATTTTGGAAACGTGGAAGGTGGGGTGAATTCGCATCGCTGGCAGGAGCTTCAAGTGAACCGTGACGTCATTGATAACCCTGGAGATGGGGAATGGGCCCAGGAAACGAGGGGAAAGTTTCCTGGACTCTGTCTTCAATGGTACCTGGTCCACTGACAAACACACCTGCTGCCTGATGGAATATTTGGGAGCCGGAGTACGCCTGCAGTCCGCATACTGGCGGTTGCGTTCGGCTGAATGCACGAGGGCAGCACAAGTGGCCTTCCAGAGCCGGCGACAGCAGCATGCGTGGGCCCCCACCAATGATACTGCCACGTCTGTCTCCACCATAGGTAACAGAGGGGGAGTGTACCCCATGGATGCTTCAAATGGGGTCAGTCCATTGGCAGTTGAGACAGCAGAGTTGTGTGAATATTCCACCCAAGTCAGATAAGTGCTCCAGGTGCCAGGGTTACTGGCTGCTATGCACCTAATAGTGGCAGCCTCCAAGGATTGGTTGGCGTGCTCAGCCTTCCCGTTGCTCTGCAGATGGTATCCAGAGATAAGGCTGACGGTGGTGCATAGGGTGCGACAAAGCGATTTCCAAACTTGGGAAGTGAATTGGGGTCCCAGATCAGACACAGTGTCCACAGGAATGCCGTGAAGGCGGATGATATGGATAATGAGGAGGTTCCCCGTTTCTGAAGCAGAGGGTAATTTGGGAAGGGGCACCAGGTGGATCACCCCAAGGATGCTGGGATAGGTTCCAGCCCCCCCCCCCGACCCGAAAACGATTAAGCGGTAGAAGATGAATGAATGAATGAATGAATGTTTTGGAGAGATCTTGCCTGGCTCTTGGTGAGGAGAGTCGGGTGCAGCCGTCAGCTACGCCTGAGCTCACCTCGCCAGGCCCCACTGCTGCCGGTGACCCTGACCCTGTCTCTCTGCATGTTCTGTCCGAGTCTTCCCCCAGGGTCACCAAGGAAATTCCACCATTGCCAGATGTCTCCGTGGGTCCAGGCTCGCCTCCCGAGATCGCTGTGGGTCCAGCCTCCCCACTGAGGTCGTCAAGGATGCTCTGTCCAAGCCCGGGACCTCCGTGGGTGCAGCTTCAACCCAGTCCGGGTCCTCCGTGGGTGCTGCTCCCCTTCAGTCCGGATCTCCAGGGGTGTTGTGTCCCAGTCGGGGACCGTTGTGGGTGCTGTGCCCCAGCATAAGACCAACATGGGTGCTGTGCTCCGGTGCGGGCCAGTCATGGGCATTATGCCCCAGCCCAGGGGCCACCGAGGGTGCAGCCTTGGTCCAGTCCAGGCACACGGAGGGTGCAGCCTTAGCCAAGTCTGGGCTCACCGAGGGTGCAGCTTTGGTCCAGTCCGGACCCACCGAGGGTGCAACTATGTCCCAGTCCGGGCCCACTGCGGGTGCAGTGTCGCTCCAGCCTGGAGCCACCGCGGGTGCTGTTTGCTCCAGTCCAGAGTCTCCGCGGGTGCTCCCTTGTCCCTGTCCGGGATCACTGAGGGTGCTGCTGGCCAGTCCAAGGGAGTCATGGTTCCCTCTTCTTCGCCAGACACCATCGTGGTCCCCTCTCTTTTGCCTGATGCCGTCGTGGTTCCCCCTCCTGTGCCAGATGCCATCGTGGTTCCCTCTCCTGTGCCAGACGCCGTCGTGATGAGATAGGTGGCTACTTGGTGTTGTTGCTGTGCAGTTTCCTCCATAGAATTTATTAATGAGTTGTCACAAAAACATACATTTTGCTTTCAGATACAATTTCTTAAACTCATGTATCTCCACATTCAAAATACATAACAATCTTGCTTTTTTTCCAAAGCTATATCCACTAAAATGTCAAACAAAAGCCTTATTGCTTCAAAAGGAATATATTAACCTTACATTTATATTTAAATTTTTCACTAGTAAATTGCCGATTTTGGTCTGCTGTTAACTGAACAAAATTCATCCATCCATCCATCTTTTACCGCTTTTCTGGAGGTCCGGGTCACGGAGGCAGCAGTTCAAGCAGAGAAGCCCAGACGTCCCTCTCCCCAGCCACCTGCCTCTTCAGAGATGATGCCAAGGCGTTCCTAGACCAGCTGGGAGACATAGTCTCTCCACCGAGTCCTGGGTCTGCCCCAGGGTCTCCTCCCAGTGGGACGTGCCTGAAACACCTCAAGTGGAAGGTGCCCAGGAGGCATCCTGATCAGATGCCCAAACCACCTCAACTGGCTACTTTCAATGTTGAGGAGCACCGGTTCTACTTTGAGCCTCTCCTGGATGACTGAACTCCAAACCCTATCTCTAAGGGTGAGTCCAGCAATCCTACAAAGAAAGCTCATTTCAGCTGCTTGCATCTGTAATCTCATTCTTTCAGTAATTACCCAAAGCTCATGACCATAGGTGAGGGTAGGAAAATAGATTGACCGGTAAATTGACAGCTTTTCCTTAGAGCTCAGCTCCATCTTTACCACAATTGACCGGTACAACGTCCGCATCACTGCAGAGGCTGCTCCGATCCATCTGTCAATCTCTCGCTTCATTCTCCCCTCACTTGTGAATAAGACCCCGAGATACTTAAACTCCTCCACTTGGGGCAAGAGCTTGTTCCCAACCCCGGAGAGTACAATCCACCTTTTTCCAGCCGAGGACCATGGACTCAGACTTGTAGGTACTGATTCTCATCCCAGCCGCTTCACACTCTGCTGCAAACCATCCCAGTAAGAACTGTAGGTCATTGCTGGATGAAGCCAACAGGACATCATCTGCAAACAGCAGAGATGAGATTCTGTGGTCACCAAGCATGACACCCTCCATTCCCCGGCTGCGCCAAGAAATCCTGTCCATAAAAATTATGAACAGGATCGGTGACAAAGGGCAGCCCTGACGGAGTCCAACTCTCACTGGGAATGAGTCGGACCAAGTGTTGGCAATTCGAACCAAACTCACAATAGTCCTATAGAGACCGGACAGCATGTAACAACAAGCCCAATACCCCATACTCCTGAAGCACCCCCACAATAAACCATGAGGGCCTCAGTCGAATGCCTTCTCCAAGTCCACAAAACACATGTAAAATGGTTGGGCAAACTCCCACAAACCCTCGAGGATTCTTGAGAGGGTAAAGAGCTGGTCCGATGTGCCACAACCAGACCGAAAACCACATTGCTCTTCCTGAATCCCAGGTTCGACCAACGGTCGGGCTCTCCTCTCCAGTATCTTGGCATAGACCTTCCAAGGGATGCTGAGAAGTGTGATCCCTCTAAAGTTGGAACACACCCTCCTGTCCTCGTTCTTGAAGAGAGGAACCACCACCCCGGTTTGCCATGCCAAAGGCACTGCCCCCAACCTCCACGCAATGTTACAGAGGCATGTCAACCATGACAGCACTACAACATCCAGGGCCTTGAGGTACTCAGGGAGAATCTCGTCCACCCCTGGGCTACCGAAGAGTTTTTTAACCACTTCAGCGACTTCAGCCCCTGTGATGGGTGAGTCGTCCCCCTCGTCCACAAGCCCTGCTCCCTGTGTGGAATGTGTGTCAGTGGGATTGAGGAGATCCTCAAACTATTCCTTGCACCGCCCGACGATAGCCCCATCCACCCCATTCTGCCCATGGGACTAGGCCAGGCTCAGCCCGAAGGAGTTACATGGGTCCGCCCTCCAGTGGGAGGAGGGACCATGGGGGTCCGGTGCTATGTGGATCAGATGGCAGCCAAAGGCAGAGACCTTGGCGGTCTGATCCCAGGCCTCCTAAACTGGCAGTGCATGGTACTGAACAAAATACACTCAATAAATGTTTGTATTTATACAGTGTAATAGGTGAGTAAATAAACTAATATTTTACCTGAACAGTCAATCAGGAAATATCTGCTGCACGGTGGCGCAGTGGTTTAGCACTGTAGCAGCACAGTTTACCCTCGGCCGGGGGATCGCGGGGATCAGGAGATCGTGGGTTCGATCCCAGCCCCCGGCCAACAGTGAGCTGTGTGGAGTTTGCATGTTCTCCCCGTGTTGCGTGGGTTTACTCTGGGATTTCTCCGGTTTCCTCCCGCATACCAAAAACATGTAGGTTTAGGGCGCTCGCGCGCGCAGCGACCAGCAGCCGGTGGCTTGTCACCAGACTGCAAACCAAATCTACCTATGGGTAAAAATAAGTAACAAAAAAAAAAAAAAAAAAATCTAAGCTACAGATCTGCACTTTTTTATATTAAAATATTTCCAATGTACCAAAACACAATTACAAACACTTCTAGCTAACAATATGTACAAAAGTACACCAAAAGGTAACACAAAAGATCTAAATGTAAAGGAGCCATTTTAGAAAGCAAAAAACATAATGTGAATAGGGATGCAGGATCACCTTAGTTACAAGTTAACACTTTCATGCCTCTCAGTCTGATTTGGAATCCTGGCTCCGCTGCATTGAAACACCGTCTGCGCCAGTTAATAACGACGGACGCCCCTTAGGTGCAGCGGAGCTCCCTAGCATAGGGCGGCCTGCTAGCGGTCCTCCGGTCCTCGTCAGCAGCGAGGAGACGGTGGGTGACGGTGAGAAGGAAGCCTAGCCGCAAAGCCCCAGTTCATCACCAACCTGTTCATGTTTCTAATCGCTTTTCCACACTCAGCAACACACCCGCTGAGGAAAAAATTCTGATCATTGGCGACTCTGTAGTCAGAAACGTGAACCTAGAGACTCCAGCGGCCATAGTCAAATGCATTCCTGGGGCCAGAGCAGGCGACATCGGGTCAAATTTGTAAAAGGCTGGCTAAAAGTAACTGTAAATACTCCACAATTGTTATCCACGCTGGCATTAACGACGTTCAACTCCGGCAGTCGGAAGTCTCAAAACTTAATGTGGAATCGGTGTGTGACTTTGCAAAAACAATGTCTGCCTCTGTGGTATTCTCTGGGCCCCTCCCCAATCTGACCAGTGATGACATGTTTAGCCGCGTGTCATCCTTCAACCGCTGTCTGTCTGTGTGGTGTCCTGCAAACGGCTTGAGCTACATAGACAATTGGAGCTCATTTTGGGGAAAACCTGGTCTTATTAGACGAGAAGGCGTCCATCCCACTTTGGATGGTGCATCTCATTTATCTAACAATCTGGCATAATTTTTATTCAGATTTCCAAAACAATGACAACTCAGAGTTGGGACCAGGAAGCAGAGTTGCAGTCTTAAACGCTTCTCTGCAGCTCCTCTTCATCCGCCACCCCTCAACTTAGCCCCTGTCTTCCCCATCAGAGAATCATTGTCTGCTCCCTCCAAAGTAAATAAAAATATAATGTATAAGCATCCCAAAGTGATTAAACAAAAAGTTGGTAAAACTCTAATTAAACATGAAGCCTCTTCATTTCAAAAATCTTAGAAAGAGTTGTTGCTATGCAATTATTTGACCACTTGCAGGGAAATGGTTTATTTGAAGACTTTCAGTCTGGGTTTAGAATCCATCATAGTACTGAAACAGCCTTAGTGAAGGTCACTAATGACCTCCTGATCGCATTTGATAATGGACTTGTTTCTGTACTTGTCCTTTTGGACCTAGTGCAGCTTTTGATACTATCGATCATAATATTCTACTTGATAGATTAGAACACTATGTTGGACTTAATGGAACTTTGTTGCAGGGGTTTAGATCTTATTTATCTGATAGGTTCCAGTTTGTTCATGTCAATAATGAGTTTTGGTTTTTTTTCAACTCAAAGCTCAGTCATGGAGTTCCACAGGGATCTGTGCTAGGCCCTACTCTTTTTAGTTTATATATGCTTCCTTTAGGCAACATTATTAGAAAGCACTGTATACATTTTCATTGTTATGCAGATGACACACAATTATACCTGTCAATGAAGCCAGATGATAGTAATCAATTAGCCAAGTTAGAAGCCTGTCTTAAGGAAATCAAAGCTTGGATGACTTGTAATTTCCTGCTATTAAATTCAGATAAGACTGAAGTCATTCTTGTTGGTCCAAAAAAACCTTAGAAATACTTTTCCAAATCAAACTTTTATTTTGGATGCAGTTACTCTTTTTCTTAATAGCTCTGTGAGGAACCTTGGAGTTATTTTTGATCAAGATTGTCACGACTCGCCGCTCATCATCCGCCTCAGCTGTGCGCACACCTGCGCTTCGTCAGCCACGGGCTATTTAGCCCACGCAGCCCTGAGCAGCAGTCTGCAGCCGTCTGTTCGCATCGGCACTCTCTCCCAGCTGGATCATCTCTCCACGTCAGCTGAACTACGCTTCCATGTAAGCATCATCACCCTTACCTCTTTGCAAGTCTTCTCCCCTGTGCACAGGTGGATTCCTTGGCGGCGGATCAGAATCAGAATCAGAATCAGAATCAGAAAAAGATTTATTGCCAAGTACATTCACAAGTAAATAACTGGTAAATATACGAGGGATTTGACTTGACACTGAGAACGTCATAGGTGACATTTTCAATGACGCGGCAGCCATGAGGCGCCTGTCAGCAGAAAGGGAACAGGAAGCAATGGGGAAGAGGGGGGGTGAACACAATAGGAGAGAGAAAAAAGCATTGTTTGTCAGAATAAAGTTCATATTTGATCAATATTATGATTACAAGAAAAAAACTCTCAATGCACAATTAGCAGACAATAGAATCCATACAATGACACAAAGAGAGCAGTGAGTGAATGAATCTTCAAGTCAGTATAGTGAGTCAGTGTGTGTGAGTGTGTTGAGTGCAATCAGTGATATCAGTTGAAGGACAACAAAAAGTCTCTTCCCGCAGCAGATGTTATGACTACCATCTGACCAGAGGCGCATGTCCTTGGCACGGCAGATGGAATAGTTTGCCAGACAGCTGGCTGTCCTTGAGAGTCAAATGCTGCCCGCCATGTTATGAAAACAAATATACTGAAGATAATCTGGAGGACTGAGTGCTGGGGTTATGACGGGGTTATCCGTCATAGCGATGACGGATAACCCCATCATCGCCATCCTTTCCCTCATCGTCGTCACTGGCTCAGCAGGACGCTGTCTTCCGGGCTTCTCCCTTGGCCAACGCCAGCCACCCGTCACCTACAAGTAAGCAGCACTCCGCTCATTATACCTGTCTAGGTGTGGTGCCCTTTACCCTTGTCCTCTGCTCTCTCCATAGGGTTGCCTGGCTGTACGGCTTACTGCTCTGTTTCCTGTGCATCGGCGTTCACCCACATCACATACCCATACCTCATACATCCATCCATACACACCTGCTTGTTGAATAAAGCTATTAAACCTTCCCTGAGCCTGCGTGCGTGTTTCCTGAGCCGGACATTATGTCAGTACGGCTCCAGCAGAATGGCTCAGCAGACAGCGGGCTCGCACGCCATATTTCCACCCTCGAGGCTCGGGTAGATTTATTAGCCCACCAACAGCAGGTGATTTTGAATCAATTATTGAACATTACTCACCGGTTAGACCGTGTGGACCCCCAGCAGGTGTTCCCTCCTGCTCGTCAGGGAGGAGCAGCTCCGGCCGCTTCCGCGGCTGGCCAGCCTGCCGCGGGAACGCCAACCCGACTCACGCCGATCCCAACCCCCACCCGCTTCAACGGCAAGCTCGGTGGAGCGCGGGGGTTCATCTTGCAGTGCGAGTCGGTGTTTCTGCGCGTTCCCGGGGATTTTCCCTCAGACCATAGCTGAATTGGTTACTTGGCTAATCTCCTGGAGGGGCGAGCGTTAACTTGGGCTTACGCCGTCATGGCGAAGCCCAGCTACGCAAACCTCTCCTATGACCAGTTCGTGCGGAGTTTCCTCGAGGTGTTCGACCATTCCCGGCGTGATAGCATCCTCTCTGACCGGCTCCTTGGTCTCCAACAGGGAGGCCGGTCAGCAGCGGATTACGCTATCGACTTCCGGGTCGCAGCGGAGGAGGTAGGCTGGGGTGAGGCGTCACTCTGTAGCATCTTCCTCCGCAGCCTCAACTCCGGTCTGCGGGATGAGTTGGCCAGCCGAGACCTTCCGGAACGGCTGTCGGAGCTAAACTCCCTGACTATTAGCTTAGACAACAGGCTGCGTGAACGGACCTCCGAGCGGAAGTTAGTTGGCCGCTCGTGTGGAGGTTCCGTCCGCCCGCCCCAGTCTCGCCCCCTGGCCTTACCCGCTCCAGGGCCCTCCGAGGAGTCGGAGGGAATGGTAGTGGGCCAGCCAAGGCTCCCCCTAGCGGAGAGAGAGCGCCGTCGGGAGCTGGGCCTCTGCATATATTGCGGAGGCAATCAGCATACCGTGGAGCACTGTCTGGAGAAGCCTAAATGGGGAGGTCCGTGAGTCACTGTAGGGGGTCTCACGGACTCTAACCGGTCGAACCCCCTCACAAGTTTATCGCTGCCCATACGATTCTGTCACAATTCCACAGGGCACCTCACACACGCACTGGTGGACTCAGGAGCAGAGCAAAGTTTCATTTCTAAGAGCCTGGCAACCCAATTGGGCATACCCTGCCACCCTCTGGCCGCTCCTCTCAGTCTGGTCACCCTCTCCCGTGCGCCCCTTGGACAAGTGACTCATCGCACCCAGCTGATCCCCGTAATTATCTCAGGTAATCACCGGGAGGATCTTACTCTGTATGTCCTTTCCTCTTCAGTGTCACCTGTCATCTTAGGCTACCCCTGGTTGTGCCTGCACAACCCAGTGCTGGATTGGCAGACAGGAAGAATTGCCGCCTGGAGTTCCTTTTGCATGGGCACCTGCCTCCAGTCCACAGCATGCGCCCCGTCCTCCCCTCCTCCGGCCTCGGACGCCGCGCCTCCGGACCTCACCCTGGTGCCCCTGGAGTTCCATGACCTGGGCCTCGTGTTCAGTAAGTCCAGGGCGATGTCTCTCCCTCCTCACCGGCCCTACGACTGCGCCATCAACATCCGCCCGGGGGCTCCCTTGCCATCCGGACGCCTCTACAGCCTGTCAGCGCCGGAAGGGGAGGCCATGGACAGCTATATCAAGGAGTCACTCAATGCAGGTATCATCCGCCCTTCTTTGTCCCCGCTCGGCGCAGGGTTTTTCTTCGTCTCGAAGAAGGATGGGTCCCTCCGTCCCTGTATAGATTTTTGGGCGCTAAATGACATCACGGAGAAGGACCGCTACACCCTGCCATTAATGGACACCGCTTTCCACTCCCTCCAGGGGGTGACCTGGTTCACTAAGTTGGATATCCGCAGTGCTTATCACCTCGTCCGGATCCAGGAGGGGGATGAGTGGAAGACGGCCTTTCGAACGCCTAATGGTCACTTCGAGTATCTGGTAATGCTGTTTGGGCTGACCAACGCCCCTGCTGTGTTTCAACGCCTCATAAACGACGTCCTACGTGATTTCCTGGGTCTCTTCGTGTTCGTGTACCTGGATGATATTCTCATCTTCTCCAGGTCACGGGAGGAAAACCAGGTCCATGTGAGGCGGGTCCTACAGCGGCTGCTGGAGAACAGGCTGTATGTCAAGGCCGAAAAGTGCGAGTTTTACGCCAAGACCACTTCCTTCCTAGGGTTCGTAATCTCGCACAATCAGGTCCTTCCCGACCCCGCGAAGGTTAAGGCGGTGGTCGAGTGGCCCACGCCGACCTCCAGAAAGCAGGTGCAGCCGTTCATTGGGTTTGCCAATTTTTATCGCCGCTTTGTTCCCAACTTCGGCGCCATTGTTGCCCCTTTGACACGCCTCACCTCTCCCAAGAACCCCTTCCGGTGGACCGAAGAGGTTGCAGCGGCTTTCGAGGCATTGAAGACAGAGTTCTCCTCCTCCCGGGTCCTGACCCAGGTTGGCCCCGCGCTGCAGTGCCTGGTCGAAGTCGACGCGTCTGATACAGGAGTGGGGGCGGTGCTGTCCCAGCGATCACCCACCGATGGGGTCAAGTGACCCTGCGCCTTCTTCTCGCGGCGCCTGTCTCCGGCTGAGCACAATTACGATGTTGGGGACAGGGAGCTACTTGCCATCAAGCTCGCACTGCAGGAGTGGTGCCACTGGTTGGAGGGGGCTGCCCAGCCATTCGTGGTGTTAACGGACCATAAGAACCTGGAATATTTAAGATCTGCCACACGACTGAATGCCCGCCAGGCGCGCTGGTCCTTGTTCTTCGCCCGGTTCCGTTTCACCATCACCTACCGCCCTGGTTCTAAGAATGGCCTGCCCGACGCCCTTTCCAGGCAGTTTGCCCCTGAGACCCCGGAGGAGCCAGGTCATACCATCCTGCCCAGCTCAGAATCAGAATCAGAATCAGAATCAGAATCAGGTTTATTGCCATTGTTCATGTAGTACACAAACTAGGAATTTGTCTCGGTACAATGCTGCAACATTAAACATGATAAGATAAGAGAAATAAACTATACATGTAATAAAGTGTAGGATAAGATTAAGTGATACTGGTCAACAGTTAAAATATATATTAGCCAGCAGCAGATGCTGTGGAGAACTATATAGTGCAGTCGGTAATGCAGGAAGAAAACAGTGATGATTGACATGAGTCTGGTTGAGCTGCTGTACATGGTGCACGAGAGTCACTTAGTGTTCAGCAGTCTAATGGCAGAGGGGAAGAAGCTGTTCATGTGACGGGAGGTTTTAGTCTGGATGGACCGAAGTCTTCTACCAGAGGGGAGGGGGGCAAACAGTACGTGACCAGGGTGTGAGGGATCGGCTATGATCCGGCCAGCACGCCTCCGGGTCCTGGAGATGTACAGATCCTGGAGAGATGGGAGCTTGCAGCCGATCACCTTCTCAGCAGTGCGCACGACGCGCTGCAGCCTTAGTCTGTCCCTGGCAGTGGCTCCTGCGTACCACACGGTTATGGAGGTGGTGAGGATGGACTCGATGATGGCTGTGTAGAACTGCACTAACATCTTGGTGGGTAGCTTGAGCTTCCTCAGCTGCCGCAGGAAGAACATCCTCTGCTGGGCTTTTTTGATGAGTGAGCTGATGGTCAGCTCCCATTTGAGGTCCCTGGTGATGGTAGTGCCTAGGAAGCGGAAGGAATCAGCAGTGGTGATGGGAGAGCCTGAGAGGGTGAGGGGGGGCAGAGGAGTAGTGACTTTCCTGAAGTCTACAATCATCTCCACTGTCTTCAGAGCGTTCAGCTGCAGGTTGTTATTGCTGCACCAGGACGCCAGCTGGGCCACCTCTCTCCTGTAGGCGGACTCGTCGCCGTTGGAGATGAGCCCGATGAGGGTGGTGTCGTCCGCAAACTTGATCAACTTGACAGACTGGTGGCTGGAGGTGCAGGAGTTGGTGTAAAGGGAGAAGAGTAGGGGGGAAAGTACACAGCCCTGGGGTGATCCAGTGCTGATGCTAGTATAGTCTGAGACAGTCTTTCCCAGCCGCACATGCTGCCTCCGGTCCGTCAGGAAGTCGATGATCCACCTGCAGAGGGAGTCAGGCACGTTGAGCAGGGACAGCTTGTCCCGGAGCAGAGCGGGGCGGATGGTGTTGAATGGATCCTGGCGTAGGTTCCCGGGGAGTCCAGGTGCTGCAGGATGGAGTGGAGGGCCAGGTTGACTGCATCGTCTACAGACCTGTTGGCTCGGTAGGCAAACTGCAGCGGGTCCAGGAGAGGGGTGGTGATGGACTTGAGGTGGGACAGGACCAGGCGCTCAAAGGACTTCATGACTACAGAGGTGAGCGCTACAGGTCTGTAGTCATTAAGTCCAGTGATCCGTGGCTTCTTGGGGACAGGGATGATGGTGGAGGATTTGAGGCAGGACGGCACGTGGCATAACTTAAGGGAGGTGTTAAAAATGTCTGTGAATACAGGAGCCAGCTGTTTCGCACAGAGTCTCAGGGTGGAGGGAGACACGCCGTCTGGGCCGGGGGCCTTGCGCGGGTTCAGTCTGGAGAACTGTTTGAGCACATCCTGCTCACTGATGATAAGGGGAGGGGGGGAGGGGGGGGTGCCTTAAATGAAGTAGGGAATGTGGAGGCTGTGGAGCTGGAGGGAGGGGGGGAGTTGGACACAGATGACGAGGTGTCAAAACGGGCATAGTGTTGGGACAGTCTTTGACAAAGGGCTTTGTCATCCTGACCTTTAGGAGCCTTAGGTCGATAGTTGGTGATTTGCCTCAGTCCTCTCCACACGGAAGCCGAATCATTAGCAGTGAACTGCTGCTGGAGTCTCTCTGAGTATAGAGATTTAGCCCTCTTCAGCTCTCTGTTAAACCGGTATTTAACCTCCCTGTAGCAGTCCCTGTCTCCACTTTTCAGCGCTGCTTCCTTCTCCTTCCTGATCTGTCTGAGCTTAGCTGTGAACCAGGGTTTGTCATTAGAGTAACTCACCCTGGTGCGTGATGGAAGAATGTTCTCTTCACAAAAGTGGATATATGAGTTCACAGTGTCCGTGTACTCATCCAGATCATGCGTGGCTCCTTTAAGCATGCCCCAGTCAGATATTTCCATGCACGTTTCCAGCTTCTCCTCAGCATCACTGGTCCGTATCTTCGTAGTGCTCACAACAGGTTTAGTGAGCTTCAATCTCTGTCTGTATGTGGGAATGAGGTGAACCATCACGTGATCAGATAATCCCAGCGCAGCTCGAGGGACAGCGCGATATGCGTCTTTCACTGTGGTGTACAGTGATCCAGTGTGTTTAATCCTCTGGTGGGGCATTTAATAAACTGTTTGTAGCGGGGGAGATCGTGGCTCAGATTGCACTGATTAAAGTCGCCAGCCACAATAATCAGCGAGTCTGGAAAACTCCGCTCTGTGTGTTGAATGTGATCCGCGAGCACGCGCTGAGCTTCGCGCGTGTCCGCGTCGGGAGGGGCGTACACAGCGATCATTATGAAAGAAGCAAACTCCCGCGGGGAATAGAAGGGCTTGCAATTGATAACAAGAAATTCCAAGGCAGGAGAACAGTGTTTGGAAATTACCGTTACATCAGAGCACCAGCTGCAGTTGATGTAGAAGCAGACACCGCCTCCTGTGGTCTTGCCGGAAAGCTCTGTGTCACGATCAGCACGGAAGAGCTGAAAGCCGTCGAGGCGCAGCGCGCTGTCCGGTATATTTTCCCGGAGCCAGGTCTCAGTAAAGCAGAGGACAGCTGAGGAGGCGAGGTCCTTAAAACGCATCAGCAGTCTCAGTTCATCTACCTTGTTAGAGAGAGAGTTGGTATTGGACAGAAATATGCCAGGCAGCGCTGTTCGCGAGCCTCTCCTGCGAAGTCGTACGAGAGCGCCCGCTCGTCTTCCTCTCTTCCGCCGTCTCACTTTCCGAGCCAAACAATAAACCAGATCGGCGGCAGGGGCTAGAAAAACTGGGAGGAGGTCCGTGGGGGTGAAAGTCCTGATATTTAGAAGTTCTTCACGGGTATAAGTGCAAGCAGACACACAATTGACAAACAAAAACAAACAAAGAGCGCAGCGAAGCACCATGTCGACCGCTGTGGGCGCCATCTTGATCCTAAGATTCACACAGCTCCCACAGCCCCCACAGCTCGTGCGTTGTGGGGGCGATTTCCTGGTCCATCAGGGACAAGGTCCGGAGGGCGCAGGAGACCGAACCGGATCCTGGCGGCGGACCGGAGGGGAAGCTCTTTGTTCCATCGACTGTCCGGGGGGAGGTCATTCATTGGGTTCACACCTCCAAACTCGCCTGTCACCCTGGTGTCTCCCGGCTAGTGGATCTCCTCCAGCGTTCCTTTTGGTGGCCGGGTCTCCAGAAGGACGTCGCCAACTATGTCCGGGCGTGCCCTGTGTGTGCCACCAGCAAGTCTGCTAATTCTCCCCCCGCGGGTCTGCTCCAGCCCCTGACGGTCCCAGGCAGGCCCTGGTCTCACATAGCCCTCGACTTCGTCACTGGTCTCCCGGTCTCTAACACCTACGACGCTGTGCTGACCATCGTGGATCAGTTCTCCAAGGCTGCCCACTTCGTGCTGCTCCGGGGTCTCCCTACGGCGCGGGAGACAGCAGATCTTCTAGTCCAGCACGTAGTCAGGCTGCATGGGATACCGGTGGACGTCGTCTCTGATCGGGGGCCCCAATTTGTCTCTGAGGTATGGAGGTGTTTCTGCAACACTCTGGGGGCTACGGTGAGCCTCTCCTCCGGTCACCACCCGCAGTCCAACGGGCAATGTGAGCGTGCCAACCAGGAACTGGAAGCTGCACTACGCTGCGTCACCTCCTCCAACCCGTCGTCCTGGAGCGCGCACCTGGCCTGGGTGGAGTATGCCCACAACACGGCACGGTCTTCTGCCACGGGGATGTCCCCCTTTAAGGCGTCCTTGGGGTACGACCCACCTTTGTTCCCTGAGCAGGAGGGCGAGCTGGCCGTTCCCTCCATCCAGGCGCACCTAAGACGCTGTCGGAGTCTGTGGACCAGAGCGCGCGATGCGCTATTACGCACGGCGGCGCGCAACAGCTCAACGGCGAACCGCCACAGGAGACCAGCCCCTGCCTACCAGGTGGGCCAACGAGTTTGGTTGTCCTCACATGACATTAACCTCAAGGCTGAGAAAAGGAAGCTGGCCCCGCGCTTCATTGGCCCTTTCACCATCTCTAAAATTGTCAACCCGGTGGCTGTGCGTCTGGCCCTCCCCCCCTCCCTCCGTATATGGTCCCACCTTCCACGTCTCGAAGATCAAGCCCGTGGTCTCCGATCCACTCTGTCCCCCGCCCAAGGCGCCGCCCGCGCCTCTGATGATCGACGGCCATCTGGCCTGGAAAGTCGCCTCCATCATGGACTCCCGGTGCCGAGGTTGCGGGCTGCAGTACTTGGTGGACTGGGAGGGATTCGGTCCTGAGTGGAGGTCCTGGGTGCGCTCTTCCTTGGTGTTGGACAGGAGTCTCATCACGGAGTTCCACCGGGCGCACCCAGACAAGCCAGCGCCAGGAGGCGCTGCTAGGGGGGGGAGTACTGTCACAACTCACCGCTCATCATCTGCCTCAGCTGCGCGCACACCTGCGCCTCATCAGCCACGGGCTATTTAGCCCACGCAGCCCTGTGCAGCGGTCTGGAGCTGTCTGTTCGCATCGGCACTCTCTCCCAGCTGGATCGTCTCTCCACGTCAGCTAAACTACGCTTCCACGTAAGCATCATCACCCTTACCTCTTTGCAAGTCTTCTCCCCTGTGCACAGGTGGATTCCTTGGCGGCGGATAACCCCGTCATCGCCATCCCTTCCCTCATCGTCGTCACTGGCTCAGCAGGACGCTGTCTCCCGGGCTTCTCCCTTGGCCAATGCCAGCCACCCGTCACCTACAAGTAAACAGCACTCCGCTCATTATACCTGTCTAGGTGTGGTGCCCTTTACCCTTGTCCTCTGCTCTCTCCATAGGGTTGCCTGGCTGTACGGCGTACTGCTGTGTTTCCTGTGCATCAGCGTTCACCCGCATCACATACCCATACCTCATACATCCATCCATACACACCTGCTTGTTGAATAAAGCTATTAAACCTTCCCTGAGCCTGCGTGCGTGTTTCCTGAGCCGGACATTATCTCAAAGATCTGTTTTTCAGTTCACATATTAAATTCATTTCTAAGACTGCCTTCTATCATTTGCGTAATATTGCCAAGATTGGGAGCATCTTGTCTCAGAGTGATGCTGAGAAACTGATCCACGCTTTTGTTAGCTCTAGATTAGATTATTGTAACTCTTTATTATCAGGTTGTCCTAAAACATCTCTAAAAAGTCTTCAGTTGATTCAAAATGCTGCAGCAAGAGTTTTAACAGGTACTAGAAAGAAAGATCATATCTCTCCGGTTCTGGCCTCCCTTCATTGGCTTCCCATAGAGTTTAGAATTAAGTTTAAAATCCTTCTTCTCACCTTCAAAGCTCTAAACAATCAGGCCCCTTTTTATTTAAAAGATCTGATATTACCCTATTATCCTAACAAAGCACTACGCTCCCAAAATGCTGGATTACTTGTAATACCTAGAATCTCCAAAAGTACAATGAGGGGCAGAGCCTTCAGTTATCAAGCTCCTCTCTTGTGGAACCAGCTGCCAATCTGGATTCAGGAGTCAGACTCGATCTCTGTTTTTAAGAATAGGGTTAAAACCTTCCTTTTTGATATAGCCTACAATTAGGGAGGGATCATGTGTCTCTGAACCCTCCCTTAGTTATGCTGCTAATAGGTTTAGACAGCCGGGGGTCCTCCAATAACTGCACTGGGCTTCACTCCTTTCTTCACTCTCAATGAAATATTTTCTTTTTTGCTGGTCATTAACATCTGTTTGTTCTCTCCCATAGATTGAGTCCCCATTGTGCTGTTTGCTCTCTACATGTCTGTTCTTTTCATCTTCTCTATCCCCTCACCCCCCAGCCAGTCGCAGCAGATGACTGCCCCTCCCTGAGTCTGGTTCTGGTGGAGGTTTCTTCCTGTTAAAAGGGAGTTTTTCCTCTCCACCATCACCAAGCACTTGCTCACAGGGGATCGCCTGATTGCTGGGGTCTTTCTGCAATTGTGGGGGTCCCCCCTACGGTTGAAAGTGCTATGAGATGACTGTTGTTGTGAAATGACGCTATATAAATAAAGTTGAATTGAATTGCATTCATAACATCACATTAACCAACTACATTTAGGTAATTAACCTTAGCAGAATGGTCTGAGCGTTAAAGTATTCTTCTTTTTTTGCCACTATGTATATACAGTTATGTATTGTTAATTTGTTCTAACACATTACAAACCTTTATAAACAGGGAAAATGATGAGACAGATAGCTCACGGATTGAATGGCGAGGAGGGCGTGTCCATAGTAACAAGTGTGAGGTCATGCTAAAGTTGATATGCAGTTATGATCATCCCTGTATTCTGATGAATCTAAGAAAATTTCATGTCATTCTGGCAAGTGGCGCCTGAGTAATAAATAAAACAGTTTTCAGCAATTCTTTGTTTAACCACTAGGCGGCGCTATAGCTTTTTTCAGGTATTTTTATGTAGACGACTTGGTGTTGATGCTGTGCAGTTTCCTCCATAAAATGAGGACAGTTACTGTCATTTGGTCAGGTGACTGACAGATGGACAGAAGCACAGCCAAGAGTGCTACCTACTGGTCAATGCCAAAAATAATGTTGCTAAGGTTACTGCATAGGTTACCACAAAACAATTAATGTATCCCCATTTGACACATTATAAAAGCTTCTACATAAAATATTACAATTTAAAGGCATAAATAACTTAAATAAAATTAAAATAACTCATAAAATGTGACTACATTTTTGTGGGCATCACATGCTCCTCGACAACAAAAAATGGCTCCTGACATTTATCAGCTTACTTACTTTTAACCTTTTTTATACCTTATGAACTCATTAACTCTTATAGTCTTTGAGGTAAGTAGTGTCCATATGTGTCTGTCTGCATGTTGTTTATGGATTAATGTACAAATACTGGGGTGGTGTAGGGGGTGGTTTGAGTGATGGGAAGTACAGGGTAGGTGATGGGAAATGGAAATGTGTTGGATGGAGTGTGGTATACTACATGGTTTGTGTCCATTCTCCATACAGGTAAAGCCGGTGGTATACAGGCTCCTACTGTGTTGTCTGGTGAAGGCTGGTACGGGGGGTTGCCCAGCGACTCATACGTGAATATCCATGTTGGCTTCCTTACTCAAGCTGAACTTTTGGGTTGCAGGAGAACATGCTCGCCATTACTGGGGAGTGCGGCTATCAAGTGAGGGCTGGTTGACCCATCACCATTCTAGCTTACAGCATCCTCTTCCCTCTGTGTCAGTCCTGGGGTGATCGGGACATCCTCTTCTGTCTCGACTGTCATGTTTGCATTGTCTTTGTTCTCTTCAGCTGGTTCACTCTCCCTTTGTTGGAGAAAATGATGTTTTCCCTTTATCCTCTCAGGTGGAAGTGACCTGACTGGTTGAGATGTGAGTTGTGGTGTTGTGACTGTTTCTCCTAAGTTCATTAACATTTCTTAATTAATTTCTCTCCAGATGTGGGCTGATGCTGATGTGAGTGTCTCTTTGTCTCTTTACTTGTATTTCTTCTTGAAAAGTATAACCAGGTACAGGAGTTGCAAACTAGCTTAATGCAATATACTCTTTGTGCAGAACATCAGATGTTCTATATGACCACTATGTTTCACCACATTGTCCCTGATAAATAAATGAATAAATTAATTTAAAAAATTGCAGACCAAGATGCGGTCACCTGTTTCAAGTACAGTGCCTTTTATGTGGCACTCATAACATTTCTTTCCCTAAGCACTTGAATGTTGATTGTTCTCAGCTGCGATCTTGTAGGCTTCCTTCATTCTTGCAGCCCACTTTTCTGCATAGCCCTTTGGGGAAGTGGAATCCTCATTAGAAGCCAGTCCAAATATCATGTCCACAGAAAGCCGTGGATGGCGTCCATACATTGGATAGAAGGGCGACATTCCTGTGGCCTCATGCCTGGTACAGATATATGCATGAACAGCATGTGGCAGGTAGTCTTTCCATCTCTCTTTATCCTTTTCTTCTAGAGTTCTTAATATTTGGAGAAGGGTATGATTGAGTCTCTCTACCGGATTGCCCTAGGGATGATATGGCATTGTGCGTGAATAACCCACTTTGCTCAGCTATTGCAAGGTTTTGAAGAGTTCATTTTCAAATTCCCTCCCCTGATCATGATATAATTTCCAGGGATAGCTAAATCGGGGGATGAAATCTTCAAAGAGCTTCTCTGCAGCTGTTTTCCCTAACTTATTTTTGGTTGTGTAGGCTTGGACAAATCTGATAAAGTGGTCAGCAACAACCAAAATATACTCAAATCCTCCCTTGCTCAGTTCCAGATGAAGATAATCAATTGATACAAGCTCCAGGGGTGAGCTGGTGGTGATGCTCCCCATAGGTGCTCTGATGTGAGAGGTTGTTTTTTTCCTCTTGATGCAGGGGGACGTCCTCATCATATAAGCCTCAACATCACATTTCAGGTATGGCCAGTAGAAATGGTCTCTGACCAGGGCAAGCACCTTCTCATTCCCCACGTGACTCATGTCATCATGAAGGAGCTTAAGAACCATGGGTTGATGCTGCTCAGGTAGGACAAACTGATCTCTTTGACTGGTTTTCCTATTAAGTAGGCCATTTTCAATGTGGAGCTTGTCCCATTCATACATGAGGTTTCTTGATGGACCACTATCCCTGTTTCTGATGTCAGTGGTTAATTTGTCAGTTGTCTCTTTTAACTTAACAACTGGAGTGATGATAGGATCATCTTGCTGGGATTTTTGGAGTTCAGCATGAGTGATGGTTGAGAGCAGCTCTGGTAGCTGAAAGGGTGGGCTGTTTTGTCTCACATCCAAGACAGCAACATAAGCAACATCTTTCAGCTTGGTGACTTGACTGCCATCCCAGATTGTCTGGATAGTGTCTGTGGACAACTCATCTGTACATGAGTCAACATATCTGTCAATGTCCAGTGGCAGTCTTGAAAGCATGTCAGCATCTCTGTTAGCTCTGCCTGGCTTATATTGAATCTCAAAGCAGAAATCAGCCAGTTCACCGACCCACCTGTGGTCCACAGCATATAGCTTGGTTATACTCATTGCATAGGTTAACAGATTGTTATCCATGTAAACGATGAAGTGGGGCGCATAGAAAAGAGTCCCTGAATTTTTCGCATACGGCCCACTTTAGAGCTAAAAAACTGGAGTTTACGTGACTGTAAATGATAATTACGCTCTGCAGATGTCAGTGTTCTGAATCCATAGATCCGATGATCCGATGACTGAGCTTTCCTTCTTGACACTACTGCAGCACTGCGCCTAGGTCTTGTTGTGAAGCATCTGTGTGTAATACAACAGGAAGACTGAAGTCGGGGTAGGAACTTTTGTTTCCAGGCACGATCAGTAATGCTGACCTGAGCGCCAGAGTCTAGAAAGACTTTTGCAGCATATCCATTCAGGTTACATTTTAACAGACATCTTTGCCCCACAAGTTTAGCTACTCTCTGAGATGTAGACATTGCATCAGCCAGTGGGTAAGTAGCAACATCTTTTGACCCTGCTGGTAAAGGTTCCCTGTTTAAGTGGGACACAGTGTTTTTGCCAGTCACAGGGGATCTGTCGTGCTGAGTTCTGCTCTCTTGCCAAGAATTGCATCCCATCGTCGCAGACACGCGGAAATGGGTGGGACTGGTGCGCGACCGTGTGCGACAACGCGCATCTAAGGGAGTGACACTGTAATACCACCAACTCTAAAATACAACCTGACAGCCAGGCTTGTAAATGGGCTTTAAATTATGTTTATTCACCAGACATTTTAGTGTTTCAAAGGGGGTTAGAAATCACAGTGATCCAAGTCTACATAATAACAGAATAAAATGACTATTGTGATTTTTTTTTTCCAGATTCTTTGAGACTCTTGGATTCTTTAGTACATCCACATGTTTCAGGTTTGAGGGTCAGTTTATTATGAATGTGTCAAGCTGGTGCAAACTTGTTTTTGAGCATAATTTATTTACATATTATTATTACATATGCATTATTTTTTGATCATTTATTTTCAGTTAATGTTGTAATGATGTTCTAGTTACAATTTTGATGATGATGGAAATTGTTTTTTCATGTATTGTTCATTGCTGAATTAGCTTTCCAATAAAATGTGTTAATTCCAGCTGGTGTCTGAGTGTGTATTTATTCAACCAGATGAACTTCTTTGTAAGGGGGATTCGTCTTGATGTGTGTGTGTGTGTGTGTGTGTGTTGGATGAGACATTAAATTTATGATCATATTTTTCTCATTATCAGCCACTTAGGTTTGTAAAAATTCTGGCATATTATTATTACCTGTCAGTTTAATTTTCATGTAAGACGCCCAATAGCTTCACTTTTAATCATGAATCTACAAGATACAGTCTGCATGCATACGTTTATTTATGTGTTAATTGAACTGATGACATTTTTGACATTTTGCAGATGTAGCAGAACGGAGACTGTGTGCAGCTGTACACAGACAGGAGAACTTTTATAAAGACTTAACACACAAACATGAGACAACTGATATTTAATAAGCACTTTAAAGTAAAAAGGTTGGAATTATAATCAAAACTTACAATAGCTCAACCACAGTGTGATCTGTCAAAATAAAAGCCTTCAGATCACTGCTAAAAAAAAATCTGAGACAGTATTCAGCATAGTACTTTTAGACATGTATTTTTAGAGGAAGTAAAGTCAAACATGCCAAGGAAAGACCCCCCCCCCCCCCAAAAAAAAACAACTTTCCTGAATTTGCCCTGGTGTAAAATTCTGTTGCAATCAGAATGAAATTATGATGATTGACGCTAATAAATGTAGTAAATTTCTTCAATCATACTCTGTGCATTTCCTGACAACTACTCCTGCTGGAAAATGCCTCCGTCCTAAAAGTCACCTTCTGTTGGTCCAAACATCAAACATGTTTTGCAGGAGAGTCAGGGCAGGAATGTGGAGATGACTGACCTTTGGGGCAGATGCATTTTCCTGCATTTTTTCCCCCCAGAAATTGCATATATTTTTGTCTCCACAGTGTAAAGACTGAAATGTGTTATGACCCGAGCGCTGATCTCGTCTGCGCTCGGGCTATGCATCATCTCTGCCGACATTGACAGCTGTGGATTACATTCTGGCTCCACCGGGCTCTTATTGTGACAGCGCTCGGTGGGGTTTCCGGCTGTCAAGATCAATCAGCTGTTCGGCATCATAGCTCGTTAGCGCCGGCTTTATTAGCGGGCGCTGACAGCTGATTGATGCTGGAGTATCGTCAATCATTCCTGGTCCTCGTCATGTCAGGTTCGTGCTTATCCTTGTTCATAGTTAAGGTCGTAGTAGCTGGGGTTAGCCCTACGATCCCTTGTATCCTATAGTGTGTGTGTTTTGCCCTCAGCGGCTCACAGCCTTGTCTCGTCTTGTCTTGTGAATAAAACATCTATGCAAAGCTCACTGGTGACTTTTAGCGTCTTATGGTGGCCCGCGAGGGTCACCGCATGACAGTATACTCCAGCCCGGTTGTCTAAATGGAGACACCACACCGAGACGCCTTTTCACCGTGAGTTTTTGCCGTAGGGTGGAGTTTTCACCGTAAGTTGGACTTGGTAGAGAGATGCCCGCCCGCGAGTGTGGTTTTTGCCCGGAGTGGCTAGAGGAGATTGACGGCTATCTAGCGGAAGCCGCCCGTCTCATGCCCTCCGAGGCGGCCGACTACCACTTATGCCTCGCCCAGCGGGCCCTGCGCAGTTACCACCTTACCTCTACTCCGGAGGGGAGCGAGAGGTTATCATGAATTGTGGCACAGCGCGAAGTGATGGCAAGAGCACTCCAGGAAACCCCTCCACCTCCCGCGAGGACAGCGTCCCTGGCGAGAGTGGGGATTCTTAGGCTGAAGGGAAAACCCGGCAGGAGACCTGCGGATCGGAATCCAGCTCCTGTCGCCCGTCCAGTCCCAGTGCCATGTGTTCCTGGGTCCCGCGCCGCACCGTTGGCCAGTAGGCCTCATCGCCATGCTCCTACCAAGTCCCAAAGAGAATCCCATCCGGATCCAGCTCCGGGTCGTCGGAGGAACCCAGCCTCCCAGTTGGCCGCATCCCTTACGTCACGACAGGAGGGAACCCCTACAGTCACCACCCCCGGGTCATCTGTTCCAGCTGTGCTGTCATCTCCTTGTGCCCATGTCGCCCCGGCTGTCATGTCCTCCTCTGTGACGTCATCCCCAGTGGCTGGGAGTGCTGTGAGTCGTGCTTTGGCGAGGCCAGTCAGCAATCCTTCCCAAGCGGCTCCTCCTCGTCGCCCCGAGGGGCCCACCGTTACCTCCCAGAGGGATAGTAGGAGGTCTCCACCCGCTGCAGCAGGCACCATCTTCTCCCCAGGAGGCAGGCAAGTGCAAGTTCATTCATTCCACCACAATTATGATCTGCCTTGTCTGACTTCTGGGGGCGGAGTTTGTGGTTCGCAGTCCTCCGAGCTCCCGCCACCTGCTGTAACTGTGATAACCAAACCTGCTGCCTTTGTGTCTCCCTCTGCTGAGTGGTCCGCAACGCCAGGTCTATGTCGCGGGGTGAGGAGGGGACCTGCGGTGCTGGAAAGCCTGGATCCGGCCCTGCAGCCACGTCGTGGATGGAGGAGAAGAGTGGACTGCTGCCTGGAACCTGTGCCGACGATGAAGCGTCCCCGGGTTTCCTCGCCGGAACAGTCCGAACCAGTGGGCCGAGGCTCCCCTGCCTCCACGTCATACGGGTCATCGGCGTGGGCATCAGCGCAAGAGGAACCTCAGGCTGCGGGATCCATCTTGCCAGCTGCGGAGCCCGACGCAGCTGAGTTGGAGCCTGCGCACGAACTTCTTCGCCCTGAGCCTGGATCGACGGAGTCCTGGACGGCAGCAGAACCCGAGTGCAGGCAAGTGCTCCCTCTTGTGTCTCTGTCCCCTGTGTTGGAGCATGTTTGCCTGCCTCTCGGGGAGGCGAGTGAGGGGCAGCCGCCTGCTGCACCTGAACTCGTCTCGCTGGGTTCTGTTGCTGCCGGTGACACTGATCCCAGTTTTTCTCTGTGTCCTGAGCTTCCTTGCAGTGTCACCGGCGCAGAGCCAGTCAGGGTCGTCGAGTTGGAGGTTCCAGGTTCGGGGGTGGAGGTTGTCAGCGGAGCTGCACCGACCCAGTCAGGGTCCGTTGTGGAGGCTGCTTTGGCCCAATTGGGGTCCGACGTGGGTGCACCCGAGACCCAATCGGGGTCCATCGCAGGAGCTGCTTTGGCCCAATCGGGGTCCGACGTGGGTGCGCCCAAGGCCCAATTGGGGTCCACCGCAGGTACTGTTCTGGCCCAATCGGGGTCCGACGTGGGTGCAGCTGGGACCCAATCGGGGTCCAGTGGAGGTGCAGCGCCGGTGTGGTCCACGGACGAGGGAGGAGCTGCAGACCCTTCGCCGCCTGACCCAGTTCGGGCTCATCCTTGCTTTCTGTCCCCTCTACAGAGTCATCGCCCCTGCGCATCATCGCCGGGGGCCGTGGGGGTCCCTTTTCGCTCGCCCCGGCTCTCCCGAATGTTGTCCTCGCCAGGGAGGCCGCCGTGGGCTGTTTTCCCCCGGTACTGGTGGCTGAGGGACGCGGGTCAGCCGCCTGAGGAACTGTTTCACCAGTTCGGCGCCTCGGGTCGGCCACCCGACTTGTGTGTTTCACTGGGCGATATGGTTCGGCCACCGGAGGAGTGAACTTTCCGGGCCTGGGACTGTGGTAAGCCGCCCGGTCATGTTCCGCCCCCTATGACCACCCGTCGGCCGTTGGACGCGGGGAGACTGCCTGAACTGTTCCTGTGGCGCTTGGTCTCCGCCGCTCACCATGAACTGTCGGGGGGGGGGGGTAGAGGTCATTCCTTTGTGGTCGTCTAGCCCTGAAATTGTTCTGTTTTTTGTTTTTTGTTTTTTTTTTGTGTCCTGTGTTGTATTTGTTTTTTTGACTTGAGAGCGTGGTATTTTTGTTTTCAGGTCTGGGCAATTGTGTTCATGTATTTTGGAGGGTAGTCTAGCCCTGAAATTGTTCTGGGGTTTTTTTTGTTTTTTTTCTGACCTGTGTTGTATTTGCTATATCTCGTCCGCGCTCGGGCTATGCATCATCTCTGCCGGCACTGACAGCTGTGGATTACATTCTGGCTCCACCGGGCTCTTATTGTGACAGCGCTCGGTGGGGTTTCCAGCTGTCAAGATCGATCAGCTGTTCGGCATCACAGCTCGTTAGCGCTGGCTTTATTAGCGGGCGCTGACAGCTGATTGATGCTGGAGTATCATCAATCATTCCTGGTCCTCGTCATGTCAGGTTCGTGCTTATCCTTGTTCATAGTTAAGGTCGTAGTAGCTGGGGTTAGCCCTACAATCCCTTGTATTCTATAGTGTGTGTGTTTTGCCCTCAGCGGCTCACAGCCTTGTCTCGTCTTGTCTTGTGAATAAAACATCTATGCAAAGCTCACTGGTGACTTTTGGTGTCTTATGGTGGCCCGCGAGGGTCACCGCCTGACAAAATGCATTTAATTTCTCCATTTATTATCATTCCTCTAACTGTAAGAAATATTTTATGCTCGAACAAAATTTGCATTGTAGCTAGCTTATTTCTGTGTTGGACTGATAGTTCTACATGTGCTGTCTTCACAGTGTGCTGCTAAAATGTAACAAACTGGTAAAACCCTTTCACTTCTGGTTTTCCAGAATTATTCTGGTGTCAGTATTCCAAAGTGCAGGTGTAGCTTTAAAGAGGCTTGTGTGTTTTATGTCCTCTTTCTCCTTCCATATCCAACACTACCCTTTGTCAATGTCATGTGTCTTTGTTATGCACTTTCCTTCAGAATTTCAGATATTAATACAAAAATAAATCCATATCAGTTCTTCTGTCACACCCTCAATTCCTTCACATTAATTCAAGTGGTTAGGCCACTCTAAACATGTAGTATTATAGCTATAAAGTCTCCTAGGGACCCAAAGACCAAGACCATGCCTGCCTATATTTGCCATAAAATGTGATTAAAATCACTTCCATATTGGTAGAGATCAACGCCTCCAGAGTTTTTGTTTAAAGGCTCTGTATTGTAGACTGCTGACAACCATTTGCTTTACAATTGACTTGACCTCCTATTATTATTGTAATGCCTAAAAGACAGCAGTCATGCACTTCTTATTCCATTTAGCCTTATTTATTTTTGCAGAAATAAAATACAAAATGTAAAAATAGTCAATGTACATAACTAATTTATCAAAAAAGGTTAATTTATAATAAATAAAGAATTTATTACAAATATAATATGCCTTTCTATATGTATAATGACTTTATTCTGATGACACAACAGGATAATTTTAAGTACAGCCTATTTAAAAACTGACTTCCCTTTTATTGAAATGCTACATCATTTGACAGGATTAATTTGCAGTTGCCAGAAATGGAGCCCACTGTTATCTTCACAGTGGAAAGATTGAAATGCATGAAATTTGCTACAGTTAACAGTATTCTTGCCCTGAGTCTCCTGCAGAAAATGTTTTATGTTTGGACCAAGAGAAGGTGACCTTTGGGATGGAGGCATTTTCCGGCAGGATTAATTTGCAGTTGCCAGAAATGGTACCCACTGCTATCTTCACAATGGAAAGACTGAAATGCATGAAATTTGCTACAGTCAACAGTATTCTTGCCCTGAGTCTTCTGCAAAAAATATTTTATGTTTGGACCAGCAGAAGGTGACCTTTGTGATGGAGGCATTTTCCGGCAGGAGTAGTTGCCAGGAAATGCACAGAATCAGAATCAGAATCAGAATCAGAATCAGAATCAGGTTTATTGCCATTGTTCATGTAGTACACAAACTAGGAATTTGTCTCGGTACAATGCTGCAACATTAAACATGATAAGATAAGAGAAATAAACTATACATGTAATAAAGTGTAGGATAAGATTAAGTGATACTGGTCAACAGTTAAAATATATATTAGCCAGCAGCAGATACTGTGGAGAACTATATAGTGCAGTCGGTAATGCAGGAAGAAAACAGTGATGATTGACATGAGTCTGGTTGAGCTGCTGTACATGGTGCACGAGAGTCACTTAGTGTTCAGCAGTCTAATGGCAGAGGGGAAGAAGCTGTTCATGTGACGGGAGGTTTTAGTCTGGATGGACCGAAGTCTTCTACCAGAGGGGAGGGGGGCAAACAGTACATGACCAGGGTGTGAGGGATCGGCTATGATCCGGCCAGCACGCCTCCGGGTCCTGGAGATGTACAGATCCTGGAGAGATGGGAGCTTGCAGCCGATCACCTTCTCAGCAGTGCGCACGACGCGCTGCAGCCTTAGTCTGTCCCTGGCAGTGGCTCCTGCGTACCACACGGTTATGGAGGTGGTGAGGATGGACTTGATGATGGCTGTGTAGAACTGCACTAACATCTTGGTGGGTAGCTTGAGCTTCCTCAGCTGCCGCAGGAAGAACATCCTCTGCTGGGCTTTTTTGATGAGTGAGCTGATGGTCAGCTCCCATTTGAGGTCCCTGGTGATGGTAGTGCCTAGGAAGCGGAAGGAATCAGCAGTGGTGATGGGAGAGCCTGAGAGGGTGAGGGGGGGCAGAGGAGTAGTGACTTTCCTGAAGTCTACAATCATCTCCACTGTCTTCAGAGCGTTCAGCTGCAGGTTGTTATTGCTGCACCAGGACGCCAGCTGGGCCACCTCTCTCCTGTAGGCGGACTCGTCGCCGTTGGAGATGAGCCCGATGAGGGTGGTGTCGTCCGCAAACTTGATCAACTTGACAGACTGGTGGCTGGAGGTGCAGGAGTTGGTGTAAAGGGAGAAGAGTAGGGGGGAAAGTACACAGCCCTGGGGTGATCCGGTGCTGATGCTAGTATAGTCTGAGACAGTCTTTCCCAGCCGCACATGCTGCCTCCGGTCCGTCAGGAAGTCGATGATCCACCTGCAGAGGGAGTCAGGCACGTTGAGCAGGGACAGCTTGTCCCGGAGCAGAGCGGGGCGGATGGTGTTGAATGCGGAGCTGAAGTCCACAAACAGGATCCTGGCGTAGGTTCCCGGGGAGTCCAGGTGCTGCAGGATGGAGTGGAGGGCCAGGTTGACTGCATCATCTACAGACCTGTTGGCTCGGTAGGCAAACTGCAGCGGGTCCAGGAGAGGGGTGGTGATGGACTTGAGGTGGGACAGGACCAGGCGCTCAAAGGACTTCATGACTACAGAGGTGAGCGCTACAGGTCTGTAGTCATTAAGTCCAGTGATCCGTGGCTTCTTGGGGACAGGGATGATGGTGGAGGATTTGAGGCAGGACGGCACGTGGCATAACTTAAGGGAGGTGTTAAAAATGTCTGTGAATACAGGAGCCAGCTGTTTCGCACAGAGTCTCAGGGTGGAGGGAGACACGCCGTCTGGGCCGGGGGCCTTGCGCGGGTTCAGTCTGGAGAACTGTTTGAGCACATCCTGCTCACTGATGATAAGGGGAGGGGGGGAGGTGGGGGGGGGGTGCCTTAAATGAAGTAGGGAATGTGGAGGCTGTGGAGCTGGAGGGAGGGGGGGAGTTGGACACAGATGACGAGGTGTCAAAACGGGCATAGTGTTGGGACAGTCTCTGACAAAGGGCTTTGTCATCCTGACCTTTAGGAGCCTGAGGCCGATAGTTGGTGATCTGCCTCAGTCCTCTCCACACGGAAGCCGAATCATTAGCAGTGAACTGCTGCTGGAGTCTCTCTGAGTACACAGATTTAGCCCTCTTCAGCTCTCTGTTAAACCGGTATTTAACCTCCCTGTAGCAGTCCCTGTCTCCACTTTTCAGCGCTGCTTCCTTCTCCTTCATGATCTGTCTGAGCTTAGCTGTGAACCAGGGTTTGTCATTAGAGTAACTCACCCTGGTGCGTGATGGAAGAATGTTCTCTTCACAAAAGTGGATATATGAGTTCACAGTGTCCGTGTACTCATCCAGATCATGCGTGGCTCCTTTAAGCATGCCCCAGTCAGATATTTCCATGCACGTTTCCAGCTTCTCCTCAGCATCACTGGTCCGTATCTTCGTAGTGCTCACGACAGGTTTAGTGAGCTTCAATCTCTGTCTGTATGTGGGAATGAGGTGAACCATCACGTGATCAGATAATCCCAGCGCAGCTCGAGGGACAGCGCGATATGCGTCTTTCACTGTGGTGTAACAGTGATCCAGTGTGTTTAATCCTCTGGTGGGGCATTTAATAAACTGTTTGTAGCGGGGGAGATCGTGGCTCAGATTGCACTGATTAAAGTCGCCAGCCACAATAATCAGCGAGTCTGGAAAACTCCGCTCTGTGTGTTGAATGTGATCCGCGAGCACGCGCTGAGCTTCGCGCGTGTCCGCGTCGGGAGGGGCGTACACAGCGATCAGTATAAAAGAAGCAAACTCCCGTGGGGAATAAAAAGGCTTGCAGTTGATAACAAGAAATTCCAAGGCAGGAGAACAGTGTTTGGAAATTACCGTTACATCAGAGCACCAGATGCAGTTGATGTAGAAGCAGACTCCGCCTCCTGTGGTCTTGCCGGAAAGCTCTGTGTCACGATCAGCACGGAAGAGCTGGAAGCCGTCGAGGCGCAGCGCGCTGTCCGGTATATTTTCCCGGAGCCAGGTCTCAGTAAAGCAGAGGACAGCTGAGGAGGCGAGGTCCTTAAAACGCATCAGCAGTCTCAGTTCATCCACCTTGTTAGAGAGAGAGTTGGTATTGGACAGAAATATGCCAGGCAGCGCCGTTCGCGAGCCTCTCCTGCGAAGTCGTACGAGAGCGCCCGCTCGTCTTCCTCTCTTCCGCCGTCTCACTTTCCGAGCCAAACAATAAACCAGATCGGCGGCAGGGGCTAGGAAAACTGGGAGGAGGTCCGTGGGGGTCAAAGTCCTGATATTTAAAAGTTCTTCACGGGTATAAGTGCAAGCAGACACACAATTGACAAACAAAAACAAACAAAGAGCGCAGCGAAGCACCATGTCGACCGCTGTGGGCGCCATCTTGGATCTTGAGGCAGAGTATGATTGAAGAAATTTACTACATTTGTTTCCCTCATGGATCGTCACCTTATTGTGGTAGGGGGTTTTCATGCCCTAGTGATCCCAGGAGCTATGTTGTCCGTGGCAGTTTGCCTCTGGTAGGGTCACCCAAGACAAACTGGTCCTGGATGAAGGGCCAGTCTAAGAACAATCCAACAGACTCTCACAATAAATATTAGAACAAGGATTCAGTGCACCCCACCCGGTATGGGGTTTCCGGGGCCCCACCCTGGAGCCAGGCCTGGGGAAGGGGCTCGATGGCTAGTGTCTTGCAGCCAGGTTTCCACCCATGGGACCCGGTCGGGCTCAGTCCAAAGGAGTTACATGGGTCCGCCCTCCAGTGGGCTCACCATCTGCAGTAGGGATTATGGGGGTCCGGTGCTATGTGGATCAGGTGGTGGTTAAAGGCGGAGGACTTGGCGGTCTGATCCCAGGCTTCCTAAACTGGCTTTTGGGACATGGAATGTCACCTAATTGGTGGGGAAGGAGCCTAAGCTGGTGCATGAGGTTGAGAGATACCGGCTAGATATAGTCGGCTTCACCTCAACACACAGCTTCGGTTCCAGAACAAGTCTCTGCAGAAGGGCTGGAGCTTGGCCTACTCTGGAGTTGCCCTGAGCCAGAGGTGACGAGCAGAGGTGGGTATTCTTGTATCCCCCCACCTTGCTGCCTCTATGTTGGCATTTTCCATGGTGGATGAAAGGGTTGTTTCCCTTCGCCTTCGGGTTGGGAAACAGGTCCTGACCATCATTTGTGCCTATGCACCAAATGATGGTTCAGAGTACCCACCGATTTAAGATAAGATAAGATAAGCCTTTATTAGTCCCACAATGGGGAAATTCCAGGATTGCTACAGCACAGGGACAGCAACACTCAGAGCAACAATCAGAAGACAAGAAAAAACAAGAGCAGCGAGTATACATATGTACATATAAATATATAATATATAAACACACATGGTGCGGAGCATTGTAGCTAGATGGAATAAATATATAAATATATAAACACACACAGTGCGGAGCATTGTAGCTAGATGGAATGAACAGCATAACCATCTACTTAGTTGTCCTACGTGGTATGATTATGTACCCATACATATTGTCACCCTCTGTAGCGACCGGTATTTTCCTAGTTGTATACTGGAGGGGACCATTGTGTAAGTCTATTGCGTCTTTTGCATTCACTGCTATTAGGTTGTCACGTTTTTTTGCTATCTCTGTGAGCAGCCCTGCTTAGGTTATACAGTCTGACAGCCGTAGGCAGGAAGGACCTGCGAAACCTCTCGGATGTGCACCTAGGATGATGTAGTCTGCTGCTAAATGAGCTCCTCAGTGCATTCAGTATGTCCTGCATAGGGTGGGACTCAGACTCCAGCAGAGATGACAGTTTAGCCACCGTCCTTCTCTCTCCCATCTCCTCCACTGGGTCAAGGCATTGCCCCAGGACAGAGCTAGCTTTCTTGATCAGTTTGTTCAGTCTCTTCCTATCAGCTGCTGTAACGCCACTGCCCCAGCAGACCACTCCAAAAGTGATGGCTGATGCCACCACCGTGTCGTAGAATGTCTTCAGCAGCGCCCCTTGTACACCAAAAGACCTGAGTCTCCTCAGTAGGAACAGCCTGCGCTGTCCCTTCTTGTAGATTGCGTCAGTATTGTGTGACCAGTCTAGTTTATTGTTCAGATGAACACCCAGGTACTTGTAGGATGTCACCATCTCGATGTCTGTTCCCTGTATATTTACTGATGCTGTGAGGGGTTGTCCTTGCCTGCGGCAGTCCACCACCAGCTCCTTAGTTTTCCTCGCGTTGATCTGGAGGCAGTTCCAATGGCACCAGTCCACGAAGTCCTGGATAAGTCCTCTGTACTCAGCTTCATCTCCGTTGGAGATGAGGCCAACAATCGCAGAGTCGTCAGAGAACTTCTGTAGATGGCAGTGTGTTGTGTTGTGTGAGAAGTCCGCAGTATAAAGGGTGAACAGGAAGGGAGCCAAAACCGTTCCCTGGGGGGCCCCCGTGCTACCGATGATCGTGTCGGACACACAGTCCCGGGTTCTCACAAACTGAGGCCGGTTAGTGAGGTAGTCCAGGATCCATGATGACAGGCGCTGGTCCACCCCTGCGCACAGCAGCTTGTCCTTCAGGATCAGCAGTTGGATGGTGTTGAAAGCACTGGAGAAGTCAAAGAACATGATCCTCACCACATTCCCGGGCTTCTCCAGGTGGGACAGAGAACGGTGAAGGAGGAAGATCACTGCATCCTTCACCCCAATGCCATGCTGGTAGGCGAACTGGAGTGGATCCATCGCTGGTCCCACCAGGGGGCGGAGATGAGCAAGGAGCAGTCTCTCCAGGGTCTTCATCATGTGGGACGTCAGGGCCACTGGTCTGTAGCTGTTGAGATCTTTGGGGCGGGAAGTCTTTGGTACAGGTACCACACAAGATGTTTTCCACAACTGTGGTACCCTCCCCAGCTTCAGGCTCAGGTTGAAGATGTGCTCCACAATCCCACACAGCTGGTCTGCACAGGACTTGAGGAGCTTTGCGCTGATGCCGTCCGGTCCCGACGCCTTCCTCGCCTTGATCTTCCTCAGCTCCATCCTCACCTGGGTCTTAGTGAGGGTCATGTTGGGGAGCTGTGTGTTGGGAGTGGGGGGGGTGATGGTGGAGTGGGGTGTGGGCAGCAGGACTCAATGTCTTCAGAGGCAGCAGTGGTTGTTGTGCAGTCGGGGGGGAGGGCGGTTGGTCAAACCTATTAAAAAACAGGTTCAGATTGTTCGCCCACTCCCTGCCCCCCATGGCCTGGGGGGAGGTATTCTGGAGCCCAGAGATGGTTTTAAGGTTTCTCCAGACCCCACCGATGTCGCTCTGTTGCAGCTTGTCCTCCTTCTTCTTCCTGAAGCTGTCCTTGCCTTCTCTGATCTTCCTCCTCAGCTCCCTCTGTACGGACTTCAGCATTTCCCTGTTCCCCGACCTGAAGATCCTCTTCTTCTCTCTCAGAAGTGTTTTTATCTCAGGGTTGATCCAGGGTTTGTTGTTCGAGCAACACCGTATGGTCTTGGTGGGTATGGTGTTGTCCACACAGAAGCTGATGTAGTCCGTGATGGTGTGAGTGAGGCCATCGATGTGATTTTGGAGTCTATGACTGGGGTGCTTGAAAGTGCTCCTCTTGGAGACTCCATTGTCCTACTGGGGGACTTCAATGTGCACGTGGGCAACAACAGTGAAACCTGGAGGGGGGTGATTTGGAGGAACGGCCTGCCAAGTGGTGTTCGGCCACCCAAGTGGTGTTCGGTTATTGGACTTCTGTGCTAACCACAGTTTGTCCATAACGAACACCATGATCAAGTATCGGGGTGTCTGTATGTGCACCTGGCACAAAGAAACCCTAATTCACAGGTCGATGATCGATTTTGTTATCGTGTCATCAGACCTGCGACTGTATGTCTTGGACACTCAAATCAAATCAAATCAACCTTTATTGTCAGTTTGCTGTACATACAACTGTAGTGCAGGCAAGATGAAATTGTGTTTCTCTCGGCATCCATATACAGTAAGTAAAAAGAACATAATTTAAGACACACTAAGACACCCCCTCACCCCCCACCCCCAACACAGCCATTTACACATCCCTGAGACATACTTGAAAACTAACTAGAACTATAATATACAAATAATATTCATAATGTCCATAAGGTGCAGTAGTATGTATGAAAGATTCCGGATCAACTGTTCAGCATCCTAACGGCTTGTGGAAGGAAGCTGTTAATCAGTCTGGTGGTTCTGCCTCTGATGCTCCGGAATCATTTGCCAGGTGGTAGCAGTTCAAAGTGTTTATGCAGAGGGTGAGAGTGGTCCTTGACAATGTTCAGTGCCCTGCTCCTACAGTGGTTCTGAAAAAGTTCTTGGATAGAGGGGAGGGAAACTCCAATTACCCTCTCAGCTCCCTTAACTATCTTCTGCAGGGCTTTTTTGTCTGACATACGGCAGCTGGAGTACCATGTTGCAATGCAGTACATCATAACACTCTCCGTCGTCAGAACACTCGGGTAAAGAAAGGTGTAGAGCTGTCAACTTAAAGACAGCTGTCAAATTAATCCTGCCGGAAATGCCTCCATCACAAAGGTCACCTTCTCTTGGTCCAAACATAAAATATTTTTCGCAGGAGACTCAGGGCAAGAATACTGTTAAATGTAGCAAATTTCATGCATTTCAGTCTTTCCATTGTGAAGATAGCAGTGTGTACCATTTCTGGCAACTGCAAATTAATTCTACCGGAAAATGCCTTCATCCCAAAGGTCACCTTCTGCTGGTCCAAACATAAAATATTTTTTGAAAGGACAGTAAGGGCAAGAATACTGTTAACTGTACAAAATTTCATGCATTTCAGTCTTTCCATTGTGAAGATACAGTGGGTATCATTTCTGAAAACTGCAAATTAAACCTGCCGGAAAATGGCTCCATCCCAATGGTCACCTTCTACTGGTCCAAACATAAAATATTTATTGCAGGACAGTAAGGGCAAGAATACTCTTAACTGTAGCAAATTTCATGCATTTCAGTCTTTCCATTGTGAAGATAGTAGTGGGTACAATTTCTGGCAACTGCAAATTAATCCTGCCGGAAAATGCCTCCATCCCAAAAGTCACCTTCTCTTGGTCCAAACATAAAATATTTGTTGCAGGACAGTCAGGGCAAGAATACTGTAAAAACTGTAGCAAATTTCATGCATTTCAGTCTTTCCAATGTGAAGATAGCAGTGGGTACAATTTCTGGCAACTGCAAATTAATCCTGCGGGAAAATGCCTAGATCACAAAGGTCACCTTCTCTTAGTCAAAACATAAAACATTTTTCGCAGGAGACTCAGGGCAAGAATACTGTTTAGTCAGGCAGATAGGTGAAACAATTGTTCACTTCTGGATAGAAGCATGAAATTTGGCATAAATGTAGTCCAATAAGTCCTCTTTCATATAAGATTAAGACCCACTTCGAATCTTGCTTGGTACTTGCATTATTCAAGATGGCGTCCAAATATGGCCACCAAAAAACACGTTTTTGCTTATAACTAGAAAATGTGAGCTTTTAGGGCATAATAATGCATTGTTGACTAATAATAAATGTGTACATTCATAATAAATGTGTACATTCCGCACATTTTGAGCCCAAAATCAAGTCTGTATGACAAACGGTTCTTGAGATATAACATTTTGAAAATTGCCACAAACTGTATAATCTTAATCATATCAAAAGTTACAGAGATACAAATGCTGAACAATAGTAATTGAACATTTATGGTATATGTTCATTTGAATCACATTCGAAGATCAATAATAGCATAATGAGAAACCCCAAGAAAGTTAAAAATACAAAACGCAGTCAGTGATATGCCAAATATTATGTAATCGAGTGTAACCTCATTACAACCCATGCATCAACAGAGTGAAGTGATCGAGAAGACCTCCGCTAACCTTCTGCCTGGTGACATGCACCACCACAATAACACAGAGAAGTGCAGCTTAAATTTGCCCTGCTGCACTTGCACAAGCCCCTACAAGCTTTCTTGCAACCACAGTGCACAAGCTCTTGACATACTTTGGAAGCTTCAGGGAGAGTGGTCCACTTTGGGACGAAGCCTTCCCTTGCTTCAGTCCATCCCCAATGTGTAGGACTTGGTAGATTTTGCACTGGATCCAGTGCTTGACCCCACACATAGCCACCTTGATAAGCAGCTCTTTTGATATGTTCTGTTAATGCTGCCTTTGTTGGTGGAATATTTTCAAGTGACTGCGTTCCTTGTGCAAAAAGGGTCTGACGAGCTTTGTTTACCTGATACAGTGGGCAGGTACGACTGTACATCATTACCGTGTACCGTTCAAGAACAGCTTCATCCTCTGCTGTTATAACTTCAGGAGTGAAGCTCAGTTTCCTGAATACAGGTGTCACTTCAGGAAAAACTTCCCAAGCATCAAATGCAGTCTTCTTGCCCCTGCCAGCAAACGAGGAAGTAGTGTCTGAGCCACTGAAAGCATGGAAGAAGGGAAAGGGCTTTGCACTTGTCAGGACCAAGGCTACCTGCCAAGCTGTTTGCTGATATGTAGGTGAAATGTTTTCCCACACCAAACGCCAGCCACGGGTCAATGTCCAGCTGATTTACATATGTAACAACTAGAACAACAACATCTGTGTCAACTGTCCTTATCAATACACTCCTGTAGCCTTGAACTGCACCATGGGCAACATGCAACATAAGCCTTGTATCAGCTTCTTCATGATCAGTTGGATCAATACCAGCAGAAGCCATGTCACTTGGTCTGTTGCTCACAACATTCACATCAGAAGTTGAAACAAACAAGACACCTTTCACCTCTAGAGAAGCCAGTTCTCTACCAAGGAATTGGAATAGCTCTGCTTTGTTATCGGTGCAGCGCAAAAAGGTCTGCCAGTTACTGGGAATGACAGTGTCAGGAAGCACCCTTCTTCGGATACCTTTGCCTCGAGACACTCTGGTTGCCTTTTTGAGGCTGCAGTCAAGATATCGGTCCCACACTACATCAACACGTTTCACATCTTTAGCCTGATCAATGATGTAAGGCAAGAAAACTCCCCTTGAATACTCTTGGAAAGTCTTTGCTTTACCAGGTGCAAGCATATTCACAACAGCTGCTCCATCAAAGACCTTCATGGTAACAGCTGGTAACAACTGATTTTGTGATACCCCAATGCACTGAAGCAAATCTGACTTCTTGCCTTGACGCAATTTGCCTAGAGCAGACAGTGAAGGAGGATGGGCATTGTTTTCATGTCTGAAAAACTCCTCTATGTTTCCATCACGGGTTTGACAGGCAATATAGAGCCGAGCAAAAAGATTGCAATCAGATTTCAAAGCAGACACCTTAGATTGACTGACATTGTTTGTCACTTCATAAGTACCAAACAGAGGTAGATTGTTTCTTGAAACTGTGTCAGTTAAAGCAACTGTACGCTTATTCAGTCTGTTATCAACAAACTCCTGATACTGAGCAATGCCTAATTCATGCGCTGATTTCACTGCATTAATAACATGGTGAGGCATTATTTCATTGGTGTCAAGTCTAACAAGGTCATTGCTTGTCTCTTTGAAGGGATTTCCCATGTCCTCTAATGAAACTACTAGGTTACAAACATTTTTTGCAAATGCAACCTGGACACTTGGAATTTGATCATGATGTTTGAGATTCATTGCCTTGGGCTTCAACAGAGATTCTTCTAGCTCACTAACAACCCTAGCAACTTCAGGGCCAGCAACCAACCACCTTCTTAAGGCAGAAGGATCCTCAGTGATCTGGACATCCCTGTATCTCAATACTGACACTCCCACTGCTGTACCTGAAATGAACATAAGAAGTTGCATTATTGTGATTAATTGAATAGGCCATATCTCAAGAACTGTTTGTCATACAGACTTGATTTTGGGCTCAAAATGTGCGGAATGTACACATTTATATTAGTCAACAATACATTATTATGCCCTAAAAGCTCACATTTTCTAGTTATAAGCAAAAACGTGTTTTTTGGCAGCCATATTTGGACGCCATCTTGAATAACGCAAGTACCAAGCCAGATCCGAAGTGGGTCTTAATCTTATATGAAACAGGACTTATTGGACTACATTTGTGCCAAATTTCATGCTTCTATCCAGAAGTGAACGATTCTTATGAAAATTGGCCCTTATCTGCCTGACTAGTTAACTGTAGCAAATTTCATGTATTTCAGTCTTTCCACTATGAAGATAGCAGTGGGTACCATTTCTGGCAATTGCAAATTAATCCAGCAGGAAAATGTCTCCATCACAAAGGTCACTTTCTCTTGGTCCAAACATAAAACATTTTTTGCAGGAGACTCAGGGCAAGAATACTGCTAACTGTAGCAAATTTCATGCATTTCAGTCTTTCCACTATGAAGATAGCAGTGGGTACCATTTCTGGAAACTGCTAATTAATCCTGCCGCAAAATGCCTCCATCACAAAGGTCACCTTCTCTTGGTCCAAACATAAAACATTTTTCGCAGGAGAGTCAGGAAAAGAATACTGTTAACTTTAGCAAACTTCATGCATTTCAGTCTTTCCACTGTGAAGGTAGCAGTGGGTACCCTTTCTGGCAAATGCAAATTGATACTGCCGGAAAATGCCTCAATCCCAAAGGTCACCTTCTCTTGGTCCAAACATAAAACATTTTTCGCAGGAGACTCAGGGCAAGAATACTGTTAACTGTAGCAAATTTCATGTATTTCAGTCTTTCCACTGTGAAGATAGCAGTGATTACAATTTCTGGCAACTGCAAATTAATCCTGCCGGACAATGCCTCCATCCCAAAGGTCACCTTCTCTTGGTCCAAACATAAAATATTTTTTGCAGGAGACTCAGGGCAAGAATACTGTTAACTGTAGCAAATTTCATGCATTTCAGCATTTCCATTGTGAAGATAGCAGTGGGTACCTTTTCTGGAAACTGCAAATTAATCCTGCTGGAAAATGCCTCAATCCCAAAGGTCACCTTCTCTTGGTAAAAACATAAAACATTTTTTGCACAGGAGTCAGGGTAAGAATGCTGTTAACTGTACCAAATTTCATGCATTTCAGTCTTTCCACAGTGAAGATAGCAGTGGGTACCTTTTCTGGAAACTGCAAATTAATCCTGCTGGAAAATGCCTCCATCCCAAAGGTCACCTTCTCTTGGTCCAAACATAAAACATTTTTCGCAGGAGAGTCAGGGTAAGAATGCTGTTAACTGTACCAAATTTCATGCATTTCAGTCTTTCCACAGTGAAGATAGCAGTGGGTACCTTTTCTGGAAACTGCAAATTAATCCTGCTGGAAAATGCCTCCATCCCAAAGGTCACCTTCTCTTGGTCCAAACATAAAACATTTTTCGCAGGAGAGTCAGGGCCAGAATACTGTTAACTGTAGCAAATTTCATGCATTTCAGTCTTTCCACTGTGAAGATAGCAGTGGGTACCCTTTTTGGCAACTGCTAATTAATCCTGCTGGAAAATGCCTCCATCACAAAGGTCACCTTCTCTTGGTCCAAGCATAAATCATTTTCTACAGGAGACTCAGGGCAAGTATACTGTTATCTGTAGCAAATTTCTTGCATTTCAGTCTTTCCACTATGACGATAGCAGTGGGTACCATTTCTGGCAACTGCAAATTAATCCTGCCGGAAAATGCCTCCATCACAAAGGTCACCTTCTCTTGGTCCAAACATAAAACATTTTTTGTAGAGGTGTCGTGGTAAGAATACTGTTAACTGTAGCAAATTTCATGTATTTCAGTCTTTCCACTGTGACGATAGCAGTGAGTACCAATTCGGTCAACTGCAAATTAATCCCTCTGGACAATGCCTCTATCCCAAAGGTCACCTTCTGCTGGTCCTAGCATAAAATATTTTTTCACGAGAGTCAGGGTAAGAATACTCTTAACTGTAGCAAATTTCATGCATTTCAGTATTTCCATTGTGAAGATAGCAGTGGTTACCATTTCTGGCAACTGCAAATTAATCCTACCGGAAAATTCCTCCATCCCAAAGGTCACCTTCTCTTGGTCCAAACATAAAACATTTTTTGCAGGAGACTCAGGGCAATAATACTGTTAACTGTAGCAAATTTCGACTGCAACTGCAAATTAACCCTATCAAATGATGTACCATTTCAATAAAAGCAAAGTCAGTTTATAAATAGGCTGTACTTAAATTATCCTATTATGTCATCAGACGAACGTCATTAAACATATACAGTAGAAAGGCATTTTATATTTGTAATAAATTCTATATTTATTATAAATTAACCTTTTTTGATAAATTAGTTATGTACATCCCCTCATGGATCATCACCTTATCATGGTGGGGGGGTTTGCGTGCCTCAGTGATCCCAGGAGCTATGTTGTCCGGGGCAATTTGCCTCTGATAGGGTAACCCAAGACAAACTGGTCCTGGGTGAAGAGCCAGGCTAAGAAAGATTCAACAGACTCTCATGATAAATTCTCGATCAAGGATTCAGTGTACCCCGCCCCGTATGGGGCGTTACATGGAGTTACATGGGTCTGCCCTCCAGTGGGCTCACCACCTGCAGGATGGTTCATGGGGGTCCGATGCTATGTTGATTAGGTGGCGGTCAAAGGCGGAGACCTTGGCGGAATGATCCCAAGCTTTCTAAACTGGCTTTTGGTACGTGGAATGTAACCTCTCTGGTGGGGAAGGAGCCTGAGCTGGTGCATGAGGTTGAGAGATACCGGCTAGATATAGTCGGCCTCACCTCAACACACAGCTCTGGTTCCGGAACCAGTCTCCTGGAGAGGGGCTGGAGCTTGGCCTACTCTGGAGTTGCCCCGGGCAAGAGGCAACGAGCAGGGGTGGGTGTTCTTGTATCCCCCCACCTTGCTGCCTCTATATTGGAGTTTTCCCCGGTGGATGAAAGGGTTACTTCCCTGCACCTTCGGGTTAGGAAACGGGTCCTGACCATCATTTGTGCCTATGCACCAAATGATGTTTCAGAGTACCTACCCTTTTTGGAGTCTGTGACTGGGGTGCTGGAGGGTGCTCCTCTTGGAGACTCCATTGTCTTACTGGGGGACTTCAATGCGCATGTGGGCAATGACAGTGAAACCTGGAGGGAGGTGACTGGGAGGAACGGCCTGCCCAATCTGAACCCCAGTGGTGTTCAGTTATTGGACTTCTGTGCTAACCACAGTTTGTCCATAACAAACACCATGTTCAAGCATAAGGGTGTCCATTTGTGCACCTGGCACCAGGACACCCTAGGTCGCAGGTCAATGATCGATTTTGTTATCATGTCATCAGACCTGCGACCGTATGTCTTGGACACTCAGGTAAAGAGAGGTGCAGAGCTGTCAACTGATCACCACCTGGTGGTGAGTTGGATCCGATGGCAGGGGAGGAAGCCATTCAGACCTGGTAAACCCAAATGTATAGTGAGGGTGTGCTGGGAACGTCTGGCTGAGGCCCCTGTCTGGGAGGTCTTCAACTCCCACCTCCGGAAGAACTTCAACCACATTCTGAGGGAGTCTGGAGACATGGAGTCTGAATGGGCCATGTTCTCCACCTCTGTTGTTGAAGCAGCGGCCCAGAGCTGCGGCCGCAAGGTGGTCGGTGCATCTCGTGGTGGCAACCCCCGAATCAAGTGGTGGACACCAGTGGTGAGGGGGGCCATTAAGCTGAAGAAGGAGTCCTATCAAGCTTGGTTGGCTTGTGGGACTCCCGAAGCAGCTGAGGTGTACTGGCAGGCCAAGCAGAGTGCAGCTCGGGTGGTTGCTGAAGACAAAACCCGGGTATAGGAGGAGTTCAGTGAGGCCATGGAACAAGACTTTCGGTCGGCCTCGAAGAGATTCTGGCAAACTGTCCAGCGGCTCAGGAGGGGAAAGCAGCTCCCTGTCCACAGTGTGTATGGTGTGGATGGGGCGCTGTTGACTTCGACTGGGGATATTGTCGGGTGGTGGAAGGAATACTTTGAGTATCTCCTCAATCCCACTGATACGCCTTCCACAGAGGAGGCATGGTTTGTGGACGAGGGGGATGGCTCGCCTATCACAGGGGCTGAGGTCGTCAAGGTGGTTAAAAATCTCCTTGGTGGCTGGGCCCCGGGGGTGGACGAGATTCACCCTAAGTACCTCAAGGCCCTGGATGTTGTTGGGCTGTCATGGTTGACACGCCTCTGCAACATTGCGTGGAGGTCGGGGGCAGTGCCTTTGGCATGGCAAACCGGGGTGGTGGTTCCTCTCTTCAAAAAAGGGGACCGGAGGGTGTGCTCCAACTTTAGAGGGATCTCACTCCTCAGCCTCCCTGGGAAGGTCTATGCCATGGTACTGGAGAGGAGGGTCCAGCCACTGGTCGAACCTCGGATTCAGGAGGAGCAATGTGGTTTTCGTCCTGGCCGTGGCACATTGGACCAGCTCTTTACCCTCTCGAGAATTCTCGAGGGTTCGTGGGAGTTTGCCCAACCAGTTTACATGTGTTTTGTGGACTTGGAGAAGGCATTCGACCACGTACCTCATGGTTTTTTGTGGGGGGTGCTTCGGGATTATGGGGTATCGGGCATGTTGTTACGAGCTATTCGGTCTCTGTACGACCGTTGTGAGAGTTTGGTTCGTATTGCCAACACTCGGTCAGACTCATTCCCAGTGAGAGTTGGACTCTGCCAGGGCTGCCCTCTGTCACCGATCCTGTTCATAATTTTTATGGACAGGATTTCTAGGCGCAGCCAGGGAATGGAGGGTGTCATGCTTGGTGACCACAGGATCTCATCTCTGTTGTTTGCAGATGATGTTGTCCTGTTGGCTTCATCCAGCAATGACCTACAGCTCTTGCTGGGACGGTTTGCCGCTGAGTGAGAAGTGGCTGGGATTAGAATCAGCACCTCCAAGTCTGAGTCCATGGTCCTCAGCTGGGAAAAGGTGGATTGTCCTCTCTGGGTTGGGGATAGGCTCCTGCCCCAAGTGGAGAGTTTAAGTATCTTGGGGTCTTATTCACGAGTGAGGGGAAAATGGAGCGAGAGGTTGACAGATGGGTTGGAGCAGCATCTGCAGTGATGCGGACGTTGTACCGGTCTGTTACGGTGAAGAGGGAGCGTAGTTCTAAGGCAAAGCTGTCGAGTTACCAGTCAATCTACGTTCCTACTTTCACCTATGGTCACAAGCTTTGGGTAATGACCGAAAGAACGAGATCGCGGATACAAGCGCTTAAATGAACTTTCTCCGTAGGATTGCTGGACTCACCCTTAGAGGGGTGAGGAGCTCAGTCATCCGGGAGAGGCTCAGAGTAGAACTGCTGCTCCTCAACATTGAAAGGAGTCAGTTGAGATGGTATGGGCATCTGATTAGGATGCCTCCTGGACGCCTCCCACTTCAGGAATTTCGGGCACGTCCCACTGGGAGGAGACCCCGGGGCAGACCCAGGACTCGGTGGAGAGACTTTGTCTCCCAGCTGGTCTGGGAACGCCTTGGTATCCTCTCTGAAGAACTGGAGCAGGTGGCTGGGGAGAGGGAAGTCTGGGCTTCTCTGCTTGAACTGCTGCCTCCACGACCCGGATCTCCGGAAAAGCGGTAGAAGATGGATGGATGGATGGATAGTTATGTACATTGACTATTTTTTACCTTTTGTATTTTATTTCTGCAAAAATAAATAAGGCTAAATGGAATAAGATGTGCATGGCTGCTGTATTTTAGGCATTACAATAATAGTAGGAGGTCAAGTCAATTGTAAAGAAAATGGTTGTCAGCAGGCTACAATACAGAACCTTTAAACAAAAACTCTGTAGGTGTTGGTCTCTACCAATATGGAAGTGATTTTAATCACATTTTATGGCAAATATAGGCAGGCATGGTCTTGGTCTTTGGGCCCCTAGGAGACTTTATAGCTATAATACTACATGTTTAGTGTGGCCTAACCACTTGAATTAATGTAGAATGAATTGTGGGTGTGACAGAAGAATTGATATGGCTTTATTTTTGTATTAATATCTGAAATTCTAAAGGAAAGTGCATAACAAAGACACATAACACTGACAAACGGTAGTGTTGGATATGAAAGGAGAAAGAGGACATAAAACACACAAGCCTATTTAAAGCTACACCTGCATTTTGGAATACTGACACCAGAACAATTCTGGAAAACCAGAAGTGAAAGGGTTTTAACAGTTTGTTACATTTTTAGCAGCACACTGTGAAGACAGCACATGTAGAACTATCAGTCCAACACAGAAATAAGCTAGCTACAATGCAAATCTTGTTCGAGCATAAAATATTTCTTACAGTTAGAAGAAGGATACTAATAAATGGAGAAATTAAATGCATTTCAGTCTTTACACTGTGGATATGAAAATATATGCAATTTCTGGGGGGGGAAAATGCAGGAAAATGCATCTGCCCCAAAGGTCGGTCATTTCCACATTCCTGCCCTGACTCTCCTGCAAAAAATGTTTGATGTTTGGACCAACAGAAGGTGACTTTTAGGATGGAGGCATTTTCCAGCAGGAGTAGTTGTCAGGAAATGCACAGAGTATGATTGAAGAAATTTACTGCACTTATTAGCGTCAGTCATCATAATTTCATTCTGATTGCAACAGAATTTTACACCAGGGCAAATTCAGGTAAGTTTTTTTTTTTTTTTTTTGGTGGTGGTGGGGGGGGGGTCTTTCCTTGGCATGTTTGACTTTACTTCCTCTAAAAGTACATGTCTAAAAGTACTATGCTGAATACTGTCTCAGATTTTTTTTTAGCAATGATCTGAAGGCTTTTATTTTGACAGATCACACTGTGGTTGAGCTATTGTAAGTTTTGATTATAATTCCAACCTTTTTACTTTAAAGTGCTTATTAAATATCAGTTGTCTCATGTTTGTGTGTTAAGTCTTTATAAAAGTTCTCCTGTCTGTGTACAGCTGCACACAGTCTCCGTTCTGCTACATCTGCAAAATGTCACAAATGTCATCAGTTCAATTAATTCATAAATAAATGTATGCATGCAGACTGTATCTTGTAGATTCATGATTAAAAGTGAAGCTATTGGGCGTCTTACATGAAAATTAAACTGACAGGTAATAATAATATGCCAGAATTTTTACAAACCTAAGTGGCTGATAATGAGAAAAATATGATCATAAATTTAATGTCTCATCCAACACACACACACACACACACACATATCAAGACGAATCCCCCTTACAAAGAAGTTCATCTGGTTGAATAAATACACACTCAGACACCAGCTGGAATTAACATATTTTATTGGAAAGCTAACTCAGCAATGAACAATACATGAAAAACAATCTCCGTCATCATCAAAACTGTAACTAGAACATCATTACAACATTAACTGAAAATAAATGATAAAAAATAATGCTTATGTAATAATAATATGTAAATAAATTATGTTCAAAAACAAGTTTGCACCAGCTTGACACATTCATAATAAACTGACCCTCAAACTTGAAACATGTGGATGTACTAAAGAATCCAAGAGTCTCAAAGAATCTGTGAAAAAAAATCACGATAGTCATTTTATTGTTATTATATAGACTTGGATCACTATGATTTCTAACCCCCTTTGAAACACTAAAATGTCTGGAGAATAAACATAATTTAAAGCCCATTTACAAGCCTGGCTGTCTGGTTATATTTTAGAGTTGGTGGTATTACAGCGTCACTCCCTTAGATGCGTGTTGTCGCACACGGTCACGCACCAGTCCCGCCCATTTCCACGTGTCTGCGACGATGAGACGCAATTCTCGGCAAGAGAGCAGAACTCGGCACAACAGATCCCTTTGCTGAGACCGGGGTCTGTTTCAATTCAATTCAATTCAGTTCAATTCAGCTTTATTTATAATGTGCCACATCACAACAAAAGCCATCTCGTGGTGCCACAGTGCAGAAAAAAAAACACACAGTCACAGAAAGACCCAGCAATCAGACTATCCCGTATGAGCAAGCACTGAGCGACAGTGGAGAGGAAAAACTCCCATTTGGAAGGAAGAAACTTCTATCAGAACCAGGCTCAGGGAGGGGCAGTCATCTGCTGCGACTGGCTGGGGATGAGAGGATAGGGAGGATGGAAAGGACAGACATAAAGAACATAACAGTAAGATGCCAAGTACATTATTGGAGGTCAACCAGCAGTATGGATCAGATAACAACAGAACAAAAGTGGAGTTAAGAGACACAAAAACCCTCCTTAAACTTAAGCTATATTGAAGAGGAAGGATTTTACCCTGTTCTTAAAAACAGAGACCGAGACTTCCGGTCTGGACGCCATGGTGATAGCAACTTAACGCTGAACCTCCCAGATCCAATCCAAGGAAAACATCGTCAAAATCAGACTTAACGGATTTTTGGAAGAATAAAAATCAAAAGACAAAAACACCATGCCTAAACAGAAGAAACTGGCATTCCCCAGGTCAGGACGCGCGGCGGCCGCAGAATCTGATCCCAAGGACCTCCATTCAGGAGACGAAGAGCTGGGCCTAGCTAACAAAAAGGTTAGCCTGAAATCGCTATATGATGAATTACGACGATTTCGGGCCGAATTTCACGAATTCAGAGAGGAACTAATAAGGACGAACAGCAGAATGGACCAGGCCGAAAACCGAATCTTGGAAGCTGAAGAAAGAGTAAAAGTGCTTGAAGATTCTATGCTGGATTTACACAGAAAACAGTCAAGGCTGGAGGCTAAGCTAGCCGACCAAGAAGGAAGACAGAGACGAGATAACATCAGAATTCACGGTCTGAAAGAAGGAGCTGAAGATGGTTTCAACACAGTGGCGGAATGCGTGGAATCCTTATTGAGAGAGAAGTTGGATATTCCACAAACCACCGATTTGAAAATAGAAAAGGCCCATCGTACATTAGCCGCAAAGCCAGCGGCAGAAGCACACCCGCGTTCAGTGTTGGTAAGATTCTCCGATTTCAAAATAAAACAAGAGGTTGAAAGACGGGCTTGGCAGAAAAAAGGATTTATGCATCAAGAAAGAAAAGTCTTCGTGGAGCACGATTACGCCCCTGAGGTTCTTAAAAAGCGACGGGAATATAACGACGCCAAAAAGGTTCTACGGGAAAAGAATCTACGCTTTCAGACGCCATTTCCGGCGAAGTTAAGGGTCTTTTACGGTGAAGAGTCATGTCTCTACAATTCAGCGGAAGAAGCAACAACCGACATGGCGAGAAGAGGACTCCCGGTAACGGTGTTTAAACCCGCAGCGAATCTGAGCAAGAAAATCAGAGCTCAAACGTGGTCCACTCAAAGACCTTCTAAATCCACGGGCCAGCAGCGGGAAACCCAGCCCCAGAGCTACAAAGATAAGCTTTCCAGTTCCAGGAAGGAATAGCGACCTTTTTGTTTTTTTCTCTCTTTTCAGTCATTCTGCACTTCCATCCCCCCTCCTACAAGGTAACAAACATTAAAGGAGATGCAGAATCAGCATGTGGTAAAACCTTTCATGGAGCAGTTATAGCATTAGAAACAAATGCCTTCTTAATTTAAAGGAAAAAAAAAATCTTGTTAAAATAGAAATGTAACAATGACCCACGTGTTCTCCCCACACTAACAAATACTGTATTAGAGTGAAGGTTTGCTGTGATGGGGGTGGGAGGGTGCACACAATCTCATAGGGTATAGGCATAAAAAAAAAAAAAAAATCATTACAAATTCGGATTGGGATCTGAAATTCACGTTAAAAACATGGGACAACTTACAGGGGTAAGAGAGGGCCCTCAACACGTAACAGAGTTTGAGGAATTTCCCTCAGAGCCTACACTCCATCAAGGCTCTTACAGGGTCTTTAAAGAGACCCCAGCTCAGGAAGTTTTTTTGACAGTTTTTTGTTTTAAAGTCTCATACACTATGTTCTTAATGTTTTTTATGTTCTTAATGTTCTTTCAGTTTCTGAGTAGCAAAAAAGAGGTCCACCACACTGTTATACTAAATAAGAAAATACAATGGAGAAACAGGGTGTAACCAAAATAGCCTCATATAATGTAAAAGGGATCCTGAATCCAGTTAAAAGATCCAAGATTCTACGCAAAATGAAAAAAGACAAAGCAGAAATAATATTTTTACAAGAAACCACCTAACAGACGTGGAACACACTAAACTCAATAGACAAGGGTTTAAAATGATCTCTTCATCTTCATATAAGTCAGGGAGGAGGAGGGGAGTAGCAACATTGATATCAACCAAAATTACATTTGAAAAAAAATCAGAACACAAAGATAAAGAAGGGAGGTACAGTTTGGTAATTGGGCGGCTAGAGGGAGAAGATATCACCCTGCTGAATGTATATGCACCACCAGGGGCTAAATGGAAATTTTATAAAAATGTATTCGACCTAATGATAACTAAAGCCCAAGGTTTAGTGATATGTGGTGGAGACTTCAATCTAAGACTGAATCCATACTGGGATGCAACAGGTAATTCTTCACATCAAAATAACACTCAAAATAGGAAAACTCGGATGCTACTTAAAGAAATGGGAATCTGTGACGTATGGAGGGAATTCAACCTCAGTGTAAAAGATTATACTTTTTATTCAACGCCACATTCATCTTACTCAAGGATTGATTACTTTTTTATGTTTAATAGAGACATTGGAAGAGTAAAAACATGTAAAATAGGACTGATGGATCTCTCTGACCACAGTCCGATCTATATGGACTTAAACATCCAAAAATACACAAATAATACATTTTCCTGGAGGTTGAATTCAAATGTCCTGAAAGGACCACTGAAAGATGAATTGGAATCAGATATTTTCAAATATTTGGAAGAAAACGATAATGGAGAAGTATCCCCTTTAATACTGTGGGATGCGTGCAAAGCTGTAATAAGGGGAAAAATTATTGCAAAACTGGCAACCCAAAAGAAACTGAGACAAGAAAAACTAATCACACTAGAGTCAGAACTCAAGAACCTAGAAAAAGAACACAAAGACAACACTCATTCTAATGGCTCGCTCAAGATTAAAGAAATTAAAAATCAAATAAATGAGATCTACACAATAGAAATCCAGAAGAAACTTACATTTCTGAAACAAAAACACTATGAAGCAGGCAGTGAGTCGGCAAAATTACTAGCCTATAAATTGAGGAAACAACAAACAGAAAGAGCAATCTACAAAATCAGAGACCCAGTATCAAAGGAAATAAAATTCAGAATTCAGGATATTCTTAAAAGCTTCGAGAATTACTACAAGAACTTATACTCCCACAAAAAACATAAAAACGCATCCGAGACATTCCTAAACACATTACACCTTCCCCAACTTACGGAATCACAAAATAAAACACTACTGTCAGAAATACAACCTAAAGAATTGGAAAAAGCAATTATGAAACTTAAAGCTAACAAATCTCCAGGAGCAGATGGCTATACAGCAGAATGGTACAAAACCTTTAAACAGCAACTATCTCCTCTCCTCTTGAAAACATTTAACTATGTCCTCCACACAGGGGAAATCCCCCCCTCCTGGAGAGAAGGGGTCATTGCAGTTATACCTAAACCTGAAAAGGATAAACTAGAATGCTCCAACTACAGACCAATCAGTGTATTAAATCAGGACTATAAGCTTTTTACCATTATCTTTGCCAAAAGGTTAGAAAACATACTGACAGACTTAATTCACTTAGACCAAACAGATTTTATAAGACAAAGACAGACACAAGACAACATTCGACGCACTTTACACATAATTCATCATATAAAAAAATATAACTTAAATGCAGTCATATTGGGATTAGATGCTGAAAAAGCATTTGATTCGGTTGACTGGTCTTTCCTATATAGAATCTTATCCAGTTTCAATTTTCATAACAACTTCATTAGAACTATACAGGCATTATATAAAAAACCAACAGCTAAAATAAGGATTAACGGTAATTTATCATCATCTTTTGAGCTGGAAAGAGGATGTCGTCAAGGCTGCCCCCTGTCTCCACTGCTCTTTGCAATCTTCATAGAACCTCTGAGCCAATGGATAAGACAAAATCAAAAAATTCAAGGTATTACACTTGGTCAGAAGGAACATAAAATAGCACGCTTTGCTGATGACATTTTAATATACCTAAGGCAACCAGACACTTCTTTACCAGAACTAATCTCAGTTTTTTCAGACTATGGAGATTTATCGGGGTACAAATTAAACATGCATAAAACCCAAGTTTTAACATTCAGCTATGACCCAAATCATTATATCACTAAGTGAACTCAAAACTAACTGGGAGCTGGAATCTATGAAATATCTGGGGATCAATATCCCGAAACAACTCAACAAAATTATAACACTAAACTATGATCCACTGGTGACAAAAATAAAATCTGACCTAGCAAGATGGAATATGATACCATTCTTAGGTACTGCACAAAGAATTGAAGCAGTCAAAATGAATATACTCCCACGTCTTCTATACCTTTTCCAAACAATACCGGTAGAACCCCCCCAAAAAACATGGCAGGAGCTAGACAGAAGGATCTCAAGATTCATATGGCAGGGCAAGAGACCTAGAATCAGATATAGAACCCTACAGCTAAACAAAGACAAAGGTGGGCTCGCACTGCCAAATATCAGGGACTATTTTATAGCTGCACAAATTAAAACTTTAGTAGAGATATGTAACCCAGTCTACACTGCACAATGGAAGGAGATGGAATGCCAAATAACAAGTGACATCCCCCTACAGGCGATAATAGGGAACAATGCCTTACCTAAACTCTTGAATAACACTAACCCGTGGATAGAGACCCCGCTAAAAATTTGGTTTAAGATAGTCAGAGAGAATCAAGCTAAAGAGCCCTATCGACTTCTGCAATGGATTGCCTATGATCAAGACTTTACCCCCAATAAAACAGACACTAGATTTAAAGAGTGGAAAGAGAAAGGGCTGATAAAATATTACGATTTCTTTAAGGGGCAAACTTTAAGAAGTTTTGAAGATTTGAAAAAACAAGGTCTAATAAATCAAGATCTTTACAGGTTCTTTCAGCTTAGACACCACATAAACAATATACTTAAAAAGGAAGATTTGGAAAGGGCCCAGTCAGGTGTTCTGAAGGTCTTCTTAATGGCATATAAAGGGATCCCAGGGATCAGATACATTTCTAAAATATACCAAGGTCTTCAAGACTTAAAAGGAGACAACACATCATATATAAAAGAGAGATGGGAAAAAGAGGGGAATTTCACTTTACAATTGGAAATATGGGAAAAGCTAAATAGACAGCAATGGAAAAGTACCTCATCCCTGCAGTGGAGAGAATTTGGATGGAAAAATTTGGTAAGATTTTTCAGAACACCTGCACAAAACAAATTTACCCATAAGGGGTTGAACTGTTGGCACTTGTGTGGTGAAAAGACTGCAAATCATTTTCATGTGTTTTGGTCATGCCCAGTTATCCACTAATATTGGACCAATGTACAGACAATATTGGGGAAAATATTCAAAATAACAGTTCCCTTTTCTTTTATAACTTTGTATTTGGGTTTACTACCGGACTCACTGGAAAGACGAGGAGATAAATACTTGTTCAATGTTTTAATATTGGCAAGTAAAAAAGCCCTAACTAAAAAATGGATGCTGAAGGACTGTCCTACACCTGACGATTGGATTAACGTGATTCAAGACATTTACTCGATGGAAAAGTTGACATTCGCACTGAGACAGGACATGGATGGGTTCATGAACTTTTGGCAACCCTGGATCGCATATGTGTCTTCCATTAGATCTAATCTTTGACAAATACCATTTCAATGATGGTCCCACTCTTTGTTCCAACGCTACTCAGATGCTCTTTTACTTTTAATTACTTAATTTTCTGTTTGTTTGTTTTTTACTGATCTTTTATATATTGGGGGGACAGATTGTTAAGAGCTTTGAAAGTAAGAAGAAGGATTTTAAACTTGATTCTAAATTCTATGGGAAGCCAATGGAGGGAGGACAGAACCGGGGGAATATGATCTCTTTTCCTAGAACCAGATAAAACTCTAGCAGCAGCATTTTCAATCAACTGAAGATTTTTTAAAGATATTTTAGGACGACCAAATAATAGCAAATTACAATAACCTAATCGAGAACTGACAAGGGTGTGAATCAGTTTCTCAGCATCATTCAGAGACAAGATGCTCTTGATCTTGGCAATATTGCGCAGATGGAAAAAGGCAGTCCTAGAAACAGTTTTAATATGTGAATTAAAGGACAAATCCTGATCAAAAATAACTCCAAGGTTCCTCACACAACTGTTTAGAGTGAGAGTGGCAGCATCTAAATTAAGGACATAATCTGAAAAGGAATTTCTAAGATGTTTTGGGCCAACAACAATGACTTCAGTCTTATCAGAGTTCAATAGTAAAAAATTACAAGTCATCCAAGCTTTGATGTCCTTAAGACAGGCATCTAAGTTGGCTAACTGATCACAATCATCGGGCTTCATTGACAGGTATAGTTGTGTGTCATCTGCGTAACAGTGAAAATGTATACAGTGCTTTCTGATGATATTGCCCAGCGGGAGCATATATAGACTAAAAAGAGTAGGGCCCAACACAGATCCCTGTGGAACTCCGTGACTGAGCTTAGAGCTGGAAGAAAATCCATCATTGACATGGACAAACTGAAATCTATCAGACAAATAAGATCTAAACCATTGCAACGGAGTTCCACTGAGTCCAACAAAGTGTTCCAATCTATCAAGTAGAATGGCATGATCGATAGTGTCAAAGGCTGCACTGAGATCTAAAAGAACAAGAACAGAGACAACTCCATTATCAGATGCAGTCAGGAGGTCATTAGAGACCTTCACTAAGGCAGTTTCAGTGCTGTGATGAGCTCTGAACCCAGATTGAAACACCTCAAACAAACCAACTCCCTGCAAATGGTCAGATAATTGCACAGCAACAACTCTTTCCAAGATTTTTGAAATGAAAGGCAAATTAGAGATTGGTCGATAATTGGCCAAAACTCCAGGATCGAGCATTGGTTTTTTAAGTAAGGGTTTGATTACAGCAGTTTTAAAAGCCAGTGGAACATAACCCAGAGTTAAAGAAGAATTAATGATAAGAAGAATACGGCTACCAATAACTGGAAAGATCATTTTAAATAACCTGGAAGGAATAGGGTCCAGAAGGCAAGAAGAAGGCTTAGAAGAGGAAATTATTTTATCCAACTCTAAGAGGTCGATTGGAGTAAACTTATCTAAGCAGATATCAATTGAGGGAGTTGCAGTAGTTAATGTACTAGAGTTTACGGTAGGAAGAATCTGACTGATTTCATCTCTAATAGATAAAATTTTAAGATTGAAATAGTTCAGAAAGGTCCTGACTAGAAAGCTCAGCGGGGGATGCGAGGACTGATCGAGTCCTGGCTCTTTGTAAGCCTTGCTATAGTGTTGAAGAGAAACATGGGGTTATTCTTGTTTGCTTCTATTAATGCAGAATAATAGCTTGATCTAGCTTTTCTAAGAGATTTTTTATAGATTAAGAAATGATTTCTCCACACTAAGTAGAATTCATCTGAATTAGTTGAACGCCATTTCCTTTCCAATTGACGAGTTTTCTGTTTTAAGCCATGAGTTTCCGAGTTAAACCAAGGGGTAAGAGATCTCTGATTAGACTTTTTCTTTTTTAACGGGGCTACCAAATCTAGAGTCTGATGGAGAGAGGTAGTAACACCATCAACCATGCTATCAATCACGAATGGAGCAGACTCTCCATCATTTATTTCTGGTGTTTCTGTTGTGTTGACCCATGGCATAGAGGAGACAATCTGCAAAAATTTAGCAACAACGTCATCAGAAAGACATCTGCTGTAGTAGTATTTTTCTTTAGGAAATAAGTGATCAGAGATAATGAAATCAAAAATTAACAGACAATGGTCAGACAGTACAGGATTAAGAGGAGACACTACCAGATTTTAGATTTCTATACCATAAGTCAAAACAAGGTCCAATGTATGGTGGAAATAATGGGTAGAATTTTTTACTTTTTGGGAAAACCCCACTGAGTCTAAAATTGAATTGAATGCCTTATTAAGACAGTCACTCTCAACATCAACATATATATTAAAGTCCCCTACAATAATTATTCTATCGGTTTTCAGCACTAAATCAGCTAAAAATTTGGCAAATTCCGATAGAAACTCTGAATAGGCCGTGGGAGGACGATAATCTATGGCAAAAAGAATTGGGTTCAAGCCAAGATGTTATGGTCCGTGCGCTGATCTCATCCGTGCTCGAGCCATACATCATCTTTGCCGGCTTTTGACAGCAGTGGTTACCTTCTGGCTCCCCGGGCTCTTATTGTGACAGCGCTCGGAGGGGCTTCCTGCTGTCAGAGCCGAACAGCTGTGCTGCATTTACGGTTTGTTAGCGGCCGCCATTTATACGGGCGCTGACAGCAGTACAATGCAGCAGTCTATCATTTCTTTGTGCCAGACGTTGAGCGAGCGGTTCTCGTCTCAGACGTCATCCTTTCCATGGTCCTGGTCTAGACCGTAAGTAGCTGGGTGTAGCCTTACGGTCCCATGTGTCTTGTATAGTATGTTTTTGCCCACAGCGGCTCATTGCTTTGTATTTGTGTCTTGTGTTCGTGCATTAAAACATCATTGCAAAACTCATTGGCGACTTTGGCGTCTTATGGTGGCTCGCGAGGGCTACAGCGTGACACAAGATTGCCAACAGGCCTCACACTGAGGACCAAACCTTCAAAGGAATTAAAACATAATTTCTGCTTAACATTAACTAGTAATTTAGAATGGAAAATTGCCGCTACTCCACCACCACGACCAGAACCTCTAGGGTTATGACAGTTTAAATACCCAGAGGGAGTTGATTCATTCAAACCAACATAATCATCATGCCCGAGCCTGGTCTCTGTGAGGGACAGTAGATCGATCTGGTGATCGATTAATAGATCATTGACCAGAAGAGACTTAGAAGATAGAGACCTAATGTTTAATAAGCCATATTTAATTTTTAAACTTTGGGGAGGAACAGAGGCCAAATTATTAATTTTATTAATTTTAGGGACTTGAGGCTGGATTAGAATTTTACCAACATTTTGTTTAATCAATCTGGGAAGTTTATGCATTCTATTTTTTTTTTTACTTTTTTATTAACTTTAGAGGGAGCAGAAAAAGGTTCTCTAAGGGAGGAGACAGGGGCAAAGTTGAAAGGTGGTCGATGAGGAGGAGCTGCAGAAGTGCGAGTGTTTTTCAGGTTGTGTTGTATTTGTCCTGGGTTACAATATTTAGGGCAACGGGAGACAGACTCAATCTCTGAAGGATTATAAATTAAAGACTCATCCAAACGATAAAGACCATCTGGGTTGATGGGATCGATACAATACGTGGGAACAGAACCAAAAAAGGGCAGTTTTTTGCTGCCTTGTTTTCTTCATGCACTCAAGAGCACAGTGCCCCTCCTCTCCACAGGCAAAAGAGTGACTTCCATTAGTTTTTCCATTTGCAGCACAATTGGGGCAGCAATATTGTTTAACCCTTCTTAAATGTTTATTTTGGTCATCAGAATGGTAACATGTGCATTGTGGTCTGGGCTCACAGGTTGGCAGCTTTTCTCTGTCTTTGTCATTTACCTGCAGGGAGCTTACAGCTTGGGTCAGGGCCTGTACTTGGGCACTTTTTTTTTTTTTCACCCTTATTGTCATTCAGCCATACAACCAATCATGTACAGCAGAACGAGATTGTGCTTTACCTATCTACAGTGTAAATCACACACACCCCAAGTGCAGAATCAGAGGGCCGCTGCCATGCAAGGCGCCGCCACAGAGTTCCCTCCTCCATTCCATTTATTGCTGAGCACCAAGCTGGATGGCAGGAAGTTCCACTTTTATATGGTCTTCGGCATGACCCGGCAGGGATTTGAACCCCTGCCTCCCGGGTGTGGGGCGGATGCTCTACCAACTTAGATGATGAATAAGCTCATCTCTGGCCTTCATGTCTGCAGTCAACTTAACGTTTGGAGCTTTGCTGGTGTTAGCTTCACTACTGTGTGTGTGAACCACTTTTGAATAAGTGGCACGGCCTAAACATCTTCTCTGTTCACTTTCCTCTTTTGTAGTTTTTATTATTTGTCTCAGAAGCACATCATCTGTAACTGTGGTGTCAGAAAGTAAAGGCTTTAGCTCCTGTCTTATGTCATCATCTTTTTCATTCATTCATTCATTCATCTTCTTCCGCTTAATCCTTTTTGGGTCGCGGGGGGGCTGGAGCCTATCCCAGCAGCCCTTGTTAAATTGTATGAAGGAACACATTCTGGACTGTGTTTCATACCTAATGTCAGAATCTGCTTGTTTTGATGTGAACATAACTTTCTGTCTAAGCCCCATTATTCTATAAAGAAACTGCTGCGGAGCTTCATGATCGTGCTGTTTGGCATTTATTAGCTCCTGGAACAATTCAGAGCTGCTCTTCTCTCCTAAGTGTGATTGCAGGTATCTCTTTAACTCTGTTATGGACATTTCATCCTTGCTGGTAAGCATATCTTTAAAAATACCAGGCTTTATGATACAGAGTACTGCTTTGACTATTTCTCCTTCAGTGTGGTTCTCCTTTAGCCCCCAATCAATCTGCTTGCTGATATTGCTGTAGTTAATGTCAGAGGCACTGTCACCTATTTGTCCCCCTTGAATCTTTAATTCTATTTTTTGCAGGAGGGGGAGGTCCTTCAGAGCAATCATACTTTCAGACGGGAGAGGTGAGTACTGGATAGGGTACACTGGTGGTTACTGCAAAACAGGCTGACTGCTTCAATCATCAGTGGGCTGGGTGTTGGTTGAGGGGAGAGTAGGTGAGGTGCTACCCTGGTTAAGTTTTGACATAAAGAGTCATAATTTGAGATTAACTTGTTTAGTTGTGACTCAAGGGTTTCAGTGTGGGAGGCTAAATTAGCTGCTTCACTTATTGTATGGGCAGCACCCGGTGGCAGGCATGATGAAACATAGTCATCAGCTCTAGCTTGGCCACAGGTTTCAGTCATCTTGGTTATAGTGCCATGAAGATGTAACAGCTCAGACAGACCTTGAGCTTTGAATTCTAGCAGAGGTGCACTCTCCATGTAAGAGCAGATATGAGCAATACAGCTCTCTTCATCCTGCTTATTCAGGGCAGCTCTGCCTTGTTCAGGTGCCCACGAGATGGTTGACGCTGTGTAACAACTCGTCAGCAGAAAGATGGAAAAGTCCTTTCTTATTCTTCATACCAGCTTCTTTTGCCTACAATCCTCCACTGTAGCTTATAATAATTTGATGCTTTGGCCCTGAAATTCACTGGATTAGCCCTTTGCTCTAGTTATATGGCACGCTGGACTATTAGCTGATCCACAGGTTCCTAAATCATTGGATCAAAGACTTGGAACGGTAATGTCAACCCCTGACAATCCCCTAAATTTCTGTTGCAGGTCCGGGCTTGGATTCAGACCCACAACAGGTAATTCCTGTATAAACAGGGAAAATGAGACAGGCAGCTACTTGATGTTGTTGCTGTGCAATTTCCTCCACAGAATTTATTAACAAATTGTCACAAAAACATACATTCTGCTTTCAGATACAATTTCTTAAACTCATGTGTCTCCACATCCAAAATACATAACAATCTTGCCTTTTTCCAAAGCTAGATCCACTAAAATGTCAAACAAAAGCCTTATTGCTTCAAATGGAATGTGATGATCAGGCGAGCGTGCTCCCTCTCCCCTCCTGTTCCTGTCTTCCCGGCTCCGGACTATTGCCTACACCTGCGTGATTGACACACCTGCTGCTCCCTGATTGTCCAGCATATTTAAGAGCCAGCGTGTGAAGACTTCACTGCTGGATCGTTAGGTTTGCTACCGAAGTCTAAGCCACGTTAAGTTATTTTCTCCTCGGTTGATCTGTGTTTTCACTCCCGTGTCATTCTCTCTCCTGAGGTTTGCTGCTACCTTAGCGGTGTGTACTCTGGGGCTGATCATGCTCGCCTGACCCGAAGACACCGGACGTCCACCCAGGTCACTGTCTTCCCCCTGTTTCCCTGGTCCCATGCAAGAGTCCCCTGCCGGGCTCCTCAGCTCTCTGAGGTAAGAGTGTTCTCCCAGTCTTATTCTCCTCTTGTAGAGATTCTGTCTCTAATCATCTCTTTTCTGCTCTTTTCCCGTAGACTGCGTGCGCTCCAGTGGGCACCGTTTTTTGTGTGTAAATTTAAGTGTGTGTTTTTATTTTTGCTCTTTTCTTTAGTCATGTACTTTTATTTAGATTTGTGTGTTAGGTTTTTATTTTTTGCAATAAACTGGTGAACTTTTACATCTGAGTCTGAGTGTTCATTCAGTGTGGCAGCTCAGCGTTTGAGCCTCTCTCTTGTCCTGAATTATGATGGAACAATCCTGCCACGTTCGAGGCTCAGTGAGCGCTCCACCGGGCGAACGGTCAGCAATCTCGCATTTGGATGCTACGGTGTGCCAGGACGTGTTTCTATCCAAACAACTCCAGACTACCACCCAGTAACTGGCGACCATAACCGAGCATTTGTGTTGGCTTCCTGGTGTGGCATCTACTCCTGCACCTGCTGCCCTGGCAGCTTCTGCCATCCACAGGAACATTTCCATTCCTTCGCCTGCCTCGTATGGAAGGGGAGGTGGGGGGACGCAAAGGGTTTCTGCTTCACTGCCGGTTGTATTTCCAGCAGGTGGAGGGGGAGTATAGGGACGATTCGGCTAAGATTCATTTTATGACCTTGTTGCTATGGGACCGGGCGCTCAACTGGGCACAGTCCATCTTGAGCAGCTCGGATGGGCCCCTATATTCCTTTGAGCGATTTGTGCGAGAGTCCTCCGAGGCTTTCGACCATACAGAGAGCGAGGGGAACATAGTTAGCCAGCTGATGGGATTTCGGCAGGGAGACCGGTCTGTAACCAATTTCTCTGTCGAGTTCCAGGTCGTTGCGGTGGACTCCGGATGAACTGATGTTGCTCTTCGCAGTGCCTTCCTCTGGGGCCTGAATCCGCACCTTTGCGACGAGCTGGCTATCTGTGCGTCCCCCTTCTCTTTGGATGAGCTTATCGCATAGGCAGTGGCCCTGGATAACCGGTTTAGGGAGCGAGCGAGGGAACAGAAGGCCACTGCTTCCCTGTTTGCTCCACGGCTGGCTCCCCCTCCCTCTGGCACAGCTCCGCTAGTGCCCTCCGAGCCGATGGCCCTCGGTAGGTTTCACCTGACTGTGGAGGAGCGCCAGTGTCAAGAGAGGACGGGGGCGTGCATGTATTGTGGGGTCACAGGCCACGTAGTTTCGAAATGCCCAGCGAGACCAAAAGATCTGGCCCGTCAGTAACCGTGGGGGGTCTGGTGGAAGGGTCTTCGCAAAATCCTCCCGACGGTTTTGAACTCCCGGCCCTCATTCATTTACCGGGGGTCTAGTTTAAAACCTCCGCCCTGATTGACTCAGGAGTGGAGCAAAATTTCATTCAACAGGCCAAGGTCAGGAAATTCCAGATACCCACCAGGAATGTCCCGACGCCCATTTCGCCCATGAGCCCATTTCGGTCATTTTGTCCGGTAATCACCGCGAGAATATTCAGTTTTATGTTCTGCCTCAATCTACCACCTCCAGCTGCACGGTGGCGCAGTGGTTAGCACTGCGGCAGCACAGTTTACCCTCGGCTGGGGGATCGCGGGGATCATGAGATCATGGGTTCGATCCCTGCCCCCGGCCAACAGTGATCTGTGTGGAGTTTGCATGTTCTCCCCGTGTTGCGTGGGTTTACTCCGGGATTTCTCCGGTTTCCTCCCGCATGCCAAAAACATGCAGGTTAGGGATACGAGGCGCTTGCGCACGCAACAACCGGCAGCTGGTGGCTTGTCACCAGACTGCAAAACAAATCTACCTACGGGTACAAAATAAGTACAAAAAAAAAAAAATGATTCTGAGGTATCCGTGGCTGCGCACTCACAATCCAATAATAAACTGGAGCCAGAGCTCCATTTTGTCCTGGAGTCCTTTTTGCCTCTCATCGAGTCTCCGCTCAGCCGCATCCTCACCCTCTCTCCCGATCTCCTCCCCTCCAGCTGAGCTGGAGGATCTCAGCTCCATGCCCAAGATCTATCATGACTTAAGGGAGGTCTTTAGTAAGTCCAGGGCCCTTTCTTTACCACCGCATCAGGCCTACAACTGTGCTATTGACCTCCTCCCAGGCACGCTGCTGTCATCAAGCTGGCTCTACAGGTTATCTGAGCTGGAGAGGGAGGTGATGGAGACCTACATAAAAGACTCCCTCAGCGCCGGCATTATTCATCCATCGTCTGCCCCTCTCAGTACTGGGTTCTTTTTTGTAGGGAAGAAGGACGAAACATTGCGGCCGTGTATTGATTACCGTGAACTTAACGCAATTACTCGTAAGGATAAATATCCGCTGCCTCTTATCAACTCAGCGTTTGAGCTTCTCCAATGAGTACGTTATTTCACTAAGCTCAACCTCCATAATGAATACCACTTGGTCCGCATTCGTGAGGGAGACAAGTGGAAGACGGTATTTAAAACACCACTGGGCAATTTTGAATATTTGGTTATGCCATTCTGGCTGACCAATGCCCCTGCCACCTTCCAAAAGTTAATTAATGATGTTTTACGGGGCATGGTGAACCAGTTTGTTTCTGTGTTTTTGGAAGACATTTTGATTTTTTTCCCGCACACTGGAGGAGCACGTAGTCCACGTTCGGTCCATCCTGCAGCGACTGCTGGAGAATCAGCTTTTTGTGAAAGCGGAGAAGTGCCAATTCACCACTCACTCAACTTCATTCCTGGGGTTCATCATTGCCGAAGGCGCATTAAAGGCCAATTCGGCAAAAGTCAAGGCGGTAGTAGACTGGCCAACCCCCCAGTCCAGGAAGCACCTCCAACGCTTCCTGGGCATTGTCAGTTTCTACCTCTGATTTATCCATGACTACAGTAAGGTGGTGCAACTGCTTACACAGTTGACGTCGACCAAAAGCCCGTTCAAGTGGTCCAAGGCCGCTGAATGAGCTTTTGTGACCCTGAAAGCCCTCTTCACCAACACACGTGTCCTGGCGCATGTGGATCCTTTGGCACAGTTCGTGGTTGAGGTGGATGCTTCCGATTCGGGGGTGGGTGCTGTCCTCTCCCAGCGTTCCTCCTCCAACCAAAAGCACCATCCATGCATGTATTTCTCCCGCCTGAGAGGAATTACAATGTTTGGGACCGCAAACTGTTGGCCATTAAGCTGGCATTGGAGGAGTGGAGACACTGGCTGGAGGGAGCTAGCCAACCAGTCATTGTCTGGATTGATCATAAAAATTTAGAATATCTTCGATCAGCCTGATGGTTGAATTCATGGCAGGCTCGGTGGACCCTGTTCTTTAATAGGTTCAATCTTTCCATCTCGTACCATCCAGGGTCCGGTAATGCCAAGGCTGACGCTCTCTCACACCAGTTTTCCTCCGACTCCTCCTCCTCCACAGCTGCTGTGTCTCCCCCGGAGACTTTTTTCCCCTCCTCTTGCTTTCTCGGGGCGCTCTCGTGGGAGATTGAGCAAAGGGTCCAGCACGCCCAGTCATCTGAACCCATCCCGGACGGAGGTCCTTCTGACTGGCTATATGTGCCCTCCACACTATGCAGCGAAGTGATTAAGTGGGGGCACACCATCTTCTTCGCGTGCCATCTTGGCATCTCCCAAACTGTCGACTGCTTAGGAGAGTGTTTTGGTGGCCCACACTCGGGAGGGATGTGCGGGAGTATGTCAACGCCTGTCACACCTGCGCCGCAAACAAGTCAGACTCTTCCCCTCCAGCTGGCCTCCTCCATCCCCTCCCGGTGCTGTTTTCCGTGGTCCCACATCGCTTTGGACTTTGTTACGGGCCGCCCTCCATCCCAAGGCAGCACCATCATACTTACCATCATCAACCATTCCTCCAAGGCTATCCATCTGGTACCTCTCCCAAAGCTACCATCTGCCACGGAGATGGCCGATCTTGTGACGCAACACGTGATCCGGTTGCATGGGATCCCTATGGACATCGTCTTGGACCAGGGTCCACAGTTTACATCCCAGGTGTGGAAGGCGTTTTGTCACTTCTTGTGTGCTACGGCCAGCCTGACGTCCAGATACCGTCTGCAGAGCAACGGTCAGGCCAAGCGTGCCAATCAGTCCTTGGAGGCCACCCTGAGGTGCGTAGCATCCTGCAACCCCACTACCTGGAGCTCCCACTTGACCTGGATGAAATATTTCCAAACTCTGCCATTTCCTCCGCTACTGGGCTTACTCCGTTTGAGGCCTCGATGGGCTACACTCCGTCTCTGCTGCCCATGGCAGAGAGGAGTCTCGCCGTTCCATCCATTGAGGTCCATGCATGCTGTTGTCGCCATCTGTGGAGGGCCACAAGAGCTGCCCTCCTCCACTCTGCGAAGCAGAACCAACAGTATGCTAACCGCAGAGAGCACCAGCACCGAAGTACACGGTGGGACAGAATGTCTGGCTGCCTTCTGAACAGATTCCAGTGAAGATGGAATCCCAGAAGCTTTCCCCACGCTATCTGGGCACGTTTCCCATTAAGTGTATTATCAATGACGTCACTGTTCGGTTGGACCTGCCACCTTCGATGCAGATCCATCCGACATTCCACGTCTCCCGCATCCCCTCTCTGCCTGCCCTCTCTGCCCTCCTCCGGATCCCCCACCTCTCCCCCGGGTCATCGACGGTCAGACCACCTACACTGTGGAGAAGATCCTGGACGTCCATCAAAGGGGTCATGGGTGCCAGTATCTGGTTCATTGGAAAGGGTACAGTCCGGAGGAGAGGTCTTGGATTCCGGGGTCCTACGTCTTGGATAAGAGGGTGGTGCGGGCATTCCATTGAGCGCATCTATGTAAGGCCAAGCGGGATGCCAGGAGGCGCCCCTTGGGGGCGGGGGGGCACTGTGATGATCAGGCGAGCGTGCTCCCTCTCCCCTCCTGTTCCTATCTTCCCGGCTCCGGAGTATTGCCTACACCTGCATGATTGACACACCTGCTGCTTCCTGATAGTCCAGTGTATTTAAGAGGCAGCGTGTGAAGACTTCACTGCTGGATCATTAGGTTTGCTACCGAAGTCTAAGCCACGTTAAGTTATTTTCTCCTCGGTTGATTTGTTTCACTCCCGTTTCTTTCTCTCTCCTCAGGTTTGCTGCTACCTTAGCGGTGTGTACTCTGGGGCTGATCACGCTCGCCTGACCCGAAGACACCGGACGTCCACCCAGGTCACCGTTTTCCCCGTTTCCCTGGTCCCACGCAGGAGTCCCCTGCCGGGCTCCTCAGCTCTCTGAGGTAAGAGTGTTCTCCCAGTCTTATTCTCCTCTTGTAGAGATTCTGTCTTTAATCATCTCTTTTCTACTCTTTTCCAGTAGGCTGCATGCGCTCCAACGGGCACCGGTTTTTGTGTGTAAATTTAAGTGTGTGTTTTTGTTTTTGCTCTTTTCTTTAGTCGTGCCCTTTTATTTAGATTTGTGTTAGGTTTTGTTTTTGCAATAAACTGGTGAACTTTTACATCTGAGTCTGAGTGTTCGTTCGGTGTGGCAACTCAGCGTTTGAGCCTCTCTCTTGTCCTGAATTATGACATGCAATATATTAACCTTGCATTTATATTCAAATTATTCATTAGTAAATTGCCAATTTTGATCTGCTGTCAATTGAACAAAATTCACTCAATAAATGTCTGTATTTATACACTGTAATTGGTGAGTAAGGAAACTAATGTTTTTCCTGTACAGTTAATCAGGAAATATCTATGCTACAGATCTGCACTTTTTTGTATTAAAATATTTAAAATGTACCAAAACACAAATACTTTCAACTAACAATATGTACAAAAGTACACCAAAAAGTAAAACGAAAAATCTAAATGTGAAGGAGCCGTTTTAGAAAGCAGAAAATATAATGTGAATAGGGATGCGGAATCACCTTAGTTACAAGTTAACACTTTCATCACATCACATTAACCAGCTGCTTTTAGGTAAATGGCCTCAACAGAATGGTCTGAGCATTAAAATACTCTTTTTTACCAACATGTACGTATATACACTTAAGCATTGTTAATTTGTTCTATAACACATTACAAAAGTGTATAAACAGGGAAAATGATGAGACAGGTGGCTACTTGGTGTTGCTGTGCAGTTTCCTCCATAGAATGAGGACAGTTACCGTCAATTGACTGACACCTGGACAGAAGCGCAGCCAAGAGTGCCACCTACTGGCCAATGCCTAAATAATGTTCTACCACAGGGCTATAGAGGGGATACATTGGAACAGAATTCTTGACAGTTACAGGACAGTTACCATAGCAACACAGCACTGATTGGCAATCACATGTGACAGCTTTATTTTGTATGCAGCAAAACATAAAAATCAGACAGAATATTTAGTCACAGTAGTGCACAGACTACTTTTTTTTACTTTACATATTAATACCACACCATTCACTTGATGGTAGTGATGTGTGGGTAAAGACCAAGGAGCACATGGTAAGTGAACAACTGATTCAGAGCCTTTGTTTATGTATTTATTTAATTAATTTTCTGCCAATTAATCAAGATAGAATCATAAGATTAGCTTTTCACAATACAAGCAGATACTCTGTGTACTGCTGTGACTGAACGTTATTTAGCTGACATGAGTTCCATTCGGTGACATCAAACATATACCCTCTATTCAATTACAAAATCAGTTGGGTCACAATTTGAAATCAAGACATGTAACTGGGCTGCACATGTTCAGTGATCTGTTGGATGACAAATTTCAAACCAACACAGATCAATATGATGAAAAATATGCACTTTTTATTCAGTCTTGGTTTTAAATGTGCGCTTGGCACATGACAAAGGCACATCAAAAGTGCATAAAAACACAGTAACAATGCTGGGGTTGAGCAGAACTTACAAAGTCGTAGAAATATTTTTCCTTTTGAACAACAATTAAATAAATAGAATGAAAAAAAAATTCTCTAAATAACCATTATGGTCACATCTTATCAGACATATCTCAAAGTGCATAAAAACTCAATGTGCACTGTTAGTAGCATTAACATTTGTCTCCCTTTTGAAATAAAATATACTACATCATTGGCACATCACAAAGTGCATTTAGCTGAATAAAAAATGAACTGTCAAACACTTCAGTGCACAAACCCCCCAACAAAAGATTAATAACATTAACAAACATTGCACATCCACTATTGTGGTTTGTTTTGTTTTAAATCACCACATGTGAGAAGGAATCTCTTTTTATAACTACACATTCCATTACACGCATATACCAGTCAACCAAAAATTTCTACTAGAGTTAGGATGCAAAAAGTATCCACTTAAAAACTTGAGTAATGATTTCAGTCTTGAAATTTTGAGGTTTTTCTCCAAAATTTATAACAATTTTCTTATAGTTTTCTACTTTTCTCTGTAAATTTATCTAAATTTGAAACCATTTTCCTCAAATTTGTAATTTCCTCTTGTAAAACTGACTTTTCTTGTACGTTTGAGACTTTATTATAAATTTGTGGGTTATTTTATGGCTATTATTTGTCTATTTTTTAAAATAAAATTACTATTTAATATAAATTTGAAACAGATTACGGTAAAATTTTGACTTTTTTTCCCTTTTACAATTTACACTTTGGAACAGAACAGAACAATAATTTAACTCTGATTTCAAAGAAAAAAATATTAATAAACTTATGTTTAATGGAATAAATTAAATTACCAAAGATGCAGTTATTTCTGTTATAATGTTTCTATATATTTATAGTGTTTTAGAACTCTCCTCACCAACTAGACAGCAGGAAAAACCTCCCTTATTTTGAAATCCAAATGTTGGCAGGTTTAGCTTGTCTGAAGGCTGTTGACGGATTAAAGTTCCTGTTACCAGCGGGTTAAAACCATCATAAATGCCTCCACTGCTTACATACCACTTCTGGGATTTTTTCTGCATTTAAAGTACTTTAATAAGCTCATGCTTCCCTCAGACAGTGACACTAGCGAGACACTCTGGCTACCGATTGGAACAGTCATGCGGGCGGGGCACTTCTGAACTCCGCGCGGATGACAGTCGCGCGCGTTGTTCGTGTACGCACTTGCAGACCTTCATTCCTTCATATTTTTTTCTTAAGTTTATATTTCTTAAATTTATATATTCCTCCTAGGGGGTAGTGAGTTCTTGGATCCCTTACTGTATGGCCTCATGGCACCAGTCTGCTGCGTGCTCGCCTAATATCCTCATTCAGGCCTAAATTCCCCGAGTCCCGGTATTCTGCAAGGTTCAGGCTACGTCTCTGCCCTCACACCGCCCTTATGACTGTGCCATCGAGCTCCTGCAGGAGGCCCCATTACCATCTAGCAAGCTATATAACCTTCTGAGTGGGTGGCCATGGAGAAATGCATCAAGGAATCCCTGCCAGCCGGTCAGATTCAGCTCCCCTAGGAGCAGGTTTTTTCTTTGTGGGAAAGAAGGATGGCTCACTATGCCCCTGTATAGACTTCCACGAGCTGAATAATATCACTGTCAAAGACAAATACTCCCTCCCTCTCATTGCCGCCATGTTTGATCAACTCCGGGGTTCAGTCATATATACCAAACTCAATCTCAGAAACGCATATCATCTTATCAGAATTAAGGAAGGACATGAGTAGAAAATGCTTTTCAAAACACACCTGGGTCACTCTGAATACTGTGTTGTGCCCTTTGGCCTCACCAATGCCCCTGCTGTTTTTCAGTGTCTGATTAACGATGTGCTGCGGAATTTCCTCAACTCCTTTGTGTTTGTTTATCTGGACGATATTCTTATTTTCTCCCACTCTCCAGAAGAACACCGGGTACACGTCAGGACAGTCCTCCGGCACCTCCTGGAGAACCAACTGTGTGTCAGAATGGAGAAATGGGAGTTCCACAACACCACCACTACATTCCTGGGGTTCATCATTTCCCATGGCCACATCAAACCCAACCCTATAAAAATCAAAGCAGTCGCTGATTGGCCTGTTCCCACCTATCGCAAGTAGCTTCAGCAGTTCCTTGGGTTTGCTAATTTTTACTGCAGATTTATCAGGAACTACAGCACCATCGCCCACCCACTCACTGCCCTCAGATCTGTAAAGGTGCCCTTTCGCTGGTCTGAGCAGGCTAATGAAACTTTTTCCCTGCTAAATGCTCATTTCTCTGAGGCCCCAATCCTTATCCAACCTGACCCAGCACAGCAGTTTATCGTCGAGGTAGATGCCTCTGATAGTGAGGTGGGGGGTGTATTGTCGCAGCGCTCGGCAGCCGACAACAAATTACACCCATGTATGTATTTCTCTTGGCAATTGTCTCCCACCTAGAGAAATTACGATGTCGCAGACCGAGAGCTGCTTGCAGTTAAACTAGCCTTAGAAGAATGGCAACTGTGGCTGAAGGGGGCGGCCCAAACATTCCTTGTGTGGACGGACCACAAAAACTTAGAGTACATCAGGTCTGCTAAGAGACTCAACTCCCGTCAGGCCAGGTGGGTGCTGTTTTTTTGGCAGGGACGATGGTCCCTGGAAGATGGCAGAGACAATCGTCCCTAGGTCCATCATCGTCAGAGCCCTCACCTGGGAGCGGGTCAGGGAGGCCCAAGTCATGGACCCAGACCCTGAGGATGGGAAGGGGGGAGGGGGTGTCTCCAAGCCAGTTATTGATTCCAGTGCCAGTTAAGGGGAATATAATTCATTGGTTTCACACGGCCAAATTCTCCTGCCACCGGGGGGTGGCTAGGTCCCTCATCACTCCGGTGCTCCTTCTGGTGGCCTTCTATGCAGAAAGACATACGTGAGTACATCAAAGCCTGTCCCCAGTGCTCCTCAGGAAAGACCTTCACCATCGCCCCCTGCCGGGCCTACTTCAGCCCCTCTCTGTCCCTAGTCATCCATGGATGAATATTGCTCTGGACTTTGTCACAGGATTGCCTCCCTCCAACAGGTTTATCGTCATCCTCACTGTGGTGGACAGGTTCTCCAAGGTGGCACATTTTGTGCCCCTCAAGAAACTACCATCCCCCTTGGAGACGGCACACCTCCTGTCCAACCATGTGAGGGATAAGGGATAAGGGCCTGAACTTATATGATGCTTTTCTAGTCTCAAAGACCACTCAAAGCGCTTCACTAGTGCTAACCCTCTATTCTAAGGGCCTATAGGAGACAGATATCTAGGGACAATTTAGAACAACCAGTTAACCTAACATGCATGTCTTTGGATTGTGGGAGGAAACCGGAGCCCCCAGAGTAAACCCACGTAGCACAGGGAGGACATGCAAACTCCACACAGAAAGGTTCCTACCCCTGCCAGCCTGGGGATTCAAACCTGGAACCTTCTAGCTGTGAGGCAACAGTGCTAACCACTGCACCACCATGCTGCCCACAGTGGTGCAGCACGGTGTGGTGAGACTCCATTCCATACCCATTGACATTGTGTCTGACCGTGGCCCCCAGTTTATTTCTGAAGTATGGAGGGCCTTTTGTAAATCCCTTTGGGCTATGGTCAGTCTCACCTCTGACTATCATCCGCAGAGCAATGGGCAACGTGAGTGGGCTAATCAGGAGCTGGAGGCAATGCTGCGCTACATGGCAGCAGCCGACCCCTCATCGTGGAACACTTTTCTACCCTGGATGGAATATGCTCACTAGTCGGCTACCTCCTCTGCCAAAGGCTTCTCCCCTTTGAGGCCTCGCTGGGGTTCAACCCCCCTTCCCCCCCATCTTGGGGGAGGAGATTGCGGTTCCCTCCATCACCACTGACATGGCCAAATGTAAACACTTCTGGAGAGAGAACAAAGAAACTCTGCTCAGGTCAGTCAAGGAAAATTCTCGTCAGGCCAACCAGAAGAGGTGCCCGGCCCCCGGGTCAGAAGGTCTGGCTGACTACTAAGAATTTTCCGCTTAAAACCTTGTCCAAGAAGCTCATCCTCCGGTTCATTGGTCCATTCACTATCAAAGTCATTGTCAACCCCTTGTCAGTCAGGCTCAACCTCCCATCATTGCTTTGGGTCCACCGCAACTTTCACATGTCACTTATTAAACCTGTGTTTGCCAGTTCCCTGTGTCTGCCATCTAAGCCACCTCCACCACCTAAGATGATAGAAGGGGGTCTTGTTTACACCGTGACATGCATTCTGGATGCTCACCACGGGGGGGGGGGGGGGGGGTGGCATCATGGATCCCCAGATGTTTCATCATGAATGACTGTCTGATCCATGATTTTTATCAACATCCTGACAAGCCAAGGATTACGCCAGGAGGCGTCTCTTTGGGGGGGTACTGCTAGGATTCCTGCCTGCTCTGTGTCTCTGCCTGTCTTCCTCTCTCTCCCCTCTGACTAGGCGCCGCTCCCTGCAGCTGAATGCACCATCTGTTGCTAATCAGAGGAGCCCTTTATATTGGACACTATCCCACCACTCTGTCTGGTTATGTCAGACCGCTTGCCTGCCTGTATCCTACCCGAGCTTTGCTTGTATATATCTGTTATCCTGTCTCTTGTGCTTTGGCCGTTTGCCTGCCCTAGAACCCTGAGCTGCCTGCTGATTTGGAGAAATGCAAAAATTCCTTGTTATACTATCACAAACTTCATCCAAACTTCTCTTTTAAAGGGTGAGCTATTCATCTTTTCATGAGGTCTGTTAATCTCCTCTGCTGAATACAAAATTGTTGTTTTAACTCAAAACATTGGGATTCTTTCATTTTGAATTATTCTGTTAAAAGAATGACAGTGAATGAGGTTAAAAAAATTGTAAAAAAAAAAAAAAAAAAAACTGTTATAATTAGATAATAATAAATGTTGGTTTGGTGTGCACCTGCGGTGACAGCTCTTTTCCCAGTATAGGACAGACTAGTCCCGCTCTGGTCCGGTAGTTATTGTAAACCCAAGCACATTTTTTTTTATCTCTGTGCAGTGAAAAACTGCTGTGTCTTCAAATAGTTCATATTTAACTGTCCTCATTTAACAGAAAACAATGGCTAAGTGTGTGTTTTCATTAATTGGGATGTGCGCGCATGCATGGACAAAAATATGATGATGGGATATGATGACAGACACGATAGATATGTGGATAGAATACTTTGCCACAGAAACAAAGTTTGTCTTTTAAAATCTTCAGATTGACAATATCCCACTGCCGTGACCACATCCACACCACAGGTGATTAGATTCTAATTGTTACATTAAAATAACTAAAAATCCCAGCATATGATGTTTCTTCGTGTATTCCTGTCAGTAGAAGCTGCGCGATTTCAAAACACGCTACTGAAATGACATTAACAGTGCGCTTATGATGACGGACCACCTTTTTCCTGATCAAAAGTGCATTGTCATAAAATGTACCAAAATATCAGTGTGCATGAGATTGTGCGCTGCTACACATCTTTAAATGAGCCCCCTCCTCCCAGCGCAAAGCTGGCGCACTGTCTAAAATCTTAGAAAGAGTTGTTGCTACACAATTATTTGATCACCTGCAGGGAAATGGTTTACTTGAAGAGTTTCAATCTGGGTTTAGAATCCATCGTAGTACTGAAACAGCCTTAGCGAAGGTCACTAACGACCTCCTCATTGCATCTGATAATGGACTGGTTTCTGTACTTGTCCTTTTAGACCCTAGTGCAGCTTTTGATACTATCGATCATAATATTCTACTTGATAGATTAGAACACTATGTTGGACTTAATGGAACTTCGTTGCAGTGGTTTAGATCTTATTTATCTGATAGGTTCCAGTTTGTTCATGTCAATAATGAGTTTTCTTTCAACTCAAAGCTCAGTCATGGAGTTCCACAGGGATCTGTGCTAGGCCCTACTCTTTTTAGTTTTATATATGCTTCCGTTAGGCAACATTATTAGAAAGCACTTTAGACATTTTCATTGTTATGCAGATGACACACAATTATACCTGTCAATGAAGCCAGATGATAGTAATCAATTAGCCAAGTTGGAAGCCTGTCTTAAGGAAATCAAAGCTTGAATGACTTGTAATTTCCTGCTATTAAATTCAGATAAGACTGAAGTCATTCTTGTTGATCCAAAAAACCTTAGAAATACCTTTCCAAATCAAACTTTCAGTTTGGATGTGGTTACTCTTTCTCTTAATAGCTCTGTGAGGAACCTTGGAATTATTTTTGATCAAGATCTGTCTTTCAAAGCACATATTAAATTTGTTTCTAAGACTGCCTTCTATCATTTGCGTAATATTGCCAAGATTAGGAGCATCTTGTCTCAGAGTGATGCTGAGAAACTGATCCACGCTTTTGTTAGCTCTAGATTAGATTATTGTAACTCTTTATTATCAGGTTGTCCTAAAACATCTTTAAAAAGTCTTCAGCTGATCCAAAATGCTGCAGCAAGAGTTTTAACAGGTACTAGAAAGAGAGATCATATCTCTCCGTTTCTAGCCTCTCTTCATTGGCTTCCCATAGAGTTTAGAATTAAGTTTAAAATCCTTCTTCTTACTTACAAAGCTCTAAACAATCAGGCCCCTTTTTATTTAACCCCTTGCACTCTGGTCAATTTCCCTAAAAACGCCAAAAAATAACGTACCCAAAGTAAATCAAAAGCTGTTCTTCAACCCTTTGCAGCATCTTCATGGGGTTGTTCTCATTTAAAAGAAAACACTCTGAATTTTTTGGCAAAACAGTCATAATCTCTCTAAGTGCTCCTGCCGCTGAGTAACAGTCATCTAAACATACTGAACTTGAAGAAAATAAATTTCGCCTGAGTGTTTTTTTGGATACAAATGCTTGCAAATAACACACAACTTCAGATACTGGCTGGAAAATGCAACAGAAATGTAGAACCAAGTGTTATCCAGCTGAGGTCAAAATTTTGTAACAATACCACAAAAAATGAATACATTACACAGCTTTTTTCTTAGGTTGTTCCCAGGCGTTTTTGAACTGTGCCAAATTGTGCCAAATGGCACAGTTTGGAAAAACGTCTATAACTTTTGAATGATTCAATATAGAAGCTTCATCTTGGGCTCTAATGAAAGGTGAAGGGCTGTGTGTGTGTGTGGGAGGGGGTGTTTATTCATTCATGGATGAATAAATGAACAAACAAGCCCCCACACACAAAGAAGCATGCCACGTAAAAAATGTGTGCCTTTTTTTTTTTACAAGAAAAAATAACCTACAGTGCACTAAAAATTATACTAAAATATTTGTAATGTAGAAGATAACAACTCCCACCCGCCACCACCACCCCCCCCCCCGCTACAGAGGACGGACATCGCCCATCGCTACATGACAGAAAGCGGTGACGGTGCGCCATGGTCTACTACACACAGTTGGACTAAAATATCTGCAATATATCTGCAGTCCGCTACAGAAGAGTAGCGGGGGGGGGGCGGCATTCACAACATGATTGGGGGGGGGCCGTTCGCAACATGACGGACCCGGACCGCGATCGGTCAAAAGTCATTTGGATTACAATTTTCAGGGATAAAGAATAATTTAGCTTATAACACTTACCTGTCCACAACAGCAGTGTCGCTGGCGAACTTCTCTTCCTCATTGTCAGACGAACATGACGCTGGTCCGCTTGTTACGGACTCGTGGTTCTGGTCACGCGACCCGGTCAAACCATAATTCCATTATTGCGGTTTTGCGCTTCCATGATTGCAGTTTTGGCGAACGATTTTTCAAAACAAATAAGAACAGTAGTAAGAAAAAAAGACTGGCGAACGCCTGTGTGTCACCCAGCCTTACACAAAACAGCTTTCGAACTTCTGTGCTTCAACTGGCTCGTTGTATTCACAGCCGTTGGTAGGCGGGTCCTTCTTGCTAGGTTTTCAGTCGTTGGTTCTTCAAGGTTTCAGAAACCCAATTCAAGGCTCTTATTAGTCGAATGAGAGGTCAATCACATCTAAACCAATCAAAGCACTCCTTTGGCTTTCTGTTCGCGGCTGTATCTGTAGTGGAAGAACGGAAATGCAGCTTTCTTTTTCTTCAGTGCACCCTAGGACGCACAGTGTGCGTCCTAGGGCGCCCTCATGCACTCTAGGACGCAGAGACGTGTCCGCCCGCAGTACACTGGAGTGCAAGAGGTTAAAAGATCTGATACTACCATATTATCCTAATAGAGCACTACGCTCCCAAAATGCAGGATTACTTGTAATACCTAGAATCTCCAAAAGTACAATGGGAGGCAGAGCCTTCAGTTATCAAGCTCCTCTCCTGTGGAACCAGCTGCCAATCTGGATTCGGGAGTCAGACTCGATCTCTGTTTTTAAGAATAGGGTTAAAACCTTCCTTTTTGATATAGCCTACAATTAGGGAGGGATCATGTGTTTCTGAACCCTCCCTTAGTTATGCTGCTAATAGGTTTAGTCAGCTGGGGGACCTCCAATAATGCACTGGGCCTCACTCCTTTCTTCACTCTCAGTGAAATATTGTCCCCATCGTGCTGTTTGCTCTCTACATGTCTGTTCTTTTCATCTTTTCTGTCCCCTCACCCCCAGCCAGTCGCAACAGATGACTGCCCCTCCCTGAGCCTGGTTCTGCTGGAGGTTTCTTCCTGTTAAATGGGAGTTTTTCCTCTCCACCGTCGCCAAGTGCTTGCTCACAGGGGATTGCCTGATTGCTGGGGTCTTTCTGCAACTGTAGGGGTTCCCCTGCAGTTGAAAGTGCTATGAGATGACTGTTGTTGTGAAAAGGTGCTATATACACTACCGTTCAAAAGTTTGGGGTCACTTAGAAATTTCCTTATTTTTGAAAGAAAAGCACTGTTTTTGTCAATGAAGATAACTTTAAACTAATCAGAAATACACTCTAATATCTAATATTAAAATTAAATTAAATCACCCTTATTGTCATTCAGCCGTACAACCAATCTTGTACAGCAGAACGACCCCCCAAGTGCAGAATCAGAGGGCCGCTGCCATGCAAGGCGCTGCCACAGAGTTCCCTCCTCCATTCCATTTATTGCTGAGCACCAAGCTGGATGGCAGGAAGTTCCACTTTTATATGGTCTTCGGCATGACCCGGCCGGGATTTGAACCCCTGCCTCCCGGGTGTGGGGCGGATGCTCTACCAACTGAGCCACCACTCCGGTAATATACATTGCTAATGTGGTAAATGACTATTCTAGCTGCAAATGTCTGGTTTTTGGTGCAATATCTACATAGGTGTATAGAGGCCCATTTCCAGCAACTATCACTCCAGTGTTCTAATGGTACAGTGTGTTTGCTCATTGCGCCAGAAGGCTAATGGATGATTAGAAAACCCTTGTGCAATCATGTTAGCACAGCTGAAAACAGTTTAGCTGGTTAGAGAAGCTTTAAAACTGACCTTCCTTTGAGCAGGTTAGTATCTGGAAAAAATTATTATTTCAAATACAAATCATTATTTCTAACCTTGTCAATGTCTTGACTATATTTTCTATTCATTTAACAACTCATGGTGGTAAATAAGTGTGACTTTTTATGGAAAACACAAAATAATTGTCTGGGTGACCTCAAACTTTTGAACGGTAGTGTAAATAAAGTTGAATTGAATTGAATTGAATTGAATTGTCTACTGGTAATTAGATGACATGATGCAAAGCGTAAAAAACAGACAATGCACTGACAGAAAGTAACAAAATTACTGATGCAAGGCAGGAAGCGCTCCACAAAATCCGCTGCTGACCATCATAACAGAGCCCTACGAGCTCCCGTCCGTGGATCAGCACCTTATCATGGTGTAGGGTTTGTGTGCCCTAATGATCCCAGGAGCTGTTGTTGGGGGCTACTTGCCCCTGGTAAGGTCTCCCAAGGCAAACTGGTCCTTGGTGATGGGCCAGACTAAGATTTGTCCCATGGGTCCCCATGAAAATCTTACAGCAACTTACTTCAGAAGTAAAACAGAGGTTATTAGATCTAACCTTTTATCACAAGATACTGTTTTTAGTACTGTAGAACCTTTGCTTTTATCTGAGGAAACACTTGAGAGTTTTGCCCTGGCTGATGCTGAAACTCTTGGTCAAGTTTTCTCCCAAGTCAGTCCAACAACCTGTCTTTTGGATCCCATTTCCACATCACTTTTAAAAACATTTTGTGGGTTTTTCCAGGAGGAACTTTTAAAAATAATGAATTATTCTCTCCAGATGAGTGTTTTCCCTGCTGCCTTTAAAACGTCAGTGGTGAGACCCCTCCTAAAGAAGAATAATTTAGATCCTGAAATCCTTAATAACTACCAACCAGTATCCAACTTACCATTTTTAAGCAAAATTTTGGAAAAACTTGTTTTTGCTCAGTTAAATTATTTTTTAATATCAAATAACATATTTAATGAAAACCAGTCTGATTTTAGGATGAACCACAGTACAGAGACAGCCCTGGTCAGGATTGCTCAGGTAGGTTCATTTTGTCTTCTTTTAATTATTTACCTTTTGTTCTTATTGAAGATAAAAATAGAAACGAGATGTTTTTACCTTCTTCACATGTTTCGACTGTTCACTGCAGCCTTCGTCCTGGTCAGGATTGTTAATAATCTAAGGCACAATATGGACTCACACAAAATTTCAGTCCTGATTCTACTGGATTTAAGTGCTGCCTTTGATACAGTAGACCACCATATTCTTTTAACCAGACTAAAGGATCTGGTTGGCCTCTCTGGTATTTTTCTTAATTGGTTCAGGCCCTAACTCACAGACAGGATTTTTTTTGTAAGTATGGATACATGTTCTTCCAGAGTCTACAAAATAAATTGTGGTATGCCCCAAGGTTCAATTTTAGGTTCAGTACTTTTTAATCTGTGCATGCTTCCCTTGGGGAATGCTATCAGGAGACATGGCGTTAATAATCATAATTATGCTGACAACACACAACCGTATATCGCTGTGTCTCCTGATGACAGAGAACCAATTAACACCCTTTTAAACTGTATTTCTGACGTTAAGTCATGGATGGCAGCAAACTTTCTTCAGCTCAACCAGGACAAAACTGAAGTTTTAGTCACTGGTCCTGAAGCTTAGAGAGAGAAAATGTTTACCAAAATTACATAGTCTGCCCTTTACCCCATCTCAACATGTTAAGAATTTGGGCATCATTTTAGACTCTGAGCTCGGTTTTACTTGACACATTAACCGGTTGAACTCGGGAGATTCCGCAGGTGGTCACGTCTGTGTGTCTTAGTGCGTCTCAGTGCGCACTGAAAAAAAAAGCTGTATTTCCGGTTTTCCAGTACAGACACAGCCCTAAACAGAAAGCCAAAGGAGTGTTTGATTGGTTTAGAATGAGATTGACATCTCATTCGACCAACAAGAGCCTTGATTTGGGTTTTTAAACCTTGAATAACCAATGATCGTAAACCTAGCAAGAAGTGCAGTGGGGTAAAAAAGTATTTAGTCAGCCACCAATTGTGCAAGTTCTCCCACTTAAAAGATGAGAGAGGTCTCCAATTTTCATCATAGGTATACCTCAACTATGAGAGACAAAATAAGAAAAAAAAAATCCAGAAAATCACATTGAAGGATTTTTAATGAATTAATTGGTAAATTCCTCGGTAAAATAAGTATTTGGTCAATAACAAAAGTTCATCTCAGTACTTTGTTATAAGATAAGATAAGATAAGATAAGCCTTTATTAGTCCCACAACGGGGAAATTCCAGGATTGCAACAGCACAGGGATAGCAACACTCAGAGCAACAATCAGAAGGCAAGAAAAAAAACAAGCAAGCAAGAGCAGCTAATAAACATATGTACGTATTACTATAAAATATATATATATACACACACACACAGACACACAGTGCAGAGCATTGTAGCTGGATGGAATAAATATATGAATATATGAACACACAGTGCAGAGCATTGTAGCTAGATGGAATAAATATGTAAATATATAAACACCCACATATACCCTTTGTTGGCAATGACAGAGGTCAAACATTTTCTGTAAGTTTTCACAAGGTTTTCACACACTGTTGCTGGTATTTTGGCCCATTCCTCCATGCAGATCTCCTCTAGAGTAGTGATGTTTTGGGGCTGTCGCTGGGCAGCACAGACTTTCAACTACCTCCAAAGATTTTCTGTGGGGTTGAGATCTGGAGACTGGCTAGGCCACTCCAGGACCTTGAAATGCTTCTTAAGAAGCCACTCCTTCGTTGCCCGGGCAGTGTGTTTGGGATCATTGTCATGCTGAAAGACCCAGCCCCGTTTCATCTTCAATGCCCTTGCTGGTGGAAGGAGGTTTTCACTCAAAATTTCACGATACATGGCCCCATTCATTCTTTCCTTTACATGGATCAGTCGTCCTGGTCCCTTTGCAGAAAACCAGCCACAAAGTATGAGGTTTCCACCCCCATGTTTCACAGTAGGTATGGTGTTCTTTCTTCTCCAAACACGACAAGTTGAGTTTTTACCAAAAAGTTTTATTTTGGTTTCATCTGACCATATGACATTCTCCCAATCCTCTTCTGGATCATCCAAATGCTCTCTAGCAAACTTCAGACGGGCCTGGACATGTACTGGCTTAAGCAGGGGGACACGTCTGGCACTGCAGGATTTGAGTCCCTGGCGGCGTAGTGTGTTTCTGATGTAGCCTTTGTTACTTTGGTCCCAGCTCTCTTCAGGTCATTCTCTAGGTCCCCCATGTGGTTCTGGGATTTTTGCTCACCGTTCTCGTGATCATTTTGACCCCACAGGGTGAGATCTTGTGTGGAGCCCCAGATCAAGGGAGATTATCAGTGGTTTTGTATGTCTTCCATTTTCTAATAATTGCTCCCACAGTTGATTTCCTCACACTAAGCTGCTTACCTATTGTAGATTCAGTCTTCCCAGCCTGGTGCAGGTCTACAATTTTGTTTCTGGTGTCCTTTGACAGCTCTTTGGTCTTGGCCATAGTGGAGTTTGGAGTCTGACTGTTTGAGGTTGTGGACAGGTGTCTTTTATACTGATAACGAGTTCAAACAGGTGCCATTAATACAGGTAACGAGTGGAGGACAGAGGAGCCTCTTAAAGAAGAAGTTACAGGTCTGTGAGAGCCAGAAATCTTGCTTGTTTGTAGGTGACCAAATACTTATTTTACCAAGGAATTTACCAATTAATTCATTAAAAATCCTTCAATGTGATTTTCTGGATTTTTTTTTTCTCATTTTGTCTCTCATAGTTGAGGTATACCTATGATGAAAATTGGAGACCTCTCTCATCTTTTAAGTGGGAGAACTTGCACAACTGGTGGCTGACTAAATACTTTTTTGCCCCACTGTATCTGCCCATCAACGACTGCGAATACAACTAGCCAATTGAAGCCGAGTAATCTGACGATGGGCGTGTCGTTTAGCCAATCAATTTCTGACTTCAATGACATCCTACATGCCTAGTTCAGTGTTTATATTTCCGGTAAAATACCATGCGTTCTCGTGCGTAAAATGTCTTTTGACTCCGCCGCTGTGTGACGCGCAGTCCTTTGTGATACTGTGTAGAAGGGTCAGGGTAAGATTAGCCATTATTGTACTCGTTTTGAAAAATGGTTCACAAAATAAACTGAAACGACATGCATGAAATCGTAGATGGCTTTGACCGGGTCCGGTGACTAGACGATAAATCAGTAAACAATGGAGGTTTCCATTGATCAACGGAATAGCAGACGATCGTCACACGCCAGTGGACAATACCAGTGGCAGTGCGGTTGTGGACAGGTAAGTCTTATAATCTAAATTATAATTACAAGGGTCCCGCATGGCGACGTTTTTGTGTGCGCTGTGGGGGGGGGGGTATTTTTTACTGTGTATATTGAAGAAAAATTTAATAATTCCATCCATCTTCTTTGTAGGCTATTTTTTTCCTGTAAAAAAAAAGGAACTGTACTGCGTATGTCTGGGTTATTATGCCTTTGTTTTACTGTGTAAACGTGATCTGGTGAAATGGAGCCCTGACCATGTGAGCACACTATTGTGAGCACCCCAGGTGGACCTCAGTATTCAATCTGTACATTTTCAATCCAGTGATTTACAAAGTGATTCATAATTTTCTAAAGCCTCATTCAGAACATTATAGTCCCACAGACTGGTTTTCATCTGGGGCAGCATTTATAAATCACTGGATGGAGAATGTACCTGTACAGATTGGATACCGTGGTCCACTTGGGGTGCGCACTTGGTCAGGGGTCCGCACTTGGTCAGGGGTCCAGTTGACCTGTATCTGTGTAAACTGGTGAGATAGTGAACTGTGGAAAAATTGGAGGGGGGAGAGGGTTGTTTTTGTGTATACTTTAGTGAAATGTATTAATTTTTCGCTTAATTTTTCTTACACTGTAGGCTATTTTTGCCTGTAAAAAAAAACCCAAAAAAACAGGAACTGTGCTGTGTATGTCTGGGTTGCTACCCCTTGGTTTTACTGTGCAAACTGCTGAGATAGTGAACTCTGGAACATAACTTTCCAAACTGTGCTGTTTGGCACAGTTCAAGAACACCTTGTTACAACCTGAGAAAAAATCTGTGTAATATATTCATTTTTTGTGGTATTGTTACAAAATTTTGACCTGAGCTTGAAAACACTTGGTTCTACATTTCTGTTGTTTACCAGCAAGTTTCACACAGCTGTATGTTATTTGCAAGCATTTATATCTAAAAAGAAAAAAAAAAAAACACCCAGGCGAACTTTATTTTCTTCAAATTCAGTATGTTTAGATGATTGTTACTCAGTGGCAGGAGCACTTAGAGAGATTATGACTGTTTTGCCCAAAAAATTCAGAGTGTTTTCTTTTAAATGAGACCAACCCCATGAAGATGCTGCAAAGGGTTGAAGAACAGCTTTTGATTTACTTTGGGAATGTTATTTTTAGGCGTTTTTAGGGAAATTGACCAGAGTTCAACAGGTTAAAAATGTAACATGAACAGGATTTTACCATCTAAAGAATATAGCCAGGGTCCACCCACTTCTCTCTCAAACAAACATGGAGATACTGATGCATGCTTTTATCACCAGTTGCACTGATTACTGTAATGCCCTGCTCTCTGGTCTTCCCAAAAAGACAATTTCAATTCTGCAGTTATTACAGAATTAGGCTGCATGTGTACTGACGAGGACCAGACAGCAGGCTCACATCACACCAGTTTTAAAATCACTGCATTGGCTCCCCGTGTCCTTTAGGATCGATTTTAAGGTTCTTTTATTGGTTTATAAATGTCTGCATGGTCTTGGGCCTTCTTATTTATCAAAATTACTTTTGGCATATGGGCCACCGCGGTCTCTGAGGTCCTCCGGCATTGGACTTTTAACTATTCCTACTGTCAGAACATGCACCCACGGTGAGGCGGCTTTTAATTACTGTGGCCCACGTCTGTGGAACAGCCTGCCGGAGAACATCAGGGCTGCCAAGAATGTTCATGTTTTTAAAAGCAGCCTCAAGACCTACTATTTTAACCTTGATTTTGATTAGTTTCCTATTTTAATTCTATTTTAATTAGTTTTCTTATTTTAAATCTATTTTATGTCACAATCACTTATCTTACTACAAATTATTAATATTTATGAATATAATGTCTGTTTGACTGTATTTAGGTGTTGTTTTATTTTTCTAGTCATCTTAACTGCCTAGTCTTTTTATCAGCAAACTATCTTATTATTTATCAGTGACTTTTTATCACCCTGTCTAAGCTCCAACGTCTCCACATGGGGGGCCCTCCTTTGGGGGTTGTGTCTGTTTTGTGGCTGCGGGGCGCTGGCCTGTGATTGCCCTGGTCTGCCCGACTGAGGGGCAGCGCTGTGCCTGCAGTCTCAACCCCCAGGTTGGGCTTGGGTGGTCTCAGAGTTGATGTTCCTCCTGTAACCATGAAGTTGGCACTTTCCCTGCTGATGATGGCTCCCTAGTGATGGTGCTTCCACACTTGGATCTTCGGTGGCCAGCCTGAAGCTATAAGTTTTACACTGATGGAAGTTTCTTTGTGTGTGTGTGTTTAGGGGGAGGGGGTAAAGTGTGTATTATTTCGATGTATGAAGCACTTTGTGTTGCATATTTTTGTATGAAAAGTGTTATACAAATAAAGCTTTGATTGATTGATTGAGCAAGGATCCAGTATGGGATTACCAGGGCCCCACCCTGGAGCCTAGCTGGGAGGATGTGCTTCAGCAATTGCCTGGTGACCAGGTTTCTGTCCATAGGACCTGGTAGGACTCAGCCTGAATGAGTCACATTGGTCCACCCTTCAGTGGGCCCATCACCTGCAGGAGGGATCATGAGGATCATGGTGCTATGTGAACTTGGCAGCAGTCTGGGTTTCTTGACTGATGCCCACAGAACCCCTGGATAAGCAGTAGAGGATGGATGGATGGATGGATGGATGGATGGACTCTATTAACTTTCTTTCAAATTTATTTTGAAAAAAAAAAAGTTTAATTTGAGGCATAGGATTTGATGAGTGTTCTAAGAGCACTATTAGGACTAATTATACTAGTTGTATAAAAAAATGTTAGCACTCAATGTGATATTTACAAAATAATACAATATATTATTCTACTCATTTTTTTAAAACTCATACAGCTAAACACGACTGTGACTCTCAACAACACATTAAAATTGATAAACTATAGCATGCAGATTGTATGTTTATAATTATTTAAACATGAGGTTTGCATAACTTCTATGTTAACAATAAAGTACTTTATAGATTAAAATGTTCTACCGAGAAATTAAACATGTAAGAAATAGAACTTCATGCCCAGCATATTAACTGAAACAAAGTCACAATTATCACAAGTCAAGGGTTCATTACAACTAGATTTAGTTTAAGTAGCCAGTTTTTCTCAGCGTAATTGTACCTTTTGGTCCCTTTTAATAGATGATTATAAAATTGAAAGTTATTCAGCACTTAAATAGATTTTCAACTGAGATGGGAGTATGCTGGTTAGCTATTTGTGTAACTTCACCGTGGGTGAATGAAGGATTTCCACAAAATATACTGTAACTACAGATTTTTAATGCTTGTTGGCAATTACAGCAGTGTTAATAAAATGCCATGCATTTAAGTAACACAAATGATTAAAAATGCATGGAGCGCAGTTATAATCTTAGTTTTACCTTCAACATTATTCACAACAGAAATTTCTTATTTAATTATCAGTCAGTAAAACTGTTTATTTCATTTTATTACTGATGTTGAATCTATAGTTAGATTATATAATACAGTTGAGGAATAATAGATGCTTTGAGAACATAGAACAGAATAGGCTTTATTGTCATTGTACAGTTGTAAAGTACAACAAAATTGTGAGTGCTCCACCAGGCCACTGTGCAGTAAAGTATGAATATACAGTATATATAAACAGAGTTACAAAACACATTTGAATAAAATAGCTCACATTAAGTAAAATGGTAAGAATTATAAAATATGCACACATTAAGTAGTGGCTTCACGGATGGATCAATGTACATGAAAAGTGCAAAGTGCAAGAACAGGTGAGTTTTTTTATGGTAATTAAAAGGTCCTCAGTTCCATGCATGTGAGTGTTGAGGGGGGAGGGGGATGGACCTCTGGCTGTTGGCAGCACAGATGGCCCAGGGGAAGAAAGTGTTTGTCAGTCTGGAGGTGTGGGACCTGATTGATCTGAACCGTCGTCCAGAGGGAAGCAGGTCAAACAGGTGGTGGGCGGGATGTGAGGGGTCTCCTGTGATGGCCTTGGTCTTCCTGAGACAGGAGGATCTGGAGATGTCCTCCAGGGAGGGCAGAGGGCCACCAATGATTTTTGGGCTGTGTTGATGACCCTCTGCACAGCCTTCCTGTTCTCAGTCGTGGAGCTGGTGTACCACACACCCAGACAGTTGGTGAGCATGCTCTCCACTGAGCAATGGTAGAAGGCCAGCAGCAGCTTCTGGTCCAGGTTGCTCTTCCTCAGGACATGGAGGAAGTGCAGCTGCTGCGGGGCTTTCTTCACCAGCGTCTTGGTGTTGACAATCAAAGAGAGGTCAGAGATGATGTGGGTGCCCAGAAAGCTAAAGGTGGTGACGGTTTCCAAGTGATCTCCATTTGAGGAGGGGGGAGTGGTCCCTTCTGTTCTTGCTGAAGTCCAGTATGAGTTCTTTGGTTTTTTGGACATTCAGTTTCAGGTTGTTTGCTTGGCACCACAGCAGCAGATTCTCTACCGCCGTCCTGTATGCCTTCTCGTCATCGTCAGTGATGAGCCAGACCAAGGTGGTGTCGTCTGCGTACTTCACAATGACGGTAGTTGGGTGGGTTGGAATACAGTTAAAAGTATACAGGGTGTACAGTAGAGGGCTTAACACACAGCCCTGGGGGAAGCTAGTGCTGAGTGACAGTGAGGAGAAGTGGTGGGGGCCAAGTCTGACTGTTTGTGGGTGGTTGGTGAGAGAATTTTTTTTATCCAAGAGCAGGTGGGCAGGGGGGATCAGGAGGAGGTGCAGTTTGTTGATCAGGATGTCTGAGATGATGGTGTTGAAAGCTGAGCGGTAGTCCACAAAGAGCATTCTCACATAGCTCCTTGTGTTCTCCAGGTGGCTCAGCGCTCTTTCGAGTGTGGTGGCGATGGCGTCTTCAGTAGACCGGTTCTCCCTGTAGGGTTGATCCTGGTGTGGGTCGAAGGAGAAGGGAAGACAGTCCCAGATGTACTGGGATACCAGTTGCTCAAAACACTTTGACTACAGATGTGAGTGCTATGGGTCTGTAGTCATTCAGGCTGACCATTTCAGTCTTTTGGGGGATGGGGATGGGGATGATGGTAGAGGCCTTGAGGCTGATGCATAGTTTGACAAAAAACAAGTGTCAAATCTGTTATTAAGAATGGATATTTCACTTCTGTGATCCCATGAGCAGTCACCATAGAACTTACAGCATCAATAATCCGACGGACTAACAAAATTACCCAGGGAGTGCTCAGATCTCCTGATGTGATGATGGATGCCCCATCATCGCATTAGCTTCTCTCAGCTGTATGCATTTAAAAGATGTCCTAAATTTGTGACAAAAAGTTGTACATTTTTGCTAAAATGTCACAAAACTACAAGGGAAAAGTAAGGCTATTATAAGAAAACATTTTTTCAGGGAGAAATATCAACAGAAAGGCATACGGATGAAAACATATTGATGGAAAGTCACAAAATTGGAAGAACAGCAATGTGAATTCATGGCAAAAAAGTCACAAATTCAATAAAAATTCACAAGCGAAATAAGCCTTAAATTTTCATGATGCCTCAAATTTTGCTTTAAAATGCTTCTAATTTACAAGAAAAAAGACTAAAGAAAAATAGTCACAAAAATAACAGAAAAAAGTCCAAAATTCACATAAAAAATCCCAGATTCACACAAAATCTCTAATGTGGTGATCTGAGCGTGGAGGTGATCCGAGCGCGGAGGTGATCTGAGCGCGGAGGTGATCCGAGCGCGGAGGTGATCTGAGCACGGATCCGCGCTCGAGTCACTCAGTATTTTCCCTTTTTCCTTGTATTTCTAGTTCTGTTATTATTTGTCTCTCTGGTGTTTTTACTGTGACAGCACCGCGGCCAGACTTCCGGCTGTCAAGTCGAGCCGGCCCTGTCACAGCTGATTATGAATGAATGAATGAATTTTTATTCGGTAATAATAATAAACATACATACAATACAATACAATAAGAACACACAAAAGAACAACTGAAAGGGTGTAAGCTGAAGCTAGTGCTCATATAGTGCCTATCCCATTACAATTTTAAAATCAATAACATAAGCATTTAAGTCATACCCAAAATCAACAAAGAAAATCAAACAGAACAAGTAGACAAGAAAACAATCAAAAACCTTTAAGTTATTACAAGTTTATCTCGTAGCATTTACAGTGAGATACTGGGAGATTTTCCTCATCTTTGTACAATTTATTGAATTGCTTCAGAGTTGAACATGTTTTAATATTTTCAGAGCAACAGTTCCACAGTTTCACTCCTGTGACAGACATGCAATGACATTTTGTATTTGTTCTAACCTTTGGCTTATTAAAAACAGAGTTACCTCTTAGCTCATATTTTCTTTCCTTTTTTTAAACAGTCTCTGAATATTAACAGGTAATTGGTTATTTTTTGCTTTGTACATGATTTGAATGACATTATAATCTACTATATCTCTAAATTTAAGAGTATGTAATTGAATGAATATTGGATTTGTTGGTTCACAGTAAGGTTTCTTAGATACAATGGGTACGGCTTTTTTCTGTAGTAAAAAGATTAAATTTGTGTTTGTTTTATATGTTTCCCCAGATCTCCATACAGTATGTCATATAAGGAACTATCAGTGAATTATATAAAATACAAAGAGATTTCTGACACAGGAGATCCTTAACTTTATACAGTACAGCAATGGATTTAGACATTTTAGTTTTGACATAATTTATGTGTGATTTCCAGTTTAGTTTGTTATCAATAATGACCCCTAGGAACTCGGTTTCGAAAACTGTGTCAATTTCAACATTGTTTATTTTAATTTTTCTGTGATTATATAATTTGCAGTTTCTAAATATTATACATTTTGTTTTTCCAAGGTGAATAGATAATTTATTGGCAGTGAACCACTGACTGATTTGTTTAAGTTCATTTTCTACTGAATCCAGAAGCTGCTTAAGATTTTCTCCACTACAAAAAAAAGTCATGTCATCTGCAAATAAAATACACTTGAACAATTTAGACACAGAACATAAATTATTAATATACAAAATAAACAGCAATGGGCCAAGCACAGAACCCTGTGGTACCCCACACATCATCTTCAGCAACTCAGAATCTGTATTATTCACATGAACATATTGATATCTGTCTTCTAAATAGCTGTGTAACCAGTCAAAAGCAATTCTTCTGATGCCATATTTATGTAACTTACTGAGGAGTAATTTATGGTCAACTGTATCAAATGCCTTTTGTAAGTCCAGAAATATTCCAACTGTGTATTCTCTTCTATCTGTTGCATCCATAATCTGTTCAACAAAGTCCATGAGTGCCAGTGAGGTGGTCCGGTTCTTCCTGAATCCATACTGTTGTTCGCAGAGTATGTTGTGCTTATCAATGAAATCATTTAGTCTCTTAACAAATATTTTTTCCAGTATTTTGGAGAACTGAAGTAACAATGAGATGGGTCTGTAGTTTGACAATAAGTGTTTGTCACCAGTCTTACACAGAGGAACAACTCTTGCTATTTTCATTTTCTTTGGAAATTTACCAGCAGTAAGTGACATGTTGCATATGTAAGTGAAGTGTTTAACAATACAATCAATAATACATTTAACCAAGAACATACTGAAATCATTACAATCAGTTGATTTTTTGTCTTTGAATTTGTTAACAATGTCAAGAATTTCTTTTTTATCTGTTTCTTTCATAAACATTGAGTAAGCGTTTATGTTGATGACATTGTCAGCGCCACTTGTATTTGCTGATGATACAGTGGAGTTGGCGATCTTTTTTGCTATATTAACAAAATATTCATTAAACGTGTTGGAGATCAAGCTATTTCATTGATTATTCCATTTTCTGAATTTAAATAAGAGATGTGGTTGGAATTTAGTTTTCCTCTCTTTGTTATATTATTTAACACTTTCTATATATTACATGTATTAGTTTTGTATTTTCCAATTATTTACTGTAATATGTTTTTTTACTCGATCTTAAAATACTAATGAGTTTATTTTTATAAGTCTTATATTTCTTTTCTGCTTCCACACGTCTTAATTTCAGAAACGTTTTGTATAACAACTTTTTCTTTTTACAGGCATTTTGCAGGCCCTTGGTGATCCAAGGCTTATCTTTGTATTTAACTTTAGTTCCCTTTACCACTAGAGGGAAATTGTCACAACTCGCCGTTCCCAGTCATCTGCCTCAGCTGCGCGCACACCTGCGCCTTGTCAATCATGGGCTATTTAGCCCACTCGGCCCAGAGCATCGGTCTGGAGCCGTCTGTGTATCTACGCTCTCAACTCCTCTGCAGGATCGTTCCTTCCCGACCTGCAGTTCCTTCAATCAGCACGTAAGCTGTATCTCCACTCACCTGTCTACCAGTCTCTCCCCTGTGCACAGGTGGATTCCCAGGCGGCGGATTCCTCCAGTCTTCGCCAACTCCTCTCCCCTCTCCTCCACTCCTTGTCGTGTGCGCAGCAGGGCGCTGTCTCCCAGGCAAGAGATCCTTTGCCAACGCCAGCCACCTCTCCATCTGCAAGTAAGCCACTCTCAGTACTTTTACCTCATATGGTGAGGGTGAATTCATACCCCTGTCTCTGCTCTCTCCATAGGGTTGCCTGGCTGCACGGCGTGCCACTCTGCCCCCGACGCTCTTCGTTCACCCACAGACCATACACATACACGCACTCGTTCACTCCTTGTTGTTGAATAAAGCTTTTGAATCTTACCTGAGCCTGCGTGCGTGTTTCCTGGGCCGATAATTATGTCAGAAATGTTTATTATATAGTTGTGATAAAATAGAGACAAATTCTCCATATGCTGTGTCAGTGTCGTCAACATAAACACTGCTCCAGTTTTGTATTTTTAAATAATTTCTAAGATTGGTGATAGCAGTTTCTGTTACAAGTCATTTAAAAACCTTATCTATTTCAATGTTATGTGTTTCACCAGTATGTGAAGAAACAAAAACAGGCAGATGGTCTGTCACATCATTGGTAATAAGACCAGCAGTTACATTCCCCCTCAGTGACATTTGTGAAAATGTTATCAATAAGCGTTGCTGAATGTGTTGTTATTCTAGTGGGGTACGTTACTGAAGGGTAGAAACCCATACAAAACATGGAATGTATGAATTGACTTATTTGAATATGGTCATTTGGATTTAATAAGTCAATATTGAAGTCTCTACAAATAAATACCAGCTTTTTATTACCTACTGCACTGAAAAGCTCAGACAATTTTTCTTTGAAAATGTCAATATCATTACCCGGTGTCACGCCGCGCCGCTCATCAGCGGCGCCACCTGCTCGCACACCTGCTCGTCATCAGCGGCGAGGGATATAAGCCGCCTCGCCCTGACCTTCGGCCTGAAGCCGTCAGACTTCTTCATGCATCGCTGTGAGTCAAACCTCAACTTCAGCTAAGCATTCTGGTAAGAAGACCTTACCTCCTTTTCCTCCCAGTCTGCTCCCCTGTGCACAGGTGGATTCCCCGGCGGCGGACAACGCCTCTCCATCGCCTGATCCTCGCTGCTGCACCGGGCTCTCCAGGTGGCTGTCTACCGGGCTTCGTCCCTTGCTGTGCCAGTCATCTGTCCTATTCAAGTAAGCTCCTCTCTCGCTCTCATATCTCCTGTGTTGGTGTGTGCCCGTCACCCTTCTCCTTGTGCTTTTCCCTTAGGGTTGTCCGGCTGTACGGTCTCCTGCCTCTGTGCCCAAAGCAGACGCCGCCACCAACACATCTACATCTCGCAGACACACATCCATTCACTCCTGTTGTTAATAAACTGTTTGAACTACTCTGAGCCTGTGTGTGTGCGTCTCCTGAGCCGTGCGTTATGTCAGTACGGCTTCAGCAGAGCGGCTCGGCAGACGGCGGGCTCGCACACCGGCTTACCACCCTCGAGGCCCGGGTGGATCAAATAGCTTATCAGCAACAGGTGATCCTCAATCAATTAATAAATATTACTAACCGATTGGACCGCTTGGACCCCCAGCAACCGTTCCCCCCGGCTCGTCAGGGTGGTGTGGCTCCTGCCGCTCCAGTGGCCGTCCAGCAGGCTCCTGCGGCACCGACACGGCTCACTCCCATTCCGACCCCCGCCCGCTTTAGCGGAAAGCTCGGCGGAGCGCGGGGGTTCATAATGCAATGTGAGTCCGTGTTCCATCGCGTGCCCGGAGACTTTCCCTCAGATCACAGCCGAATTGGTTATATCGGGAATCTCCTGGAGGGGCGAGCATTAACTTGGACCTACGCCGTGATGGCGAGGCCCAGTTATGCCACCCTCACATATGACCAGTTCGTGAGACGCTTTCTGGAAGTCTTTGACCATTCGCGTACTGAGACGGTCCAGGTCGACTGGCTTCTCGCCCTCCAGCAGGGAAGCCGGTTGGCAGCGGACTACGCGGTCGACTTCCGGGTAGCAGCGGAGGAATTAGGCTGGGAGGCCTTTTCCTCCGCAGTCTAAATGATGATCTGAGGGATGAACTGGCTGGACGGGATATCCCTGAGACGCTAGCGGAGCTGACATCTCTTGCCATCAGTTTGGACAACAGGCTGCGCGAGCGCTCCTCGGGGCGGAAGTCGTCTTCTTCTCGCCCTCGTGGAGCCTCGTCGCGCCTGCCCCAAGCTCGCCCCCTGGCGACGCCGCCACCATCGCGCCCCGAGGAGTCGGAGCCGATGGTGACGGGCTGGACAAAGCTCTCTCCGGTGGAGAGACAACGCCGCCGTGAGTTTAATCTCTGTATGTATTGCGGAGATAGTCAACACACAGTAGAGCTTTGTCCACAGAAGCCAAACGGCGGGGTCCGCGAGTCACTGTAGGGGGCCTCGCGGACATCAATCGATTAAATCCCCTCACACAATTGAAGCTGCCCGTCCGTTTCTGCCACAACCCCACTGGGCATCTCACCCACGCACTGGTGGATTCGGGCGCAGAAGGCAGCTTTATTTCACAAAGCCTGGCAACCCGATTGGGCATCCGCTGTCAAGCACTCAGGAACCCCATTTCCCTGGTCAATCTCTCTCGTGCCTCCCTTGGGAGAGTCACACACCAGACCATCCCCGTCCCGGTTATTGTCTCTGGAAACCACCGGGAGGAGATGACCTTTTACGTCCTGCCCAACTCTGTGTCGCCCGTCATCCTGGGGTATCCCTGGCTACGCCTCCACAACCCTGTTCTGGATTGGAAGTCCGCCGGGGTGTCGGCATGGAGCACATTCTGCATGGGCACCTGTCTTCAGTCCACTGCCTGCTCTCCGTCCGCTTCTCCCCTTCCTACGGACGCTGCACCCCCGGACCTGTCCCTGGTGCCACTGGAATTTCACGACCTGGGTATGGTATTCAGCAAATCCAAGGCGATGTCTCTCCCTCCTCATCGGCCCTACGACTGCGCAATCAATCTCCCCCAGGGGGCGCCCTTACCTTCTGGACGGCTCTACAGTCTGTCGGCGCCGGAGAAGGAGACTATGAACACATACCTCAAGGAGTCGCTGAGTGCTGGGATAATCCGCCCATCGTCATCACCCGTGCGGGCAGGATTCTTCTTCGTCGGCAAGAAGGACGGTTCCCTCCGTCCCTGCATTGACTACCGTGCGCTTAATGACATAACGGAGAAGGATCGTTACACCCTTCCCCTCATGGACACCGCTTTCCACTCCCTCCAGGGGGCAACTTGGTTCACCAAGCTGGATCTACGCAGTGCATACCACCTCGTCCGGATCCGGGAGGGAGATGAGTGGAAAACAGCCTTCCGCACCCCGAACCGCCACTTCGAATACCTGGTAATGCCGTTCGGGTTGACCAACGCGCCAGCCGTCTTTCAGCGCCTCATCAACGACGTCCTCCGGGATTTCATCGGCCTCTTTGTGTTCATCTACCTGGATGATATACTCATCTTCTCCAAGTCCAGGGACGAGCACCAGGTCCACGTGAGGCGGGTCCTCCAAAGACTGCTGGAGAACCGGTTATACGTGAAGGCTGAAAAGTGTGAATTTTACGCTAAGACAACATCCTTCCTTGGGTTCATCATCTCACACAACCAGGTGCTTCCGGACCCAGAGAAGGTGAAGGCGGTGGTGGAATGGCCTACACCTGCATCAAGGAAGCAGGTGCAACAGTTCGTTGGGTTTGTGAACTTCTACCGCCGCTTTGTCCCAAACTTTGGCACCATCGTCGGCCCGCTGACCCGCCTCACGTCCCCTAAGGTTCCGTTCCGGTGGACCGAAGAGGCCGCGGCTGCTTTTCAGGCGCTGAAGGCGGAGTTCTCCTCCTCCCGGGTCCTTAGCCAAGTCAACCCCGCGCTGCAGTGTATCGTGGAAGTGGATGCTTCGGACACAGGGGTGGGGGCGGTGCTATCCCAGCGGTCACCAGATGACGGTATCAAACGGCCCTGCGCCTTCTTCTCCCGGCGCTTGTCCCCGGCGGAGAGAAATTACGACGTGGGGGACAGAGAGCTCCTCGCCATCAAGCTCGCGCTACAGGAGTGGCGTCACTGGCTAGAGGGGGCGGACCTGCCGTTCGTGGTCCTGACGGACCACAAGAACTTGGAATATCTTAGATCTGCCAAGCGCCTGAACGCCCGCCAGGCGCGCTGGTCCTTGTTCTTCGCCAGGTTCCAATTTACCATCACCTTCAGGCCTGGCTTCAAGAACGGCCTGCCCGACGCCCTCTCTAGGCAATTCGCCCCTGAGGAGTCGGAGGACACGGTTCACACCATCCTACCCAGGTCGTGCGTCATGGGAGCCGTCACCTGGGACATCGAGAGCAAGATCCGGAAGGCGCAGGAAGTGGAACCTGACCCTGGCGGCGGACCGGAGGGGAGGCTGTTCGTGCCATCCACGGTTCGAGGGGAGGTCATCCACTGGTTGCACACGTCTAAGCTCACCTGTCACCCTGGCTCCTCCCAGATGATTGACCTCCTCCAGCGGTCCTTTTGGTGGCCGGGCCTGCGGAGGGACGCTGCCCGCTACGCCCGGGCCTGTCCAGTTTGTGCCACCAACAAGTCGGGAAATGCCCCTCCAGCGGGTTTGCTCCAGCCTCTGCCCGTCCCTGGCAGGCCCTGGTTGCATATCGCCCTGGATTTCGTCACCGGACTCCCAGTCTCGAACACCTATGACACCATCCTGACCATCGTGGACCGTTTCTCCAAGGCGGTACACTTCGTCCCCCTTCGAGGTCTCCCAACTGCCCTGGAGACGGCGGACCTCCTCATCCAACACGTGGTCAGGCTGCATGGGATTCCGGTGGACGTGGTCTCGGACCGGGGTCCCCAATTTTCCTCAGAGGTTTGGAGATCGTTCTGCAACGCCTTAGGAGCCAAGGTGAGCCTCTCCTCTGGCCATCACCCCCAATCCAACGGGCAGTGTGAGCGGACCAACCAGGAGCTGGAGGCTGCGCTCCGCTGTGTAACGGCATCCAAACCCACATCCTGGAGTAACCACCTTGCCTGGGTTGAGTACGCCCATAACACCGCTCGCTCTTCTGCTACAGGGATGTCACCCTTTAAGGCGTCCCTGGGTTACGACCCCCCGCTGTTCCCGGCGCAGGAGAGTGAGATTACTGTCCCCTCAGTAAGGGCGCATCTCAGGCAGTTCCGCTCCATCTGGGCGTCAGCGCGTAATGCGCTTTTACGCACGGCGGAGCGCAACAGAGCCGTGGCGGACCGGCACAGAAGACCTGCCCCAGCGTACAGAGTTGGGCAACAAGTCTACGTGTCGACCCAGGACGTGACATTAAAGGGCGAGAGGAGGAAGCTGGCACAGCGCTTCATGGGACCTTACCCCATCACCAGGATCGTCAACCCGGTGACTGTGCGTGTAGCTATTCCCCCCTCCCTCCGCATCCATCCCACCTTTCATGTGTCCAAGGTGAAGCTGGCAGTCTCCGATCCCCTTTGCCCTCCTCCTGCTGCGCAACCCGCGCCCCGGATGATTGATGGCCATCCGGCCTGGTCCGTCGCCTCCATCCTGGACTCCCGGCGCCGGGGTCGTGGGTTGCAGTACTTGGTGGACTGGGAGGGCTATGGGCCTGAACATCGACAGTGGGTACCCTCGTCGTTTGTGTTGGACCCGTCGCTCATCGCTGATTTCCACCGAGCGCACCCAGAGAAGCCATCGCCAGGAGGCGCTGCTAGAGGGGGGAGTACTGTCACGCCGCGCCGCTCATCAGCGGCGCCACCTGCTCGCACACCTGCTCGTCATCAGCGGCGAGGGATATAAGCCGCCTCGCCCTGAGCTTCGGCCTGAAGCCGTCAGACTTCTTCACGCATCGCTGTGAGTCAAACCTCAACTTCAGCTAAGCATTCTGGTAAGAAGACCTTACCTCCTTTTCCTCCCAGTCTGCTCCCCTGTGCACAGGTGGATTCCCCGGCGGCGGACAATGCCTCTCCATCGCCTGATCCTCGCTGCTGCACCGGGCTCTCCAGGTGGCTGTCTACCGGGCTTCGTCCCTTGCTATGCCAGTCATCTGTCCTATTCAAGTAAGCTCCTCTCTCGCTCTCATATCTCCTGTGTTGGTGTGTGCCTGTCACCCTTCTCCTTGTGCTTTTCCCTTAGGGTTGTCCGGCTGTACGGTCTCCTGCCTCTGTGCCCGAAGCAGACGCCGCCATCAACACATCTACATCTCGCAGACACACATCCATTCACTCCTGTTGTTAATAAACTGTTTGAACTACTCTGAGCCTGTGTGTGTGCATCTCCTGAGCCGTGCGTTATGTCACCCGGTGCTCTATAAATGCAACTTATTATGATGGTTTTTTTAGTTGTAATTAATTCCACAGTTACACACTCCATGATGTTTTCCATTTCAAAAGACATATTATCTACAACTTGGCTTTGGTAGCAGGACCTGATATATAAACCAACACCACCACCCCTTTTTTTTTACCTGCATGTGGTATATAAATCATAGCCTCTCGTTTGCACTGTATGAAGTTGGTCATTTTTTAGTGAAGTCTCAGAAATTGCAACAGCAGAAAAATTTGTGTTATATTGCAACAAACTGTCCTGGATTTTGGAAAAATTCACATTGACACTTCTACTCTTAAAGTGTATTATTGACAATGATTGGTCAGAAATTGTATTTTTTTAGTTGGTCTGAGCTAAAGTATTTACACTGATGTTTTATACTGTTGAAAAAGTGATTTTCAGGATCGGTTTCATATTCAACACTGTGTGGCTTATGCTCAGTATATTCGTACCCTTTAAAAATAAGGTTGTTTCCTATAGAAGTTTGCATCTTAATTATTCCAGTCAATGGAAACAAATGCACAGTTTATATTTCTTAGTTGATAATGAAATGTCAATCATTTCTGGTTAATTTTTGGCTCCACTGATTTTGGTGTACTGTTACAGGGATGGCGTGGGTGAATAATGAGTATGATTTAGTGATTACGTTTTCCTTCACCTGTTTGGCCTTTAGCCTTTTGTGTGAGTATTTAAGGAGGCAGTTGAGGCTTACTCCTCGCTGCGACCTCACCTTCCCTGACTGGAATCCCTACACCCGGTTCCAGTCTTTTGTACAGCGTTAGGTTCTGCCCTCGCTCGTTGAATGTAAGTGTCTATTGTGCCTCTTTATTTCTGTCATTATTTCACCCTTCTGGGTCGCATGTATAGCTGTTTGTATTTTGCCCCACGTGGCTTGTTATTTTTTTACTTTTCTTTAGTTAATATACAAACTCACTGGCGGCATTTGCCATCTCATTCATGCCCTGAAAAGGGCAATCGTGACATCTAATTTACAAAAGACATGCAAATTTTATAGGAAAAAGTTGTAAATTTATTATTAAAAAAAGTTGAAGATTCACTATAATACAAATATATAAGAATGACATGTGAAATTAGGATAAAAAGATTGAGAGAAAAATATGCATATGCAAACAAGAAAAAAATGCAGCTTTAGTGTATAGTAATACATGTTTGAGAAAAAAAGAGTCACTTCTTTAAGAAAGAAAATATACCAAGGAAAAGTTGCAACTTGACTTTGACCAGGTACTGTATCTAGTGGATTAGTCTGCCTGCTCACGTACAACCAGACAATACTTAGCAGCTTGAAGAGGGTCTAGCAGTTGTAGCTTCCCCACTGCATCCTGTGAACAAGTCTAGGTCACTCTTTAAGTTCTTGATTAAGTCGATTCTTGGACGCCTGGCTCAACGAGAGCCATGCATGGGCACTCATTCCAAGAGAGGCTTAGGGAGTCTACCCTTGGGCATTCTCGCTGCATGCCCAAAGTAGAGAAGGAGAGTGTGGAGAAGGAGAGTGTGGTTTATCATGGTGTTTAGGTTAGGTGCAAGCAGTTCTTTCCCTGATCTCCCAGTTTGTTATGTGGTCATAAAACTGAACCTTCAAAATTCTACAAAGACAGGAACGATGGAAGGCATCTAAGTGGTGTAGTTTGTTTTAGGGTGGAACATCCATCATGTTGCAACTTAACAGATTAGTTAGGAAAGACGTATACATTTAAAAGAAAACTATTGCTAATATTGACTGGACAATTTATTTTTCTAACTCAGCTGTTTTGTGGCTCCATGTAGATTTTGGGGGCCAAAAGAATTGCTGAAAATGACTCTTTTCACAGTAGAGTTTGCCGACCTCTGTGTTATACCATTTTCATATCGTCAAAATATTTACCTTCACCAAGGAGGTAATGTGATCATTGCAGTTTGTTTGCTTGCTTGTTAGTAGGATTACGCAAAAATTACTTCACAGATTTTGATTAAATTTTCACCAGAAGTAGCCTTTGGCCTGCGGATGAACCCATTAGATTTTGGAGGTGATCCAGGTCAGGATGCAGATTCTGGATTACTTTTTCACTTGACAGAGGTGTGCGCTGCCTTATGCGCTGCCCTCACAACTCCAATGAGTGTCCTGTTAGTCATGTTTGTTATTTGGCTCTGGGCCTGATTACACAGATCTGATCTGGGCCACTCCCATATCTGACCATTTCCCACAAGTGTGGCTTATGTGATGATTTATTTTTGCTCTATCAGCAATTAAGGGCTACTACAATAATATAATAGACCATTCTATAAGACACAACAGTTCTTTTATATTGTCATCATCATAGCAGTCTGTCGTGGGCAACAATGACTGTTTCATTTAGGTCTGATCAGATTCCTCCACACAGCTCTGTCCTTAGCCTTCCGCTGCCAGGAACTCCTGTCTATATTCAACTTCTTCAAGTTTCTTTTTACAGTGTCTTTAAATCTGAGCCTTGGTCTACCCTGAGTGCATTTGCCCTCGCATAACTGTGAGTAGAGTAACTGCCGAGGGAGACGCTGGTGGTCCATCCTCTCAACACGTCCGAGCCATCTCAGGTTCATCTGTATTAGCATGTCCTCCACTGATGGTAGACCAGCTCGTTTCAACACTTCTATGTTAGTTATCTTGTTTTTCCATGAGATGTTCATTATGGCTCGAAGGTGTCTCATCATGTACATGTGGAGTTTCTGCACCTGCACTCTGTAGACAGTCCAAGTTTCAGCACCGTACAGTAGAGTAGCCAGTACTGTCGCTCTGTACACTTTGCATTTCACACGGATAGACACATGTCGGATGTTCTTCCCATTCTGAGGGATAGTTCATCCTCCAGCCGAGCATTCTCTGAAACAGTACTCCCTAGATACTTGAAAGTCTTGCACTTGGCTAGTGGCTCTGTACCAATGCTGATCTCTTCTGGTAGTGATGTTGATAATTGGAACTTTGGTGGTTGATAAAGGCACTCTGTCTTCTTGATGTTGATTTCAAGGCTGAATTGGCTAGCTGCTCTTGCAAATTTCTCCACTAAAGATTGCATATTTTCCACACTGTGTGCAACTAGAGCACTGTCATCGGCAAACAGCATTTCTCTAACTACCTTTATCAATGTCTTACTCTTGGCTTTAAACTGTGCCACATTGAGTCTGCTTCTTTCCTTGTTTGAATGTATACTCCTTCTGAAGTGTCTTTGAAGGCCACCTCAAGCATGGCTGCCAGATATAGCGAGAAGAGTGTAGGCGCCAGCACACACCCTTGTTTCACCCCATTGCTTACTGAAAAGTCTTTAGATACTGAACCACTCATTGCCACGTTTGCTTGCATACCTGTATGGAGTGCCTCAATCAGGCTGACAAACTTCTCTGTACAGCCATATTTCTTGAGGACCTGCCAAAGTCCTTGTCGCGAAACAGTATCGAAGGCTTTACTGAAGTCTATGAAGATTACATAAAGCGGCATGTTCTGTTCGATACACTTTTCTTGAACCTGTTTCAAGCAGAAAATCATGTCCATTGTGCTTCTTCCACTTCTAAAGCCGCATTGGGTTTCCGGTAGTACATTCTGCGAGATGTGTTCATTGAGTCTGTTCTGTAGTACATGTGAGAGAATCTTACCAACAGTGGCTAGCAGTGATATACCTCGGTAATTTCCACAATCTTTCCTGTCACCTTTCTTGAACAAAGGCACAATACTTGCATCCTTCCAGTCTTGAGGTACTTTCTGGGCATCCCATATCTCTTGGATGAGCTACGTCAAACAGGTTCATTTTGTCTTCTTTCAATTATTTTTCCTTTTTTTTTTTTCCTTTGAAAGACAAAAGTAAAATAGAAAGATGTCTTTACCTTCTTTACATGTTTCAACTGCACTGCAGCCTTCATCAGAAGAGTCAGCTGATTGCTGCCAGGTGACATTTATCAGCTGATTTTCGTAGGCGGGGCCAGCTCAGCAGATCTGTCAGATCCACCGAGCCGGCCCCGCCTCCCGCCGTCAGATGGTCTCTGGAGAATGTGGTCCCAGGTGTGAGAAAGCATAAAGGCCCCCTCATCTCGGTTCATGGTGTCTTTTCCCCGCTTTCTGATCTCTATTGCCTCCTTGATCCAACGTTTGTGTCTGTTGCTCTCCGATCCAATAATTTTTGTGTTGTCCCAGTCCATGATGTGATTATTTCTTTTGCAGTGGTCCGATATAGCTGATTTTAATGTTTCTTGTTCTGCTTTTTCTTTTTGTGATCTTGTGAGTCGTCCTTGCGTTTCCTTCTCACATTCCTTTTGGTGTTCTTTTTTTCTTGTGGTGAATAATCTTCCGGTTTCTCCAATGTAGGTTTTGTTACATGATCTGCATGATATTTCATATAATACATTGCATTTATTGTCTTGTTCTATTCTGTCCTTGGGGTGTACTAATAACTGTCTTAATTTTTTGTGTGGTTTGACTGCTGTGTTTATTTTGTATTTTTTCATGATCCTTTGAATTGGTTCCGTGATCCCTCGTATGTATGGTATAGTTATGGTTTCCTTGTTTTTGATTTCAGCTTTTGTTCTGTGTCTTGTGTCCTGTTTATTTTCTTTGTTTTTGACTTGCTGTTTCCCTTTGTTTATGGCCCATACTGGATATTGGCAGCGTATAAGTGCATGTTTTATGTGGTTTTCCTCTTCCTGTCTGTCTTCTTGTTCCGTGATGATGGTGGCTCGTTCATATAATGTCCTGACGACTGATAGCTTGTGTGCTGTGGGGTGTTCCGATGTCCAAAGTAGGTATTGATCTGTGTGGGTTGGTTTCCTGTAGACTGTGATTTTTATGCTGCCGTCCTCGTTGTGGTGGATTTTCATGTCCAGAAAGGCTATGGTGCCATTTTCCTCCTCTTCGTGTGTGAATTTTATGTTCCCCGTACTGTCTGTACTGTTCAGATGGTCAGTGAGTTCTTGTGTATGTCCTTTCCTTATTTTTTCCAGAATGTCATCTACGTATCTCTTCCAAAGGGTGGGTTTGCATATTGTGGGTGCTGTGTTGATGGCTTTATTTTCCAGATCCTCCATAAAAAAACTGCTCATGATGGCTGATAGTGGGTCTCCCATTGCAAATCCTTCTTTTTGTTTGTAGATTTTTCCTCTGAATTGAAAATAAGTGGATTTTGCAACAAACTGTAGTAATTTGGATATGTCATGGACTGTGAGGTTGGTGCGTCTTTTTAGGGTACTGTCCTTGTTGAGGCGTTCTTGCACTATATGTAGTGTGACGTCAATAGGAGTCTTTGTGAATAAAGAGATGACGTCATGTGAGATGAGGATCTCGTCTGATTCTATTTTTATGTCTTTGAGTTCTTGTGCCAGCTCTTTTGAATTTTTACAGTGAAAGTCTGATAGTCCAAGGAGGGGTTTGATGATTTCAGCTAGGGCTTTTGATAAGTTGTATGTGACTGATCCAATGCTGTCTATTATTGGCCGCAGTGGGATATCCTTTTTATGTATTTTATGTATTTTGGGACAACACAAAAATTATTGGATCGGAGAGCAACAGACACAAACGTTGGATCAAGGAGGCAATAGAGATCAGAAAGCGGGGAAAAGACACCATGAACCGAGATGAGGGGGCCTTTATGCTTTCTCACACCTGGGACCACATTCTCCAGAGACCATCTGACGGCGGGAGGCGGGGCCGGCTCGGTGGATCTGACAGATCTGCTGAGCTGGCCCCGCCTACGAAAATCAGCTGATAAATGTCACCTGGCAGCAATCAGCTGACTCTTCTGATGAAGGCTGCAGTGCAGTTGAAACATGTAAAGAAGGTAAAGACATCTTTCTATTTTACTTTTGTCTTTCAAAAGAAAAAAAAAAAAAAAGGAAAAAAAATCTTGGATGAGCTTGTGCAGGCAGTTGGTCAGCTGAACACCACCAAATTTCCACACTTCTGCTGGAATTCCATCCCTTCCTGGAGCTTTACCATCCTGTGTTACCCTGATAGCTGCCATTAGTTCATCAAAATTTGGTGGTTCATCCAGACTTGATATAGCTGGTCACTGCACTAGAGCTTCTTTAGCCTCTTCAGTGAGATCTCCAGGGGTTGTTTAGTAGTTGATCAAAGTGGTCTGCAAATCTGTCCAGAATCTTGTCTTTCTCCTGCAAAACCGTTTCACCATCCATAGCCTTTAGTTGGATCAATCCTCTTGGTTTGGCCGTAGATTTCTCTTAAACCTGTGAAGAATATTTTCATGTCCTTTCTGTCTGCTACAGTTTGCAGTTTGTTGCTTTTTCATCCCACCAGTTGGACTTCATTTCTCTGGTGTACTTCTGTAGCTCACTCTGAGCCTTTGAGTATTTCTTCTTCTTCGACCTTGTGTTACACTGTAGGTTTTCCTGCCTAGCTGTATTTTTTGCTTCTAGTAGTTTCTTCAGGTGTTCATCACACTCATCAAACCAATCTTGATGTTTCCTCTCAGGGTGGCCTAATACATCACTCACAGTCTGATACACTGTATCCTTCAGTGTTGCCCATTTCTCGTCTATGTCATTCTCTGAGTTGTTGCTGTCCCAGTCTTTCAAGTTTTCATCCATTTCCTGTGTAAGTTCTTCCTGCTTCTTTTGGCCTTTCAGTGCACTAGTTCTTAGCTTCCATGGTGGCTTCGCACCCGTCCTGCAGTGCTATTTTCTTCTCCAAATCTTTAATCTAGATCTCAGCATAACATGATAAGTACCATAGTCCACGCCTCTCATTGCTCTGGTGTCCAATACATCCCTTATGTCTCTCTGCCTGACTATGATGTAGTCTAATAAGTGCCTGTGCTTGGATCTTGGGTGCATCCATGTCTTCTTGTGTGTGTCCTTGTGCTTAAATAGAGTGTTGGTTATCACAAGGTTGTACTCTGAACATAGTGCAAGTAGAAGTTCTCCATTAGCATTGCACTTGCCTACTCCATGACTGCCTAGCACTCCTTTCCATTTCTCAGTGTCCGAACCAACTCTGGCATTAAAATCTCCAACAAGTATCAGCCTGTCATCAGTCGGCACACGCCTGATAGTCTCACGTAAGTCACTGTAGAACTCTTCCTTCACCTCCTCTATGTTGGTCATTGTTGGGGCATATACACTGATGAGTGTGGCATACATCTTCCACTGTAGTGGGAGTCTCGTAGTCATTATTCTTTCGTTGATTGGCACCGGTTCCTCATCAAGCATTGCTGCTATCTCCTTTCTAACTGCAAAGCCCACTCCTGCTTCTCTCCTTTCTTGAGTTGATCTCCCACTCCAAAAGAAGATGCACCCATGGTCTTCCAAGCTGCCATATCCAGGCAATCTTGTTTCACTAAGTGTAGCTATGTCTACATTGTACCTGTTCATTTCCAGGGCCACAAGTGCAGTCTGTCTTTCTGGGCGCTGTGATGTTGTTCTGTCCAACAGAGTACATACATTCCATTCCGCTACACATGAGGCTGCTGTTTTCCTCTTCTTTTGTCTTCCTGCTCCTAGCTTACTTTTTGCTGCCTGTCGGAGTGTGAACAGATCAGCGCGGACCTTGTAAGCCTGGGCGACATCCAAGCTGGTATGAGTTGCTTTCTGATTGACCATTTCATGAAACTGCTTGCAAAGTATTTGAGTACCGCTAGCTTTTGTTGGACTAGCAGCACATTCTTGGCAGATAAAGGTCAGTGGCAAGGACAAGCCAAGATAAACTGACTCCAGTATCTGTTGCAGTGACTGACCAGATGATAGGTTTGTTTATCTCTGCTTTTTGTGTAGTACATGTCATGATGCACCGACTGGCACAGTCCACCACAGACCTTGCGACAGATGTGTTTATCTGCCAGGAATGTCCAGTCTCACCCCGTGTAACTGGCAGTGGTCCACCACAGACCTGTGGCAGATATTGTTTTTAGTTCTGCCAGGATGCCCTATTTCACCCTCCATGCCCTCAGAAGGGCGGGGATGCCAGTTGAGTCACCGACGGCCCAACCCATGAGACAGGTAGTACCGGTTTTTATGGTGACCCGGTAGCAAGCAAGCCAGTGCCTGACCTGACAAAGGTCAGGCATTGGCTTGGCTTTTATATTGTGGAGAGAGGAATAACCAGGCAGAGAGGTCCAGAACAAAGCAGGCTTTATTCATTTCTCTCTCACACATCATCCAGAATCACAAGCATCAGAAAAGTCACAGGTCGGAGGCACCTCTCCTTTTATAGCCTACGACCCACTCAGTCAACTGTGGCGCTGCAGTAACATGAAAGACTTTGCAATTCCCATTTTCTTTGTCACTGTTTGCATCAACATACCAACCCCCACATCAACACACAAACCCCCCATGACGATTCCCCTTGTCCTTTCATCTGAGTGGAAACATATTGACATACTGAGTGGGTCCTCCACAATATATTATATTTTTGTCCCTCCAAAGGGGCAGCTCAGTCAAAGAGGGCAAATGTTCTGTCGGCAGGCAACAATAGCCGTCACCTGTGCATGTCCTTGGAGCTTACTGCTTGTGCGTGCACGCACACACACACTCAGAAACAGACAAATCTTTTTGCCTCCTGTCAGTATACAGCTTCATAAACAAGGTACAAATAAACAGTGATGGCAGCAAGAAGGGCTGTAAAAATCGACAGCTGTGATGATGTCTTCATTAGGGTGGGGGATAGCAATGACTCCACTGCAGATATAACACTCCTCTCAAGATGGCGACCGGGATGGTCACACTTTTTCAGTGCTGAGACAAAGTCACTGATTTTGCCATTAAAAGTGGCTGGCCTGCAGCGATCGGCGCTCGTGGCGAACACGCACGGGCTGAATTGCCACCTCCGTTGGATTGCCCTTTAATCGCCTTTCTCCAGCGACTTCCTGCGCCTTCCTGAAGCGATTGCTCAGCTAACACTAGTTAGCTTAATGCTACCTGAAGCGATTGCTAAGCTAACACTAGTTAGCTTAATGCTGGCGCCAGTCTCTAAATAACTACCTACAGCGATCGGATATACCTCCGGTGGATTACCCCTTTGATCGCTTTTATCCGGCCACTGTGAGTAAACTGACCAGCAATTCCAGCGCTTCCTTGTGATTCACTGATGTGCCCTACCTGAAGCGATTGCTAAGCTAACGCTAGTTAGCTTAATGCTGGCGCCAGCCATTCCACCTAACACCAGCCTGAATCAAAGCCCAGCTGCGAGGCCCAGCGGGGATACTACCAGGCAGGCGGCTATTTGTTTGACGGGGCTCAGCAGAGATTTCACCCAGGCAGACGGCGGTAGGCGGCGGTGCCCAGCGGAGGACTTACCGTGACTGCAGCGGCGGTGTGCGACGAGACTACCCGAAGCGATTGCTAAGCTAACGCTAGTTAGCTTAATGCTGGCGCCAGTCATTCCACCTTACACCAGCCTGAATCGAAGCCCAGCTGCGAGGCCCAGCGGAGATACTACCAGGCAAGCGGCTATTTGTTGACGGGGCTCAGCAGAGATTTCACCCAGGCAGACAACGGTAGGTGGCGGTGCCTAGCGGAGGATTTACCGTGACCTCAGCGGAGCTCGGTGGCAGCGGCGGTGTGTGACGAGACTCGGTTGGAGGAGCGGGACGGGAGACCAGTTACGGCGACTATGAGCAACGAGACCAGCAACGGAAGGGGCTAGTTGGCTAGCTGAGGCCCAGCTGGATTCGAGGACGATCGGATCAGATTCTGGCGATATAAGCAGAATTTATTTTACTATCCACAGATTTTCCTTTTCCTTCTTTCCAAGAAGGACTGAAGATGGCTGCCACCGGATTAAAAAGTGGGCTGATGGGCACCACTAATAAGCCTTCTCTACTTCTCTACTTCCTCTTCGTTTTGTCTTTGTGTGTCTGGACCTGCAACAAGAAGGATTTTCCGACAAACTCAACCAAAGGTGAAGTTAAAAAGTTTTATCTGTATGGATTTGGGCTTGGACATCTCACCCTACACTCTATGTGGTCTTTAAAAGCCCTGAGCAAAAACTTCCAAATTAAGGCAAACATGGCTGTTAAGCAAAAATCACAATATGGCAGAGGATATACAATTAAAGTTCTGTTAGTTCTGCTACTTCTGGCAGGAGATATTCACCTTAACCCTGGACCTGCCACTATTAAACAGCAGACCACTGGGTTAGCACAAAACCGAGCTGTACAAAAGCAAAAACAACATTTATTTTTCCAAACTGTTAATCATGCACGAGTTCTTTGGGACACCAAGGCTAAACCAAAGGGGATCCTCGGCGGTCATTTAAACATACGGAGCATAATCCCCAAAAGAGATGAGATTTCGGTGTTGCTGTTGGACTCAAATCTGGACTACCTTTGTCTCTCAGAAAGCTGGCTACACAGTAACATAGACACTAATATGATCGATATTGTGGGCTACCAGTGTTTTAGAAAAGACAGGCAGGTAGGGAGGGGAGGAGGTGTTTTAATTTACATCAAAGAGAAATATAAATGTCAACTGGTTGATTTGAATACTTCACTTGAATGTTTAGCTGTTAATGTATGTCTCTCTCCGGTAATGAATTTCAACATTGCAGTAGTGTACAACCCACCGTCACACAACTCTTCCTTTTATAATGAATTAAGTGATCTGGTTAAACAACTTGAGAAGAACAGAGAAACAATAATTCATGGTGACTTTAATATCAACTGGTCTGATAAAAAAGACAAACAAAAACTGAAAAGCCTCATGACTAAATTTAATTACCAGCAAATCATCAAAGGACCCACCAGGATAACCAAACAATCCAGAACACTTATTGACATGGTATTTACTAATAAACCAGAACGAATAACCAGAACCTATAATCTTGTAACTGGTCTCTCAGATCATAACATGGTTCTTGCTGTCAAGAAACTTACTAAAAAGCGACTACAGTATTTTGGGGGAGTCGATATTGACAAATCAAATTTTATTATCCCCAAATCAAAAAATGAGGAGTTTGAACATTACTTAGAGAATCAAAATTGGGAGCAGCTCATGGCAACATGTGAAGTAGATGATTGTTGTAATTTTATAACTGCAACAATCACAAAGTCTATAGAAAAATTTTCAAAGCAAATTAAAAGTAGACAACAGAAGATTAGCCTACCATGGTTAAATAATGAAATAAGAAAACTTATGAAGAGGCGAGACTATGCACTGAAAACATCACTAACCTCCAAACTACAAAATGATCACCTTGTGTACAAAAGTTTAAGAAATAAAGTGGTACATGAGCTGCGAAAATCAAAAATATCTTATTACAATAAACTGATAGATCATGCAAAGGGTAACAACAGTTCCCTATGGAGGCATTTAAATAACTTAACTAATAAAAAAAATGATCAGAAGGGGGTAAAGGAACTTAGAATCAATGGCAAGACCGTCAGTGACAAGGCTACTTTGGCAAATGAATTTAATTCACACTTTGTGGGCTCTGTGGAAGACTTAACAAAAATTTTTGTGCTGCCAAATGTGCTCAACAACACAAATTCCATACTCCCAACAGATACTTTTCACATCGATGAGGTAAATGAGAAGTTAATTGCTGGTATTGTTAAAACACTGTCAAACTCAAAAACTAGTGATATCTACAATATGAGCACCTCCTTTCTCAAAATGCACAGCAAAATATTAATCAAACCACTGACTCATCTCATTAATCTCTCCATTAGGTCTAGTACATTTCCATCTGGCTGGAAAAAAGCTGTCGTCATACCAGTTCATAAATCAGGCAGTAAAGACGATATATGCAATTACCGCCCAATCTCTATCTTACCAGTCCTATCTAAGGTTCTTGAAAAAGTTGTAGCTACACAGCTGATAGACTACTTACAAGACAGTCAACTTCTTCATCCACATCAATTTGGTTTTAGACCAGGATACTCAACAGAAACAGCAAATTGTTGCCTTATTGAAAACGTCAAACAGTCCTTGGACAGGGGTAATGTGGTAGGAGCTGTTTTTCTAGATCTCAAAAAGGCTTTCGATACTGTAAACCACAGTTTGCTTTTATCCAAAATGGTATCTTTTAACTTCTCCCCAAATACATTAGAATGGTTTGCATCTTATCTCCAGAATAGAGAACAGTGTGTAAAAGTTCACCAGGATAAATCCTCATTTTTAAACAACCGCATGGGTATCCCACAAGGGTCCATTCTTGGTCCTTTACTTTTCAGCATTTTTATTAATGACTTGCCGTTACACTGCTCAGCTGCAACATGCCAACTTTATGCAGATGATGCAGTTATTTACACAGCTGCCAAGACTCCAGCACAGGCTGCAGATGTACTGTCTACAAGTATGGTTGATGTCCAAGAGTGGCTCCTCAAGAACCATCTATTGCTGAACCTTCAGAAAACAGTCTCAATGTGCTTTTCAATCAAAAAATGTAACCTGCAACATTTTAAAGTTAATATACATGATCATGACATCAGTTTAGCTACAGAATTCAAATACCTTGGCATTGTACTAGATCCTCAACTCAAATTTAATCTTCATATAAAGAAAATTTCAAAAACAGTAAAAAAAAATCTGAACTGCTTTAAATTAATTAGATATTACATACCTTACGAAGCAGCTGCACTGTATATGCATTCTATGGTTTTTTCTCATATATCATACTGTTTGACAGTCTGGGCTCAAGCAGCCCCTTCCACAATAAGACATATAGGTTCATTATATAATCAAACCCTAAAAATCTTGGACAAAAAGCCCATTAGGTGGCATCACTGTAATGTTTTAAAAAAATACAACCTATTGAGTTTTGAGAGCTTCATTGACCTCTGTCTTCTGAAATTAACGTTCAAATGTTTCCATAAATCAGCACCCGAGCCACTTGCTGGTTTCGTCCAAAGACAGGACAGCAGCAGAGCCACCAGGAGTTCTGTTAACAATAACTGTAAAATATTCCACCGCAGAACCACATTTGGACAAACAGCTTTCTCTATAAAGGGCAGTCACATCTGGAACACAATGCCAAATGAAATTAAAATAATAACGGACTTTAAAACATTCACTAAAAATGTTAAAAACTGGCTGAAAAATAAACAAGAATGTACTCATGTATGAATTATTTGTCTGCAAAGTGAGAGTGAATGAAGGGAAGGAATAAATGTGTTTGTTTATAGTGAGTGACAGAGGGAGGAAGGCCTGAAATAGGCAAATGTGAGTTATGTTATATGTGTTAAATGTGAGTCAGGCTGTTATATTTGTGTATTTATAATATTTATGTTAAAGGTGAGTCAGGCTGTTATATTTGTGTATTTATAATATTTATAATATTTATAATTGTGTATTTATAATTCTTCTGCATTGATGTATGTGGTTATTGTGTATATTTTTATCTTGATTCTTTTTTCTAAAGCCCATCCAGGGACAAGAGTTGCAAATTAGCTAATAGCTATACACTCTATGTGCAACACATCAGATTGATTGTCTTTGATTAATTGTCTATGTTTATTGCACTGTCCCTGTCAAATAAACTAATCTACTACTACTACTACTCTTTACACAACTTATTAAGCAAAGTAATCACTTTGCAAAGCTGCAGGTAATCAGTGCAGACAAGATCATATGGTCACACATTTCACATGCTGTCTGCTGGGATATGACCTGAATTTTAAAACTTAAATATAATGACTCTACAAACCAAACACGAAACAATGCAGCGGTTTGTACACAAAACTGTGCATCACAAAGAGGAACTGATTTAATTTTTGCTGCTGAGGAAAAAAAAAAACAGCAACTAGGAAAATCTCTAAACCAGGGTAATCTTTGGTATGTGGAATCAAATCTATTTCTCATTACAGAGGCTTTATTTGAAAGATGCAGTGCTGCACATCCAATGGACAGTGTTGGACTGTTTTGAATAAAAGTCTAATATTTGCTTTCCAAGACTAAAAAAACTAACAACAGCCTTCTAAAGAATAACTTCTTGAATGTTTATTGGGTTAAATTATATGAGCAAACAAATATAGTGTGAATTTAAAGTAAGACTCGGATACTTTTATTTAATGGTCCCCGAAAGACAACAAGAGCATCTGTTTATATTAATGACTTGAGAGTGACTTGTTTATGATGGAGTAACTGCTATAACTGGGTGGATTCATCCACAGAGGTCTTGCTTTTATTTTTTTATCTATTTAATTATTGTTATGCCTCATTAAAAAGCCAGTGAGCAAACTAAATAAAAATTAACTTGTAACATTATTATTTCAAAAGATACAGTACAATATCAATAGAATCACATAAAAAACAGTTTCGAGACTTTCTTTCTGAAGACTGCGGGTTTGCTTACAGTATTAAGTTTAAAAAATTCCTATTTTGCAGTCAAAAAGGTTTGTCTTGTCATCATTGCTATTTTCCTATGCTGCTTGAAAAAAAAAGCCCTTGAAATTCATTTACATTACCAAAGCCAGTTTACTCTTAGGGTTCACTCACACTGTTGTGCCTGTTCCATGCTCACTGAGGTTTGACCCCAGACGTCTGAAACATTTGATGTGTGATCGCTCCCCACTGTTCTGCAGAACAGAACATTACCCCAACGATTGGAATAGGTAGTCTCAGGAACAAAACAAATGCAAATGTCCACTCATGTACAAGCAGGTGCAGGTGCACGTTACATGCAATTGACATATATAGCTATATTGCTGTCACTATAATTGCAATGTTATAATACCTCACTATTGACAAGCCAACCACAGAGGTTGCCAAGCAACCACAATAATCACATTGTTCACCTTTTTATTTTTTCACCTTCTTAAGTTTATATTTAATGTGCCTGGATTTCAAATAGATTATCAAGTAAAAACGTTGGCAGAATGTTTTTTCAAGTGAACAGAGACAGCTACTGGATATATGTTTTTCACTCTGAGAAAACGTGCACACGGAAAAACATTTTTCATGTGTACTGGATACATGGTGTTTACACCTGTAGTGTTAATCCTTTATTGGTTCCAATTTATAAAATCATTCTTTGCTGAAGAAAACTGTTTCAACTCAAAAGTCTGGTCATGAATTGTTTCTATCACCCAAGCACCAGAGCTGTAACACTATCCATTGGCCATAAAGTGAAAGTTAATCCCTTCTCCAGGAAGGAATGCCCCAAATCAACAGATTTATGGTTGATATAATCCACACTTGGGAGTCAAGATTCTCCAGTAAACAAACAGACAGTTTCACAGTGCCATCTGGTGGGTGAATCAGAAATATTTAATTTTTTTTTCTTTGCAGTGGAATTTATGCATTATGGACAAACAAATTAATTCATATTCTTTCTCTGAAGACATGGTTGAACTCTTGGAATGGACAATTGCGGTGAAATGTTTTTATTGATATGATTTAATATGTGTTACTTTATTTTCAGGAAGAAATTAACTTTTGCATGCTTACTATCACAAATTAATTACAGTTACAATGTAGAGACATTGTATGTTCCCTTATTATTGAGTAGAATATCTTAGTCACTAAAGTTTAAGGAATTTATGCTTTATTCAGCAACATATGTGTCTTAATGGGGGGTCTCACTTCTCATATCAGATGTCTCTCCCCCTCCTTGCTCTGCTCTTTGGAAGACCATAGCTGGACTTTAACTGACCAATAGAGCTCCAGACTTCACTGCATCTCCTTTTTAGGTCGGGTTTATGACTTCTGTTGAGCAGGAAGCTCAAATGTAATTGGTTCAGCTCAGTTTCATGAAATTCAGTGAGATTCTGCCATACCTGGGGAAAAAAAAAAAAAAAAAAAAAAAAAACTTTCCTTTGTTCAGGTTTTGGGGCGTTGGTCAAGCTGTAAGGAGCAGACTTCTCTGCTCTCCCATTTTTTTTTTTTATCTTCCAAGTAAGGCCCAGACTCTGTCATGCTCTGAATTTTTTTTCTTTTCTTTAAAGTTCACTTTTTCCTTATTTTAATCCTTTTCTTTAAATCAACATGCAAGAAAATTTTGTTTGATTTTTTCTAAGCTTAAACCAATTAATTCCAGCCACAATACATTGGAAGAAATGGATCTGTGGCATGTTTTTGTCCCAATTTGACTTTCTGATTGGACCTTGTACATTAAACAAATTCTTTCTTCAGTGCATAAGAGAAGACCGCAGCCAGCCTGCTGAAGGACCAGCTCCTTTGTGATCTCGGGAGTAGGCCATAACCATGGTAAAGAGCCTGTCTGCCAGTCTTCCAACAGAACCCACACTGGTCCAACTGAAACAGAATCCAATGGACCACCTGCTACCCACTGGGACACAATGATTCTGCTTGGCTGATGGTATGTTGTTTAATTTAAACTTAATTCTTCAGAATATTCCAGGTATAAGTTCTTTAAACTTAATTTCATGCAAACCCCCATCAGAATTTCAAAAAACATTTTGTCCTTTCATTAATTTATGTTCTTTTTCAGAATAACACCAATTTTCTATTTTTCTAGATAGTTTAGTTGTGGCGGGTTGGTGTAACCACCGCCTGCCGAGCCCTCTGGGAGGGAGCGTGTGGCAGGATGGTGTAACCCCCACAACAGACTGGACAGACACAGCGCTCGGCTAGAGCAATTAACAGAACAGTGAAATGTGTGTATTAATGTCTACAGGCAGCCCCGCTTCTTCTGGCTCACTACTGTGATGTTAATGTGCCTTTCATGCATTGTGTTCATGCGTCCTGTCCTTACTGTGACCTAGAGACTGAGATCAATATGTAGATGTGCCTTGTAACCTCTTTGTCTTGCAGCTGGAGCAGAGGCCAGCAATCTGCCTATTGTGATGTATGTCTCTCAAATGCAAATGTCTCATGCTTGTTCTGCAATCTCTTTGATCATACCAACTGCTGGGGAATGCTCTTTTATGTATTGTTGTAGTTGGGTATATATACTACACTGTAATCCATGCTCATCCTCTCATTCACTCACTCTTCAGCTGCTGCTGCAGACACACACTTTGTGTCTCCTCCTCTGAGAGCCTGAGGATCCCGCTCCGGTCTGCTCACACTTGCACCGGAGCGGGGATCCTGTGAAGGCGGTATGATTTAATAAACCTGCTTAAAACCTTCACCAACGCTGCTTTATTTCATGCCGCTTCATAGTCATCATTTTCTTCATAAAATTGCATCCACTTTTCTTGACCAATGCTATTTTATGGTTTTCTAATTTCCAGTATACTGACAAGTTAAACTACGGTTTATTCTGCTCCACAAATGTTTGATTCACAGGTTGCACTCTGTAACTCAATCAGTCTATGATGCTCATAATACATGTTGAATTCCCTGTCTCAAGTTATCCAAATGTGTTAAGCTATCCTGACATTTCTTATTAAACCACTGAAAGACATATGGAAGTTATTGTTTGATTTCATGTCCATCTTCTTGATTATCAGTAGACAAGAACTCACAAGGGTTTGTTTTGTTTGTTTTTTTAAGACTGATTCATAATGGTACAAATAAAGAATTGTTAATAAAACTGTCCATTATCTGGACTGGTGCCCTACGAGGATATGAGTGTAATGAAAGGAAATCTTCATTCCTACTCACATTCATATTTATATTAATACTTGTATCAATAATAAAACACCTATAAACTCATTAATCTAAATCCACTACACACCTTTAAGAAACATGTCTGCCGGTACTGTGACGTTTGTCTGCCTCTTTCTCTTTCTCTCTCTTTAACCATTAGGGGTAATGTCTAACCCAAACATTTTCCTAATCTTAATTAATCATTAAAGGAGATGATGCCTAAACCTCACCTTTTCCTAATTTTAACCATTAGTGGAGTGAAAAAGTAAACACAAAACAGAAAACAAAAGGCCAAAGCCATAAACAGCTCAGTGTGGGATGTGAACTTGCAGCCTGTTGGTTGAAACCAAAGGTGTTAAAATGGTGTTGTTTTGCACATGTGCAAGAAGAACTGTGTGTTCCTTTTGTGCATGTGCAAAATGACAATGGGCAGTTGAATTTGCGCATGCACACTGAACGCATTATTCCATATGTAATACATTTCTACTCTGTATCTCAGGTGTTTTTTGTTGTTTGACATACAAATGCACATTTTTGAAGGGGTGGAAAACGTGCATTTGGTACGAGTTTTAGTGAGATTGATGTGCTCAGCCAGTGATGAGGGCTGAGCAGCCCCCCCATTGCCCAGCCCTCATCACTTTTTCCTCCTCCACACTGATAACACTCCACACTAACCACCACAGCAGCTTGCCATCCGAGTGCCACCACAGGGCTTTCCTGCGGGCCAGTCAGTCCACTGGCTCTGATTTGGCCCCGGCATGAAGCTGAATAGAGGGAAGATTCAGTTTCTGTTTCTTCCAGCAACTGAGCCCCACTGTGTTCATCGTTTTCAACTATTCAATAGGAAAATATTCTCAATGTAATGAACAGACTATTGATTAAAATACATATTTTGTTACTACTCTTGAACTACCCGTCAGTCTGACCCAGGGCAGCTGTGGCTACAGCAGTAGCTTACCACTACCATTGTCTGTCCGTGGAGTGAATGAATAATGGACTCATTGTAAAGTGCTGTGGCTGTCTTGAAAGGTGCTATATAAATGCAATCCATTATTATTATTATTATTATTATTATTATTATTATTATTATTATTATTATTATTATTATTATTCCCACCCATCTTCTTCTGCTTAATCCTTTTCGGGTTACGGGGGGGGCTGGAGCCTATCCCAGCATCTTTGGGTGAGAGGCAGGGTACACCCTGGAGAGATTCCCAGTCCATCGCAGGGCCAACACAGAGAGACGGACAACCATTGTTATGTTATCTGTCTCACCCAGATCTAATTCTGCCGGCCCAGGAATTGAACCCGCGAGTTCAAGCCCTCTGCTCACCAGTCCACATCCCTAACCATTAGGCCACCACTGTCAGTCTACTGTAGGTCAACATGAATGACAGAATCTCTTCTCTCATCCATTTCATCCGCATAGATTCTCTGCATTGGCTTCAGTTTAACTTGAAGCAGAGCCCTTAGGACTCACAGTTAAAGAGAAATTAGCTCCAAACAACGCTCTCAACTTTGGATCAAAACTGCAACAGAAAACTTGTTAGTAAGCCAGACAATTTTATTCAAATATTAGATGTTTTAACTTTAACTGTGTGAATGACGAATGTTTTCATAGAACAGTTTATGAAAGCATTAAAAAGACAACACTACCATGTTCGTATACAGCACTCAAATAACAGTGAAGATTAATCTCTGAAAAAAATATGAAATGGTAGTAGATGTATAGATGTATAAATCTCAGCATTAAAAACTAATCTTTAAAAAAATTAATTTGAACAAAGTCAGGACACTTTTTAAAGGTTTTTAAGTGACTTTTATGACTCATAACAATAATCATATTTAGTAGAATCCATGCTATTATCCCTGCTTTTCTTACTAATCTATGCCAAGCAAGTTAATTTACTTTATTTAGAAAAAATAAAGAAAACTGCTCAGGGAAGTTTCCAAGATGGTTACTAAGTGTAGAGACAATTAACTCAATTTTGGCTTCATATGTTTTTTCTCTGTTTTGTGAGCTACAGGTTAAAATTGTACAAAGACACTTATGATCATAAAAATCGTCAAGTTCACCACCACTGGAGACCTAACATTTTATGAGCACTTCAAATACTGCAGAACAAAACACAAGGTGGAAGTTTATTACTCCAAACTTTTGAGCTAACAACCCTATTAACACACACATGCAGGCAAACAAATAATTTACCAGTCAATTACACAACATAACAAAAATAATTTTTTTGTAAGTTGTCTGTGTTTTTTCAACTGATTTAAGACAATTTTACACCACTGAATGCAAAAATGACATCCGTTTCTCTCGAGCAGGACAGATTTTTATGTTAAGTTATAAGCAGTTGTACAGCAGTTGTACAGGTGTACTGTAAATTGAATAGTAGACATTGATACACGTAAGTATATGTAAATTGAATGTTATGTCATCATTGTTCAAAATTCAGAGAATTTCAAGAAATAAAAAAGAATTTTGCATCATATAAAGCGAAAATTCCCGTACATGTAAACAAAAACGTAAAAAAAAACATGTGGCCATAGTTCAAAAAGTTAAGATAAGATAAGATAAGATAAGATAAGATGAGCCTTTATTAGTCCCACAATGGGGAAATTCCAGGATTGCAACAGCACAGGGATAGCAACACTCAGACCAATAATTAAGAAGATACAGAAGATATAAATAAGAGCAGTGGATATACATACATACACATAAATATATAAATATATATACAAAGTGCGGAGCATTGTAGCAAGATGGAATAAACAGCATAACCGTCTACTTAGTTATCCTACATAGTATGAATACGTACCCATACATATTGTCACCCTCTGTAGCGACCGATATTGTCCTAGTTGTATATACTGGAGGGGACCATTGTGTAAGTCTATTGCATCTTTTCCATTCAAAACTATTAGGTCGTCACGTTTTTTTGCTATCTCTGCGAGCAGCCCTGCTTAGGTTATACAGTCTGACAGCCGTAGGTAGGAAGGACCTGCGAAACCTCTCGGTTGCGCACCTAGGTTGATGTAGTCTGCTGCTAAATGAGCTCCTCAGTGCGTTCAGTATGTCCTGCATAGGGTGGGTCTCGGACTCCAGCAGAGATGACAGTTTAGCCACCATCCTTCTCTCTCCTATCTCTTCCACTGGGTCAGGGCGCTGCCCCAGGACAGAGCTAGCTTTCTTGATCAGTTTGTTCAGTCTCTTCCTATCGGCTGCTGTAATGCCACTGCCCCAGCAGACCACTCCAAAAGTGATGGCTGATGCCACCACCTTGTCGTAGAATGTCTTCAGCAGCGCCCCTTGTACACCAAAAGACCTGAGTCTCCTCAGTAGGAACAGCCTGCGCTGTCCCTTCTTGCAGAGTGCATCGGTATTGTGTGACCAGTCTAGTTTATTGTTCAAATGAACACCCAGGTACTTGTAAGATGTCACCATCTCAATGTCTGTTCCCTGTATGTTTACTGGTGCTGTGAGGGGTTGTCCTTGCCTGCGGCAGTCCACCACCAGCTCCTTAGTTTTCCTTGCGTTGATCTGGAGGCAGTTCCGATGGCACCAGTCCACGAAGTCCTGGATAAGTCCTCTGTACTCAGCTTCATCTCCGTTGGAGATGAGGCCGACGATCGCAGAGTCGTCAGAGAACTTCTGTAGATGGCAGTGTGTTGTGTTGTGTGAGAAGTCCGCAGTATAAAGGGTATAAAGGGTGAACAGGAAGGGAGCCAAAACCGTTCCCTGGGGTCCCCCGTGCTACCGATGATTGTGTCGGACACATAGTCTCGGGTTCTCACAAACTGGGGCCGGTTTGTGAGGTAGTCCAGGATCCATGATGACAGGTGCTGGTCCACCTCTGCACACAGCAGCTTGTCCTTCAGGATCATCGGTTGGATGGTGTTGAAAGCACTGGAGAAGTCAAAGAACATGATCCTCACCGCATTCCCGGGCTTCTCCAGGTGGGACAGAGAACGGTGAAGGAGGAAGATCACTTCAACCTCCACCCCAATGCGACGCTGGTAGGCGAACTGGAGTGGATCCATCGCTGGTCCCACCAGGGGGCGGAGGTGAGCAAAAAGCAGTCTCTCCAGGGTCTTTCAACATGTGAGACGTCAGGGCCTCTGGTCTGTAGCTGTTCAGGTCTTTGGGGCGGGAAGTCTTTGGTACAGGTACCACACAAGATGTTTTCCACAACTGTGGTACCCTCCCCAGCTTCAGGCTCAGGTTGAAGATGAGCTCCACAATCTCACACAGCTGATCTGCACAGGACTTGAGGAGCTTTGCGCTGATGCCATCCGGTCCCAACGCCTTCCTCGCCTTGATCTTCCTCAGCTCAGTCCTCACCTGGTTCTTAGTGAGGGTCATGTTGGGGGGCTGTGTGTTGGGAGTGGGGGGGTGTTGGTGGAGTGGGGTGTGGGCAGCAGGACTCAATGTCTTTAGAGGCAGCAGTGGTTGTTGTGCAGTCGGGGGGGGGGGGGTGTTGGTCAAACCTATTAAAAAACAGGTTCAGATTGTTCCCCCACTCCCTGCCCCCCCGTGGCCTGGGAAGAGGTATTCTGGAGACAAGAGATGGTTTTAAGGTTTCTCCATTCCCCACCGATGTCACTCTGTTGCAGCTTGTCCTCCATCTTCTACCTGAAGTTGTCCTTGCCTTCTCTGATCTTCCTCCTCAGCTCCCTCTGTACGGACTTCAGCATCTCCCTGTTCCCCGACCTGAAGATCCTCTTCTTCTCTCTCAGAAGTGTTTTTAATCTCAGGGTTGATCCAGGGTTTGTTGTTCGAGCAACACCGTATGGTCTTGGTGGGTACGGTGTTGTCCACACAGAAGCTGTTGTAGTCCATGATGGTGTGAGTGAGGCCATCGATGTCCTCACCATGTGATCGCAGAGCTGCTCCCAGGCAGTGGTTTCAAAGCAGTCCTTTAGAGCGTCCATTGCCTCCTCAGACCATAACTTCACTGTGCGCATGACCGGAGGTTGTCTGTGCACTAGGGATTTGTACACCGGCAGGAGATGAACCAAGTTGTGATCCGATCTCCCGAGTGGGGGTAGTTGTGATGAGGTGTACGCCTCCTTAGTGTTTGTGTAGAATAAGTCCAGTGTTTTATTGTCTCTAGTGTGGCATGTGACATACTGGGTGAACGTGGGTAGAATGGGAGATAGTGAAATATGGTTGAAATCGCCTGAGATGAGGAGAAGAGCATCTGGGTGTTCTGTCTGCAGCCTGCCAGTTACTGAGTGGATGACGTCACACACTGTCCCAGCGTTCGCCGTTGGATTTGCATAAATAACAATGCAGATCACATGTGAGTATTCCCTCGGGAGGTAGGTAGGCCGCATGCTAACAGCTAGCAACTCAATGTCTTTGTTGCAGTGTTGTTTAACCGTGATATGTCCAGGTCTGCACCAGTTGTTATTGACGTACATCATCACTCCACCGCCCTTTGCCTTCCCACTGTCTGGTGTTCGGTCTGCCCGTATTGCGTGGAAACCCTCCAGTTCAATGTTAGCATCTGCTGCTAGTTCTGTTAGCCACGTCTCTGTGAATAGCATCAGACTACACTCCCAGTATATGCTATCGTAGCGGGAGATAGCCGCTAGCTCGTGTTTTTCCGAGTATCGATCGTACATTCCCCATAATGACAGATGGGAGGGTGGGTCTGTACCTTATATTCCTTGCCCGCCGTCTTACTCCAGCATGACACCCACGTCGTTTTCGTCTTAATTCTCCCAGTATGTTGAGTTTTTTTGACCTGAAAAGTTGACCTGATTGAGCAAAACCAATGTGATTTTTGGATTCAGTGCATCAAAATTGTCCTAAATCATCTAAAAAAAAAAAAAAAAACTTAGACAATAAATTTGGTGTTGACCAGTGTTATTGTTGAAAAATTTTGTTCATATGGTACATGCAGGACTGTAATGGGACAGAGGAGCTTTGGTACTTTGTTCTTTTTCTATCAAAGATGTCACATCCTTGCTAGACAGGAAAGAGCTATTTCTCACTGAACACAGAGAGTGAGGAGTGTAATAAGAGCTCTCCATTCCTCCCAAAATAGGAGATTTATGGTAGCTGCAGATAAGATGTCAGCCGGCTGAAAACAACACACTCAATTTTGTCTCCATGGTGGCCCTGTATCTTCCTGTAGATATGATTTTGAGACACTTCTCTTAATATCACATTTATTTTTCCATTGACCTTTCTTAAGGCAAGGATAACTTCTTGAGAGCAACTTTTGTTGTTCCTGCTGTAAATGATTTCAGAAGCTGCACTGTGTTATCCACCAAGTGCCCCTGTAGTAAACGCTTCATGGAGACGTCCCATCAGCCCAAGCCTGAAGTGAAACCCCTGGCCTTGTCCCTGTCAGACACTGACTCTGCTATTTAAATGGAAAACATAAACACGGCTGTATTTTTTTTAAGCAGTTTCAAATGGCAAATAGCTTCTAGGCCATTTCACTCCAAATGCAGAATGAGATGACAGAATTTATGGAGCAATGTGCTTTGATCTTGGTGTGTTGTCCTCATTTTACAGGAAACACCTGCCTCAAACACATTTAGGGAGATTAGGAGTGAGCTTGTTATCTTTCCACTCCACGTTTGTGTCTTTTACAGGACTGGAATTTCAATGCAGGACCAGACACGGTGAAACTGTTGCCTTGACTGTGCAGCTGAACACAGATGTCGTTCATGTGTTGCTGAAGTGTTGTTCGGCCATATCAAGGTGCCTTGCTTGCATTGATCAGCCGTAGCGATGAGATAAAACGTTGCTGTGCTTAAGTAGTTTAGTTGCAGTTTAACAGCCCCATTATGTTTAAACTGACATGAACAAAGCACAGCTCAACCTTGCAAATTAAAAAGCATCTTCTAAGATTGCATTTTTCATTCACTTACTGTAGGTCTTGTGCATTTTCAAATTAACTCCCTGTTTTTAATATTAGCAATAATGCAGCATTTGAGAAAACAAGCCTCCACATCCATTCATATCTTTGTGATGTCCTGAATGTTTGACAACTGTGGGGACATTTTTTCTCCAGAAAATAGCACAATTCCTTCACAATCATAAAGTTTTCACTAAATGATTACTTGAAGCTGGCAAGACATCTTATTGATGTGCAGAATATATAAATCCCAAACCAAATTTCAGCAAGACGGATAGTGATCTCATCATCAGGGAAAGGCGATGGCAGAGATTGATTGTGCTGCATGTTTTTGCAGGGAAAAAAAAAAAGGAAGAGGAAAGTCTTTTGACAGCCCACATTGTGGGTTCCTCATAGAAAAATCATTGTTTGGTCTGAAAATAATACATCTGTCTGTGTTTGCTCCAGGCTAGTATGTGTCTGCCAACAATCTATAAAGTGTATGGTGATATTTTGCTGTGATAGCTTGACAGTGTAACACAGTTAAACTTGCTGACCCCTAAAGCACACTACATGTTTGTTAGAGTTGTTATCTGCTATTATGCAAATGATATAGATATGACTATCATATAATAGGGTTTTTATACATCAACATCTGTGCCAATATGTGATAGCAACAGATTTCAGTGCTCTTGTCATGAATGGTCTACCTTAATTTTATGGAATTGTAGCTTCACTTTGAACACACCACTGTTCACTATTGCCTTGATCCATTTATGTTGTAAAAATACTGAATAATTCTGACTTCATTTCAACTGATCTCCATTAGCCATTAAAAACACACCACTGATTAAGATGCTACAAAAAGACAACATATCAAATGTAACACTGTTTTTTTTTTCCACACATTGACAGCTCCCGCAGGTCTTGTGAAATGTTTGACATATTTTGGTAAAATTGCCTTTAAATATTTAATTAACTATTTGATGTACCATCATGGTGAAAATATTGACTGTGCATCAGAAAACCAAGTGACTGAAATCTAAAGAAAATAGCAATATAAACCACACCTGGTGCAACTTCACAGTAGCAATGTAGCTCCGAAGCTAATGCCTTGGCTGATCTTGCGTTTGCTGACGTACAGCAGAAAACCCGGAAGAGTTACATCAGCTCAAAACAGGCAGAATTAACATAAAAGCTGTGTGTTCTTTAAAGAGAAGTTAGCGTTTTGATGTTTTTCTATAATCACGTGACCAACAGATGAATTTTAGATGGTTAAAACCTACAAAAATATTTTCAGTGAATGGGACCTTTACATACTGCATATTGTCATGCACAGAGCTCATTCGTGTTCATATTTAATGGGCTGGCTGCCTGAAGCACTGAGGCCTGGTGCACACAACGTTTTCATTTAGACCCGGAGAGAAACATCTGCATGCACACAACACGTCGCAGAAGCAACCACACATGCACACGGATCCACTGAAGGTGTGAAAACTGCTGCTGTAAGTAACAGATGACAAGTAGAAATTTTACTAGGGACTTTGGACTATAACTATACACAAAGATTCCATCTACAAGAAATATTTACATTCATTTTTTATGATGAAAGAATGAGGGAGTCATAGGCTAAATAAGTAAATAACCTGTATACAGTGGGGTAAAAAAGTATTTAGTCAGCCACCAATTGTGCAAGTTCTCCCACTTAGACGATGAGAGAGGTCTCCAATTTTCATCATAGGTATACCTCAACTATGAGAGACAAAATAAGAAAAAAAAATCCAGAAAATCACATTGAAGGATTTTTAATGAATTAATTGGTAAATTCCTCGGTAAAATAAGTATTTGGCCAATAACAAAAGTTCATCCCAGTACTTTGCTATATACCCTTTGTTGGCAATGACAGAGGTCAAACGTTTTCTGTAAGTTTTCACAAGGTTTTCACACACTGTTGCTGGTATTTTGGCCCATTCCTCCATGCAGATCTCCTCTAGAGCAATGATGTTTTGGGGCTGTCGCTGGGCAACACAGACTTTCAACTCCCTTCAAAGATTTTCTATGGGGTTGAGATCTGGAGACTGGCTAGGCCACTCCAGGACCTTGAAATGCTTCTTACGAAGCCACTCCTTCGTTGCCTGGGCGGTGTGTTTGGGATCATTGTCATGCTGAAAGACCCAGCCACGTTTCATCTTCAATGCCCTTGCTGGTGGAAGGAGGTTTTCACTCAAAATCTCACGATACATGGCCCCATTCATTCTTTCCTTTACACGGATCAGTCGTCCTGGTCCCTTTGCAGAAAAACAGCCCCAAAGTATGATGTTTCCACCCCCATGCTTCACAGTAGGTATGGTGTTCTTTCTCCTCCAAACACGGCAAGTTGAGTTTTTACCAAAAAGTTCTATTTTGGTTTCATCTGACCATATGACATTCTCCCAATCCTCTTCTGGATCATCCAAATGCTCTCTAGCAAACTTCAGATGGGCCTGGACATGTACTGGCTTAAGCAGGGGGACACGTCTGGCACTGCAGGATTTGAGTCCCTGGCAGCGTAGTGTGTTTCTGATGTAGCCTTTGTTACTTTGGTCCCAGCTCTCAGCAGGTCATTCACTAGGTCCCCCCATGTGGTTCTGGGATTTTTGCTCACCATTCTCGTGATAATTTTGACCCCACGGGGTGAGATCTTGCGTGGAGCCCCAGATCGAGGGAGATTATCAGTGGTCTTGTATGTCTTCCATTTTCTAATAATTGCTCCCACAGTTGATTTCTTCACACCAAGCTGCTTACCTATTGCATATTCAGTCTTCCCAGCCTGGTGCAGGTCTACAACTTTGTTTCTGGTGTCCTTTGACAGCTCTTTGGTCTTGGCCATAGTGGAGTTTGGAGTCTGACTGTTTGAGATTGTGGACAGGTGTCTTTTATACTGATAAAGAGTTCAAACAGGTGCCATTAATGCAGGTAACAAGTGGAGCACAGAGGCGCCTCCTAAAGAAGAAGTTACAGGTCTGTGAGAGCCAGAAATCTTGCTTGTTTGTAGGTGACCAAATACTTATTTTACTGAGGAATTTACCAATTAATTCATTAAAAATCCTTCAATGTGATTTTCTGGATTTTTTTTTCTTATTTTGTCTCTCATAGTTGAGGTATACCTATGATGAAAATTGGAGACCTCTCTCATCTTTTAAGTGGGAGAACTTGCACAATTGCTGGATGACTAAATACTTTTTTGCCCCACTGTAATTGGAGGTAATAAAAAAATCTGACATACTGATAGCTGGTTTGAATATTTGATAAGGAGCCTTTAGTTATAACTTTTACAAAAGCATTACAAGTAAGAAAAAAAGTGAAAAGTGCAAAACTGGACTTGAAACATCGGCTACTCCAGTGATTTTTTCATCATTCAGCAAAGGTAGGGATCCTCCTTGGCTATAATTTTGATGATTATTTTTCTATATAAGGCATCTTCTATTGTGTTTAAAAAAAAAAATCAAACATTTTACAGATACCATTAAGAGCCTTTTTTTTAACCTAATTCTAACTATAATCACATTAGGCTTACAGTTTAATTGGAGCTTGTATTTTTAGATAAGATAAGATAAGCTTTTATTAGTCCCACAATGGGGAAAATTTTTGTGAGAAATACAGAAATATATGCCTGTATTTGTATTTCTGTGAGAAATAAATGCTCCTTGGTGTGTGCATAGGCTGAAATCTATTGTAAATTGGGGCTCTAACATACCATTGCTTTTTATTTCTTTGCACACGGATGCAAATAAATAGCCCAGAGAAAACCTCTCCACTTTAGAGAATGGTTTCAAATCTCTACACTTTCACGCCTCCAAATACCTGGCGTAGTATGCACGGACAGTTAAACTGTAGACAAACTTCCACAGTTTGGGGTAAAAACGTTGTCATGTGCACAGCCCCTGAGAGATCACTGTGGCTGAAGCAACAAGCATGGAACATGTGTAATATTCTGTATTCTGCACACTTTTTTCCACTGCTAATTACCTGATTATCCACAGCTGCTCCTTACTACCTTGCTCTCTTACCTACAGCTTTTATTATGGGGCGTGGCCCGCTACTCAGTACGGGAATGTTTGACTCTCAAATCGGCAAATTGGTGGGTCTGAGCTCCTGTATGCAACCTGGAAATTCTCTGTGCCTTCCTTCTCTTGACTCCTCCACCACTGGAAAACAAAAGACCTCAGTTTTATTATCACTGCCAAAACTCTGTGTCTCATATCTCCCTGGATAACAATTTATATTACTTTGGCGGACTTTGACTCTCCTTGGCAGAACCGAATAACCCAGATAATCCACCATCTCACCCTATGTAAGTCGCCTGATCAGTCTCCATGTCCTCATTATTCTCTGGCCCGAGGTATCTTCTCTCTCTGCTATAGACTAACTAGTCAATGAATACAAAGTGGATCATCTCCTACCTGCGAAGAGTCATCACCCCATGTCTACTCCACCATAGGAAGAAGTATTGTTTCCTGTAAGCAATTTTCAAAGACAATTTACTCTCACCATTGCTTACCTCGTCATATGCTCATCTTTCCCTTTTCTTCTCTTCTGCAGGGTTGCCAGATTCTGGCCCCTCAACACTGCACATTCAATAAAACTTTGTTGAAACTTGTTAAACTGGTCTCCTCACTTGTGTCTGCATTTGGGTCTATCCTAAAAATATGTCAACATGTCATGTACAACAGAGACCCATCAGGAGCCACCAACTGCATTTTGTTTTTCCTACCAGAAGAGCACATTTTTCTTTCTTAGCTGTCTAACAAACAACTTAACTATTTAGCAAGTGCTAACCACTAGTTGCTACCTCCAGGTGTTGATGCTGTCAAACATGACTGACAAGTAAGCTGGTAGCTCATAGATGAAGGGGAGGAGTCACTGACAGCTGTGGACTCAGAGGATCAGTGGTGGACTCAGGTATGGGCCTTGTGGACAAGCGCCTGGGGCGCCATTCTTTAAAGGGTGCCATGAGAGTCAAAAGAATAAAAATAATAATAAAAGATTCATAATTATGTGTGCTGAGCGTGGATTTGTGGCAAATGGGTGCCCTCTACAGGCAGGATGCCAGCACCTTCTGGCTGTGGCTGGCAGACTCCACAGATCACACTCCAGTATGGTCCATTCAAAGCACAGTAAAGGAAGAAAAAAATGTTAAAAGTATTTTTTTTCCTTAAATTATTTAGCAGTTTGAACTTTAAAACACTGAGCCCTAAAACGAAAACATTTGGTTATCACAGCTTATGTTATATAAGATAATTTTTCTCCAATGTGTTGTAGTTGGCTTCAGTTTAGTGGTCACATGAATTAATTTCAGGGCTGTGCAGAGACCATTTGAGAGGCAGGGGTGCAAATTAATTAAAAAAAGGGCACATGGAATGAGATTTGTTAAAAATGTGTCACTGTTGTCTCCCTGTTCAAGAATAAGGGTAGCAAGTCGGACTGCAGCAATTACCGAGGTATCTCCCTTCTATCTATTGCCGGAAAAACTCTGGCTCGGGTCCTCTTCAACTGACTGATTAACAACATCTCTGAAGGGAACCTGCCAGAAACACAGTGCAGATTCTGCTCAAACTGCAGCACCGTGGACATGATCTTCTCCGTCCGCCAAGTGCAGGAGAAATGTCTAGAACAAACATGGACTTACGTATATGTGGTCTTTATTGACCTGATTAAGGCCTTTGACACAGTGAACAGGGAGGCCCTCTGGATCATCCTACCAAGCTTGGGTGCCCAGACAAGTTTGTAAACCTCATATGCCAGTTTCACGACAACATGACTGGGCAGGTTCTCTCAGGTGGAGAGGTATCGGAGTCATTCAATATCAGCAACGGCATCAAGCAGGGGTGCGTTCTGGCCCCGGTCCTCTTCAACCTCTTTTTCTCTTGCGTCCTCAACCATGCCTTCAGGGACTTGGACCTTGGGGTATACCTGCTATACAGACTTGATGGCTCACTGTTCAACCTCCACCGACTGAAGGCTAAGACCAAGGTCGCAGAAAAGATTGTCCTGGAAGCACTTTTTGCTGACGACTGTGCCCTCATGGCCCACACAGAGTTTGATCTCCAGATCATCGTGAATAAGTTTGCAGAAGCCTCCCGCCTTTTTGGTCTTACCATCAGCCTCGGCAAAACAGAGGTACTGTTCCAACCAGCGCCCACATCCACCGTCCAACCCCCCTCTATCTCCATCGAGGGTACCCAACTGAAGACGGTAGATCTCTAGTCCCTCAATTCCAACATTGTCCACTCCATCAGCCATGCTTCAGACGAGCGGGGAATCAAATGCCTCTGCTATGAAATCAAAGATATACACGTTCCTTAAATACCTCGGCAGCACCATCAGCAACGATGGCAGCCTGGATAAGGAGATCAACGCCACAATCTGCAAGGCCAGCCAAGCTCTCAGTCATCTCCAAGCTCGCGTCCTGAACCAGCACAACATCCAGCTGTCCACGAAGCTCAAAGTGTACAGGGCCGTTATCCTCACCAGCCTTGTCTACGGATGTGAGATGTAGACCGTGTACAAAAGACACCTGAAGCAGATGGAGAAGTTTCACATGAGAAGTCTACGAATGATCATGAACATTCACTGGCAAGACCGGGTCACAAACCTTGAGGTCCTGGACACAGCTGAGATGGCCAGCATCGAGGCCATGATTCTGAAAGCCCAGCTCCGATGGGTTGGTCATGTGACCAACCCATCAGGTTGCCGTGTCACTGGAAATGCAGGTTCATTTTCTGTGTCAAGTCAAATTCTCTCGTATGTTATCAGTGATCTGTTAATGTACTTGGCAATAAATCTTTTCTGATTCTGATTCTGATTCTGATTCTGATCCGGATGGATGGCCACAGGCTGCCCAAGCAGCTCATGTACGGCGAACTCTGCTCTGGGAAGCGGAACCAAGGCAGACCACGCAAAAGATTCAAAGACTGCGTGAAGCTCAACATCAGACACACTGGCAACCTTCCCAAACAATTAGAGCTGTGGGCTATGGACAGGCCAGGCTGGCGCGCCCTCACTACCCAGGTGCGAGACTACTTTGAAGAGAAGAGACGAGCTGATGTAGCTGAAGCACGGGCACGAAGAAAAGCGTTATTACCTGGGCAGTTTCCTTGCCCCTACTGCAGTCATGTCAATCAAGGATCGGCCTAAACAGCCATCTTCGTACTCACGCAAGAAGAGGGCTTAACCCATGAGGGACGGTCATCATCGGATCGATGGACAACCAAGAAGAAGAAGAAGAAGATTTTACTTTAATAACTATACACTCATGGACATATTTAATACCCCACAATTTTTACAAATTATCAACTGTCACAGAGACTACAGTCTTCATCATTAATTATGTAAAGGTCAATGACAAAAAAATAAATAAGTAGATAAACAAATGGGCAGCTTCCATTGAAAAATGATTATCTCTTCAAAATAAAAACATCTTTGCAAAAATCTGATAAAAGCTTTTCTTTCAATAAATAAATAATTTAAACTTCATTCAAATGACTAAATCATTGCAAAAAAAAAAAAAAAATTAAAAAAGGCCATTCGCCGAGTCAGCAAAATGAGCCAAAACCATCCCCTCTGTTAAACTGCCGCCCACCATCTCCACAAAGACTGCAAGGATAGTTTTTACAGGACCATGTAGTACAGGTGCATCTCAATAAATTAAAATGTCATTGAAAAGTTGATTTATTTCAGTAATTCAGTTTAAAAAATAAAAGTCATATATTATATAGATTCATTACACACAGAGTGATATATTTTAAGTGTTTATTTCTTTTAATGTTGATGGTTATATATAGATGGTTATAGCTCATGAAAACCCCAAATTCAGTTTCTCAAAAAATTAGATTACATATAATTAATTTTTAAAAAATGGATTTTTAATAGAAATATTGGATGACTGAAAAGTATGTCCATGTACCACTCGATAATTGGTCGGGGCTCCTTTTGCATGAATTACTGCATCAATGCGGCATGTCATTGGGCATGGAGGTCCAGGTTGCTTTGATAGCGGCCTTCAGCTCATCTGCATTGTTGGGTCTGGTGTCTCTCATCTTCCTCTTGACATTGCTCCATAGATTCTCCATGGGGTTTAGGTCAGGAGAGTTTGCCGGCCAATCAAGCACAGTGATACCATGGTCATTAAACCAGGTTTTGATACCTTTGGCAGTGTGGGCAGGTGCCAAGTTCTGCTGGAAAATGAAATTAGCATCTCCATAAAGCTTGTCAGTAGAGGAAAGCATGAAGTGCTCTAGCATTTCCCGTTAGATGGCTGCTCTGACTAAAAAACTCAATTTTTTAAAATTAATTTTATGTAATATTCTATTTTTTTTTTTTTTTGAGAAATTGAATTTGGGGTTTTCATTACCTGTAAGCCATAACCATCAAAATTAAAAGAAATAAACACTTGAAATATATCACTCTGGGTGTAAAGAATCTAGTTTTATTTTTTTTAAATTGAATTACTGAAATAAATCAACTTTTTGATGACATTTTAATTTATTGAGATGTACCTACAGGGGTGTGAAAAAGTGTTTGCCCCCTTCCTGATTTCTCTTTTTTTTGTGTATATTTGTCTCACTTAAATGTTTCAGATCATCAAACAAATTTAAATATTACACAAAGATCACGCAAGTAAACACAAAATGCAGTTTTTAAATGAAAGTGTTTACTGAAAGGCTGAAAGGCTCATTGGTGGGTAACCGGACCATAGGATGGGAACCCCCACGACGTCTGGTGGAAAGGAGAAGGGGACCACAATGGCGTCAGACAAGGAAGAGGAGGGGGCCACAACAGCATCTACCTGAGGAGAGGAGAGGGCCACGACGGCATCTGGCTGAAAAGAGAAGGCCCCAGCGTCTTCAGGCTGGCCAGCAGCACCCTCGGTGGTCCCGGCTTGGGATACAGCTGCACCCTCGAAGGGCCCCGATTGGGCCAGAGTTGCAACTACGGTGGACCTTGGCTGGGCCCCAGCTGCACCCGCAGTGGGACCCAGCTGGGCCACAGCTACCTTGATGGTGGGCCAGCTTATCCGCATGAGCACCCGAGCCAGGAGGCGGTCAATCACAGGCACCCTGGGCTGACACAGTTCACCCAAGATGACCTCGACGGGAGAAGCTGGACTCACGACATCGTCAGGTTATAAGACCGGATCCACGGAGGCCCTTGGTCATGGTGGAACTTCTCTGGTGACCCTAGGAGAAGGCTCAGAAACAACAGAAGAAAAACACTGGTTAGGGTCGCCGGCAGCGGCGGAGCCCGGTGAGGTGAGTTCAGATGCAGCTGAGGGCTGCACCTGACTCCTCACCTAGAGCCAGACAAGATCTCTCCAAAACTGACATGAGAAAAACAAGAGAGATGACTTGCCTGAGCTCGAGCTCCACCGCCGTCCATGACTCCGTCAATCCTGGTGATGACGTCTCGGGCCCAGCCTCCAGGAGGTCCAGCTCTGGTTCCCACTTTGCTGCGGTTGCCTCCACAGCAGGCATGATGGTGGTAGCAGTCCTGGTGCCCCCAGGCAAAATAACCCCCTCTGGAGACGGATCCAGCAAGGAGGCTGAGGAGTTGGCTCCATGCAGGCTTTGAAGCTGGGTCCTCCAGGGCCGTGGGCTCCTCCATCATCTGGCGGCTAAATTCTGGGGCCAGCAGACCATCAGGAAAAAATGGAGGAGACACGGAGAGGATTGGGAGAGAGTTAACAGCTGCAGCTGGAGGAGAGGACCCAGCAGACTGCTGAGACTGGGCCTCTCCCTCGGGAGACAGACAGGGTTTATCGTGATTTAATTGAACAGAGTGAAAAAACACTTGCCTGTCCCGGTCCCCGATGTTAACAGCTGCAGGCAGTAGGCAGTCATCTCCCTCCGTGCCTATGGCAGATTCAGGCCCTGTAGTAAGGAGTGGAGGAGCCGTTGCCATGGTGATGGAGGTGGGCATTCCTGAGGAGACTCTAATGGACCTCTCGGCAGCCGAAGGGGAAATGGCTGCCAACGAAGAGGAAGGCTTCCTCCAGTGTTTGGATGCAGGATGGCTCTGTTGCGTAGGTACTGGAGTTGGCAATAAGCATGCTGGAATCAGCGCAGGCATAGGAGCCATCTCCACTGGCCCCTCACCCGGCAGGAAAAAAATGGAGGAGAGAATTTCTTCCACCCTCGGATGGCTCCACAGGCTAGGGAACGCCTGCATAACATGGGCCACGCTGTTCCGGCTCCTCTGGACCGTCATTGGGGAGGGAGAGACCCGTACCTGTGACCAAATGTCTTCCAGGAGACGGACGCACTGACTCCATGATGAGCTCCAGACCAAGTAAACCCAGAAACAGTTCAAAAAAAAAAAAATGATGTCTGGGTGTAACCCACTAAATCCTTATTCAGACAGGATTATTCTGTCAGGATTCCCCATGTGCTTTTACGCAGCGCACAGAGGAGAAGAGAGACGGATTTACATGCAGGTTACAAAACAAACGCATTTATTAAAGCAAACCCAAAAATAGTGCAGACATACAGAAAAATACAAAGACTAGTAACTCATAAGGATCCATGGCATAACGTGGCGAAACTAGAACTGTAGCGAAGCCATGGTGTGACATGGCAGTGACAGAAACAATAATCCAGCAGTGCAGAAATGGCAATGAGCAAACTATATACACGTGCTGATGAGCTACTGATTGGGTCTACCTGAGCGAGGACACAAGGGGAATAATCACAGAACAGCTGAGTATCAGGAGAGGGGGAGTGGTCTGGCTGGCAAACTGGCAGGCAATGCCCACACCAAGTGCAGACTGAATGTGCAACCTGTCAGCCAGAGAGCCAATACACAAAACACAGAAACAAACTAGAGATGGATGCAAAATAAGATATAACATAACAGAGGTAAACTAAACAGTGACCAGGAAACAAGGAGGACCATAAGAAACTCAAAGGACAAAATAATACACAAATAATCATGCCAACGTACAATACACAGATAAATAGACCCCCAGAGGAAGGCCATGGAACCGAGCCCAAAGGACAAACCGGCTTGGGCCATGACAAAGCCCCCTCTCAAGGGGTGGATCCAGACACCCAGCAAAATATCACAAAGGAATGAAAAACCCTTCCCCCCAACCCCCCAACCCCCAGCAGGAACAACAATAAAAATCAACCCAGGGTGGGAGGTAGGGGGAAACAGGACAGGAGGGAACAAAAAACAACCCCACTCATGGCCCACAACAGAAAAACATAACCATCCCCCCCCCCCCCCCCAAGTCCAGGGGTGTGGAGGCTCGGGAGGTCGCCCAGAGTCCCAGGCCCAGCAGAAGGTCCAGTGGACAGAGTCCAGCGGCCTGCCGGAAAACATGGGCCACCTGACCCAGAGACTTAGTCCTTCAGGCGGCCCGCCAGCACTGTTGAACCACCAGGACCAAAGGGGTGAGGCAAGAGGCAGCCTGCCCACCGGGAGGCTCACTGGTGGGTGACCAGACCATAGGAAGGGAACCCCCACAGCGTCTGATGGAAAGGAGAAGGGGACCACGATGGCGTCAGACAAAGAAGAGGAGGGGGCCACGACACCATCTACCTGAGGAGAGGAGAGGGCCACGACGGCATCTGGCTGAGGAGAGAAGGCCCCGGCATCTCCAGGCTGGCCGGCAGCACCCTCGGTGGTCCCGGCTTGGAATACAGCTGCACCCTCGACGGGCCCCGATTGGGCCAGAGTTGCACCTACGGAGGACCTTGGCTGGGCCCCAGCTGCACCCGTGGTGGGACCCGGCTGGGCCACAGCTGCCTTGATGGTGGGCCAGCTTACCCGCATGAGCACCCGAGCCAGGAGGCGGTCAATCACAGGCACCCTGGGTTGACACAGTTCACCCATGACGACCTTGACGGGAGAAGCTGGACTCAAGACCAGATCCACGGAGGTCCCTGGTCATGGTGGAACTTCTCTGGTGACCCTAGGAAAAGGCTCAGAAACAACAGAAGAAAAAAAAACACTGGTTAGGGTCGCCGGCAGCGGCGGAGCCCGGTGAGGTGAGTTCAGATGCAGCTGGGGGCTGCACTTGACTCTCCTCACCTAGAGCCAGACAAGATCTCTCCAAACTCTGACATGAGAAAAACAAGAGAGATGACTTGCCTGAGCTCGAGCTCCACTGCTGTCTAGGACTCCATCGATCCTGGTGATGACGTCTCGAGCCCAGCCTCCAGGAGGTCCAGCTCTGGCTCCCACTCTGCTGCGGTTGCCTCTGCAGCAGGCATGATGGTGGTAGCAGCCCTGATTCCCCCAGGCAAAATAACCCCCTCTGGAGACGGATCCAGCAAGGAGGCTGAGGAGTTGGCTCCATGCAGGCTTTGGAGCTTGGTTCTCCAGGGCCGCAGGCTCCTTCATCATCTGGCGGCTAAATTCTGGGGCTGGCGGACCCTCAGGAAAAAATGGAGGAGATGTCACAGTTTGAAAGTGGAAATTACTGTAGACATGTAATTTAAATTATACGATTCCCGGGCCACAACAACACAAACACTCAGGAAGGCAGAAAATCAATTATACACTTTAAAGGACCAATCTTAAAATAGCTATAGACTACAACAATCACCAATAAGAACCATAAATTCACAGTGTGTACAGTTTAAGAAAATAACACCACAATAAATACCCAGAAACTCATTCAAGAGGAAAAAACAATGCAACTAACATAAAGGTAAAAGTCACTCCATACGCTGCATTAGCAGTAGGCTACATCATCCTAGGTGCGCAACCAAGAGGTTTTGCAGGTCCTTCCTACCTACGGCTGTCAGACTGTATAACCTAAGCAGTGCTGCTCACAGAGATAGCAAAAAAATGTGACGACCTAGTAGTATTGAATGCAAAAGACGCAACAGACTTACACAAATGGTCCCCTCCAGTATACAACTAGGACAATATCAGTCGCTACGGAGGGTGACAATATGTATGGGTACATATTCATACTATGTAGGATAACTAAGTAGACAGTTATGCTGTTTATTCCATCTTGCTACAATGCTCCGCACTTTGTATATATATTTATATATTTATGTGTACGTATGTATATCCACTGCTCTTATTTATATTTTTCATATCTTCTTAATTATTGCTCTGAGTGTTGCTATCCCTGTGCTGTTGCAATCCTGGAATTCCCCCATTGTGGGACTAATAAAGGCTTATCTTATCTTATCTTATCTTACATGAAAAAAACCTTCAGCGTGTCGACAATGGAGCGATGACGTATCCGCTGCCTGTCAGACCCAAGAACAAACGCTGTCGTCCTCCTTGACCCGGAAGAAGGTACGGTTTGTCCGGGCTCATCCAAAATCCCCTGTATGCCTCAAAGGTGGAGAATTCTGGACCCGGGGAGGGGAGGCGTACAGGAGGAGAGAAGAGGAGCGGCTCCTGTGGATCCGTCATCTGAGGAAAACCAGCAGCACACAACGCAGCACAAACTCAACCTCCCGCAAACACACCAGGGGCTAATACTCATCCACATACAGCGGATACTCATCTACATACATACATGCAGGCTGGATTATTCTGTCAGGATTCCCCATGTGCTTTTACACAGTGCACAGAGGAGAAGAGAGACGGATTTACGTGCAGGTTACACAACAAACACATTTATTAAAGCAAACCCAAAAATAGTGGAGACATACAGAAAAACACAAAGACTAGTAACTCACAAGGATCCACGGCATAATGTGGCGAAACTAGAACTGTAGCGAAGCCATGGTGTGACATGGCAGTGACAGAAACAATAATCCAGCAGCGCAGAAATGGCAATGAGCAAACTAAATACACGTGCTGATGAGCTACTGATTGGGTCCACCTGAGAAAGGACACAAGGGGAATAATCACAGAACAGCTGAGTATCAGGAGAGGGGGAGTGGTCTGGCTGGCAAACTGGCAGGCAACGCCCACACCAAGTGCAGACTGAACGTGCAACCTGACAGCCTGTCAGCCAGAGAGCCAATACACAAAACACAGAAACAAACTAGAGATAGATGCATAACATAACAAAGGTAAACTAAACAGTGACCAGGAAACAAGGAGGACCATAAGAAATTCAAAGGACAAAATAATACACAAATTATCATGCCAATGTACAGTACACAGATAAATAGACACCCAGAGGAAGGCCATGGAACCGAGCCCGAAGGACAAACCGGCTCGGTTCCTGACATCTACCAAAAAATCCTGAAGGAGAATGTCCGGCCACCTGGTCGTGACCTCAAGCTGAAGCGCAGTTGGGTTCTGTAGAAGCACAATGGTCCAAAACACACTAGCAAGTCCACCTCTGAATGGCTTAAGCAAAACAAAATGAAGACTTTGGAGTGGCCTAGTCAAAGTCCTGACCTGAATCTGAGTGAGATGCTCTGGCATGACCTTAAAAAGGTGGTTCATGCTCGAAAACCCTCCAATTTGGCTGAATTACAACAAATCTGCAAAGATGAGTGGGCCAAAATTCCTCCACAGCACTGTAAAATACTCATTAGTTATCACAAATGCTTCATTGCAGTTGTTGCTGCTAAGGATGGCCCAACCAGTTATTAGGTTTAGGGGCAATCACTTTTTCACACAGGGCCATGTAGGTTTGGATTTTTTTCCCTTAATAATAAACACCTTCATTTAAAAACTGCATTTTCAGTCCCTCCAGGATTTCACAGGATGTTTTTATGATTGTTGTGGGCCAAAAAGCCTGAATTTGCCGGAGCTTTTTTAAAAAGTTGCGATCAAAGTTGCAATATTTTTAGAGTGTTTTTTTGCATTAAAAGTTGTGGGAAGAATTCCAAATTTTAAAGCAGATGGGTTTTTTTTTCCGGTTTACTGCAGTGATATTCTATATAACAATACAAGAAAAGCACAGGATTGTCAAAAATTTCCTATTATAGTGATTTGTAAATTAAGCAGAAGCTTCTGCTATACAAAAAAACTCTTGTGCAACAGCAAATACAAACATTAACACAATATCCATTACAACAGCTAAACTGCATTGAATGCATGTTAAAGAGTAGAGATTTGCAAATTATTAGCAGCACCTTCATTTGAAAACTCCCTACGGTTCCCAACCACTCAGTACCGAGTGGATAGGAAAAATAAATATATTCTGTAGCTCTGTATTGGCTATTGGAGTCTGTGTTTTTCAGAAAAAAAAAATACAGAAAATATTCATCTCTCTTTCCATGCCTACCTGCCTGCTGCATGTCGCTCTTCACACACACACACACACACACACCTTTCATTTACAGCGGGACTGCGGGGGGGGGGGGGGGGGCATTGTCCGTCCACACCAGAGATTAACAGTTTTAAAGCTCATTGACCAGATGTAGTAATGATTTTACCTCTAAAGATGTATACTGTAAATGTTCAAACATTCACTGTAATGTAGTGTTCTCTCCTCATGCTCGCTCCCGCAACAGGGTGCTTTTGGGCAGGCGTATGTTTTTCAACACAAACCCAGCGCTTCATACATGCAGTCAGGACTTAGACGTGGCAAGACATCCACGGGCAGGCTGGGGAACACGGAAGAGACGGTGTTGAAAACCTCTCGGGTGAGTGTTTTTTTTAAATCACACACTCTGCAGATGTGTGCCGTTACTCACTGTAAACTATAATCTCACTACTCACTGTAAACATGGAAGTGAAAGCGGTGCAGTGATACATTTGATTGGTTAGACTGAGCGTTTCAGCGCGTTGGTGACAAATTTGATTGGTGAAATTGGCGGAGGTTGACGAGGATTGGCCAAAATTGCGGGAAAGTTGCGGTGATTGGAAAAGTTGCAAGATCGCGCAATAGTTGCGCTGATTGGCTGATTTTACGTGAATTGGTGCGAACGCAACATCGCGAAATCCTGGAGGGACTGCATTTTGTGTTTACTTGTGTTATCTTTGTCTAATATTTAAATTTGCTTGATGATCTGAAACATTTAAGTGTGACAAACATACAAAAAAAAAAGACGAAATCAAGACGGGAGCAAACACTTTTTCTCACCACTGTATCAGTGAGAGAATAGGCGCAAATGTACAAGAAAATCAAGAAATTATGAGGAAAAAAAGGTGAAACATGGCAAAAGTAGAAAAAGTAACAAGCTTGGCAGGAAAAAGTTGCAAGAAAAACCTCCCAAACTGTTGAGAAAATTGAACATTTGGACATTTAAGAGAGAAATAAAAAGTAAAAAAAAAAAAAGCTTAAAAAATGTGGGTGGAGGAAGGGGGCAGTCCACCCAGGTCATCATACAAGGCAGAACCGCCCCAGCAGAGGATCCACTGTCCACTTACAGATTAGAATCTATGGTGCATGTGTGTGTGTGTGTGTGTGTGTGTGTGTGTGTGTGTGTGTGTGTGTGTGTGTGTGTGTGTGTGTGTGTGTGTGTGTGTGTGTGTGTGAACCAGACTGAAGATGGATGGAAGCCACAACACCTTGAGATAAGTCATTCTTCCTGTTCCATGCCAACAGCCAAACAAAAGAAGCTCTTTAAAAATGAGTACATCCACACACTGGACACTCTTAATAGTTTAGAGCCCGTGGGTTTTACTGTAAGTGGTAGCAAATAAGGGTGCGCATGTCAGAATATGCTGTATTGTATATTTGACTGCAGAGAGATGCATAAATATTGACAGCAGTTCTCAGAACTTACACACTGCAAGTATAAGTTTCTAAGGTTAACGTATTAAAATTTGTTTTGCAACAGCTGGTTATGGTAATTTGGTAGCTGTAAAAATGTGATGCATTTCCAGCTTTTTTTTTACATTCAAATTTGCACGAGTTTCTTTCAACTACAGTGGTGTGAAAGAGTGTTTGCCCCCTTCCTGATTTCTCTTTTTTTTTTTGCTTGTTTGTCACACTTAAATGTTTCAGATCATCAAACAAATTTAAATATTAGACAAAGATAACACAAGTAAACACAAAATGCAGTTTTTAAATGAAGGTCTTTATTATTAAGGGGGAAAAAAATCCAAACCTACATGGCCCTGTGTGGAAAAGTGATTTCCCCCTAAACCTAATAACTGGTTCGGCCACCCTTAGCAGCAACAACTGCAATCGAGTGTTTGCGATAACTGGCAATGAGTCTTTTACAGCGCTGTGGAGGAATTTTGGCCCACTCATCTTTGCAGAATTGTAATTCAGCCACATTGCATTGTTTTCGAGCATGAACCGCCTTTTTAACGTCATGCCACAGCATGTCAATCAGATTCAGGTCAGGACTTTGACTAGCCCACTCCAAAGTCTTCATTTTGTTTTTCTGAAGCCATTCAGAGGTGGACTTGCTGGTGTGTTTTGATCATGGTCCTGTTGCAGAACCCAAGTGTGCTTCAGCTTGAGGTCACGAACAGATGGCTGGACATTCTCCTTCAGGATTTTTTGGTAGACAGCAGAATTCATGGTTCCATTTACCACAGCAAGTATTCCAGGTCCTGAAGCAACAAAACAGCCCCAGACCATCACACTATCACCACCATATTTTATTGTTGGTATGATGTTCCTTTTCTGAAATGCTGTGTTACTCTTACGCCGGATGTAATAGGACACACACCTTCCAAAAAGTTCAACTTTTGTCTCATTAGTCGACAGAGTATTTTCCCAGAAGTCTTGGGGATCTTCAAGATGTTTTCTGGCAAAACTGAGACGAGCCTTTATCTTCTTCTTGCTCAGCAGTGGTTTTCATTTTGGAAGTCTGCCATGCAGACCATTTTTGCTCATTCTCTTGCTTACGGTGGAGTCATGAACACTGACCTTAACTGAGGCAAGTGAGGCCTGCAGTTCTTTGGATGTCGTTGTGGGGTCTTTTGTGACCTCTTGGATGAATCGTTGCTGCTCTCTTGGGATAATTTTAGTTTGCTGGCCACTCCTGGGAAGGTTCATCACTGTTCCATGTTTTTGCCATTTGTGGATAATGGCTCTCACTGTGGTTTGCTGGAGTCCCAAAGCATTACAAATGGCTTTATAACCTTTTCCAGACTGATAGATCTCAACTACTTTGTTTCTCATTTGTTCCTGAATTTCTTCAGATTGCAGCATGATGTCTAGCTTTTGAGGATCTTTTGGTCTACTTCATTTTGTCAGGCAGGTCCTATTTAAGCAATTTCTTGATTGAGAACAGGTGTGGCAGTAAACAGGCATGGGTGTGGCTAGAGAAATTGAACTCAACTTTCCCAAGATGTGATAAACCGCAGTTAATTTATGTTTTAACGGGAGGGGGGGCAATCACTTTTTCACACAGGGCTATGTAGGTTTGGATTTTTTTTACCCTTAATAATAAATAGCTTCATTTTAAAACTGCACTTTGTGTTTACTTGGGTTATCTTTGTCTAATATTTAAATTTGTTTGATGATCTGAAACATTTAACCTCTTGCACTCCGGGATACCGCTCTGCGTCACGTCTCTGCATCCTAGTGCACACTGTGCGTCTCAGTGCGCACTAAAAAAAAAAGCTGCATTTCCGTTCTTCCACTACAGACACAGCCACGAACAGAAAGCCAAAGGAGTGCTTTGATTGGTTTAGATTTGATTGACCTCTCATTCGACTAATAAGAGCCTTGAATTGGGTTTCTGAAACCTTGAAGAACCAGTGACTGAAAACCTAGCAAGAAGGACCTGCCTACCATCCATCCATCCATCCATCTTCTACCGCTTTTCCGGAGGTCCGGGTCGCGGAGGCAGCAGTTCAAGCAGAGAAGCCCAGACTTCCCTCTCCCCAGCCACCTGCTCCAGCTCTTCAGAGGGGATACCAAGGCGTTCCCAGACTAGCTGGGAGACATAGTCTCTCCACCGAGTCCTGGGTCTGCCCCGGGGTCTCCTCCCAGTGGGACGTGCCTGAAACACCTCAAGTGGGAGACGTCCAGGAGGCATCCTAATCAGATGCCCATACCACCTCAACTGACTCCTTTCAATGTGGAGGAGCAGCGGTTCTACTCTGAGCCTCTCCCGGATGACTGAGCTCCTCACCCTATCTCTGAGGGTGAGTCCAGCAATCCTACGGAGAAAGCTCATTTCAGCCGCTTGTATCCGCGATCTCGTTCTTTCGGTCATTACCCAAAGCTCGTGACCATAGGTGAGAGTAGGAACGTAGATTGACTGGTAAATCGACAGCTTTGCCTTAGAACTAAGCTCCCTCTTCACCACAACAGACCGGTACAACGTCCGCATCACTGCAGATGCTGCTCCAATCCGTCTGTCGATCTCTCGCTCCATTTTCCCCTCACTCGTGAACAAGACCCCAAGATACTTAAACTCCTCCACTTGGGGCAGGAGCCTGTCCCCAACCCGGAGAGGACAATCCACCTTTTTCCGGCTGAGGACCATGGACTCGGACTTGGAGGTGCTGATTCTCATCCCAGCCGCTTCACACTCAGCGGCAAACCGTCCCAGCAAGAGCTGTAGGTCATTGCTGGATGAAGCCAACAGGACAACATCATCTGCAAACAACAGAGATGAGATCCTGTGGTCACCAAGTATGACACCCTCCATTCCCTGGCTGCGCCTAGAAATCCTGTCCATAAAAATTATGAACAGGACCGGTGACAAAGGGCAGCCCTGGCGGAGTCCAACTCTCACTGGGAATGACTCCGACCGAGTGTTGGCAATACGAACTAAACTCTCACAACGGTCGTACAGAGACCGAATAGCTCGTAACAACAAGCCCGATACCCCATACTCCCGAAGCACCCCCCACAAAAATCCACGAGGGACGCGGTCAAATGCCTTCTCCAAGTCCACAAAACACATGTAAACTGGTTGGGCAAACTCCCACGAACCCTCAAGAATTCTTGAGAGGGTAAAGAGCTGGTCCGATGTGCCACGGCCAGGACGAAAACCACATTGCTCCTCCTGAATCCGAGGTTCGACCAACGGCCGGACTCTCCTCTCCAGTACCTTGGCATAGACCTTCCCAGGGAGGCTGAGGAGTGTGATCCCTCTAAAGTTGGAGCACACCCTCCGGTCCCCTTTTTTGAAGAGAGGAACCACCACCCCGGTTTGCCATGCCAAAGGCACTGCCCCCGACCTCCACGCAATGTTGCAGAGGCGTGTCAACCATGACAGCCCAACAACATCCAGGGCCTTGAGGTACTCGGGGCGAATCTCGTCCACCCCCGGGGCCCGGCCACCAAGGAGATTTTTAACCACCTTGGCGACCTCAGCCCCTGTGATAGGCGAGTCATCCCCCTTGTCCCCAAACCCTGCTTCCTCTGTGGAAGGCGTATCAGTGGGATTGAGGAGATCCTCGAAGTATTCCTTCCACCGCCCGACGATATCCCCAGTTGAAGTCAACAGTGTCCCATCCGCACCATACACAGTGTGGACGGGGAGCTGCTTTCCCCTCCTGAGCCGCCGAACAGTTTGCCAGAATCTCTTTGAAGCCGACCGAAAGTCTTGTTCCATGGCCTCACCGAACTCCTCCCATACCCGGGTTTTTGCTTCAGCAACCACCCGAGCTGCACTCCGCTTGGCCTGCCGGTACACCTCAGCTGCTTCGGGAGTCCCACAAGCCAACCAAGCTTGATAGGACTCCTTCTTCAGCCTACCTGGTCTGCCTACCTGGTCTTCAGCCTACCAGGTCTGCCGTTGGTAGGCAGACCTGCCTACCAACGGCTGCGAATACAGCGAGCCAATTGAAGCAGAGAAGTTCAATGATTGAAAGCGTGCATCCCATGCGTAAAATCTGTTTTGTGTAAGCCGCTTTGTGTAATGGTAGCGTTCGCCAGTCTTTTTTTTATTACAACTGTTCTTATTTGTTTTGAAAAATCGTTCGCCAAAACCGCAATCATGGAAGCGCAAAACCGCAATCATGGAATCATGGTTTGACCGGGTCGCGTGACCAGAACCATGAGTCTGTGTCAAGCGGACCAGCTTCATGTTCGTCTGACAATGAGGAACAGATGTTCGCCAGCGACACTGCTGTTATTGTAATGTAATGCCTTGCCACACGGTGGCACTAGTAGAAGATATACGTGTTGAATGATGTTGGAAGACAACAGAATAAAATGAGGCTTGTTCTGAGATCCACGCTGGTGTCGATGTCCACTTCTTATAAAGATTACCCAACCACACAATATTATACATGGTGTCAGAAGTGGGTGACAAGAATCCGACAGGAGAGAGGGTCGCCTGTGTGAAAGAGTTGGGAGAGAGAAAAAAAAAAAAAAAAAAAAGTTTTTCCCTCGTCAGTGACTGCGCCGGCGGAGAAGCAAGTAAGTTGCTAGCTCGTTTACTCGCTAAGAAAAGGAAGGGAGGAACGACAAAATGGATCAAATATTCACGATACCACCGCCAGGAAGTTTTAACTTCGATGAGCCCAGTAGCTGGACTCAGTGGCTACGACGCTTCGAGCGATTCAGAATAGCATCTGGATTAGCAGAGAAGAATGAGGAATACCAAATCAACTCACTGCTCTACATAATGGGGGAGAAAAGTGACGACGTTATGACAACAATAACTTTGGAGGAAGTCAAACGGAAGAAATACGATGAAGTGTGCAAAGCCTTAGGTGAGCATTTTATTGGCAAACATAACGTTATCTATGAGAGAGCCAGATTTAACAGCCGATATCAACAGCCTGGCGAAACGGCAGAGAACTTTATCACAGACGTGTACAAGCTGGCTGAGCATTGCCAATATGGCGTTCTACTTGAAGAGATGATAAGAGATCGGATAGTAGTTGGGATCAGAGACGCTAAATTGTCAGAGAAATTACAGTTAGACCCAAAGCTCACGCTGGAAAGTACAATAACACAAGTCAGGCAAAGAGAAGAAGTAAAAAAGCAACAGCCATTGATACGGCGCGAGAAGACTGAAATTAGGGAAAGCAATGTTGATGCTATTGTGAGAAAAAAACCTGCGAAACCCAATATGGCGAAACGAACTCAAACCAACGCGACGCAGAGTACAGGCACGTGCAAAAGGTGTGGCCACAGTCCTCAACACGCATGGAAACAATGCCCAGCGAGAGAGGCAGAGTGCCGCAAATGTAAAAGAAAAGGACACTATGCTGCAGTGTGTAGGACAGAGCAACGTGTCGAGGCTATTGAAGAGGTGTATGAGACTGAAGAGAGCGCTTTCTTGGGAGCAATAGAGACTGATAAACAGGATGTCTGGAGAAATGACATAGAAATGAATGGAAAAATGATTAACTTCAAGTTGGATACAGGAGCGGCTGTCACCGCCATACCAGACTCCATGTACTGCAAAACAAGAGATGGTGACCTAAAGAAGTCACAGAGAATATTATGTGGCCCCAACAACCTGCCACTGACGGTGCTAGGCACATTCACAGCCTGCCTGAAAAAGGGCATAAAGAAAACAGAGCAGGATGTATTTGTTGTGAAGGATTTAGTGATGCCACTATTAGGGCTCCCAGCTATACAGAGCCTACCTCTGTTGCAGCAGATAGCTGCAGTGCTAGCATCTGATGAAAAATTCAAGAAAATGTTCCCGAAAGTATTCTCAGGCTTAGGGATGCTGCAGGGTAGCTATAAAATTGAGTTAGCTCAGGGAGCTGTGCCATACGCCTTGTCAGCCCCTAGACATGTAGCCCTACCATTAATGGACAGAGTCAAATCAGAGCTCCAGAGGATGGAAGAGATGGGCGTGATTCGAAAGATCCAAGAACCAACCGAGTGGTGTTCAGGAATGGTGGTTGCACCCAAACCCAATGGAAAAATCCGGATCTGCTCAGACCTGACAAGGCTGAATGAGAGCGTGCGTCGAGAAAGACACATACTCCCAGCTGTGGATGAGACTCTAGCAAAGCTAGACGGAGCCGTCATCTTCTCAAAATTGGATGCCACAGCAGGGTTTTGGCAAGTTCCCCTGCATGAGGAATCAGAGCCATTGACAACCTTCATTACACCATTTGGGAGGTATTGTTACAGGAGACTCCCATTCGGGATTTCTTCTGCGCCGGAACATTTCCAGCTAAGACTTTCCCAGCTTGTCGACAGCACCCCAGGCGCACTCTGCCATGCCGACGACATATTGGTGTTTGGCAAAGATCAGACTGAGCATGACAACAGGCTGTGCGAACTTCTCAAGAAGCTTGAAGATGCAGGTCTGACCTTAAACGAAAAATGTGAGTTCAGTGTGAAGGACATGAAATTCCTAGGGCATATGGTCAGTGCCGACGGGATCGAGGCTGACCCAAGCAAAATTAAAGCAATCTTGAACATGCCCGAACCCGAGAACGTTGAAGCGGTGAGACGCTTCATGGGGATGGTGAACTATGTCTGCAAGTTCTCCTCGCGCCTCCCCAATTTCACAAAGCCCCTGAGAGACTTGCTGCGCAGCGACAGCGAGTGGACATGGGACGCGCAGCAAAAGACAGCTTTTGAAGCTGTGAAGAAAGAGCTTAGCTCTCCAGCGGTACTGGCTCAGTACAGTACAAAAAGAGAAACTCTCGTGTCGGCTGACGCTTCATCATATGGCCTGGGAGGAGTACTGATGCAGCGACAGCCAGGTGGAGAATTCAGGCCAGTGGTGTACATATCTAGAAGTCTGTCACCCACAGAGTCTCGGTACGCTCAAATCGAGAAAGAAGCTCTCGCCGTGACATGGGCGTGCGAGCGCCTGAGCACCTATCTCCTGGGAATGGACTTCACGGTGCGTACAGATCACAAACCTCTCATATCACTGTTAGGTACCCGGCCACTGGATGATTTACCTCCAAGAATACTCAGATTCAGACTGAGAATGATGAGATTCAACTACAAGATAATTCATGTACCAGGGAAACAGTTGGTGGCTGCTGACGCATTGCCACGAGCGCCACTGGGACCAGAGAGCAGCACGGAGAGTGCCAGCCTGGAAAGAGAGTGTCAGGTGTACATCGACTTTGTGATGGAACACATACCTGCAACAAAAACAAAATTGGATGAAATTAAAAACATGCAGAACAACGACACAACAATGAAACAGCTGAGGGCATACACAGACAAAGGATGGCCTTCGCACAGACAAGCAGTTCCAGAGAGGCTGCTAAAGTACTGGCCGCACAGATCTGACATCCATGTGGCTGACGGTATCCTCCTAAAGGGAGAAAGGCTTGTCATTCCAGCGCCAATGCGAAGAGACATGCTGGAGAGAATCCACCATGGGCACCTGGGCATGACAAAGTGCATTTCAAGAGCCCAACAGTCTGTGTGGTGGCCAGGCTTGACAAGGGACATCAAAGAGCTTGTGGAGAGGTGTGAAGTATGCAGCCAGTATTCCAGCTATCGCACAGAGCCACTGCTCACGACCCCCTTACCTGCAAGGCCGTGGCAAAGGCTAGCGGCGGACCTCTTCGAGTGGGGGAAGAGCTACTACCTGGTCGTAGTTGACTATTTCTCCAGATACATTGAAATAGCCAACCTTCCAACGCTTACCGTGGGGCTGCACGGTGGCGCAGTGGTTAGCACTGCGGCAGCACAGTTTACCCTTGGCCGGGGGATTGTGGGGATCGTGGGTTCGATCCCAGCCCCCGACCAACAGTGATCTGTGTGGAGTTTGCATGTTCTCCCCGTGTTGCGTGGGTTTACTCCGGGATTTCTCCGGTTTCCTCCCACATGCCAAAAACATGCATGTTAGGTTAATTGGCTGTTCTAAATTGTCCCTAGATATCTGTTTCCTATAGGCCCTTAGAATAGAGGGTTAGTATTAATGAAAGCGCTTTGAGTGGTCTTTGTGACTAGAAAAGCGCTATATAAGTGCAGGTTAGTTAGTTAGTAGTTAGTTACTACAGCAACCACAGTCGAGAGGCTGAAAGTCATCTTTGCAAGATTCGGTATCCCTGAGGTACTAGTGACGGACAACGGGCCACAGTTCGCCTCTTCAGAGTTTAAAGTATTTGCTCAGGAATACGACTTTGAACATGTCACCAGTAGCCCCAGGTATCCGCAAAGCAATGGGGAAGCAGAGAGGGCGGTGAGAACAGTAAAGCAGATACTCAGCAAGAACCAAGATCACCAAAGAGCTCTCCTGACTTACAGGACAACCCCATTGGCTCATGGAGCCTCACCAGCAGAACTTCTGATGGGGAGAAGATTGCGATCGACAGTTCCGGTCCCTCCACAGACTCTCAGACCAAAGTGGCCAGACCTTCATGCTTTTAAAAAGAAAGACGCAAGATTGAAAGAGAATCAGAAGAAAGCATATGGAGCGAGACACAGAGCAAGAGAGCTGCCGGTTCTCGAACCAGGTCAGAGAGTGTGGATCCGCTCAGCAAAGACCACCGGGACAGTCCAGTCGACGTCATCAACTCCAAGGTCGTACAACGTGGAGACAGAGTCGGGCACACTGAGAAGAAACAGAGCTCAGCTCACTGCTCTTCCAGAACCAGATCATCCTGATCCAGAGCCAGATCAGCCCAGCTCGGATGTGACTGTGACCAGATCGGGGCGAGTATCTCGTCCACCAGAAAGACTGAACTGGTAAAACCTAGTATAGAGGCCTGCAGTGAACAGGGCAGAATAATTCCCTATGGCAGAGCCTGAAGGGTCAGGTAGTCTACCCTGTCCTTCTAGTTAGAAAAGAAAATGAAAAGAAAAAGTTATGTTCTGAAAATGTAAGCGCACAGTAGTGACAGTGTAGCTTTGTGTTATCTTGTGGTTGACCATATTCTTTATTATTAGAATGTAAGTAAATAAGATATATAAAGGGATATGGTAAATATCTAAAAGGGGTGGATGTAATGTAATGCCTTGCCACACGGTGACACTAGTAGAAGATATACGTGTTGAATGATGTTGGAAGACAACAGAATAAAATGAGGCTTGTTCTGAGATCCACGCTGGTGTCGATGTCCACTTCTTATAAAGATTACCCAACCACACAATATTATACAGTTATGGACAGGTAAGTGTTATAAGCTAAATTATTCTTTATCACTGAAAATAGTAATCAAAATGACTTTTGACCGATCGGTGATTACAACTGTGCGTCATCGCCACATGACGGACCGTTGACGGACCATTTTTTTGTGCGCCGCACTCCTCTGTAGCGGGGGGGGGGGGAGTTGTTATCCTCTACATTGCAGATATTTTAGTATAATTTTTATTGCACTGTAGGTTATTTTTTCTTGTAAAAAAAAAGGCCACACATTTTTTAAGTGGCATGCTTCTTTGTGTGTGGGGGGCTTGTTTGTTCATTCATTCATTCATGAATGAATAAACACCCCCCCACACACATACACACACACAGCCCTGAGTGTCACCTTTCATTTGAGCCCAAGATGAAGCTTCTATGTTGAATCATTCAAAAGTTATAGACGTTTTTCCAAACTGTGCCATTTGGCACAATTTGGCACAGTTCAAAAACGCCTGGGAACAACCTGAGAAAAAAGTTGTGTAATATATTCATTTTTTGTGGTATTGTTACAAAATTTTGACCTCAGCTGGATAACACTTGGTTCTACATTTCTGTTGCATTTTTCAGCCAGTATCTGACAGTTGTGTGTTATTTGCAAGCATTTGTATCTAAAAAAAACACCCAGGCGAACTTTATTTTCTTCAAGTTCAGTATGTTTAGATGACTGTTACTCAGTGGCAGGAGCACTTAGAGAGATTATGACTATTTTGCCAAAAAAATTCAAAGTGTTTTCTTTTAAATGAGACCAACCCCATGAAGATGCTGCAAAGGGTTGAAGAACAGCTTTTGATTTACTTTGGGTACGTTATTTTTAGGCATTTTTAGGGAAATTGACCTGAGTGCAAGGGGTTAAGTGAGACAAACATACAAAAAAATGAGAAATCAGGGAGGCAAACACTTTTTCACACCACTGTATATGGTTTGCCTCCAGAGCATTTTAACCTGTCCACTATCCAGACAATATTCACTTGATTAACCAATATTACACTCATGATCGCCTGGTATCAATGAATCTACTAACTATGGGTGTGAAACGTCTAATGCCCAACATCTACGCGTTAGACATTAGATGGACAGGAGGTAGACAGGATGTAATCAAGACAATACAGGACAGGTGGGAACAGATAATATGACTTAACATAAGACAGCTGGGACAAATTAGGAGACAACAGGGGAGCAGCTACAAAACAGGACGGGTGGGACTGTAAAGACAATCAGACAGGGGATGTACATAAAACCTAACAATGAACATACAGGAGAACAATACAGGAGTATTACAGAAAGGGCAGTGGCTAGGGGTATGGAAAACATAAAGAGCTGGAACAATAGGTAAACAGATATGCACACAGACCTGTGGCATACTGGAATACCACCAAACACGTCACAGACGTGGGGACACACGCACGACATGACGTCATTACGCTGTGACTATATTTGTCATACTGTAGTTTGGTGAGCGCGTGCCCCCTCCTTCCCGTTTCTTTCCTCCTAAGGTAATCATCGCACCTGGGAGATTGGATGCACCTGCTGCCTCTGCTCTGCCAGCGCTTATTAGAACCATCTCTTCGGTGCCTCAGTGCTGGATTGTTTGGGTATACTGCCTCGCAGTTCAACACAGTAAGTATTATTCATGTTTACGGTGAAGTTTTCGCACTCACCTTTTCTCTGTCTTTGGTTCTTCGTTCTCAGGTTGCTGTCACCAGTGCGGGTGCGTCTTCGGGGACTGCATGTGCTCACCTGTCTCTCCATCCACACTCAGCTGCAACTGTTCTCCACCCGGTCAGGCACCATCGGCTCCACTCCATTCAATCTCACAACCCACTTCATCCTGCTGGTTCGTCTTTCCCCGCTGGGGTTCCTGCCAGCTCTCCTGTTTAACCCACGTAAGTGGCATTTTGGCTTGCCATCTCTCTGTCTCATTCCTCCTCTCACAGCTCTCGTTTCTCTCTCCACAGGCCACTTCCTCTGGCGAGTGACGTTTTCTGTAGCTGTGCTCCGAACCTTTTGAGATTTATAAAGATTCCCAAACGTGTTTTTTGGTGTTCCTTTGTTGTTGCATTCTGCACGTGAGCTGTCAGCCTATTAATCATGACAATATTAGGGGACTAACGGCGGGAGACTGTCTTTTTGGCGCTCCACCTCTATGCCAACCCCAGCCTGTATTCACTCCCAGTTAGCATAGCTACTATTCGGCTGTAACACGTGCTGTTAGCAGTGTCCTTAATAAAGTTACTGCTCAGTACAGCAACCACCTCCAGTGTCCTGATTTCCAGACACAACAATGGCGATGAGGAGAAAAATTGGTCTTCTGGAGGAAAATTCAATGTTTTTCCTGAAGATGGAAGCATGTCTGTTACCCCGACCAGTGAGTGAGGTGGCAAGACGAATCAGGCTTCGCCAGCACCGACAGAGAGTGGGAGAAGTGACCCAGCGGTACGTCGTGGACCTCCGCTGTCTGGTGAGCATGTGCAGGTTTGGCTGTTTAGAAGGAAAAATGGTGCGGGACCAGCTAGTGGAGCACACCAACAACCCACAGCTGCGGATGAAGCTAATCATGGCGCCCAACAGCCTACCACTGGTGAAGGCGGTGGAGTTGGTGTTCCAGCTGGAGACCACCGACAAGCTAATATCACAACTTGGTGAGCCACAACAATGAGCCCCATTAGCACATGCAGTTACCCAAGCAAAAGAACCCAGGCATAACGCGACCTTCTCGGAGGATGCCGAGGTGTACACCGTGAAACACCATTCATGCGGTAACTGCGGCTCCCTGACACACCAAAAGAGAGCACGATCCTGCCTGGCCAAGGGGTAGCAATGCAAACGCTGCAGCAAGCTCAATTACTTCGCCAAAGTGTGCCGATCGACACGACGAACATCAAGCCTGCCACCCAGTCCAAAAGAACCACCAACAACAACCATCCATGCTGTGGACTCCAGAGAGGCGGCATATAAGTGGTGCACGATGAGGTTAGACAACGTCAGCTTACTGTTTCTTCTGGACACTGCTGCTGTGAGGTCAGTGTTGAACTGGGTTACAGTTAAAAAATTCTTCCCCAACCATCCTATTGGGAAGAATCCAGCTGTATGACTATGGGCACACATGCATCAGCTTAGTACCTATCGCTGGCGGCTCCCTACGGGTCAAGAGTCCTCCTGATGTTCATCTTCCAGGTAACCACACATGGGGACAACATCCTGAGGTGTGATTGTTTTTACGAACTGGGTTTTACCATCCGTGATAGCCTTGGGCTCTGTTTGACCACTGATGATAGGAGTGCAACACACCCGGACGAGGGTACAGCCACTCTGAGTTTGACACCTCGGGGAGAAGACAGCAAGGAGAGGGGGCAGAAACTGGACTCATCTCATATCCTTGTTGGGCATCAGTAACAAGGAGCCACCACAGTGGGGCAGGATAGAGAGTTCGGGGCCCAGTGGGACCCAGTGTCTGTGACTGTCCCTGGAGACCATCTGTAAGACAATGTGTGGATCTTGAGTGTTTTCTTTTGGTTTGTTTTTGTTGTTTGTTTCATTCCCTCCATGCCTTGCCCCCCCCCCCCCCGGTGAGTTGTTCTTTTTTGGTCATTTCATGTTATGTTTTCCTTTTTATGCAATGTTTTTTCTGGGTCCTTTTTCTGTTTATGCTCAGTTCTTTTCCTCCTTGTCTTTGTAATCTGTTCTTGCCTTATGATGATTGGTTTGTTTTTCTTTATTGGGTTTTTGCTGTTTATTGTTTTTTCTGTCCTTTTGTTTCTTTTTGTAATTATTTGTAGTAATCTATTTGCTAATTTGTTTTGAGTTATTGTCTCAGGTCTTGAGTCTGTGTTATTTTTCATTTTAGCCTGGCCTTAATGTCATGGCTGCCAATTTGTTACACCTGTGTGCACACCTGCCTGTCATCATCCTCTGCCTATTTATACCGTCAGGTCCAGTGCTCTGTGTGGAGTCGTTTGTTTCTCTCTCCAGATACCTGCTACGCCTATCATTGAGCTTCCTAGCCTCGTTGAGCTTCTCCACATCGGCTTCCCAGCCTCCTCCATTCCCAGTCCGGGCCTGCGCCTCCTGGACCTTCCAGCTACCAAGTAAGCTACCATCATCCCTTCTCACCTTGTCTGATTCCCCTGTGCACAGGCGGAGATCTGTGGTGGTGGACCCCTTCTCCCTGGTGGCGGATCCACCTGCTTCCCACACCGGCATTCAGCTCTCTGGCTGTCCTGCGGGCACTATCCTCCTGGCAGTAGCTTCAGTGCTAACCTGGGCATCTCTCCACCACCTCTGACAGTAAGCGCTGAACTATCTGGTGCTCTTCTTGCCTGAATTGCATCTAATGCTCCTTCTGTCTCTTCCTAGGGTTGCCAGGTCGTATGGTGCACTGCTCGCCCCATCTGACTTGCCTGCTCACACTACACACACACAATCACACATACACGCACACACTCACGGCCATTATACTCAATAAAGGGTTAATTGTGTCAGTCTTGAGTCATGTCTGCTCTGTGGGTCACTAGAACCATGTCACTTATTTTCTTTTTGTTACATGTTGTACTTGCACCCTTAGCCTGATTACACCTTGTTCTCAGTTTTTTCTTGCCTTATTTATTGGTATTTATTTTATGTCATGGTTATGTTTTCGTTTGGGCTATTTTTGTTTCTGTTCCACGCTCTTCTGAGTCGTCTCCAGTTGATCTTCCGTTGAGGAGAGTGCATTGAGTTCCAGCCAGGTTTTGTCCTTTCCCCTTTTCCCTCAGCCGTCGAGTCCCACTGTGCTCCGGCTGAATTTGTCTCAGGTTCCCGGCGTATGGGTGCACCTCAGCCGTGGTGTTCCGGGCTGTTCTGTTTCCCCTTGGTCGTGAGCTCCGCCCTCCTCCAGTATGTACATCTTTTCCTTGTTTTTTGTTCTGGTCATAGTGCCATGTTGGGCCTCGTTTTGTATTTGGAGGGGGGGGTGTCTTCTGTGTGGGGGGGTTGTTTTTCTTTGTTGATGTTACCCTGGGGTGTTTGGGATCCACCCCTTGACAGGGGGGCTCTGTCATGATCCAGGGGCACGGGGGGTGCCGTGCCCTGTCTCTAGTTTAGTTTATGTCATATGCATTCGTAAAATGCGACGCATGTGGGAAAGAAAGTAAAAACCCAACGCAGAAATAGTGCTGTGTGTGAATTTATTTGGCTCAACATAAGACAAATGGATAAATTGTCTCCAATGTGCACACGGAGAAAAACACAGGAAAAACTCAGCTGTACTCTCCAATTCATTGGGTAACTGAGGAACGAGGAAGGCTGGCCCCACGCGCTCCCAGGCGGGACTGGGCAGCGGAGGAAAAGGGCGAATAAAGATAAGGAAAAGCCTCTCGGCGAAACAGTGGGCAGTGTACTTACAATAGGAAACTCAACTGAGTGGCCAACTCAGGAGCGGACATGACATCCAATGAACCAGCGAGTGGCAGGAGAACCAACAGAGTATAAATAATGTCAAACATAATGAGTTAAGTGATTACTGGTGCGCGTGAATGCCAACAGGTGTGTGCATGTGCTGAGTAATGCATGAATGTGTGAGTGTGTGCATGTGTGTATGTGTGTACTGAATGATGCCTGTATGTGTGAAAGTGGGTGAGAGTGCACAGGGGAGACACAACTGATAATGGGCTGACAAGTGAGTGAGTGCATGTCTGAACGTGTGAGTGGGAATGAATTGTGCATGTAAGCGTGTGTGTGTGCATGAGTGAACAGAGTGATAAATGCCAATGATAATCATCTGGTGGGTGCTGGCAGGAGAGGGGGGCGTGGCTGTAGGCTGGCAGGGAGCCAAGGACCCAGGCTCCTAAAGGGCTGCCAGCTGAAAATTAAGGAAACAATAATCAGGGAAACTACAGCCACAAATCATGGAACGGAGTTGGACACGTCCAATCCGGTCCATGACAGTTTAGTCCTTTTCTGTTGTTTCTTTGTGTATTTTTAGTCATGTTCTCACTTTAGATATCTGTTGTGCTTGCATCATTATTATTTCCAGTTTGCATTTTATTTTGACAGCGCTGTGCATCTTCCGGCTGTCAAACTGGCCGGAGCTGCACACCTGTTTGGCATTCTGTTATTTTGTCCACTCATTATCCATACCTGTTCCCAGTGATTATGCGTGTATATTAGGGAACGGCAAACCCCTTGGGGTTTGTCGTGTCCTTCTACCTGTTATACCCGTCCACAGTGTGAGTACTGTGTGTTGGGGCTCCGCTGTCGAGGAGAGTTGGTGTGCTCCGTCCAGGTACATTTATCCCTTTTTCCGCCGTGAGCCTCACTGCCTCTGCACAAGCTCCGGCTGGATTCTGCTCCCCTGGCCAGGCGTCCCTTGGCTCCATGTCCCCCTGGACATAGAGGCCCACTCTCCTCCAGTGTTTGTGTTCACGTTCTCGTTATTCTTGCCATGCACTTTATTATTTAGTATTTGCATCTTATGTTTGTGTCTGTGCTTATGTTAATAAATGTGCAAACTCAGAGCACGTTTGGTGTCCTAATTACGCTCATGAAAAGAGCATTCTTGACAGGGATGACACAGCGGACCAGGGAAAACTCAGGAGACAGATAATGCAAATCATAGTTAATCACAGGGAGAATGAAAAAAAAATGTACACTGTGACAATAATTTTATAGTTATCTTTATCGTGCTTGGTGTGGATGGCCCTTTAGAACGAAAGATGTTAGTTTCAAATAAACTTTTTTTTTTCACTTTGTAAGAAAGTAAAGCTGGACAATATACTAAACACACTCCCAAAAAAAGTTTATATGAAAACAGCTACAGTCATGCAACACTAAAGCCATGGAAGCACTTCATTTACCAGAAACACTGAACATTAAACCTACTAATGGAAAGCCTGAAAATGTAGACTACAGAACTGAAAGGCTCTAATACAGTTCTACTCAATCCATTACTAACACCAATTTAAAATGGATTCATAGAACCATTTTTAAATGTACCCCCACCACGCAAACTTCCCATTTACACCATACAGAGAGTAAGTGAATTGAAACAGTCAAAATAAAAGTACAATATATCAGAAGGCCATAAACAATCAGCGATCACATTTCTGCAGCCTGTCTGCCTTATCTACATCTTCCCACTACAGTGATGTTATTGATATCTCACTGGACCCCGCCAGCAGTTAGAGCACATCAGCCAAGCCAAAGCCATGCTTTGTACATCACATTTGATTTTCACAGTTGATAGTGGATGCAGCAATTTATGTCAGTGCTCATTCAAGTAGATGAAAATCAAAGAAGTTTGGTCTACCACTCATCATGCTCCTATCTCTGGTTTCATCAGATCTGCAACAAGGCCTCTCACTGAGGCGTCGTGATTCACCAACCAAATCACTCTGGTCAAACTTCATTCCTGAGCAAATGTGGACTCAAAATCTTAAGCTTAGCAGCAGTGCTTTACACATTTGCATCTATTTACATGTTCATTTGCATCTCAAAATGAGAAATTCCAATCTCTGCTGTTCAGACTTGATTGTATTAAGAAAAAAAAAGTTTGACATGCCATTTTCCTGTCCAGACCTGCAAAAGGACAGGCTGAGTGATGGTTGTCAATTTAAGGTGTTACTGAGCTTTATGAATAATTGCATCATTTTACAGAGACGCTGTATCTAAAGACAAGGTTATTTGGCCTTAATTTAAATTTGGTCAACAATTTATGCATTAAAAATCACCAAAGGGAATTACACAACACTTTCAAATTAGTTTTCCTTTCAAATAATGTTTATGAATAACATCTATCTGAAATAGACTGGGAGCAAAATACTGTACCTTATAAAATATCTCCCAATTTGTTTTGCATTACCCCTGCAAGTCTCATTAGGGAATTTTCTTTTCAATCAAGTTGTGCTGTCAAAAAATTACACAAAATACATTTTAACAAAGTAGTACAGAATTCCCACTCCAAATAAAGGGAAAAATAAATATGCAAGTCAGCCTTTCTTTCTATATGAAGGGAAGCATTTTCTCAATTTAGTGAGACCCAAAACAAGAATCCATCCCTGTCTGTAACTTTTAAATTAAGATTGTGAAATCAAATTGAAAATTAGGAGTTTATTCTATGAGTAATTGTTCAGCTCAAATTCAGGATATATAAAAATATTGCCACTTGGTCAAAACCACCAACGTCACCATCAAACTGAAGTGGTACCCATATGTATAGGATCTGTTTAACATCATGTACAAGCAAACGTCATGGCTGTTTATCTATACATACCACAAAATTGAATTTTGGTGTTAAAGGTGCACTCCGGTGGCCCTAAAACCACCTCAAAAACAAATATGTATTGCCCAAAATAGTATATTGTGGCTTTTTACCCACTCCCTCTCTCTGTTGCTACCCCAACCCACTCTGCCTCAATCCTGCTGCTCCTGGGCTCCTCCCTCTTCCCCTGAGGTAGCCAAAAGTATCCGTCTGATTGGTTAATGTTATAACCAACCAGGTTATGCAGGAATAGCTATGTAGCCACTATCAGTCTGTCCATGTCTGCCTTTTTTTTTGGGGGGGGGGGCGGTTAAGCAGACATTCACAGCAGAAAAACACATACTTGGGAGTTTGGAATAATTTAGATAGATAGATAGATAGATAGATAGACAGATAGATGTACTTTATTGATCCCAAACTGGGAAATTACATTGTAACAGCAGCATGACACAGTAAGACGACCCAAACCAACTGAAATACAAAGAGCATAATAGAAAAAGAGTTACCCAGGGAAGTAAAAATGCTTAGATAATTTTATATACTACATAGGTTACTGCTAGGCTAAATAGATGATGATCCTTAGGAATCTATGGATAGTACTGACTGTACAAAGAAGGATTATGAGGCACGGGGTGAAATGTGAGGTCCCAATTATACTTTAAGGTGCAATATGGCTGCATTGTTATGACCAAAATTCAACATTAGAGTGAGTTATTGTACAGTGAAATAGCATGTGGCAGGAAAGATTTCCTGTACCTTGTGGAGAGTGTGGAAATGATGAGGCCAAGTTACGATCAGACGAAGTTTATTCACACTCTCACAACATTATACACAGAAAGCACTGAATAGCCAAACCAGGTTTCATCCCTTAAAACTCCACAGATCATCTCACATCTGCATGATATTTCACCTCCACCATACATTCTCCTTAAACCCCCAGCTCTCTCTTCCTGCCAACTCCCCATGAGGTCCCTGCCTATTGTTCTCTTGTGTCTAACCACTGCCTCCTGACTGAGACGCTGTCTGCTGACACAACCACAATATACATTGCTATATCACCAATATGCATCGCCATAACCTGACCGTTCGGCAGCTGAGCTGTAGCAGTCTTCTGGAGAAAGTGCTCTGCGTTCTGTCTAGTGTGTGGTGGATGGGGTGATCAGGATTGTCTATGATGGATAACACTTTGTTCAGTGCCCTCCACTCCACCACAGTCTCAAAGGTCTTGTAAATCACAAGAAACATGTTACAGACGTGTTAACAACAGAAAAAAACTTGATTTTTGCCAGTGTCACTTTAAAGAAAATGATTCTATGGGCATAAGCAATCATGCTGTGCTGCTTGGTGTCCATGTTTGGTTTCCATGTATATCTGCAACAAACCTGATTCATTAAAAAAAAAAAAAGTAGGTAACCCATGAAGCACTATGTGCATGAGAACTGTTCATTAAAGATTTCTGGCTCATTTCCTGTGGACTGACAGAAAGGAAGCTTGGCAGTTATTAGTCTTTCTCTACATAGGCACCACCAAGGGTCACACACTTCTCCCATCACTTTATGCAGTGGAGACCTGGCTAGTAGAAGTTTGGTTGTGTCAGAAGCCACGACTTGACCTTGGAAATCAGCATTTCATCATCTTGAAAGTGCTTTCCCTTCAAAATGGACATTGTGGTTGGAAAAAGGTGGAAGCCAGATGATGCAAGATCCAGAGAATAAAGGGAATGAGGAAAGATCTCATAGCCACAGGACCGTGCTTCCGTCTGGGCAACATGTGAGTTGTAAACTGGGGTGTTGTCTTGCTGGAGGCGGACACCTTTGCTCAGCATGCCCACCTCTTGTTTTGATGGCCTTCAGCAATTTTGGCAGCATTGAAGCACAGTAAGTCCCAGTAATTGTGATACCCTTTGCCAGAAAATCCATCATCAATACTCCATGCTGCTCCCAAAAGACCGTGGCATAACATTGCCCGCCGATTGTCGGACACATGCCTTCTTTAGTCATAATGCTTCCATTACTTTGACTGGGCTTTAGTCTCTGGATCATAGTGATGGACCCATGCTTTGTCCTGCATGATCAGTCTGTTGAAGAAGTCCTGGTTTTGTTGGCACATGTTCAAAAGATCCTGGGAGCACGTGACTCATTCCTGCTTCTGGAAAGGTGTGAACAACTGGGAAATCCATCGTGCAGACAACTTCCACATGTACAAATGTTCATGGATGACCCACACTGAGCTTGACATCTTGAATTACTAGCAAACAGTTATGCGGCAATCCTACAAAATGATGGTGCACTGTGGTCACCCAGGAATGGGTGTCATTTCCACCGATGTGCGACCACACTTGAACTGTTGATGCCAGTGGTTGTTTTACATTATTCGATGCTGCATCCTCCCCAAAGTCTCTGTCGTCTCATCAAACGTCTCCTGTGGTGTGCGGTTTCTCAAGTACAGGAACCTGATGACCACTGTACACTCAAATTATCACACCTTACTCCACCTTAGCACCTGTAATAGAGAAATTCTGAGGAGTTCAGAGCTCCAAATTGCCACATGACCAGTAGAGATATGTGACTTGTGCTGGTAAAATGAATCACAATGAGGAAATTTTCAAAACTGAGGTATTGTTATTTTCATATTCTGTATTGAAAGACCTTCAAAATGATATATAATTTGTAGGAATTGGGCAAAAACTGAACAGCAACAAGCCGATTTAGTTTATGTCTTGGCTGGTTTGAAATCTCACATTTGATTAGTCCTGAGTTACATCTTCCAGAATTCCACGTGTATTTTTAGAAAGTAGGAGCTCCAAGCTTTACAATGATGGCAGGCACTGACGGGGGTTTTCCCGGGACTGTTATGGATGGCTCTCACGAGCCATCAATGAGACACTGCAGGCAGCCGTGAGTTCATACATTTATTAAATAAGGCACAATGACAAAATAACAAGCCTCGCGGGGCAAAACACAAATAACGACAAGACACTTACACATCAACAGCGAGGGCGGAACCTGAACACTGGGAGAACTGGCTTCGGGGTTAGGGAAGCCAGACTGGAAAGCAGGCGAGGTCGCAGCCCTGAGCAAACAGAGCTGCTCCCTTAAATAGAGCTGAATAGATTAATCAGCTGATGAGGGGTTATCAGCTGATTGGAATCAGGCTGTTCAGCGGGGCTCCACTGACAGCCGGAAGCCCCACCAAGACACTGTCATAATAAACGTCTAGAAGCGCGCCAGAGGAGAGAACGGAGAGCTACCGCACAGCCCGAGTGCCGACAGAGTCAGCACACGAACCATGACAGTTGCCCTCGTTCCCGACGCAGATTCTAGACGCGGTGTAACATCGGGCTCCCCCCAACTTTGAGGCCAACAAGACCACTCCAGGGAGGGAGGAGGGGGAAAAAAGGCAGAGGAGAGCTAGATCCTGGCGACAAGGGTGAAGACAGAAAATACCATCAGGAGACACTACAGAGCATGGAAAAATACAAAAAACACTCCATAATGCACAAATAGACAGAATACTAGGCACAAATAAGAGACAACTAAGCCTACAGGCCACAACCAGAAAACCCGAGTCTAAAGACCAAGATACACAGTTCCAGGAAAAAAAAAAACACATATGATCCCCCAACAGAGGAAGGGAGGGAGAGAAAAAAAAACACACTAGATAACGTTAAAACCCTGCAGTTTAAATCCATACAAATAAACCATTACAGGCAACGAATGGACATCTCCCAGCCTACGGAAAGAATAATCACAACAGAGGGAGGGAAAAAAAACACATGCTAGGGAGCGGTGAGATACATAGTTCATTAATAAAACACCAGCACATTCCAAAAGGTTACAGAAGCAAAGAAAAAAACCCAGGGATGACGGCAGGCTGAGCACCACAGCACGAAAGCCAATAGTTTGGGGGGCCACCCTGCATCTAGTGTCCACTTCGCTGGCAGGGGGAAATGGAACAGTTCGGGCGGCCTACCCCAGTCCCAGGCCAGGAAACACAGTACTTCTGACGGCCGGGCCAGATCGCCGAACGGAAGGGAAAGTTTGCCAGGTGGCCGACGCGGAACGCCAAACGGGCGAGGCAGTCCTCCAGGCGGCCGACCCACATCACTCAGCCACCAGGACCACAGGGGAGAAAATGAAGACGGCCTCCCTGGAGAGGGGGAAAACGAGGGAGAGCCTGGCAGAATATGGAGAACCCCAACGGCACCCGGTGGAGATGAATTGGGGGAAGGAAGATGGGCCAGTCCAGCGTCAGGTGGCAGAGGATCTGCAGCTCCCTCACCAACGTCGAACCGAACCGGTGCTGCGCCCCTGCTGGACCCTGATCAGGTCAGCGCTGCACCCACGACGGACTCCGATTAGGCCGGAGCAGCACCCGCGATGGACCCCGATTGGGTCAGCGCAGCACCAGGGATGACCTCCAAACCTGAACCCGGAACCTCCAGCTCAGCGACCGGGATTGACTCCGCACCGGTGACCCTGGGAGAAGGCTCAGGAGAAGAAGAAGAACAGGGATCAGGATCACCGGTAGTGACAGAGCCCAGTGAGACGAGCTCGGATGCAGCGGACGGCTGCACCTGGCTCGCCTCCCCGAGAGACAGGCAAAAATGCTCTAGAACAGATAGAAGGAAGACAAAATAGAGCACTTGCCTGCACTCGAGTTCTGTTGCCATCCAAGACTTCGACGAGCCGGGTTCCCAAGGCAGAAGGATGTCCTCTGGCTCCCACTCGACTACGGCGGGCCCCGAAGCCAGCATGATGGTTTCCACAGCCTGAGGACCCTCCAACACTGATGAGCCCCGCAATGAAGGATTAAGTACTGAATCTACAGAAGAAATAAAAAGCCTTCTCTGTGATCAGTCCGATTTGGCTCAATTTCCCCATGAAAATTCCTCCTGGCTGTCTGCAGTCTGTGTTTTCAAAATCATCGAGCATAAGGCCTTGGACAGCCATCTGGACTCTGCCAAGATAAGGACTCGGCGCCAGCCAGACAAAACATCTCCTGCCAAGAGTCCTTGTTGTCTCTCTTATTATCATCAACACTGCTCAACACCGCACACACATTGATCCATGAACTGAATAAAGATACACACACTGCTCTCTTGTGTCTTGTTAACCCTGTGTAGCGAATGTGCATTGAGAGCTTTTTTTTTCCTTGAAATCTTAATATTGATTAATTATGTAACCAGTATTTTGAATCAATGATTTTTTTGCTCCTTCCTATTGTTCCTCGTATTATTCTTATTCTCATGCTTGTACTCACTATCCTGTTGGCAGGCGCGTCCCTGATGCTGCCGCGTCACTGGAAATGCAGGTTCATTTTCTGTGTCAAGTCAAATTCTCTCGTATGTTATCAGTGATCTGTTAATGTACTTGGCAATAAATCTTTTTCTGATTCTGATTCTGACCACATCGATGACCCGCACGGCGTGGCAGCAGGAGATCCTCGACCTGCTGAGTTGGACCGCTCCTCCATGGAGACCCAGGGACGCTTCTTCGTCGGCGCAGGCTCCAAACTGCAGTCCACTCTCCTCCTCTGTCCATGACTTGACTACGGGGCTGGAACCAGGCTCTCCAGGGCCACAGGCTCCCTCCTCGTCCGGCGGCGTAGGCCTGGCACCGCGGAACGCTCAGGGGAAGAAGACACAAAGGTAGCAGGTCCATTACTAGTTACTGCAGCAGGTGGAGCAAGTTCAGGGGACTGTGAACCCTGAACTCCGCCCCCAGGAATCAAGCAAGGCAATTCACACAATGTGGGAACAGAATGAAAAGTCACTTGCCTGATCTGTAGAGGCCCGATAGAACCCGCTGCAGTGGACTTCGTTCCTCCCTTTCCCCGCTGGATGGTGATGGAGGGCCCCCTGGAAGGACGAGCAGGAGCCGCTCGCAATGGACCGATGACAGGCTTCGCCGAAACAGGACTCATGGCACTCACAGCAGCCGAGGAAGACGTCAAGGAGGAGGGGATGACAGCCGAGGCGATCCGGGCATGAGGAGCTGACGGAACAGCAGGGAAAGATGACCCAGGGGGAGAGGCTGCGGGATTTCCCTCCTGACGAAACGTAGAAGAGGCAGCTGACTGAGAGGTAGAGTTTTTCCAACGACCCGGAACAGGATCCGGATGGGGTTCTCGCTGAGACTCACTGTTGGCCGTGTGACGACGGTTACCGGCAGAGGGCGAGGCAAAGGAGAGGTTAGGGAAATACCGCTCCTGTGCGGAAACAGAGGCGAGAAGGTTGCCGTACTCTGGATAATCACTTAACGCCGGATTCCTCTCCACCAGCCTGACTGCCGCCGTCACATGCTTGATGATCTGTGTGGGGTGAACGGTGGAGCCAGCTGCAGCCACTCGGTCCCGGATGGAAACAGCTGTCAGTTGTAACATCTCCGGGGGAATCCCGACTGACATCTCACTCCTTAGGGGATTGCCCCTGGGCGGTGCGAACTCCTGGCCTGGAACGGGGACAGGAGCGGGATCCCGAAGCGAGGAGCAAGGATGCCTCCTCTTTGGCTTCCTGCCGGAGTTTCCCTCCAGCCCACGGAGTCTCTCCCGTTGAGCAGCGATGTCCTCCCTCCTTGCTGTGATCTCGGGATGGTCAGCGTAGCGAGGATGGCGGTTAATGGTGGCCTCAGCGAGGTCCAGGTACCAGCGCAGCCGCTGGGGAAGCAATGGCTACAAGTGTTGGAAAGGATTCCGTCAATCTCAATGAGAGCCATAATTAGCTCGTAGCCCAGGCTCGTAGCGTAGCCCTTGAGCGACAGTGCCATCTCCCAGCACGCTGGTACGCTGAACAGGGGAACTTCAAGTCCAATTAAACAAACTCACGGTCACCGGCGTCTCTTTGGGCTGCGACCTACTGTTATGGATGGCTCTCACGAGCCATCAATGAGACGCTGCAGGCAGCCGTGAGTTCGTACATTTATTAAATAAGGCACAATGACAAAATAACAAGCCTCGTGGGGCAAAACACAAATAATGACAAGACACTTACACATCAACAGCGAGGGTGGAACCTGAACGCTGGGAGAACTGGCTTCGGGGTTAGGGAAGCCAGACTGGAAAGCAGGCGAGGTCGCAGCCCTGAGCAAACAGAGCTGCTCCCTTAAATAGAGCTGAATAGATTAATCAGCTGATGAAGGGTCATCAGCTGATTGGAATCAGGCTGTTCAGCGGGGCTCCACTGACAGCCGGAAGCCCCTACGAGACGCTGTCATAATAAATGTCTAGAAGCACACCAGAGGAGAGAACGGAGAGCTACTGCACAGCCCAAGTGCCGACAGAGTCAGCACACGAACCATGACAGGGACTTGCTGCCAGCAAGCAAAGAAAGAATCATGATTTTTGACTTCTAGTGCCTGTAGTTCATAATTAGCCTGTGAGCATTCTGACCCATTTTGCCAGCATGGGTCACATATGTATTATTACCTCCGCCAAGGAGGTAATGTTTTTACTGGGGTTTGTCTGTCTGTCTGTCTGTCTGTCTGTCTGTCTGTTACCAACATAACTCAAAAAGTTATAAATGGATTTTGACGAAATTTTCAGGAAAGGTGTGTAATGGCACGGGGAACAGATGATTAGATTTTGGTGATGATCTGAGATTGCATACCTCCACCAAGGGCTTTGTTTGTATTTGTGCAGCAGGATTACACAAAAACTACTGGATGGATTTGAATGAAATTTTCACCAGAGGTGGTTCTTGGCCTACAGAGGAACTCATTACATTTTGGTGATGATCTGGGAATGCATACCTCAGCCAAGGCTCTTCTCACAGTGTGTCAGCCACAATACTCCAAAACTGATGGACAGACTTTGATGCAATTTTCAACACAAGTGGCTATACAAACCCATTACATTTTGGAGGTGCTCCATGAGAAACGGAAGGAGCCTTGGCGGAGGTATGTGCTCTATGAGTGCTTTTCTATTTAAACATGTACTGGTGTCAAACAATGAAAGTAGGGTGTAAGTTCAGGATAACTTTTGTGGTTAAAAAAAAAAAAAAAGAAAAAGTATCCTATTGTTAAAATTGTTTCAGGTTAACAATGAGTAAGTTGAAGTGGTAAATGACTTCATCTACCTTGGCTCCAAGATTTCCAGTGCCTGCTCATCAGATTCTGAGATCATTGGGTGCATTCAGCAGGCCTGCATTGCAAGTTAAGTGTCTTCAATATACCTGTGTGATTCCCACCCTCCTGTACCATTTTGAGACATGGCCCCTTTCAGCTGAAGTCAATTGTCACCTTAATGATTATCACTAAAACTGCTTCTAAAGTATCTCAGACATCTGACGGTACCACCATGTCACCAATGATGACGTGTATGCCAGAGCTTGCAACCCCATCACCATCACCACCATCAGGAGACTAGGACTATGGCTTTTGGGCATCATCACACATTTCGGAAATGAGGTTCCAGCCAAATGGATCTCGCCTGATTGTTGCCACCTTCCTCCCAGAGGCTGGTGCCATCTCCGGAGCCACCCACTTCTAACATGGATGTGACAGATCACATCAATACACCCTCTGCCTGACCTGATCAGCCTGATTCAGAACCACACTACTTATGGTTATGGCACAGGTGTAGTGTGGCCGACCACTGATCGGAAGGTCAGGGGTCCGATTCCGGTTCATTATGCAGTCTGCATGTCGAAGTGTCCTTGGGCAAGACACTGAACCCCCAGTTGCTCCTGGTGGGTCAGGCCAGTGCCTGTGTATGGCACCTCCGCCGCCATCAGTGTGTGAGTGTGTGTGTGAATGGGTGGATAGCAGGATCTGTAAAGCACTTGGTCATTTAGAGATGAGAAAAATACCTATATAAATGAATGGCATTTACCATTTACAAGCAGTGGACCGCTACAGTCACATAAGTGGCCATGCACATATTGTTGCTGTTAAAAATTAAGTACTATATACAGTACTTATCAAATAAGTACCTAGTTCTTACCATGTTGGCACACTGTAGTTGCTATATAGGAACCTTGTAGTTTCCATACTTCAGACATGTTTAATTGTACAAGTAATCTAAGTACACCAAGATTACCCCATACTTACTGAGTTCTAATTTCATGATTAAACTAAAATTTCCTGGTATTTGCTTGGTTCCAAACTGTATTTTTCAGTCATGTGCAATTAATTTAAAAAATAATAATCTGGGGGAAATTATAATATTAAAATGTAGGGAGTCCCAGGTTATTATGATTAAGCAAATTAATTGATACAGTTCCTCAGTAAGTACTGGGTAAGTTGGGGGTAATTAAAAAATTAGAACACAGTAAGTACTTACCATTTAAGTATATGGTATTTAAATGGGAACAACAGGGGACTTTTGTGGTTTAAAAAAAGATTATTGTTACCAAGTTAACCGGAGTGATGGCCTTGTGGTAGAGCACCCGCCCAACAGCTGGGAGGTCGTGGGTTCAAGCCCTAGCCGGGTCATACCAAAGACCATATAAAAATGGTACTTCCCGCCCTCTAGCTCAGTGCTCAGCATAATAGAATGGGGGACAGAAATTGTAACCCAAGGACAACAGATTAAAATTAGCCACTAGCTACAATCTGGCAAGTTTGCATTGATTGATATCAATGTTCATTAATTTGCACTGTCCTTAAAAACAGCAATTAAAAACAGCAATGTTGTTACCCTGAACAAACACTGGACATACACTGCTTTACACCCGTACTTGAACCAGAAGGACATAGTGTCATGTGTCTGGGGCGATTTGGTCTCTTCGGGCCCCAGACACGGACTGTTGTTGTATTTTTCTTTCTTGTGTTGTCCACTTATTGGCTAGAGTTTTTCTGTGTTTTGTTCTGCCTCTCCCTCTTCCTCCAGGCGCTCCCCATTGGCTGCTCAGCCTGCCGCTGCAGTGCGCAGCCTGTAATCAGTACACCTGTTGCTGTCTCGCACCTGTATTCACTCTGCACCATTAATTGACTGTGTATTTATTTCCTGTCAGTTCATTCACTCTTTGTCACAGCGTTAGTCAGCATCCTGCACGCAGTTAGTCCCTCTGTTCAGCCTACTCTCTGTGTTTGGACTATTTTTCCCCTTGGACCATGTTTGGTGTTGTTTTTTCCCAGAGCCCAGCTGCGCTCCGACACTTTCATATAAGTCCTCCTTTTCCGGTTTACATTTCTTATTTTCCCCCAGCGGCCAGTGTTACCCTGGGGTGTGATGTGAACTGTTTTTCTCGTAGCCACACCAGACTCTGCTGAACTGTGCTCACCTGCTGCATAGCTGATCATTTTGATTACTTTCATTGGTCACGTTTGTGTATTATTTACTCTTTGTTAATAAAGCACACTCTACACCTGCAAGTGGGCTTGTCTCTTTCCATTTGTGTGTGTGTAAAAGCACACATACATAACACATAGTCATTTTAGAGTGTTGTCTTATAAAGTGTTACCAAAAAGGACAGGATGCTACACAAAGCAACAAATCAGACCCAGTAAGAGCAACCTGGCATTTTTTTTATAGATGCTGAGTAATATGAATGGATTATCAGCTGAATATCTTTTTTAATGTTTAAAAATCATCTGACTTTTTACTTGTACCAAAAAAAAAAACAAACCCACAGATAACAAAGTTCTTACACTAACTCTTGGTGATCATTTAGTTATGCAGCCAATGAGCATAACAAACGGTCATTTGTGGAAGCTTTCACCGGTATCATTTGATCTGTATTCACATTAACAACACAAGGCCAAAGAGGCAGAAAACGGATGTGACATTAGCATAATTACTGAAAGTATGTCTTTTGGTGACTGCTGTGCTAATTTATTAATAACTGTAAAAATATGTAGATGAATATTCATTTATGCATTTGTGATGAAACATGAATAACATCTGTTAAGTCTTTTACAGTCGGGCTCCTTTCCTCCTGAGACAGATGCTCAAGTAGTTTTCACCACAAAGCACACCTCAGAAAAGGAAAATACAAAAATACAACAAATGTGCTTCAAGTATACAGTATGCTATCTAATGTTAATGAGGAGACCTTCTAGAATGTAGAGATTGCAGCAGACAGTAAAAAAAAAGCTGCTTAAAGCTACAACAACTTGTAGTATATTGCAGGAGTGAAGATCATGATTTTGCTTACACCCTCTTTACACACGGGCGGAGATTGTTGAGCGATTACTGAGTGATGATGAAATGGCCAGATCGTTGAAAGATCTTTCACTGATCTCTCAGTGACCTCTACTGATTACAGTTCTCAAAGTTTTCACTCATTCCAAAACAGTCTCTTAATAATCACCAAAGGGAAGTGATCTCTCAATGATCTCTCAGCAATCTTTCAATGAACTCTACTGATCTTTCATCAGACACTCAGATCCCTCTCTGATCTCTCACCATCTCTACCTTTGGGGTGGAAAAATTTGGTGTTCATTGAAAGATCACTAAAAGATCATTGGGAGATCAATGAGATCATTGAGCACTCCTTGAGCTCGCCTTGATTGCTCATCATTCTCACTGAGCTCTCTCAGCAATCTTTCAATGATCTCTCAGTAATCTTTCAATGAATGCCACATTTTTTACCCAACGGCAGAGATAACATAGGCTTTATTGTCATTGTACAATTGTAAAGTACAACGAAATTGTGAGTTGGCTGAGATAGTTGGGAGATCTGTGAGGGATCACTGAGCGTTCAATGAAAGACTGATAAAGTTTATTGAACGATCACTGAGAGATCATTGGGGAATTGATGAGATCGCTGAGCCCTCCTTGAGAGCTCATTGAGAGTTTGTTGAAGGATTGCTTTCCTTTGATGATCATTGAGAGATTGCTTTTTACTGAGTCAAAACAATCTCAACTGTGGCAACGGTGGAGATCACTCTCAATGATCTCTCAAGGACCTTTCAAAGATCTCTGTAGAACACCATGAAAATGGTACAGTGATCACATTTACACAGAAACAGCTTTTTGCGATTTTAGGAGATTGTTAAGAGATCGGGACCATTTTTGATCTCTCAGTGGTCACTCAGTGATCTCCATCTGTGCAAAGGAGCCCTTAGCATTCACACACATATGTATATGCATAGCTATTGTCAACCATTACTCTAAGAAGATATTAAATCTGCCTTTTTAATGGTTTTTTTTATGTTGCTGTTTAGGCTTTTTTCAGGTCTTTGTAAACACAAAATGGAGCACTTCTTCCAAAAGTTTTTTGACTTCTTAGAAATATCCTGCAAATAAAATGAATTCATGGTAGCAATACTCTGGAAACGACAATATGGAACCCTTAACATCAGGAGATGACAATATGGAACCCTTTAACTCTGGAAATGACAATATGAAACATTTAAACTCTGGAGATGATAACAAGAAACTTTAACCTCAGGAGGCGAAAACAAAGAGCCTTTAACTCCATGAGGTGACAACATGGACACTCTTAACTCAGGAAGTGACAACATAGAACCTTAGGACCTCCATGAATTACAGATGGAAATTAGCCACTGGCTACAATCTGGCAAGTTTGCATTGATTTGATATCAAATATTCATTAACTTGCACTGTCCTTAAAAAAAGCAATTTAAACTCAGGAGATGCCAACAAAGAACTCTTAAACTCGGGGGTGACAATATAGAATCTTTAAACTCAGGAGAAAACAAAACAAGAGTTTCTTGCTCAGAAGAAAACAATATAGAGGTTTTAAACCCTGAAGATAACATAGGAACCCCTTGCTCAAAAGAAAATATGGAGGTTTTTAAACTCAGGAGATGACATTGGGGCTCTTTGCTCTGGAGACCACAAAGGAGCCTTTTGCTCTGGGGACAACAACATAGGAGTTTTTAGCTCTGGAAATACCAATAAATGAACTCACAACTCCGGAGACACCAACATAGGAACTCGTAGCTCTGGAGATACCATTATAGGAGCTTTCTCCTCAGGGCACAATAACACAGAAGTTTCTAGTTCAGGAGATATCAACACAGGAGTTCCTGGCTCTGGAGGTAACACAGGAGCTTTTGGTTCTGGGAACCATAATACTGGGGCTTTCAGTTCTGGAGATAATAATACTGGAGCCCAGAGTTCAGAAGCAGGCAACGGTGGCACACTGACCTCAAAAACAGCAGATAGAGTCCCCCCCTTCCCCGGCTTCTAAAACGGTTGGTGGCGCGGACTGCTTGACCTCTTGGATGACGGGTGGAGTGGACTGTTCAACCTACTTGGATGACAGGTGGAGTGGATTGCTTGACCTCTTGCACAATGGGTGGAGCGGACTGTTTGACCTCTTGGTCGACAGGTGGAGGTCCCCTGACCTCTGGATCAATGGCTGGAGTGTGGTTCTCCTGTGACTCCATCCTCGACACGGCCACCTTGGATAAGGAGGGGGAACAGGAGGTCAGTGAGGTGGTATTACAGTTAACAACAGCAGAGACTGGTTAAATCTGCACTTGGGTCCCCCGTCCAGGAGCCATTCAAGTATTTTCTATAATGGTGGTAGAAAATAAATGAAAAGGTACTTGCCTTAACTCCTGGTCTCCTGCTGCCAGGGTGACCACCTCAGGATGCATAGCTGGAACCGGAGCATGCCCCTCCGGCTGAGCAGAAATAGGAGCGTGCACCTCAGGCTGAGCAGGAACAGGAGCATGAGCAGGAACATGAGCGTGCACCTTGGGCTGAGCAGGAACAAGATGCTGGTAGTGGTGCTAGGAAGTAGCGTGGAGCAGGTACTGGAACTGGGGAGCAACATGAAGCTTGTATTGGAGCTGGGGCAGTTGGGTCATTCGACACCAGCTGGTTCCAACCCGGCAGGGACACAAGTTCAGGGAGAAGCCAGGGTTTATAGTCCAACATTAGTTCCTTCTGAGCAAGCATGGTCTGCCAATGCTCCTCCTGTTCCTCCTTGTCACCCCCACACAGAGGTGCCAATGCCGTAACTCCGATCCGGAAAACCACAGGGTCCTGTGGCGTCGACGTGGAAGCAGGTGCTGCTAATGGAGCCTCTGAGGCAGCGGCCTCCTCCCAGACCAGCCGGTTTCCACCCAGTATGGCCAAACTCTTGGAAAAAACAAGGGGAAACGGGAGATGCAGGTGAGGATGGATGGATGCAGCTGGCAGCAGAGATGACAACAGAGAATGGTGGAGTTCAGCAGTGATGGCAGGTGGTTATAGCTGAGCCCCTTCCCGGGAGCAAGGCAAGCCCTCTTATTAATAGGTGGTAAAAAAAATAGGAGGGTACTTGCCATTTTTCTCGTTCAGCTGCTGCTGAGGAGTCGGACGATCCCTCCCGGGAAGCGGCATGACTCGTCCGATGAGGCATCGCTGCATGGTGGTGTGGTGCTGTGTTGAGGGAGGCGGACACAGAAGTTTGAAGCGGCTCCATCATCAGAAGCCAGACCGTTGTGTTCCCCAGCGATGGTGCCAGCCACGTCCTTTGGCTCATGTCAATCTCCCCTCCCTCTGCTCCTCTCCCACCGCCGGCAACAGCTTCACCAGCCCCTGGAGCATCCACTGCAGATTTGACATGGAGCGCAGGAGTTCAGTGAGCTGGTTCCTTCTCGATGCAGGGAAGGAAAGCCATTGATTAGCCATTCTGCACCCATAAGGGTGTGGAGGGCTCTCTGCAATGTGTGAGAGGTGCAGGCGTCCTTGATGACTTCCTCAATGAGAGAGGTGACCCATACCTCCTCCTCAGTGTGGCCTATTTGAATAAAATTGCAGTCCACTGGGTCCATACTGCTGATGTCCTTCTGTCAGCGAGTTGAAAACAGGACCCACATGCAGGACTTCAAATTTAAGGAGTTTTATTTTGAGCTGGCCACACAAACACAGCTCGAGGGTCACAGGCACAAAAACACAAACTTGTCAAGTAAACTACTTAAAGTCAGGCAGGAACAAAATCTAGGCGAGACAGGGTACAGTGGTGTGTTGCTCACGCTGTATGATTCACAAGGACACGACAGAACAAAGGGAGACACAGGTTTAAAGAAGGCAAGGGGTAATTAATGAATACAGAACAGGTGAGGACACTAATCAAGACTAACAACTGACACATGGGTAGAACAGTGACGACAGCTATGGGACAGCATATACAATCACTGACAGGGTGACAGAAACAAGGACAGAGGATCAGGGGAGACAAGACCAAGACAATCACAATACACATAATGACCAATCTAAACCCATAATAATAATAATTAAAACCAAAAGTGAAGCAGGAGAAAATATAAAACAAGAACATAATACTGATAATACTAAGGATTAAGACAAAACACAGAAAATCATACGATAATATATTCAAGGTGAGGACACGGGTCCTGACATCCTATGTGGTTACATCTGACAGAGTAGCAATGTGGAACAAGATGTTTATTCCCCATTTCCACTGGCTCTGTTTTTTTCTAGATAAAAAGGCTTTCCATCACATACCTCTGTCAAATAACATGAAGATAGAGGAAAACATACTTTGAGCTGTGTTGCATGTCAATAAAAAACAGAAAAATGAAAGAATTATGTATCTGCTTTTGAGTTTTAAAATGTGAAGAAAAGCCGGTATTTGGCTGTCAGGTCTTTCACTGGACTTATTCTGTCATATCCAGCTCAACCTTTTCAAATGTCAGGTGTATCCTGCAGGTCACAGTTACAGAACAATTTAGCAGCAGTTCTGGTTTTCACACTTTTAGTGTTGCCTGCCTCTATTTCAGATTTTTGTTGTGTGTGTGTTTGGGGGGGGGGGTGCATGCAGTTATAATACAGCATGGTGAAGGGCAACTCTGAGGTTAACTTGGAGCTGCCTGTTAGCAGTGGTCCATTAGCAAATATATATTTTGTGGAGGAATAAGATCAGGCGAGATGCGACGAGCTGGAAGGTTGCAGAGTTTTATTTCCTCCATCAAAATGAGACACACATCGTAGCTCTGAGCTACTGTGTTACTGTGCTTTCTGAGGCATGTATTGTAAGCTCTTTTATACAGACAGAGAGAATGCATGGTACATTAGCATATTGGTATACATATCAGTCGATACACATGATTAGCATGACCAACTGGCACCCGGACGTCCTCTCCTTAATCCGGAGATGCATAAACAATAGTCCATTGTTCTGGTTGTCCCCCAGGGGCTCTCTATCCGTATGCAAATTGTCCTCTGCTTCCTGCAGACTTGCTGAGTGTGAGGAATGTTCCTGTAGAGTGTTGTGGGTCACCACAGGGCTCCCCCCAGAGCACTCAGCAGGGCTGTGACCCCCCCCCCCAGTCGTTTGGGCTCCAGCTCTGGTAGAACTGTCCTGCTGTAGAGGAGGAGGGGGAGGGGTGGAAAGGACAGTGTGCTCCACTCCGAGTTCCAGCACGCTGAACGGCCGTGGACCGTGGGTTCACGGGGCTGGTTTGCGTCGTGCGTAATGGAACAAAACGGCAATCGGCCAGCTTTAGGGAGTGAGGTGCGGGAAGAGCGCTGTGGAGGAGGGTGGGTGGGAGTAAGTGAGTGCCAGCCCGGGACGTCACAGGTGTCTGGGCTGCGCAAAAATTGCATGTGGATCCTCGATGGTGAGGGACTTGCCTGGTAAACCTGGCGGTGATCCACAGCGGCTGTGAAAAAAACAAATGAAGTCTCTGACTCCTCTCGCGGCTCGGTCCAGCAAGGATGTGGGGAAAGCGAATGGCCAAATTCCCCGAAGATGCATAGCGGCTGTGGAACAACTGCAGCTGTGTGAGGGACTTGGCGGTTTGGCTTTTAGGTGCAGAAGCAGCCCTAAAGTCACCGGGGACAGCAATCGGCTAAACTCCCGGTGTGCGTCGTGGCTGAGAAACCTATACACTGTCCTGTGTGCGGGCTGCACGTCTGCTTCAGGTGCGTGAGCAGCCCTGAAGGTTCCGAAGGTGGCGATCGGCCGTGTTTCTCGGGCATGTACAGCGGCGGAGGACGATGTATCAGTCTGTGGAGCCGGTTCATCTCTGTGCATGGGGGGCGCTTGGCGCAGTGACCACATAGCTGGCAGATGCACTGTCCTCGTAATCCTGTGGTGTGCGTTCGGGACGTCTGTGCGCAGGATGTCCGCGGTCGCGAGCTGAGTCAGGGCTAGGGAGCTTGGTGGAAATCAACGCAGTCGGCACCAGTGATCATCCCCGTACAGGCTGCTTCCTTCGTTTCACTCGTATCGCCGTTCATGGTGTGAGTCGGTCCCAGCGCTGCGCTCCGGAGAGCGCGCTCCGGTGAGGATGAAGAGGTTTCAGGCATTCTCTGGTCCTTTGTGTCCACAGCGCGGTGAGAGGGAGCAGACGGTCATTCTCTCTCGTCAGGTCACCAGTGTGGAGGTAAAAGATCAGGCGAGGGGCGCACCATGACACGTCTAGGGTCACCAGTGTGGAGGAATATGATCAGCTGAGGAGAGCACCATGACACGTCTAGGGTCACCAGTGTGGAGGGATAAGATCAGGCGAGATGCGACGAGCTGGAAGGTTGCAGAGTTTTATTTCCTCCATCAAAATGAGACACACATCGTAGCTCTGAGCTACTGTGTTACTGTGCTTTCTGAGGCATGTATAGTAAACTCTTTTATACAGACAGAGAGAATGCATGGTACATTAGCATATTGGTATACATATCAGTCGATACACATGATTAGCATGACCATCTGGCGCCCAGACGTCCTCTCCTTAATCAGGGGATTCATAAACAATAGTCCATTGTTCTGGTTGTTCCCCAGGGCCTCTCTGTCCATATGCAAATTGTCCTCTGCTTCCTGCAGACTTGCTGAGTGTGAGGAATGTTCCTGTAGAGTGTTGTGGGTCACCACAATTTAAACTATAAAGAAAGCTATCAGGTAACAGAAAATTATACAGAAAACTTTTTGAAGCTAGAAAAAGCTACATTTGCTACTTTCCAATACCAAATGACAAGGTTTACCAAAACTTTAAACAAACAGTCCTTCCCAGTTGTGTTTATTTTCTGTGTTTTAAAAATCTATAACACTTGTGAGAGGCTGAATTCAATGTTACCTTCAACATTCTGATACTTCCTGATTGTAAAAGCTTGATTTGTATTTATGGTTTATCTTCTGAATCCAAAGCAGGCACTAAAACTCGTGTGTTGTATCAACAACACAGTGATTGGTGACAGTCTCTTCTTCTGGATTTTCACCATGTGCTGTAGCTCCACCAATGGGTCAGTGTCGTAGGAGAATTGAGCTAGTATTTTTTTTTTTTTAATTCACCTTGTTTCAGAAACAAGCTGCTGTGATTCATTCAAACAGGTTAAATGCAAGAGACTGTTCACTAAGAGATAAAACAACCCTATATGGTCATTTTTAGCTGCTGGAATTACAACCTACTTGTGCTTTTTGACATTAAGCAGCATTTACAGTGTTGTGAAAAGGTATTTTCCCCCTTCCTGATTTCTTATTTTTGAATAGTTGTCACACTTAAATGTTTCAGATCATCAAACAAATTTTAATATCAGACAAAGATAGCCCCAGTAAATACAAAATGCAGTTTTTAAATGATGATTTAATTTATTAAGGGGGAAAAAAGCTATCCAAATCTGCCTGGCCTATGTCAAAAAAAAAGTAACTGCCTCACCCAGACCTGATTACTGCCAGACCTGCTGAACCAAGAAATCACCCAAATAGAACCTGTCTGACAAAATGAAGAAGGCCAAAAGATCTCAGAAAGCAACACATCATACCGTGATCTAATGAAATTCAAGAACAGATGAGAAACAAAAACCCAGAACATCTAAAGAACTGCAGGCTTCACTGGCTTCAGTTTGGACACTGGTCCATGATTCAACAATAACAGAGAGACTGGGCAAAAATGGCATCCATGGGAGAGTGCCAAGGAAAAAACCACTGCTGACAACAAAGAACACAAAGGCTTGTCTCACATTTGCTAAAAAAAAACAAAAAAAAACAAAAAAAACCCATCTTGATGATCCCAAAGATTTCTGGGAAAATATTCTGTGGACTGAGGAGACAAAAGTTGAACTTTTTGGAAGGCGTTCATCCTGTTACGTCTTATGTAAAACTAACAGCATTTGATAAAACGAACATCATACAAACAGTCAAACATGGTGGTGGTACTGTGATGGTCTGGGCCTGTTTTGCTGCTTCAGTACCTGGGGTCTCATGTATAAATGGTGCGCACGCACAAAAACACGGTGTACGCTGATTTTCACGCACACAATGCCATCCATCCATCCATCCATCTTCTACCGCTTTTCCGGAGGTCCGGGTCGCGGAGGTAGCAGTTCAAGCAGAGAAGCCCAGACTTCCCTCTCCCCAGCCACCTGCTCCAGCTCTTCAGAGGGGATACCAAGGCGTCCCCAGACCAGCTGGGAGACATAGTCTCTCCACCGAGTCCTGGGTCTACCCCGGGGTCTCCTCCCAGTGGGACGTACCTGAAACACCTCAAGTGGGAGGCGTCCAGGTGTCCGTTTTCTAAAATGCACACAATGGGATGTATAAAAACAAATGTGACGTGAGAATCTGCGGGCCAAGCCACAAAGTTCTGTTTGACTCTGCATCAGGTGAGTCTGTTAAACGACAAAACAGCTGAAACTCACAGAATGTGTTAAAAAAACATGTTCAGTTAAAATGATTTGTTTACAAATTAGTGGTTGAAAAACATGATTACTGTGGAGTGTGTCAAATAAGAGGCAGATCCATGGGACAGACAGTTTATTACACACTTCACATCTCACAAGCACAGAACAGAATGACTGAATTCAACAAACTCTCCTCTCTCCTCTCAGATCCTCTTCACACGTTTCATGGAGTTTTTCCCTCACACAGCATGACATCTACATCACACAGCATTCAACCCCCTATGCCTCTGACTCCTTCCTGCTATATCCCCAGGAACTCTCTGGGCATTGTTCTCCCATGTTTATTCTTTGTCTCTGTCTAAGATGCTGCATAACCCCCTCCTACACCGCCCCCCCACCCCCCCAGCGTCTAAGATAGAACATTAGTCCATACGCTCTCTTGGCTTCAGTCTCCTCCCATATCTGCTGTAACTGGGGTTTACCGCCTCCGTGGCGCTGCTGTGCCGGTGGGGGGCTGCTCGGAGTGTGTCTGACTGCGGGTGGGCCGTGGCAAGGGGGGGAGGGACTTCGCCCTGTCCGTGTGGCTGCTCCATTGCATCGCTTCCCTGGGGAGCTCTCCGTGGGGGTCTTCCATGCCGAGGGGCCCTAGCCAACAGCACCTGCTCGTCCACTGCTACAAAGGCAGGTTTGAGTCTGTCTATGCCAATTTTCTCCCGTCTACCCCCCAAGTCTGGTTCCAAGGTTGTCATAGCCAGGAGCGGCACTGGGGTTAAGCTCCCAGTGCTCATAAAATGCTCCTTATGGCGTGCGTCTCGAAAAGCCTCTGAAAACTAAGTCCAACTCCTAGCCTGCCAGTGTGGTTTAGTCTCTAAGCCCGGCGGAACTGCCTTTACTAATAGGAGAACGGGCGAGGGCGGATCTCTGGCACCTTAAAACCAGATGCTTCGGGTAGATGGTGGCTCGTCAACCTGGGAAGGTAGCCCATCTAGGGGAAGGTAAACCCTGATTTCAAGCCTCCGCTGCCTTGCGGCACACCCGGTCACGGAAAAGGCTTCGGGAGTCAGCCCTGAGGAAAAATCCAGAGTCGGAGCCCCTAAGGCAGTTCTCTGTTGTGCTCATCATCATTCTGGCAGCTCCTGCGACGGTGCTGGCACCAAACTGTAGCAGCCCTGCTGTTCCTTTGGATTCATCAGTGACGTGGAGAGGGGGGACATGCTGCATGGGCAACATCTTGTCCTCCATATCTTCCTGCCCAGGCTTGAATCCTACCAACGCCCAACACTGGAAGGTAGAACACCGGATCACTGGAGAGGACACTCCAGCTTCACCTTTGGTATAGACAAAACACGGGGAATGACAGTTACCGGTTATAAGCCACCGCTCAATTGGCGTAGAGCGCGGCACCAGGGGTTATTCCCGACGGTGGGAGGGATCATCGGATCTCACTGGACAGCTACCGCCCGCCTCAAGCTGGGCAGCCCCCAGCCAATAAGGTGTTGTCCCGCCACAGCTTGCTTTCCTCATTGGGTGCATGGGGATGAGAAGAAGTCCGAAGAGCAGGCTGAGAACCTTCGCACCAGGCAAGACAATAAAACATAAGAGACCAACTCTAAAACTGGGAACTTGGAACACCCGCACTATGATGACAGGACTCGCTGCTAACCTCAAGGACATCAACGACACCAGGAAGACTGCCATCATCAATAATGAGCTGAAGAGACTGGGAGTGGATATCGCCACTCTCCAGGAAACACGGTTGGCTGACGCAGGCACACTGAGAGAGAAGGACTACACGTTCTACTGGCAGGGAAAGGGCAGTGACGAACACAGGGAACACGGAGTGGGCTTCGCAGTGAAGAACACCTTGCTGAAGATGGTGGTACCGAGCAGCACTGACTCTGCACGACTCCTCACCCTCCGCCTGAACACCACTCAAGGCCCAGTCACCCTCATCAGTGTGTATGCCCCAACACTGACAGCCACACCAGAGGCAAAAGATGAGTTCTACGAGAATCTCGCAACAACTGTCAGGATCATCCCCAACTCTGAACAACTCATTCTCCTTGGAGACTTCAATGCCAGAGTGGGTGCTGACCATGACTCCTGGCCCTCCTGTCTTGGACCTTTTGGCGTGGGCAGAATGAATGACAACGGACAGCGGCTGCTCGAGTTCTGCACATATCACGATCTGTGCATCACAAACTCGTTCTTCAAGACCAAGCCCCAACACAAGGTTTCCTGGCAACATCCGCGCTCAAAGCACTGGCACCAGCTGGACTTGATCCTGACCAGGCGCACCTCACTGAAGAACATGCTAATCACCCGTTCGTTCCAGAGTGCAGATTGCGACACAGACCATTCATTGGTGTGTTGCAAGGTCAAGCTGCAGCTGAAGAAATTCCATCATGCTAGACAGCCTGGAAAGGCACGGATTGACACCAGCAAGATGGCCCAACCAGAACTTGTTGAGCAGTTTGCCTCCACCTTTGAGAAGGAACTTGGTGTACCACAAGAAGGAGAATCTGCAAAGCAGAAGTGGGAAGAGCTGCGAAACACCATCCACCGCACAGCCTTGGCTACCTTTGGGAGGAAGACCTCGAAGTCACAGGACTGGTTTGACGCCAAGTTGACTGAGATGACCCCCGTCATTTAAGCCAAGAGCTCAGCACTTGCTGAGTACAAGAAGTACCCAAACGAGAAGAATCTCCAGATTCTCAGGGCTGCGAGAAGCAAAGTTCAGCAGACTGCTCGGCGCTGTGCCAACGAGTACTGGACTCAGCTCAGCCAAGACATTCAAACTGCTGCCATAACAGGGAACATCCGCGGTATATATGATGGCATCAAGAAAGCACTTGGTCCGGCTCAGAGCAAGACGGCCCCCCTCAAATCCTCCACTGGGGAGATGATCACAGAAAAGAACAAGCAGATGGAGAGATGGGTGGAACACTACCCCGACCTCTACTCCAGACAGAACACCATGACACCGTCAGCCCTTGATGCCATCGACTGCCTGCCGTCCATGGACAAACTTGATGCTGAGCCAACCATCAACGAACTCAGCAAGGCCATTGATAGCTTGGCCGCTGGCAAGGCACCCGGCAACAACGGCATACCCCCTGACCTGATCAAGCACTGCAAGACCGCCCTACTGCTGCCATTGCATGACGTCCTCTGCCAGTGTTGGAAGGAAGGTGCCGTACCACAGGACATGAGGGACGCCAAGATCATCACACTTTACAAAAACAAAGGGGAGAGAAGCGACTGCAACAACTACAGGGGCATCTCCCTCCCCAGCGTTGTTGGCAAAGTCTACGCACGAGTTGTTCTTGTTTGTCTACAGAAGCTTGCTGAACGTGTCTACCCCAAGTCTCAGTGTGGCTTCCGCACTGAGCAATCGATGGTAGACACGATATTCTCCATCCGCCAACTCCAGGAGAAATGCAGAGAACAGAACATCCCCTGTACGTCGCCTTCATCGACCTCACCAAAGCGTTCGATCTGGTCAACAGAGAGGGCCTTTTCAAGATCCTGCCAAAGATAGGATGCCCACCAAAGTTGCAAAGCCTCATTGAATCGTTTCACACTAACATGCAGGGGATAGTGCAGCACGACGGCAACATCTCAGAGCCATTCAACATATGCAGCGGAGTGAAACAGGGCTGTGTACTTGCGCCAACCCTCTTTGGGATTTTCTTTGCTATGCTCCTGAGACATGCCTTCAGCACAGCAACAGAGGGAATCTACCTGCACACAAGATCTGACAGCAGGCTTTTCAACCTCGCCCGCCTGAAAGCCAGAACCAGATTACGCAAGGCTCTAATCAGAGACATGCTGTTCGCAGACGACGCTGCAGTCGCAACCCACACACAGCAGGAGCTTCACACCTTGATGGACCGCTTCTCCCAGGCATGCAAGGACTTCAGGCTTACCATCAGCCTGAAGAAGACTAAAGTCTTGGCGCAAGGCATGGAAGCACCACCAACCATCACCATCGACGACTACGAGCTGGAGGTCGTGAATCAGTTCACGTACCTAGGGTCCACGATCAGCAACAACCTCTCCCTTGATACAGAGATCAACAAGAGGATTGGAAAATCAGCTTTCACACTCGCTCGCCTCACCACACGAGTGTGGGAGAATCCCAAACTCTCTGTCAAGATGAAGATGGCAGTGTACAACGCCTGCGTCATCAGCACACTGCTCTATGGGAGTGAGACGTGGACAACATACGCCCGGCAGGAAAAGAGACTGAACTCCTTCCACTTGCGCTGCATTCGCCACATCCTGGACATATCCTGGCAGGACAAAGTGCCCAACACAGAAGTTCTGTCCCGCGCCGGCCTTCCCTCCATGTTCACTCTACTCAGGCAGCGCAGGCTCCGCTGGCTAGGCCACGTTCACCGTATGGAGGATGGCAGAATCCCCAAAGACGTCCTCTACGGAGAACTGGCGGCTGGCAGGAGAGACGTTGGCCGCCCTCAGCTGCGCTTTAGAGACGTCTGCAAGAGAGACATGAAGGCCCTGGAGATCAACACAGAGCGCTGGGTGGACCTTGCAACGGACTGCTCCAAATGGAGAGGCACCCTGACCAGACAGCTCAAGGCGGGTGAAGAGAGACTGACTGCTGCAGCAGATGAAAAAAGGACCCGCAGGAAGAACCGCCACAGACCCAGCAGCACGGAGACCACCCACAAGTGTGACCTGTGTGACAGGGACTGCCATTCGCACATCGGCCTGTTCAGCCACAGGCGGTGCTGTTCCAGCAGAGTAGACGTTTAGGATTCTCTTCCATGGTCATCATAGACCGACGGAGGCCGACGACCCCCCAAGTCTAGCACAAAATGCTTATCCCCTGTTTCCAGCACTCTGAACGGTCCATCATAGGGTGGGTGCAATGGAGGGCGGTGGGCGTTGTGTCTGATGAACACGAACTCCGCATTCTTCAAAGTTTTAGGCACGAAAACACGTGGAAAACTGTGGTGGGCCGGGCCCGGCAGCGTGCCTGTGTTTGCACTACTCTGCAAAAGCTGAGACGGGCAGCTGTCCGGCGCGGGATTATCTGGCAGAAATTCCCCGGGCAGCCGTAGGGGCTGCGCAAAAACAAGCTCTGCCGGGGAAGCTTCCAGATCCTCTTTTGGCGTGGAGCACAACCCCAATAAAACCCACGGCAACCTGTCCACCCAATTTGCATCCGTCAGTGAAGCCCTGAGTGCTGCTTTCAGTGACCTATGAAAACGCTCGCATAACCCATTGGCCTGTGGGTTGTATGCGGTTGTGCGATGAATTGTAACACCCAGGCTGCGGGCCATCGCGGACCAGAGTTCGGAAACAAATTGAGGGCATCTGTCGGACGTAATGCCCAACTGGACTCCAAAACGCGCCACCCCATGCTGTTAAAAAAGCGCGTGCTATGTCTGCGGACGTGGTTGCCGCCAGTGGGACTGCTTCTGGCCAGCGCGTGGTGCGGTCCACCACTGTCAGGAGATGCGTGCACCCCTGTGATGGTGGGAGGGGGCCCACGAGGTCCACGTGAACGTGGTCGAACCTCTTAGCCGGTACCCGAAAGGGCTCCAAGGGAGCCTTCGTGTGTCTGTGTACCTTGGCTCGTTGGCACACCACGCAGGCTGCAGCCCACTCTTTTACTTGTTTGCGTAGGCTCGGCCACACAAACTTCTCTCCCACCATTTTGACCGATGCGTGCACTCCTGGGTGCGCCAGAGTGTGAACCGACTCAAACACGCGGCGGCGCCACGCGACCGGGACCACCGGACGCGGGCTTCCTGTGGAGACATCGCAGATTAGGGGGGGCATGCCGTCTTGCAGCACCCTGCTCTCCAGCCTTAACCCTGTTGGTCCAGACTGGAGCGCGCGCATGTCTGCATCGCTAATCTGGTCCGCGGCCATGGCTGCATAATCTATTCCCATGTAGACTGGGGCCACCACGGCGTGCGAGAGGCAGTCTGCCACCACATTCAGTTTACCCGACACATGCTGAATATCGGTAGTAAACTCTGAGATCGCGGCCAGCTGTCTCTGCTGCCGGCCCAACCACGGTTCTGAAACCTTGGCCATCGCGAACGTTAGTGGCTTGTGATCCACAAATGCGGTGAAGCTGCGCCCTTCCAGCCAGAACTGGAAGTGGCGTATGGCCAGGTGGAGAGCCAGCAACTCTCTGTCGAACGTGTTGTATTTACGTTCGCTGTCGCGCAAAGTTCTGCTGAAAAAAGCGAGCGGCTGCCAAGCCCCGGCGACGCGCTGCTCTACGACAGCCCCTATGGCCATGTCTGAAGCGTCGGTGGTGAGCGCTATCCGGGCCACCGGGTCCGGATGCGCCAGCAGTGCAGCGTTTGCCAGGGCTGCTTTAACCTCCGAGAACGCCCGCTCTCGCTCCGGGGTCAATTCGACCCTATCCGCGGGTTTCTGTCTCTTGAGAGCGGCGTACAATGGTTGAATGAGCTGCACCGCGCGGGGAAGGAAACAGTTATAAAAGTTCACCATCCCCAAAAATTCCTGCAGCGCCCTCACCGTCTGAGGCCGGGGGAAATCCGCCACAGCGCGCACTTTGTCAGGCAGCGGGATCGCTCCTTCCGGAGGGACGCGGTGCCCCAAAAAATCAATCTCCGTCACACCGAACTGGCATTTCGCCGGGTTGATTATTAACCCGTGCTCCTCCAACCTCCGGAAAACCGTCCTGAGGTGGGTTTCGTGTTCATCTTCGGAACCACTGGCTACCAGGATATCGTCCAGGTAGACGAACACGAACGGGAGATCGAGCAGCACTGCATCCATCATGCACTGGAACGTCTGTGCCGCGCCTTTTAACCCGAATGGCATGTGCAGAAACTTGAATAAACCAAACAGAGTTATTACTGCTGTTTTGGGTATGTCCTCCGCGCGCACTGGGACTTGATGGTAACCGTGGACCAGGTCTATTTTGGAAAAAATGCGTGCTCCGGCGAGGTGGACGGAAAAATCATGTATGTGGGGAATCGGGTAGCGGTCGTGTGCTGTGGCGTTGTTCAACCTGCGGAAATCACCGCACGGTCGCCACGAACCCTCAGCCTTAGGGACCATGTGTAGCGGGGATGCCCATGGGCTGTTTGAACGCCTGATGATGCCCAACCTTTCCAGGTTGGCAAACTCCTCGCGTGCTATGGTCAGTTTAGCTGCGTCCAAGCGCCGAGGTCTTGCAAAAACGGGTGGCCCGGTGGTGGTGATAAAGTGCTCCACCCCACGTTTAGCGATGGCCGCCGAAAACGTCGGGACCGTGAGTGCTGGGAACTGAGTGAGCAGTGCGTGGAACTTACCGCCTGGAGCTGTGACGTTGGCCTGTGCTGTTGGCTGGGTCACTCGAACTATACAGGGGAGAGAGTCAAAGGACAGTGCATTAACAAGGCGCCTGTTATCAACATCAACCAGTAAACCATGTGCACACAGAAAATCAGCCCCCAGGATATGGTAATTCAGTGCTGCCACGACAAAAGTCCACTCAAATTTACAGCCGTGTAGAGATAAGATCATTGTCCTCTCACCAAAGGTCTTAATTTCCGAGCCGTTTGCTGCCAACATCACGGGGCCGCTAGGTCCTGCCAGCCGGTCGGCGTAGGTCGGCAGGATGCCCTCTTCTGGGCTCCGGTGTCCACGAGGAAACGCCTCCCCGAGAGCGCGTCCGTCAAGTAGAGCAGCTTGTTCTCTTCACCGAGGGTCGCAGCTGCTACCGACCGCCAGCCTCGGCGTTTTCCCGAGCGCTTGAATTGGCACGGTGGCACACATCTGCGTGCGTTCTCTCCGAAGCGGTGGTGGTAGAAACAGAAGGTGTCTCTCTTGCGCTCCTTGGCCCCCGCTGCTGCTACCGTCGGTGGCTCCTCGCCTCCTCTAGTCGTCTTGCTGGGCTTCGCCGCTGCCGCGTTGACTGTGATCGCCCGGCTGGTGAGGATGATCCTGTCTGCCTCCTGGGCTAGCGCACAGTAGTCACGCGCAGCCAGCAACGGCGAATTGGCCAGAACCGCTCTCGCCACTGTTGGAAGGTTCCGGAGGAAGAGGTGGGCAAACAGAAAGTGCCCGTCGTCCGTGCCCATTAACACCAGCATCTTCTCCATCAGGTCTACAGCCGAACCATCTCCTAACTCGGTCTGTCTCAGGAGCCTCTCCGCTCTCTCACATTCCGAGAGCGTGTAGCACCGGGTGAGCACAGCCTTGAGCGCCTCATATTTGTTGCTGGCTGGTGGCTGATCAAGCAGGCTCGCTACCTGCTGAGCTGTGCGGGCGTCCAGCGCTGCGACCACAGGGTAGAATCTGGTGTCGTCTGCCGTTACTCCCCGAAGGGCGAACTGGGCCTCGGTGTGGTGGAACCAAGAGCGCAGGTTGTGCTGCCAGAAATCCAGTAGCTTGACTGAAACCGCACACGCGTTGCTGGGGGTTCCAGTCCGGGCTGTCTGAGGGGTGGCTGCTGCCTCGCTGGGGCTTCCTCACCGGGCCGGCTCCGGGGTTCTTGCCTCATGTTCCATAATACGTCTTGGGTCACCAGTGTGGAGTGTGTCAAATAAGAGGCAGATCCATGGAACAGATGGTTTATTACACACTTCACATCTCACAAGCACAGAACAGAATGACTGAATTCAACAAGCACTTCTCTCTCCTCTCAAATCCTCTTCACACGTTTCATGGAGTTTTTCCCTCACACAGCATGACATCTACATCGTTGGCCTCCGTCGGTCTATGATGACCATGGAAAAGAATCCTAAACGTCTACTCTGCTGGAACAGCACCGCCTGTGGCTGAACAGGCCGATGCGCGAATGGCAGTCCCTGTCACACAGGTCGCACTTGTGGGTGGTCTCCGTGCTGCTGGGTCTGTGGCGGTTCTTCCTGCGGGTCCTTTTTTCATCTGCTGCAGCAGTCAGTCTCTCTTCACTCGCCTTGAGCTGTCTGGTCAGGGTGCCTCTCCATTTGGAGCGGTCCGTTGCAAGGTCCTCCCAGCGCTCTGTGTTGATCTCCAGGGCCTTCATGTCTCTCTTGCAGACATCTCTAAAGCGCAGCTGTGGGCGGCCAATGTCTCTCCTGCCAGTCGCCATTTCTCAGTAGAGGACGTCTTTGGGGATTCTGCCATCCTCCATACGGTGAACGTGGCCTAGCCTAGGCTTGGCCTGGCCTGGCCTGGCTAGGCCTAGGCATCGACATCACACAGCATTCAACCCCCTATGCCTCTGACTCCCTCCTGCTATATCCCCAGGAACTCTCTGGGCATTGTTCTCCCATGTTTATTCTTTGTCTCTGTCTAAGATGCTGCATAACCCCCTCCTACATTACTGTTATTAAAAGATTTATCTCCACAACTCAGCTTATTGAGTGCAGTGAAGGCCGTCACATGGTCATATAGTGATCTGTCTGTAGACTTTAACTTTAATGCCATTTTATTTTGTTTCAGTCTGGGCTGGCTGCATTAAATGAGGTGTAGCCAAAAGTTGTTGCTTCAGCCTACACCCTTTCTGTCTGAAAAATGTTGTCTTTTTCTCTTTCCTTTTCTTTTTTGTCTTGTTATGATCCAACAGAAATAAAAAACATGAATGAATGAATTGTCATTGTAACACGGTCCACTTGGTAAACTTGGGTTTATTGTTGATTCTGGAGGGTCAGAACGAAATAAAATATTTTTTTCTGACCTCCACCACCATTATCAACACCTCAGCATCACACTCCAGTAAGTTATTATTTTTTTTTATGTTGTGCTTTCCCACAGGGTTGAGGATCACTGTCTGACAGAAGAGTGACAGAAGGGGCGTTTTTCTTCATTTACTTAGTCCAGGTCTATTCAATTAGCGGCCCAGAGCCAACCTCCAAGTGGCCCAGGCCCAGTCTGTGGTCCAGCCAGAGAAGCAAAGGCCAACACGTTTCACAGAATTGCAGAAATCCATTAATAACTGCAGACCATAAATGCAACACTCCGCGTAGCCTAGCAACCATGTTTTGAAGTGTGGGCTCTATTATTATGACTGTGGCTAACGGTGGTAGTGGCAAGATACCAACCCTACACCAAACACAAATGGGTGGCGTGAATGCATACAAATCAATGGAAAGAGGCGAGCACATGCAAAATTGCGCATAAACTAATTTGAAAATGAGACTATCACTCACCTGGAGAAAGAAGCACTGGGAGCTCTTCACCTGAATTGGGATGTCGTTGTTATTTACCCATGGACTCCTGCCACGGACGTGCTAACAAGGCTAGCAGGCTAGCAACGTAAACGCCTATCATTTTGTGAAGTTTTGGAGGTAGGGACAACCTTTTCAGGTGAGCCCCCCGTTATGTCTACAAACCCAGAATGAAGCACAGAGAGTGGTGTCTTCTTTGAACAGGAACTTTATTACATGGGGTTCAATAATGTACAGTACACGTATTGAGCCAGCCGGGAAGAGGCCCTTAGATGGTGGCTCTCCCTTATATGTGGTTCGGCATGATGACGGCACCAGCTGGCTGCGTCACCATGCTGATGCTGATTATCCCCTTGTGGTATCTCAATACCACATTCTCTCCCCCCCTTGCAAAAACACAGAACACTTCCAATCAGACCCTCCCCAATTTGACATAAACAACAATAATAATAGTAGTAATTAGGGTTAGCGGGTGGACTGCCGCTCAACCCGACGTGGCTGAGTGGGTTATTCTGCCACTCGTTCAGCCGCTCTCCTATCTAAACAGTCACAGTTTTTCTTACAGTCTTCCATGGTAAGGGTGGTTCAACCGGGGTAAACAGTTCTGCCTGCAGAGTTTTGAGGTGGCCCCGCCGTGGCCTCCTCCATGGAGCTTTGAAGCAGGCTCGTGCCCCCCTCTTCCCCCGGGGCTTTGAAACGAGCCCGTGGCGGTCGCCCCCCCTGGAGCTGTTGGACCCCCATGGTCAATCTTCATGACACCGGGGTCCAGGTCCCACACTGCGGCAGCTCCCACGGAGCCCCACTGCCTGGAGCCGCCAGCCGGACACGTCGTAATCGGTTCACGTGCCGAAATGAATCATCCGTTATCCAAAAGCACGCTGTCCTCAGCCACACCACAATCCTCAATGGCGCTCATTGCTTCACTGGCTGCGGCCCGGTCAGTCACCGTCCCGGTCTCTCGCCGGTGCAAACCCAAACCCAGTCCATTACTTGGGGCGGCGCCTTACTTGTTTTCCTGCACTGTCGCCATGCTCCCAGTGGCTCTGCATGCTCGGTCAGCCTGGGACCTCCGTCGTGCTGCGGCTCATCTTGGGTACAGAAGCAGTCCGGTAACTCTCCAGTGTCGCTCGTTGAAACGGACCCTCCGCCCACCAACTCGGTCACTCCCACTACAGCCGGCCGAGCGCGGGCGCCAAAGTTGTCCAGCTCCTTCACTGAGCCACTCTCCTCCCGAGAGCATGAAGTGTGCGCTTCGGTGTCGGTCGCTGAAGTGGACTCCTTAACCGTCCACTCAGTCGTAACCTCCATTGCTTATTAGGCAAGGGCGTGGGAGCAGTCCGGTTCCTCCTCTTTGTCGTCTGAAGTGCTCCGCTGTGCCACACCGTGCGTTGTCTCTGTGCCCGGCTGCTGCCACTGTGCTTCAGGGCTCTCAGCATGCTCGCGCTCCCCCTCCCACTTGCCCGACTCTGGCTGCGGGGAAAATGGGGTCAAGTCTGATCACTGCTCTCCCTCCGTGCCATCTTTGCTGTCCACGCCATGCTCACCCACAGTTCTGCGGTCACTCTCAGCTCGGAATTCTCCCTCTTCGCTGCACTCACCTTCTGTGCTGTGCTCTTCGGCTGGCTTGTCGTTCTCAATGAGCACAGGCCCCTTCTCCTGTGTCTCCGATTCCACCATGTTAGCTAGCTTGTAGCCTGTAGTTTCTAGCTTCTGTGTCTGGCACCCATTTAGCTCTGTGGCGAATTTCTCTGTTGCTACTGGCTGGGATGTTAGCTCCCCTGAACTACCTAGCTTTGTGCCTTCTGGCACCAATAGCATCTCAACCCACAGCTTCGTGCTACATGTGTGTTCGGCAAAGTAGCTAGCAAGAAGCTTGACAGCACCTGCATATAACTCCGTCTCCCCTAACATGTGGAAAATTCTCTGACCTTCTACGCCGAGTTTGCGAACCAGAAGTGCTCGCTTCCTTACTCCGTTGAGTTTACCCAGGCCCAACGCTACAATGCACGTCTTGAACGCGGCCATCCAATGAGGCCACAATATTGCTGGTTCTCCTGGACACTACAGAAACGGCCATAGAGGTGCCCCGGACGCCTCCATGAGTTAATCGTCTGTCACCCAATGTTATGTCCACAAACCCAGAATGAGGCACAGAGAGTTGTGTCTTCTTTGAACACAAACTTTATTACATGGGGTTCAATAATGTACAGTACACATACTGAGCCAGCCGGGAAGGGGCCCTAACATGGTGGTTCTCCCTTACAGTGGGGCAAAAAAGTATTTAGTCAGCCACCAATTGTGCAAGTTCTCCCACTTAAAAGATGAGAGAGGTCTCCAATTTTCATCATAGGTATATCTCAGCTTTGAGAGACAAAATGAGAAAAAAAAATCCAGAAAATCACATTGAAGGATTTTTAATGAATTAATTGGTAAATTCCTCAGTAAAATAAGTATTTGGTCACCTACAAACAAGCAAGATTTCTGGCTCTCACAGACCTGTAACTTCTTCTTTAAGAGGCTCCTCTGTCCTCCACTCGTTACCTGTATTAATGGCACCTGTTTGAACTCGTTATCAGTATAAAAGACACCTGTCCACAACCTCAAACAGTCAGACTCCAAACTCCACTATGGCCAAGACCAAAGAGCTGTCAAAGGACACCAGAAACAAAATTGTAGCCCTGCACCAGGCTGGGAAGACTGAATCTGCAATAGGTAAGCAGCTTGGTGTGAAGAAATCAACTGTGGGAGCAATTATTAGAAAATGGAAGACATACAAGATCACTGATAATCTCCCTTGATCTGGGGCTCCACGCAAGATCTCACCCCGTGGGGTCAAAATGATCATGAGAACGGTGAGCAAAAGTCCCAGAACCACATGGGAGGTCCTAGTGAATGACCTGCAGAGAGCTGGGACCAAAGTAACAAAGGCTACATTAGAAACACACTACGCCGCCTGGGACTCAAATCCTGCAGTGCCAGACGTGTCCCCCTGCTTAAGCCAGTACATGTCCAGGCCCGTCTGAAGTTTGCTAGAGAGCATTTGGATGATCCAGAAGAGGATAGGAAGAATGTCATATGGTCAGATGAAACCAAAATAGAACTTTTTGGTAAAAACTCAACTTGTCATGTTTGGAGGAGAAAGAACACTATACTTACTGTGAAGCATGGGGGTGGAAACATCATACTTTGGGGCTGTTTTTCTGCAAAGGGACCAGGACGACTGATCCGTGTAAAGGAAAGAATGAATGGGACCATGTATCGTGAGATTTTGAGTGAAAACCTCCTTCCACCAGCAAGGTCATTGAAGATGAAACGTGGCTGGGTCTTTCAGCATGACAATGATCCCAAACACACTGCCCGGGCAACGAAGGAGTGGCTTCGTAAGAAGCATTTCAAGGTCCTGGAGTGGCCTAGCCAGTTTCCAGATCTCAACCCCATAGAAAATCTTTGGAGGGAGTTGAAAGTCTGTGTTGCCCAGCAACAGCCCCAAAACATCACTGCTCTAGAGGAGATCTGCATGGAGGAATGGGCCAAACTACCAGCAACAGTGTGTGAAAAGCTTGTGAAAACTTACAGAAAATGTTTGACCTGTGTCATTGCCAACAAAGGGTATATAACAAAGTATTGAGATGAACTTTTGTTATTGACCAAATACTTATTTTACCGAGGAATTTACCAATTAATTCATTAAAAATCATTCAGTGTGATTTTCTGGATTTTTTTTTCTTATTTTGTCTCTCATAGTTGAGGTATACCTATGATGAAAATTGGAGACCTCTCTCATCTTTTAAGTGGGAGAACTTGCACAATTGGTGGCTGACTAAATACTTTTTTACCCCACTGTATATGTGGTTCGGCATGATGTTGGCACCAGCCGGCTGTGTCATCACCCTTTGTGATATCCCAATACCACACCCCTATTGGATGATGTAAACCTCAGCATGACGTTATTTTGGGGATTTCAATAGCAGGTTGAACACTGCTGCAGAAGTTATAAAGGCAACTTCGCCTGTCTGCAGCTCAGTCAGATGGTGAATTCATGTCTATTTGCATGTTTACATTGAGTTATAATGTATTCATGCCACGCGAAAAATGCACCCGTTCACGTTTGGTGTGAAGGCACCTTAAAACATGTCATTGTCAACTCTGAAGCGTAAAACTGATGATAAAAATCATCAGTTTTGTTATGTTTGGCCCCTTAAGAGCATGAATGAGGTACCACTCACCTGCAGTGAGTTCAGTGATTTAATGAGAAATAATAATCAATACAAACACTTGCCTCGAGGGGCGGATATACAAAAACTAAGGAGGAAACCCAATGGGGTGATAACAAGTACATAAAGAATAGCGTGTCAATATGACTACTTACATAAATTGGCGAGGACAAAACCTTCTGCCGAAAATGGACTGGAGTCAGGGTAGGGGACTCCAGCTTGAGTGAAGCGAGGACACAGCGAGGAATAAGCCTCGCTCACCAGCTTAAATAATACTACTAACACAACGACAAACAGGTGTTGAATGAAAGTGTGATATTTTGGTGCATGGAAAGCGAGGCCAACAGTCTTCATTTCCAATTTTCTTTATTTTATTTCAAACTCCAGTCCAGGTAAACAAGTCAATACCGACATCCATATTCCAAAATACGATCGTCAATAAACCACACTGAGCATCTCTCAGTCTTTACATCCAACATCTCAAACCTTCTACAATCAAAAAACCTGTTTATATATTCTCAGAGATAATTAAGCTAATTACGACCATACCAAATCCCAGGTAAAACAATAACGTTTTCTTTTACCTTACACATACCCATTAATATCTAAAAGTCCATCATATTTTCCCCAGCTAATAAATAGAATAAATATACATAACACACCATAAATAATTCTATAAATAATTTAATAAATAATTCAACCCCTATTTACAAATCTAAATCTCCCCTATAACTCACCATAGCATGTATCCTTCCTGCAGGTGTCCTTTAAAAGGCATTCACCCTCTGATAGAGTCTTTTGCCCGGACACCCACAGGAACATGTTGGCAAAGGTATGTGAATAATTAATTATCAATTGTTTTTTACCCAAATAATTAGCCGTACAATATCTCACAAGGGGCATTCAATTAGTCACAGACAGATACCATAATGTGCACTTTAGAAACAGTCAAATTAACATTTACAATATTATACAAATAATACAGTTACACATACAAGCAATAATAAGAGTGGTGACACCTCGTCGTCACAGAAAGCAATCAGTAAACTACTGACAGCTGTGACCAGCTGCGAACAGACTGACAGCCAGAAGTCCTGTCACGACGCTGTCAAAATAAAAGCACAACCCAAACAGAGGAACAGAACTAAATATATACACAGAAAAAGAATAATAACAAAAGCCCAACCGTGGAAAAGATCCGTGCTCAGCATCATTACAGTGCCCCTCCCTTAAGGGGTGGACCCCCAGACACCCCACAGTAACATCAAAAAGGGAAAGGAGAACCCCCCCACAAACAGTAACCGACACAAAACCAATCCCGGGAGGGCGGTGGGGGGATCCAGGCCCGGAGGGAGAGACATAAAAACCAACACAATGTGCAAACCCAGAACCATAATCTAATAAACAGCACACGAAGAAAACTGGGTCATACAAAATGAACAAGGGTCATACATAATGAACAAAGAAAGAGTTCAGGTGGCCTCCCAGCGTCCTGGCTCCACCCGACCATCAAATGGAAAAGGCCAGGTGGTCAACCAAGTCCCCAGAGACCCCAATTGGAAGAAAAAAGTTTGGGGGGCTGACCGAAATCCCAGGACCGCCCAACGGCCAGATGGAATGAGTCGGGTGGCCTGCCTGAGAACATGGACCACCCGACCCGGCGGCTCAAACTTTCAGGCGGCCGGCCAGAGTTCTTTAGCCACCAGGACCGTAGGGGTGAAACAGGAGACTGCTTTCTCACCGGGAGGCTGAATAGCAGGAAGCCGGACTGGAGGAGGGGGACCCCAACGGCGTCTGGTGAAGGAGAAGGAAGGGGAACCACGACGGCGTCAGACTGGAGTTTAGCAGAGCCCATAGTGGACCCAGTCTGGCCAACAAAGCACCCGTGGCGGCCCCAGACTGAAGCTCCGAAGCACCCACGATGACTCCAGGCTGGAGCTTAGTTGCACCCTCGATGGACCCCGACCGGGCCAATGCTGCACCCATGGTGAACCCAGACTGGAGCTCCGAAGCACCTGCAGTGACCCCAGACTGGAGCTTAGCTGCACCCACGGTGGAACCCGGGCTGGAGCATAGCACCCACGACGGGCCCATGCAGGAGCGCAGCACCCACGTAGGACTGATACTAGGGCACAGCATCCACAAAGGTCCCCGACCTGGACGCAGCACCCACGGCGACTCAACCCGAGGAGGGTCCCAAACGATGGCCTTGGGCAGGGGGGAAGCTGCACCCTAAACAACCTCCAGAGGCAAACCCAGACCCTTGGAAACCTCAGGCGGAGCTGGATCATCTCCGGCGACCCTGGGAGCAGGCTCAGAGACAGGAGAGAGACAAAGGAGGTCAGGGTCACCGGCAGTGGCAGAGCCCGGTGAGGTGAGCTCAGATGCAGCGGGCGGCTGCACCCGGCTCTCCTCCCCAAGAGACAGGCAAGATTGCTCCAAAACAGAAAGACAACATAGAGCACTTGCTTGATCTCGAGCTCCACCACCATCCAGGACTCCGGCGATCCGGGCAGTAACAGCGATTCAGGCTCAGTCCTCAGGAGGCACATCTCGGGTTGCCACTCGACTGCGGTGGCCTCCGCAGCCAGCATGATGGTCATGACAGTCCTTGAGCCCCCCGGCGATGTAACCAGCACCGATAGCTCACTCGGCGTGGCAACGGGAGGTTCACTTCTTGCTGGGGCTGAACTCTGCTCCAGTGACACCCGGGGACGCTTCATCATCGGCTCAGGCACAGGGGTGCAGACAGCCCTCCTCCTCTGTCCGTGTTGTGGCTGTGGGGCTGGAACCAGGATCTCCAGGCCCACAGACTCCTCCTCCGTCCGGCGGTTCGATCCTGGACTTGGTCGACACTCAAGGGGTATAGGAGGAGACACAGAGGTAGCAGGTAATTTCCTTGTGGCTGCAACAGGTGGTGAAAGCTCAGTGGACTGAAAAACCCAAGCTTCACCCCCAGGAATCAGACAAGGTAATTCACCAAAATGAGTTTTAGAATGAAAAAACACACGCCTGTTCTCCTGGGGAATGGTGGTGACTGCTGCAGCAGGCTCAATTTTCTCCCTATCCATAATTGTGGAGGTTGTGGGCCCCTCTGGAAGACGAGGAGGAGCCGCTCCGGCAGGCATGGTCACGGGTAGAGCCAGGGAAGAAACAGCTGAGCTCCCAGCAGCGAGAGAATGCGCCATAGAGAGGGGGGAAGAAACAGCTGCGCCGATCCAGGGGGAAGGAGCTGGCGAAACAGCTGACAAGGAAACCCCGGAGGTGACGACTGCTGTCATACCACTCTGACATAGCGGAGAAAAAGCTGCTGGCTGGGAGGTGAAGGAATTCTTCTGGCAGCCCGTGGCTGGACAATAATGGGAACCTCACAGCATATTCACTCGGTGGCTCTCCTCCCTCCGCTTAGGTACAACTGTGTCACAGAGGGGAGTAGAGTTCTGCATCGCCGGTGTAACGGGAGCTGGAGCCGGAGCAGGAGCCTGGCGAGGAGTCGCTTGAACCGGGCCACGGGAGTACCTCCCTGATGGCGCCGAATTAGGCTTCCTGGTAACGTTTGTCTCCAACTCATGATTCCTCTGTCGAATGCCGACAACTGGGATAACCTCTTCCTTCTTTCGGCATACTCCGACAGGTGAGGATGACACAGCACAGTCGCCTCCACGAAGTCCAGATACCAGAGAGCATCTTTTGGAGTGGAATAACTACGAGCTATGGCAAGGAGATTATCTATCTCCATAAGAGCTTTGCAGAGCTCAAAACCCAGGCTCGCTGGATACCATTTGCCATATGACACCATCACTCCAAAAAACGCAGACACCCAAGGGGAAAAATAGAGTCAAGGAAAAAAGAAAACACAAACTCACTGCCGCTGGCACCTTTCTGGCTGCGTCCTACTGTTATGTTTGGCCCCTAAAGAGCATGAATGAGGCACCACTCGCCTGCAGTGAGTTTGGTGATTTAATGAGAAATAATAATCAATACAAACACTCGCCTCGAGGGACGGATATATAAAAACTAAGGAGGAAACCCAATGGGGTGATAACAAGTACATAAAAAGTAGCGAGTCAATATGACAACCTACATAAACTGGGGAGGATGAAACCTTCTGCCAAAAATGGACTGGAGTCGGGGTAGGGGACTCCAGCCTGAGTGAAGCGAGGACGCAGCGAGGAATAAGCCTTGCTCGCCAGCTTAAATAACACTACTAACCCAAGGACAAACAGGTGTTGAATGAAAGCAATCAGTAAACCATTGACAGCTGTAACCGGCCACAAACAGATTGACAGCCGGAAGTCTTGTCACGACGCTGTCAAAATAAAAGCACAACCCAAACAGAGGAACAGAACTAAATATATACACAGAAAAAGAATAATAACAAAAACCCGAGCACGGAACAGATCCATGCTCGGCATCATTACAAGTTTAACCCTGCCTGGACTGATATGTGTGTGTAATGGAATGTGTAGTTATAAAAAAAAGGTTCCTACTCACACGTGGTGATATAACCCTGTAAGGGCTACTTGAGGTTTTTGGTTGCAGATCCGCACCATCTGCATGCACCCTCTGGTGGCGAAGACTTTTTTCAAGAAAGTATTCAGTTTAGATATCACAAATTCCAAAGGCTGTAACTTGAAAGTGGTAAGAGATAATGGCTTACTGTCAATGAGAAAGATGTAGAATATGATCCAAAGTTTGTGATAGGAGTAAATTTACACATCTAATTTACATAATATGACAGCAGCCACATCAGATTACATAACTTTCAGTCAAAGTGGACTTTGGATATATTTACACAAAGGATGGTTTTGTTTATTGTCTTTGTTCTTGTTTTTTTTTTTGTTATCTTATCTTCAAAATATATAAACCAGAAAATCAGTAGATTGTAAACAAACTGATAAAAACATGATCAGACCTACCGCTCGTCATGTATCGCCATGCATCCGTGTGCTCGTCTGTGTGCTCACCCCGGTCCTTATTTGTCTTCTGTCAGTCATTTTCGATTTCTCTCCCACATCCAGAAACAATCACATTTATCTTCTGATTTATTCCACCTTAATTTCAGTTAGTTTACCCCACGGAACCAGCAGGATTGTCTTCTCCCTCTCATGTGCAGCTTCCTCAATGGCGGACGAAAAGTGTTCCACTCCGATCCATCTTGTGCTGTCCAGAAGGTAAATATTTCCCTTCAGAAGCTAAATAATCCCTTTTAAAATCATAGTTGGCTAAATTTGGAACAAATGTTTCCTCCCTGTGGAATATACGTATGTTGCACAATTGGTTATACATCTCTTCTTCTGTGCCCCGGAAGTGATATTAGATTTGACGCAGTTCTGATTTCACTGAACTCAGTCCTCCAGCGCAGACCAGAAAGCTATATGTGTCTGCCATCTAGTGATGTGAAATGCTTGGTACATCTGGGTTTATTTTGGGTTTTTTTTTTCCATACTTTTTGACCAATCACATGACAGGCACAGATCTGTGACACCAGCCACAGGAGAGGCAGATCATGTAATCAACTGTAATCCTTAAGGAGTTAAAACAAAAACAAACCACAACAGTGGGTGTGCAATATTTGTTAATGTTACTAATCTTTTCTTGGGGGGTTTGTGCACTGAAGTGTTTGACAGTTCATTTTTACTCAGCTAAATGCACTTTGTGATGTGCCAAGGTCAGTTATGACCGGGACGTAGAATATTTTATTTCAAAAGGGAAACAAATGTTTATGCTACTAACTGTGCACATTGAGTTTTTATGCACTTTGAGACATGGCTGAGTAAGCTGTGACCAAAATGGTTATTTACAACATTTTATTTTCATTCATTCATCTTCTTCCGCTTAATCCTTTTCGGGTCGTGGGGGGGCTGGAGCCTATCCCAGCATCTTTGGCCGAGAGGCAGGGTACACCCTGGACAGATCGCCAGTCCATCGCAGGGCCAACACAGAGAGACAGACAACCACTCGCTCCCACAGTCATACCTAAGGACAATTTAGAATCCCCAGTTTGATGCCAATTAACCTAACTTGCATGTTTTTGGCATGTGGGAGGAAACCGGAGAAATCCCGGAGTAAACCCACGCAGACACGGGGAGAACATGCAAACTCCGCATTCTATTTATTTAATTGTTTTTCAAGAGGACAAATATTTCTACTACTTCAAGATCTGCTCAACCCCAGCACTGTTATTGTGTTTTTGTGCACTTTTAATGTGCCTTGGTCATGTGCCAAGCACACATTTAAAACCAAGACTGAATAAAAAGTTCATATTTTTCATCATACTGATCTGTGTTGGTTTGAAATTTGTCATATTCAACAGATCACTGAACATGTGTGGCTCAGTTACAGTCTTGATTTCAAATTGTGGCCCAACTGATTTTGTAATTGAATAGCCCCGACATAGTCATTAGTGGGAGGAACCGAGGCGGAGTACAGAATGTGCATGTGCGACTTTTCACGTGAGGTGGGCTGTATAAAGAAAAGGAGCAGAGAATCGGGTGTGCGCACAGTTTTATAAATCTGAAAATTTTTGTGCTCACATACTTTTCAAATTTTGTGAGTACGCCATCTTTCAGTATGAAAGCTGTGCAATCCTTTATGCATGAGACCCCTGGGCAACTTACTGTAATGATGGAACCATGAATTCTGCTCTCTATCAGAAAATACTGATGGAGAATGTCTGACCATCAGTTCATGACTTCAAGCTCAAGCCCTCCGGTTTGGCTGAATTAAAACAATTCTGCAAAGAAGAGTGGGCCAAAATTCCTCAACAACGATGTAAAAGACTCATTGCCAGTTATTGCAAATGCTTGATTGCAGTTGTTGGCAATTACTTTTTCACATAGGACCAGGTAGGTTGCTTTTTTCCCCTTAATAAAAGAAATCATTTAAAAACTACATTTTGTATTTACTTTGGTTATCTTTGTCTAATATTAAGATTTGTTTGATGATCTGAACATTTAAGTATGACAAATATGCAAAAATATCAGAAATCAGGAAGGGGACAAATACTTTTAGACAGCACTGTAGTTGTTGTTAGTGGTGAGAATCACTAGAGGTCCCATGATGTGATATTATCACAATCTTGTGATATGCTGAGGGCTGTGATGTGATTTATATACAGTAATTTCCCATCTCAGTCTTTGTCTTACATCACTCCTTTGCTGAGCTCACCTAACTGTCATAACTCTGGCTCTCACGAGCCAGAAAGGAGATACGAGGGCGACCAGTGAGTTAGCGAAATTTATTAACACAAAACACACACTACACTAAATAACGGACAGCAAAGTAAAGAGCCACGTGGGGCTAAAACACACACAGAACTAAGGGTAACATACCACCCAGGGAGAAAGGCTAGAGAGGCGGCGAGGGAAAAACACACGCCGAGTCGCAACACTTACTTTGGGTGAAGCGCCGAGGTAACGGCGAACTGAAGCTAGTCGTAGGAGCTAACAGTCGTGGGAAACACAAGGCATGTCCTCCCATAGCGAGGTCGCAGCAACGAGTAACTCTCGGCTGCTCGCTTAAATGGGGAGATGATTGGGAATAGGAGACAGCTGTCCCAGCGCAGCTGAACTAGACAGCTGGCAATCAGCTGGGCGCTGTCAAAGAGCGGGCCATGGAAGACCCGGCACGGACTACCCCGGAGCAGGCACCTGAACGCAGAGAAAAGATAGCGTTCAGGTCGTGACAGTACTCCTCCCCGAGCCGCGCCTCCTGGAGCGGCCTAACCCCCCCCCGAGGGAAGACCAGGGAGGGCGGTGGGGGCCAGATCTGGGAGAAAGGGAGGGACCAGAAAAAGGAGGCAGGGAAGGAAAAAAAAAAACCTAGATACAGTATAGTGTCAGATACCATAATAATCTAAAACCCCCCCCAAAAAAACCATCACCCCCTCCCCTGCAGAGGCCAGACGGTCTGTGCAGGTGACCACAGGAGGTGGGGAGAAACGACAAGAACCAAAATGCAGAAACATAGCGACATAGTCATGGAAAAAAGTTCACAATAACTTAGGGTGAGGACAATAAAAACTCATGTCCCGAAGGCCAAAAACTACAAAACTCTGAACATATGGTTTAAATAGACTTACACATGTAACCCCGGCCAGAACAGAATAATATACAAAGGAGGCAGTCCGGGCAAAAGACCTAAAAATAGAGCCTGGAACAGCAAATTGGCATAAAAATACAAAAGGAACAACTCCTCAAACACGTATTAGCACAAAAAGTGTCACTAAACAGTCTGGAGGAGGATATAAATACAGAAAAACAAGACTACTCGGAATGAGGCCAGGCAATGTGAAGCAAATGCTACTTAAGGGAGAAATTAGAATAGGGATCCATACAGGGATCGTAAAACACAGAAAATTGTCTAAAGAAAAATTCTCGGTAGAAATGACATCCCAATAAGGACTCTAACACAGAAAGTTCCCTGATGTCCTGAATGAAATTAAATAATGGAGGGCATACAAAACACAAGGCTATGAACAGTTAGTCAATCTGTCAGGAATGACAGCAGGTGGAGTGAGGCAGGCGATGACAGCTTGTCCGGCGGGCGGCCTGAACTCCACCAGGCCAGGAACCACAACACCAGTTCGGGTGGCCTACCCGAGTCCCAGGCTAGGAGACACAGTTTCTCCGGAGGCCGACCCAGACCACCGAACCAGCCAGATGGCTTCCCAGGCGGTCGTCCCGTGACCTCAGACCACGGAGAGCTGAGGGAGAAGTCTTGGTGCAGCTTCCTCCCTGAGGGAAAAGGCAGGAGGAAACTGACCCAGGTGAGAAAAACCCCCACAGTAGTAGGGGGAGAAGAGATGGAGGCCAGGGGCAAAGTTAGCCTGCCATCTAATGGCAACAAGGGTAGGGGGAAACTGGCCCGGGTGAGAGGAACCCCAACAGCGGCAGGAGGAGAAATGATGGAGGCAAGGGGTGAAGTCAGCCTGACGTCAGGCGAACACAATCCTCCAGCTCCCACACTAACTGTTACCCGGACCGGCGCAGCACCCCCGGTGGACTCCAGCTGGACCGAGACAGCACTCCCGGTGGACTCCAGCTGGACCGAGACAGCACTCCCGGTGGACTCCAGCTGGACCGAGACAGCACTCCCGGTGGCCCTGGGGAGAGGCTCAGAGGGACAAAAGGAACCGGGATCAGGATCACCGGCAGCGGCAGAGCCCGGCGGAACAGGCTCGAGCGCAGCAGACGGCTGCACCCGGCCCGCCCCCCCGAGAGACAGGCAATAATGCTCCAGAATAGAGAAGAGAAAAACAAAATAGAGCACTTGCCTGATCTCGGGTTCTACCGCCATCCAGGACTTCGATGCTCCGGGCTCACCGTGCAGGACTCCGTCCTCCGGCTCCAACTCGACTGCGAATGGCTCCGCAGCCGGCATGATGTTTTCCACAGTCAAACGACCTCCAAACGCCGAAGACCGCGTCGACAGCCCACCTGGCGTGGAGGCAGGAGATCTGGACTCTGCTGGGCCGAACCATTCCTCCGTGGAGACCCGGGGACGCTTAACCGTCGGCGCTGGCTCCAACAGGCAGTTCGACCTTCTCCTCTGCCCATAACGTGGCTGCGGGGCTGGGGCAAAACCCTCCAGGGCCGCAGGCCGCCTCCTCCTCGCGCAGCGGTGTACACCTGGCACCGGGGCACACTCAAGGGGAAGAGACACAGAGGACGCAGGTTCATATTCAGTTTTTGCAGCGGGAGGAGAGAGCTCAGGGGACTGTGAACCCTGAACTCCTCCCCCAGGAATCAAACAAGGCAATTCACACATAATGGGAGGAGAATGAAAGGACACTTGCCTGATTCCCGGAGGGCCGGTGGAACCCGCTACAAGGGACTTGAGTCTCTCTTCTCCCAACCGGATAGAAGTGGGGAACCCCCCGGACAGATGAGGCGGTGCTACCCGCACCGGATCGGCACTTGGAACACCTGGAGATGAATTTGCGCTTCTCCCAGCAGCCGGAGTGAATGACGAAGAGGGGGGTGAAACAGCTGAGGAGAGCTGGGGGCCCAAAGCTGACGGGACAGCGGGGAGAGCGGGCCCAGGAGCGGGAGCAGCTGATTCACTTCTTCGGCGAGACACGGGAGCAACAGCAGGCTGGGAGGCGGAATTCGTGTGGTTTCCTGGAGCGGGATCCGGACGGGACTCTCGCTGAGATGAGTGGGGAATTTGGGAGCGACGTCTTCTGAACGTGAGGTCGGGAAAACGCCGCTCCTGTGCGATGAGCGAAGCCAACAGGTCAGCGTATTCTGGATAATCGTTCAGCTCCGGGTTCTTCTCGACCAGCCTGACCGCCGCAATCACGTTCTTCATGGCTACGGGGGGAACGGCGGCGGAAGAAGCGGCTGCCACTCGATCCGCAATGCGCATCGCTGTCACTCTCATCTTCTCCGGGGGAAACCCGGTTGACGTCACTCTATCCTGGGGATCACCCCTGGGTGAGGCGAACTCCTGGACTGGATCGGTGGCAGGAGCGGGATTCCGAAGTGAGGAGCGATAGCGTCCTGTCCTCGGCTTCCTGCCGGAGTTCTCCTCCAGCCTACGGAGCCTCTCCCAGGCCACAGAGATGTCTGCCCTCCTCGCCTTAACCTCGGGGAGAAGGAAGTAGCGAGAAAAGCAGTTAAGCATACCCTCGGCGAGCTCCAGGCGCCAGCGTATCTCGCTGGGGGCATCGTAGAGGTCCGTGGTGAACAACGTTCCGTCCACAAGGTCCAGAGCCTCCGAGAGATCGTGGCCTGGGTGCCGCATGAGTCTCTTGGAGGGAGACATGATACTGGCTCGCCCGCACCCAGAGGAAGGGAAAAAAAGGCGTTGAGTCCTTACAGCCAACTCACGGTCGCGGCCGTCTCACTATGGCTGCGACCTACTGTCATAACTCTGGCTCTCACGAGCCAGAAAGGAGATACGAGGGCGACCAGTGAGTTAGCGAAATTTATTAACACAAAACACACACTACACTAAATAACGGACAGCAAAGTAAAGAGCCACGTGGGGCTAAAACACACACAGAACTAAGGGTAACATACCACCCAGGGAGAAAGGCTAGAGAGGCGGCGAGGGAAAAACACATGCCGAGTCGCAACACTTACTTTGGGTGAAGCGCCGAGGTAACGGCGAACTGAAGCTAGTCGTAGGAGCTAACAGTCGTGGGAAACACAAGGCATGTCCTCCCATAGCGAGGTCGCAGCAACGAGTAACTCTCGGCTGCTCGCTTAAATGGGGAGATGATTGGGAATAGGAGACAGCTGTCCCAGCGCAGCTGAACTAGACAGCTGGCAATCAGCTGGGCGCTGTCAAAGAGCGGGCCATGGAAGACCCGGCACGGACTACCCCGGAGCAGGAGCGACACTGGACAACCTGAACGCAGAGAAAAGATAGCGTTCAGGTCGTGACACTAACTAGACAGCAAGCATTTAGCAGCATCTACAGGACTAAAAAGTCAATTAGTTTTATTACTCTGGTACCTAAATAGGTAAGTTTGTATTTTACGAAGAGCTCTGTGTTGACAGCGAACGTAATGCGCAGAGTGGATGTGGCACAGTCGGTGAGGACGACATGGAGAAAGAACAGAGACCAGACTCGCCTCCGTCCCTCGCGCAGCCAGAGCCAATGCTGGAGGGGAGGGAGCCCGGGTTTAATGAGACCTACACCAACAAGGTATTTATGGACAGCACCGACAGCAGAACATCTGCTCTGCGCTCCCAGGGGGACAGCTGCCCGGAGAGGGGGCCCAAGCATGCAGGGGACAACAACGCACAGCGACAGCAGACGAACTCGGACCCAGCACACGGCGCAGCACAGCAGAGCGCTTCGGACGGCTCAGTGGAGGAACTGGATGACTTCAGTGCCCATGCTCGGCCGGCTGCAGTGGGAGCCACCGAGTTAGCGGGTTGGGGGTCCATTCTGATGAGCGACACCAGGGAGGCACCAGACACCTTTAGTGCTCAGGTCAAGTTTCTGCCGACGATGGGTGAGAGGTTTATTGCAACAACGGTGACTGCTGAACTGCCACGATGTAACAAGGGTGCCAAACCGAAGGAGAGCGCAGAGCTGGTGAACGCACGGTGGCACGTCAAACCAAGTAAAGTGCCGCTACAATTCAAAGACTGGGTTCCAGTTTGTGCTGGCGAGAGGCCAGGATGGTGACTGACCGGACCACAGGCAGTGAAACAGCGGGCGCTGCTGAGGATCATGGCGAAGCTGGGAACAGCGTATGTTCTGCTGACGGACGATTCAGTGTGGCATGTGAACAAATCGCGGTGTGTCTGAGCGGCGGCTCCAGATGGAGGGGCTCCGCGGAGGTCGACTGCCGCAGTATGGGACCCAGGCCCTGGCGTCAGGAAGATGGCCCTGGGGTGGCCGAAAGCTCCTGAGAGGAGGCCACCAAGAGCCCGTTTCAAAACTTTGGGGGCGAGGGGGGACACCATGGGCCTGCTTGAGGGCTCCAGGGAGGAGGCCGCCACAGGGCCGCCTCAAAGCCCCTCTGACTGAACTGTTGCCCCTGCTTGTCCCACCTTTCCCCAAGTGACTGTGCTGTGACAGTTTAATATTTATAGTTCTACATATTGTTCTGTGTTTAGCTTAGGAGCACGGCAAATTTTAATTGAATAAAGACTTTCAGTTTACCAGTGGCAGAATAATCCACTGTGCCGTGCGGGCTGTGTGGTAGTCCACCCACCAGTCCTATTTAAATTTTTGTGTGAATGTGTTAGGCCATTGGAGTACCTTAGTTTTCGTTATTTTAGAGTGTGACTTGGGTTCTAAATTGGGGTGAGTTTGAATTGTATGTGTGATTTTGGACTTTGTAAAGGAGGGAGAGACTGTCATGATGGCACTTATTGTGAAGTGCAGTGTGGTGATGCCGACTTCCTGTCGTGTCACCGCACTACCCTATATACGGGGTGTCTGCCATTAGGGCAGTTGCAGCGGATGGAAAATAAGGCAGCGAAGTGAGGTTTTAAGTAGGTTTATTGACATTTAAGTAGATTTAAGTAGTACATTTAAGTAGTACATTTATTTTAAGTAGGTTTATTATCATAGGTTTAGGGCGCTCGCGCACGCAGCGACCAGCAGCCGGTGGCTTGTCACCAGACTGCAAACCGAATCTACCTACGGGTACAAATAAGTAACAAAAAAAAAAAAAAAAAAATACCGCCATCACAGGAACTCCACTCCAGCCCTTGTGCAAGCAGGCTGGAGTGTGTCCTCAGGCTCTCAGCAGCAGTAGTAGAAGCAGAAGGAGAGAGAGAATTACAGAATAATGCAGCTTATATACCCAACTACAGACAATACATGAAAGGCATTCACAGCAGTAGGTATGGGCATTTGCATTTGAGAGACACACATAACAATAAGGAGATTGCTAGCCAGGATTCGCCTCTGCTCCAGAACTGCAGGACAAAAAGAGGTTACAAGGCACATCTACATATTGTCATCAGTGTATAGACACAGTAAGGACAGGAAGCATGAACACAATGCATGAATGGCACATTAACATCACAGTAGTGAGCCGGAAAAAGCCAGAAGAAGCGGGCTGTCTGTAGACATTAATACACACATTGCTGTGCCTGTCCCAGTCTGTTGTGGGGGTTCCCACACGCTCTCCCCCAGAGGGCTCGGCAGGCGGCCGAGGCCTCGATAGTCCAGCTTTGGCAGCGAGCAGGGAAAGCTCTGTGCAGGCAGAGGTGGAGGGGGGTGGGGGGTAGTAAATGCTGGCCCTGGATGGCGAAATCGTCTGGGCCGCGCAAAAATTGCTTGTGGATCCGCGATGTCGAGGGGCTGTCCCGTTGAACGTGCGGAGATCCACAAGAAGAAAAATTAGTCACTGGCTCCTCTCGCGATTAAGTCCTGCAAGGATTAATAGTGGCCGTGAAGAAAAAGGAAGCGGCGAGGATTAACAGCGGCCATGAAGAAAACAGGGGCAGCTGTAAGAAAAAAAACAAAAGCAAAGGGACTTGGCGTGTTGACTTTAGGTGCGGGCACAACCTTAAAGCCTTCGGGGACCGCAGACTGCTGAATTCCCGTTGTGCACCATGGCTAAGACCATAAGAAAATCCTGTGAGCAAGCTGCGTGCGTGCCTCAGGTGTACGAGCAACCCTGAAGGGCCTGTGTGCAGCGGCGAAGGGGGATGGGGGTCTGTAGAGCCGTATGCGTCCCGTGCGTGGTGCGCCGTCTTCGTAACTCCCCGGTGCGTGCGCCGGGGCTCCGTGCGTGGGTGGGCCAGCTGGAGAGGAGAACCAGGGTCAGGGAGCTTAATCATCCCTGTTCATTGTGTTGGAGCGGTGAAAGGAAGTGGACGATCTTTGTCCCTCGAGCTCGAGTAGATGCGTTGGAGCAGTGAGAGGGAGGAGACGATCTTTGTCACTCGCTCGGCCATGGTGCGTTCAGGTCCATGCGCTGCATTCTCCGTCGGCCATGGAGATCGCCGTCGTGGAGAGAGGACAAGGTGCGTGCGCTCTCGTGTGCTGTGAGAGCGGCCGGTCCAGCGTGGATGTGCCGATCTCAGATGTGCAGATCTCACCATGAAGAACTGCACCAGTTCTTCATGGTGAACTGCACCAGTGTAGCTGTCCAGATCAGAAGGCTGCATCGCACAAAACGTGTGCTTCCTCGGGGTCACCAGTGCTGCGAAGGGGAAATAAGGCAGCGAAGTGAGGTTTTAAGTAGGTTTATTATCATACTGCCGTCACAGGAACTCCACTCCAGCCCTTGTGCAAGCAGGCTGGAGTGTGTCCTCAGGCTCTCAGCAGCAGTAGTAGAAGCAGAAGGAGAGAGAGAATTACAGAATAATGCAGCTTATATACCCAACTACAGACAATACATGAAAGGCATTCACAGCAGTAGGTATGGGCAATTGCATTTGAGAGACATACATAACAATAAGGAGACTGCTAGCCAGGATTCGCCTCTGCTCCAGAACTGCAGGACAAAAAGAGGAGTGGGGGGTTCCCACACGCGGTTCCCACAACAGACTGGGACAGGCACAGCAATGTGTGTATTAATGTCTACAGACAGCCCGCTTCTTCTGGCTTTTTCCAGCTCACTACTGTGATGTTAATGTGCCATTCATGCATTGTGTTCATGCTTCCTGTCCTTACTGTGTCTATACACTGATGACAATATGTAGATGTGCCTTGTAACCTCTTTTTGTCCTGCAGTTCTGGAGCAGAGGCGAATCCTGGCTAGCAATCTCCTTATTGTTATGTGTGTCTCTCAAATGCAAATGCCCATACCTACTGCTGTGAATGCCTTTCATGTATTGTCTGTAGTTGGGTATATAAGCTGCATTATTCTGTAATTCTCTCTCTCCTTCTGCTTCTACTACTGCTGCTGAGAGCCTGAGGACACACTCCAGCCTGCTTGCACAAGGGCTGGAGTGGAGTTCCTGTGACGGCAGTATGATAATAAACCTACTTAAAACCTCACTTCGCTGCCTTATTTTCCGTCCGCCGCACTGGGGATGTGCCAAAGCTGGACTATCGAGGCCTCGGCCGCCTGCCGAGCCCTCTGGGGGGGAGCGTGTGGGAACCCCCACAACAGACTGGGACAAGCACAGCAATGTGTGTATTAATGTCTACAGACAGCCCGCTTCTTCTGGTTTTTTCCGGCTCACTACTGTGATGTTAATGTGCCATTCATGCATTGTGTTCATGCTTCCTGTCCTTACTGTGTCTATATTTATTTATTTAGCGAATGCAAAGTCCTTAAGCCAAGCAGTTGCCTCCTGGTTTGCTGTATGGAGGGTGTGTAATCCTCCTTCCAGTCTTTGGAGCGGGCAAGCCTCTATGATGTGTTCCATAGTTTGCTCCTCTCCACATGCGCACAGTGGGCTAGGGCTACTGCCCCATCTGTGAAGGCTGGCCAAGCAGGGGCCATGTCCAGTCCTGAAGCGATTGAGTGTAGACCACTGTCTCCTTGGGAGGTTGGTGCCCGGGACCTGTTGGTTGGGGTTTATCACCAGCTGTTTGTTTGGGACCTCCTTGGTTTCCCATTCCTCTTGCCAAGCTGTCTGGATGGTAAAGTCAGCTGGGGGAGGGTTTTTCCAAATCGGCCGTCTGGATGAAAGTCGGGCAGTGGGTGGGGTGTAGATATCTGCATGGATTGGTAAGTGAGGAAAATCTTTAACTTTTTGGAGCATCCTTTGAGTTAATGCTGCTCGCCGGATGTGTGGAGGGGCTATGTTTGACAGTACAGAGAGCCAGGGGAGTGGTGTTGAGCGGATTGTTCCAGTTATAGTTCTCATGGTTGAGTTGAGCTGGGTGTCTACATGGTGTGTGTAAGATGACCTGGACCAGACAGGGACACAATATTCTGCTACAGAGTATGAAAGGGCCAGTGCTGAGGTGCGCAGGGTGGAGACTGCCGCCCCCCATTTTGCACCAGCAAGCTTGCAGAGCAGGTTGTTTCGTACTTTCACCTTAGCAGCCGTCCCCTTTAGATGTTCCTTGAAGGATAAGGTCCTATCAAGGGTCACTCCAAGATAAGTTGGATTTGGGGCATGCTTAAGCTTGAGTCCGCTCAGGTGGATGTTTAGTTCTCTGGCAGCTTTTGCATTGTGGAGATGAAATACACTGGAGACGGTTTTTGCTGGGCTTGGTTTTAGGCGCCAGATTTTGCAGAACTGGTCCAGTTTAGCAAGATCTTCCGTGAGCACCCGTTCCAGTAGTTCAAAGTCTGGTGCTTGGAATGCCAAACAGATGTCGTCTGCATAGATGAATTTGCGGGATTTTGTAGTAGGCAGGTCGTTTATGTAGAGGACTGTGTCTATACACTGATGACAATATGTAGATGTGCCTTGTAACCTCTTTTTGTCCTGCAGTTCTGGAGCAGAGGCGAATCCTGGCTAGCAATCTCCTTATTGTTATGTGTGTCTCTCAAATGCAGTAGTAGAAGCAGAAGGAGAGAGAGAATTACAGAATAATGCAGCTTATATACCCAACTACAGACAATACATGAAAGGCATTCACAGAAGTAGGTATGGGCATTTGCATTTGAGAGACACACATAACAATAAGGAGATTGCTAGCCAGGATTCGCCTCTGCTCCAGAACTGCAGGACAAAAAGAGGTTACAAGGCACATCTACATATTGTCATCAGTGTATAGACACAGTAAGGACAGGAAGCATGAACACAATGCATGAATGGCACATTAACATCACAGTAGTGAGCCGGAAAAAGCCAGAAGAAGCGGGCTGTCTGTAGACATTAATACACACATTGCTGTGCCTGTCCCAGTCTGTTGTGGGGGTTCCCACACAGTCTCTTTTTGGCCCTGGATGATTCTGCCACAGTGTTATGTGTAGTGTGCTCTTCACATATATAATAAAGCAGTGTTCAGTGCAACCTCTTCGTCTGTCTCTTCAATACCAGGTTTATGGACATAACACTGGTGTCTTCTGGTGTCATTGATGCAACTAGTACATACCCGTGCATGCCCGTGCATACCCGTGCATGCCCATAGAAACCAAGTATAAGCAAGTATTTCTGCATGCCCTTAGTATGGAGGTGTAAGCAAGGGTGTAAGCAAGCACGTCAGCACTCATTCAGTGATGGCTGCCTTTGATCTTTGATGGTGTCTTAGTGAGTTCTCTGATCTTTGATGATGTCATAGCAAGTGCTATGATCATGATTCATGCCTGCCTTTAATCGCTGAAGATGTCCTATGTCCTATGATCTTTGATGATAGCATAGCGATGATGTACTGCTTCAAATGGGTGTAAGATTTCCAGATTTACACACAAACTGACAGAGATTTCCAGATTTACTGCTTGGAATGGGTGTGGTTAAAGTGCTGTGTCCTGTTGTGTATTTGACGGCATGGTCCTTTCATCTATATGATGGCATCGCGAGTCCTGATGTTCACTGTATAGGACATCATAAAGACATCCAGGACAGCATCATATCATACGCTGTCAGGCAGGCATCACTGTATATGACATCATAAAGACATGAAGGCAGGCTTGATGTCGTCGGCCTCCGTCGGTCTATGATGACCATGGAAGAGAATCCTAAACGTCTACTCTGCTGGAACAGCACCGCCTGTGGCTGAACAGGCCGATGCGCGAATGGCAGTCCCTGTCACACAGGTCGCACTTGTGGGTGGTCTCCGTGCTGCTGGGTCTGTGGCGGTTCTTTCTGAGGGTCCTTTTTTCATCTGCTGCAGCAGTCAGTCTCTCTTCACCCGCCTTGAGCTGTCTGGTCAGGGTGCCTCTCCATTTGGAGCGGTCCATTGCAAGGTCCTCCCAGCGCTCTGTGTTGATCTCCAGGGCCTTCATGTCTCTCTTGCAGACGTCTCTAAAGCGCAGCTGTGGGCAGCCAACGTCTCTCCTGCCAGTCGCCAGTTCTCCGTAGAGGACGTCTTTGGGGATTCTGCCATCCTCCGTACGATGAATGTGGCCTAGCCAGCGCAGCCTGCGCTGCCTGAGTAGAGTGAACATGGAGGGAAGGCCGGCGCGGGACAGAACTTCTGTGTTGGGCACTTTGTCCTGCCAGGATATGTCCAGAATGTGGCGAATGCAGCGCAAGTGGAAGGAGTTCAGTCTCTTTTCCTGCCGGGCATATGTTGTCCACGTCTCACTCCCATAGAGCAGTGTGCTGATGACGCAGGCGTTGTACACTGCCATCTTCGTCTTGACAGAGAGTTTGGGATTCTCCCACACTCGTGTGGTGAGGCGAGCGAGTGTGAAAGCTGATTTTCCAATCCTCTTGTCGATCTCTGTATCAACAGAGAGGTTGTTGCTGATCATGGACCCTAGGTACGTGAACTGATTCACGACCTCCAGCTCGTAGTCGTTGATGGTGATGGTTGGTGGTGCTTCCGTGCCTTGCGCTAAGACGTTAGTCTTCTTCAGGCTGATGGTAAGCCCGAAGTCCTTGCATGCCTGGGAGAAGCGGTCCATCAGGGTCTGAAGCTCCTGCTGTGTGTGGGTTGCGACTGCAGCGTCGTCTGCGAACAGCATGTCTCTGATTAGAGCCTTGCGTACTTTGGTTCTGGCTTTCAGGCGGGCGAGGTTGAAAAGCCTGCCGTCAGATCTTGTGTGCAGGTAGATTCCCTCTATTGCTGTGCTGAAGGCATGCCTCAGGAGCATAGCAAAGAAAATCCCAAAGAGGGTTGGCGCAAGTACACAGCCCTGTTTCACTCCGCTGCGTATGTTGAATGGCTCTGAGACGTTGCCGTCGTGCTGCACTATCCCCTGCATGTTGGTGTGAAACGATTCGATGAGGCTTTGCAACTTTGGTGGGCATCCTGTCTTTGGCAGGATCTTAAAAAGGCCCTCTCTGCTGACCAGATCGAACGCTTTGGTGAGGTCGATGAAGGCGACGTACAGGGGCATGTTCTGTTCTCTGCATTTCTCCTGGAGTTGGCGGATGGAGAATATCATGTCTACCGTCGATCGCTCAGCGCGGAAGCCACACTGAGACTCGGGGTAGACACGTTCAGCAAGCTTCTGTAGATGAACGAGAACAACTCATGCGTAGACTTTGCCAACAACGCTGGGGAGGGAGATGCCCCTGCAGTTGTTGCAGTCGCTTCTCTCCCCTTTGTTTTTGTAGAGGGTGATGATCTTGGCGTCCCTCATGTCCTGTGGTACGGCACCTTCCTTCCAACACTGGCAGAGGACGTCATGCAATGGCAGCAGTAGGGCGGTCTTGCAATGCTTGATCAGGTCGGGGGGTATGCCGTCATTGCCGGGTGCCTTGCCAGCGGTCAAGCTATCAATGGCCTTGCTGAGTTCATCGATGGTTGGCTCAGCGTCAAGTTCGTCCATGGATGGCAGGCAGTTGATGGCATCAAGGGCTGACGGTGTCATGGTGTTCTGTCTGGAGTAGAGGTCGGAGTAGTGTTCCACCCATCTCTCCATCTGCTTGTTCTTTTCTGTGATCATCTCCCCAGTGGAGGATTTGAGGGGGGCCGTCTTGCTCTGAGCCGGACCAAGTGCTTTCTTGATGCCATCGTACATACCACGGATGTTCCCTGTTATGGCAGCGTTTTGAATGTCTTGGCTGAGCTGAGTCCAGTACTCGTTGGCACAGCGCCAAGCAGTCTGCTGAACTTTGCTTCTTGCAGCCCTGAGAATCTGGAGATTCTTCTCGTTTGGGTATTTCTTGTACTCAGCAAGTGCTGAGCTCTTGGCTTAAATGACGGGGGTCATCTCAGTCAACTTGGCGTCAAACCAGTCCTGTGACTTCGAGGTCTTCCTCCCAAAGGTAGCCAAGGCTGTGCAGTGGATGGTGTTTCGCAGCTCTTCCCACTTCTGCTTTGCAGATTCTCCTTCTTGTGGTACACCAAGTTCCTTCTCAAAGGTGGAGGCAAACTGCTCAACAAGTTCTGGTTGGGCCATCTTGCTGGTGTCAATCCGTGCCTTTCCAGGCTGTCTAGCATGATGGAATTTCTTCAGCTGCAGCTTGACCTTGCAACACACCAATGAATGGTCTGTGTTGCAATCTGCACTCTGGAACGAACGGGTGATTTGCACGTTCTTCAGTGAGGTGCACCTGGTCAGGTTCAAGTCCAGCTGGTGCCAGTGCTTTGAGCGTGGATGTCGCCAGGAAACCTTGTGTTGGGGCTTGGTCTTGAAGAACGAGTTTGTGATGCACAGATCGTGATATGTGCAGAACTTGAGCAGCCGCTGTCCGTTGTCGTTCATTCTGCCCACGCCAAATGGTCCAAGACAGGAGGGCCAGGTGTCGTGGTCAGCGGCTACTCTGGCATTGAAGTCTCCAAGGAGAATGAGTTGTTCAGAGTTGGGGATGATCCTGACAGTTGTTGCGAGATTCTCGTAGAACTCGTCTTTTGCCTCTGGTGTGGCTGTCAGTGTTGGGGCATACACACTGACGAGGGTGACTGGGCCTTGAGTGGTGTTGAGGTGGAGGGTGAGGAGTCGTGCAGAGCCATTGCTGCCCGGTTCCACCATCTTCAGCAAGGTGTTCTTCACTGCGAAGCCCACTCCGTGTTCCCTGTGTTCATCACTGCCCTTTCCCTGCCAGTAGAACGTGTAGTCCTTCTCTCTCAGTGTGCCTGCATCAGCCAACTGTGTTTCCTGGAGAGTGGCGATATCCACTCCCAGTCTCTTCAGCTCATTATTGATGATGGCAGTCTTCCTGGTGTCGTTGATGTCCTTGAGGTTAGCAGCGAGTCCTGTCATCATAGTGCGGACGTTCCAAGTTCCCAGTTTTAGAGTTGGTCTCTTTTGTTTTTTTGTCTTGCCTGGTGCAAAGGTTCTCAGCCTGCTGTTCGGACTTCTCCTCATCCCCATGCACCCAATGAGGAAAGCAAGCTGTGGCGGGACAACACCTTATTGGCTGGGGGCTGCCCAGCTTGAGGCGGGCGGTAGCTGTCCAGTGAGATCCGATGATCCCTCCCACCGCCGGGAACAACCCCTGGCACCACGCTCTACGCAAATTGAGTGGTGGCTTATAATCGGTAACTGTCATTCCCCGTGTTTTGTCTACGCCAAAGGCGAAGCTGGAGTGTCCTCTCCAGTGATCCGGTGTTCTACCTTCCAGCGTTGGGCGTTGGTAGGATTCAAGCCTGGGCAGGAAGATATGGAGGACAAGATGTTGCCCATGCAGCATGTCCCCCCTCTCCATGTCACTGATGAATCCAAAGGAACAGCAGGGCTGCTACAGTTTGGCACCAGCGCCGTCGCAGGAGCTGCCAGAATGATGTTGAGCACAACAGAGAACTGCCTTAGGGGCTCCGACTCCGGATTTTTCCCCAGGGTTGACTCCCAAAGCCTTTCCCGTGACCGGGTGTGCCGCAAGGCAGCGGAGGTTTGAAATCAGGGTTTACCTTCCCCTAGATGGGCTACCTTCCCAGGTTGATGAGCCACCATCTACCCGAAGCATCTGGTTTTAAGGCGCCAGAGATCCGCCCTCGCCCGTTCTCCTATTAGTAAAGGCAGTTCCGCCGGGCTTAGAGACTAAACCACATGGGCAGGCTAGGAGTTGGACTTAGTTGTCAGAGGCTTTTCGAGACGCACGCCGTAAGGAGCATTTTATGAGCACTGGGAGCTTAACCCCAGTGTCGCTCCTGGCTATGACAACCTTGGAACCAGGCTTGATGTATATGACATCATAAAGACATGAAGGCAAGCTTGATGTACTATGATGCAAACAACATAGGAACATCATAGGAGCATCATAGGTGTCCTATGACGCAGACATCATAGGGACATCATAGACACATCATAGGCCGTCCTATGATGTCCTATGATTGTGACACATAGACACACACACACACAAACAGGTATTTCTTGAATTTATAGAGTGATATCACCATCACAAAGTGCTTCGATATTACGCTGTACTGATTTTTGCTCCCTCACTTATTCATGGATATCATGACAGCAAGTGACATTTGTAGAAGGATGTAGTTGCAATATGTGTAATGTAGACCCTCACCTTTCTCTAACCTAACAATTTCCCTAACTTTTTTAAACTTGATTAAAAGCCATTACTGTAATTTGACTCTGATAATAAACCATTTAATATTGTCAAATAATTCATATTGAATCTGTGGTGCTTTGAACACAAGTTATGTTTTTTCCTATATTTTATTTTAACATTTTTATAGACTACGAAAAAAAAAAAAAAAACATGCATGAAGTGCAGAGTACCCATTACCACTGTAGAGACCAATCAGGAGATATGGAGTCATCGTTTTGAAAAATTACCAGAATCTGTCAGGTAATAATGCTAAACAGAGAAGCACAATGTACGAATGCAAGTTTATGTGAGCAATAGTTGCACATATACTGCAGTTGATGAGGTGCACCACACCTACTAGTTTAGCAGCATTTACAGTGGTGTGAAAAAAGTGTTTGCCCCCTTCCTGATTTCTCATTTTTTTTGTATGTTTGTCACACTTGAATGTTTCAAATCATCAAAAAAAATTAAATATTAGACAAAGATAACACAAGTAAACACAAAATGCAGTTTTTAAATGAAGGTGTTTATTATTAAGGGGGAAAAAATCCAAACCTACATGGCCCTGTGTGAAAAAGTGATTGCCCCCTAAACCTAATAACTGGTTGGGCCACCCTTAGCAGCAACAACTGTAATCAAGCATTTGCAATAACTGGTATTCAGTCTTACAGCACTGAGGAGGAATTCTGGCCCACTCATCTTTGCAGAATTGTTGTAATTCAGCTACAATGGAGGGTTTTCAAGCATGAACTGCCTTTTTAAGGTCGTGCCACAGGGAAGAAAAAAAAAGTCTTCATTTTGTTTTTCTTAAGCCATTCAGAGGTGGACTTGCTGGTGTGTTTTCGATCATTGTCCAGCTGCAGAATCCAAGTGCGCTTCAGCTTGAGGTCACAAACAGATGGTCGAACATTCTCCTTCAGGATTTTTTGGTAGACAGCAGAATTCATGATTCCATTTACCACAGCAAGTCTTCCAGGTCCTGAAGCAGCAAAACAGCCCCAGACCATCACACTACCACCACCATATTTTACTGTTGGTATGATGTTCCTTTTCTGAAATGCTGTGTTACTTTTATGCCGCATGTAATGGGGCACACACCTTCCAATAAGTTCAACTTTTGTCTCATCAGTCCACAGAGAATTTTCCCAAAAGTCTTGGAGATCATCAAAATGTTTTCTGGCAAAACTGCGATGAGCCTTTATGTTCTTTTTGCTCAGCAGTGATTTTTGTCCTGGAACTCTGCCATGCAGGCCATTTTTGCCCAGTCTCTTTCTTATGGTAGAGTCATGAACACTGACCTTAACTGAAGCAAGTGAGGCCTGCAGTTCTTTGGATGTTGTGGGGTCTTTTGTGACCTCTTGGATGGGTCATCGCTGCACTCTTGGGGTAATTTTGGTCAGCCAGCCACTCCTGGGAAGGTTCACCACTGTGCCATGTTTTCACAATTTGTGGATAATGGCTCTCACTGTGGTTCGCTGGAGTCCCAAAGCTTTAGAAATGGCTTTAAAACCTTTTCCAGACTGACAGATCTCAATTACTTTGTTTCTCATGTGTTCCTGAATTTATTTGGATCGCAGCATGATGTCTAGCTTTTGAGGATCTTTTTCTCAACTCCGCTTTGTCAGGCAGGTCCTATTTAAGTGATTTCTTGATTAACTAGAAAAGCACACAGTTCCCCCTCATACAGTGTTTGTGTGTACGTTTTCAGATTCCTTGACCATGAAAACATATGACTAGCAATTGGATTCACAATGATAGGATTAGTGGTTCAGTAGTAAAAGCATTACCTCCTTGGCGGAGGTAATAAACTGAAGTGTTGGTGTTGTGTCCATCTCCTCCACTGAAAGCAGCACTCAGGGCTTCACTGACGGATGCAAATTGGGTAGACAGGTTGCCTTGGGTTTTATATTGGGGTTGCGCTCCGCGGCAAAAGAAAATTTAGAAGCTTCCCCGGCAGAGAGGTCGTTTTTGCGCAGCCCCTATGGCTGCCCGGGGAATTTCTGGCAAATAATTCGGCGCCGGACAGCTGCCCGTCTCAGCTTTTGCAGCATAGCGCAAACACAGGCACGCTGCCGGGCCCTGCCCACCACTGTTTTCCGCGTGCTTTTGTGCCTAAAACTTTGAAGAACGCGGAGTTTGTGTTCGTCAGACACGACGACCAGCGCCCTCCATTGCGCCTGCGTACATGTTGAAAATGGCCGTATCTCACAATGTTAAAGAATCTTTTAAAAAATTCCTGTATCCAAACGGTGATCTGGATCATCCCCAAAATTTAATCAGTTCTTCCTTGTACCATTTCCAACAACGCCTGAAAGTTTCATCGAAATGCGTCCAAAACCTTTTGAGTTATCTTGCTAACCAACAGACAAACAAACAAACAGACAGACAGACAGACAAATGCTGGCAAAAACATAACCTCCTCCTGGCCTGCGGCCTGGCGGAGGTAATAACAGGTGTGGCAGTAATCAACTTTATTTATATAGCGCCATTTCACAACAACAGTCATCTCATAGCACTTTCAATTGTAGGGGAAACCCCCACAATTGCAGAAAGACCACAGCAATCAGGCAATCCCCTGTGAGCAAACACTTGACGATGGTGGAGAGGAAAAATTCCCTTTTAACAGGAAGAATCCTCCAGCAGAACCAGGCTCAGGGAGGGGCAGTCATCTGCTGCAACTGGCTGGGGGATGAGGGGATAGAGAAGAAGAAGAAAAGAACAGACATGTAGAGAGCAAACAGCACGACGGGGACTCAATCTATAGGAGAGAACAAACAGATGTTAATAACCAGCAAAAATTTTTCATTGAGAATGAAGAAAGGAGTGAAGCCCAGTTGTTGTTGGAGGTCCCCCCGGCTGTCTAAACCTATTAGCAGCATAACTAAGGGAGGGTTCAGGGGCACATGATCCCTCCCTAATTGTAGGCTATATCAAAAAGGAAGGTTTTAACCCTGTTCTTAAAACAGAGATAGAGTCTGACTCCCGAATCCAGACTGGCAGCTGGTTCCACAGGAAAGGAATCAGGCCTGGGTGTGGCTACAGAAATTCAGCTTTCCAAAGATGTGATAAACCACAGTTATTTTTTTAACGGGGAGGCCAATCATTTTTTCACACAGGGCCATGTAGGTTTGGATTTTTTTTTTACCCTTAATAATAAAGACCTTCATTTGAAATCTGCATTTTGTGTTTACTTGTGTTGTCTTTCTTTAATATTTAAATTTGTTTGATGATCTGAAACATTTAAGTGTGACAAACATACAAAAAAATTAGAAATCAGGAAGGGGGCGAATACTTTTTTACTCCACTGTATGTGGCATTTCTGCTGACTGGGTAACATTTCTGGCACATCCACAAACCGAACATCGGGGTGCAAAAATCTCAAAAACATAATATGGTATTCCACACATCACACTGAATTTAAATTGTGCTATTCGTGCAACCTTGTATTGTATTCAGCTCCAACAGCACAGCTAAATACCCTGTAATCTTACACAAATCTATGACAATTAATTCATTGTTTGTAATGCTTTTTTTAAAAATAAATCATTTAATACACAGAAAATGCATGGTTCTCCATTTTGTGAAGCTGTTTTTCTTTTCATATTTGCACCAAGACACTGTCTGCTAGACTCCCATCATACACAACCTTGAATCATGTTGTCAACAGATCAGTGAAAATCCTGTATTACACTTTCCTGTCAGCACACCTGCTAGAGGGCATGTGGCAGCTGCAAAGCCCAGAGACCGCATGCCACATTTTAAAGCTAGATAGAAAGCAGCTGAATGACGGGGGAAGCCCATGTGGTGACCCATAAAACGTGCATCATACCTGATTTTCTTTCTTCATCCTTTTGGTTTTTCTTGCTTGAAAGCTGTCAATGATGAGCAGGCCAGAGCTTATCCAGACCCACATCTAGGAGCCAGTCACTGCAGCAGGGCTTGAGGAGATAGTCAAGGGTCTTGATTCACTAACACCAGCTAGACTTGGCTTATCAGGAACTCCAGACACTGCCATGAAAAGCTATCATTCTTCCTTTAGTACCGTTAGCAGGTTTTAAAGGTGACGTTGTAATGACAAACTTGACAGGAAACATTTATTTTAGGACTGTGGTTACACTTCCACCAAAGTAAAAATAAACACAGCCCAGGCCTGATTTATTCCAAAATTGGATTTTCATATCTAATTTATTTGCAAATTTGGTAAGAATATAATCGGTTAATTTAAAGGGGACAAATGATGCACTTTTTCCACATGTTGACACAGTTCCCAGAGGTCTTAATGAAATGGCTCTTATATCATTTGTCAAAATTCCTTGGGCTTTAATTGTTTCAGCATCATCTATTGTATATAATCTTCCTCAGAATGGTTCATTTCAGTGCATATTTCTTTAAATGCTCATGTTCTCCCCTCCTTTTTTCATCACTGCTAAGGTCTGCTGTGGATGCCATGTTGCTAATGTTAGCTGGCTAGCTCCTAGCTCTGATAGCAAAAACTGCCTCAGCTAACTAATGTAAAATTGAAAGACTGAATGAATAAAGCAGCTAACTGCCCATGGTCTCAGCTAGTGTTTAATAAACTATAGTAAAATAAGCTTAAATAATGTCTTACTGGGGATTTCCACTGACTCCTGATGCTGTCCATTGCAGATGCAGTGCGGACGGAGCCTTGTGGCATTCCCCACCCACTCCATTTGTGTTTTGATCTGGCACAGACTAGAACAAGGTTTCAATTACAAGATCACATGAGATATAAAATAATATATTTAAAATAATGCAAGCGCTCGAGACATACTGAAACAGACTGAGAGGGACAGATCATGATAACAACAAGGAAGCCAGAGATGCCAGCTGGCCATTCATCTTCATGTGCTTTAATAATATATACTGTAAGTAGACTTTAATTGTTAATTCTGTTAAGTGTTTGCATTTATGTCAAAGTTTTTATCTTTTTTATAGAGTGGTGGAGGAGTAGACCTCATAAAATAACAGGGGATTCTTAAAGAGTCTGTGACATAATTCAACCAAGACATCATTAGAAAGAACTACTGTGTTTTTATTCTGTGTAGACAAAAAAATTCAATAAAATTTTGTTTCCATATACTACCATAAATTACATCATGATGCAGACAATTGCAACGTTCATTTGTCGATATTAGGTGAAATGCCGTCGCCATCTTGTGACGTAATGAGGTGAACCAAAGATGTAAACAAGCATGGCTGAGTACACTGAAGCGAAGGAAGTTATGAGCGATTTCAGCGAAGATTTGAGCGATTTGTCGATAGTGTTTGAGGAAGAAGCAGGATCGAGTGATGAAGAAGAGCGAGTTGGTTCTAACGAAGGACTGCAACCCTATTTATTTGAACCGTATCGTTTGGGAAGTGACGATGACTCTCACATTTCAGAGGATGAAGGGTCCGACGGTGAAGGGTTAGAGATGGACATCGGTCGCCTCCAAAACACTGAAAGGTAATGTACAGATAGAGCTAAAGTTCCCCGATCAGGTGGTCGGGGAAATTTTAAAAAAATGCTCAGATATTCAGTTTCGGTAGGCAATGATATTTATAAAAATGAAAACTGAAAAAAGTAATATAACTTTTTTAACACAAAGTTGTTCCATTTGGAGTAAAGTCAACACTCAGCTTCAAAATTCATAGGGGAGGATTTTACTTTCGGCAAAAAAGATATAATAAAATCAAATGTGCTAATTTTTTTTCTCTTGCCGGGGAAATTCTGGTCACATTGGGAGGTTTGTAAACAAAACTATTAAATAACAATCGCCTTATTGTTAAGTCTTGAATCATATGTTATACAACATTATTTATGGGTCTTTACCTTCATAATGTGCAGATATGTAGGTTGAAAAATGTCTCTTGTGGCCTGCTTCTTCATGTTCCTCTTGAAGTTCTTCATTAGTGATCGTCACTTCTGGCTTTTTTGTCAGCAGTTCTCAGACTTCCTAAATGAAATAATTAATTGCAATATTGCACACTCTTAAGCAGGGACAAAAGCCCAAAATATTTCACCCAGAAAACAAGAAAAGAGTTTGTGTAACTGATTTTTTTTTTTCCACATAAGGTGATCGTTATTTAATAGTTTGGTTTACAGAAATTTTGGCTTCAATTTTTTTTTTTTCCCTAATTGGGTGGTCAGGGGAAAAAATGCTCAGATATTCAGTTTCAGTAGGCAATGAGATTTATAAAAATGAAAACTGAAAAAGTAATATAATGTTTTTTAACACAAAGTCGTTCCATTTGGAGTAAAGTCAACACTCGGCTTCAAAATTCACAGGGGAGGATTTTACTTTCAGTGGAAAAAAATTTAATAAAATCACGATCGCCTTATGTGGAAAAAAAAATCAATTACACAAACTGTTTTCCCGGCGAGTTTTGACACTGTTGCTTCTCTGCGCTGTCACAGACACTTTAAATAGTTTTTCACTGAGCAAAGAATTATTAAAGGGGTCAGTGACTGTACTTGTTCCATATTTTAACAGCTCACTCATGTCTTGATGAAGTGTTTGTGACATATTTTGTTCACATTTTCTTTAATTTTTTGATTATTGAAGCAAATTTGTTTTTTATTTTTCTTGGCTTTCTTGAAATGCTCGGATTTATAACCTGTCACTTTAAGAAACATCCTTCAGCTGTTCAACTCCGTCCTCCCTCTTAGGTCAGTGAGCCATTAGCTGACTAGTTTCTAGTCTCTTTCTAGCTTGGATAATCAGCGCTGGTTCACTGATCCACGGTCAGTTGTGTAGCTGGCATCACTCCGGCCCTTTTCCCAACAACCTCACCGGGATGCTACAACAAATCACCAGCACTGTGCAACCCACCGATCACCATGATCCGGGGCTGCTGGCCGAGCCAAGCTGCCGGGCCATGGGATCTCAAAGTGCAGTGTCGCGCTCCACGGGACTCCGCTCCTCTCCCATGGCCAGCTGAGGAATGCGACGTCATGAAGCAGCTTCCCTATGTTGCCTGCGGGTAGGGTTGCCAACTGTCCCGTTTTAGCCAGGATGCCCCATTTATTGGGTTAAATATGTTTGTCCCAAGCAAGATGTGCGTTGTCCCATATATAATATACATGAGTGGAGTTGTGCGGAGCCCTGGAGGATGGTGGGGGAGCTCGGGGGAGCAGCCTCAAGTTGCGGTATAGGTGGTTGCTGCAGCCAGCTCGCCATTGCCGGCTGCGGAATCACAGCAAAACCACTGGGAGATGGGCGGGAGCGACGTGAGGTATATTGTGGACTGTGGACTGGTGAACCAGGTGGTAACAGGGATGGTTATTAAGGTGACTAAGATCTGAAGAAAATAACAATATAAGCCGCGCATGGTTCAAGCTTCCTGGTACCAATGTTAGCCTGGGGGCTAATAGTTCAAGGACTAATAGGTTACCTTTAGCACCCCTTCCATCTACATGACAGACAGCTAGGCGGGCCAATAATAGAGCAGTGGGTGGGTCTCAACGACGGCGGTGGGTTGGCTTTTTCTAATCATGATGTTAACGATTCAGACAGAAGAGTCAAAAACGTTTCTGGTGTTTCTGGGAGAGAAAAACTATTATATATAAAGGCTGTGTGTTTTTTTAAAGAAAATTGACTGTTTTGAAAATTTTTTGATAATTAGGTGACCAGCAGACTAATTTCAGTCAGTTAAAACCCACAAACACACCATTTTTCAATCACTGACCCCTTTAAATACCGTAGATACCTGCAGCATTTAAAGGAAGTAAATTTGCCTATCCTTCTGAACAAAAATCGCTGACTTTATTAAAAATGTCGTTATGTTCCTTCATTTAAAAGAAAAACCACGCCTGTGCTTACGGTGCTCAAGCACGCCCCCTCTCATTGGGGCAACAGTACTGCACAGCCTCTGACCAGCCTTAAGGCCCTTTTCCACCAGTACCTGTTTGGCCTTATTCACTTCGACTTGGCTTTACTCTACTCAGTTCGCTTCTGTTTCCATTACAGCTGAGTACCACCTGGGGTGGGTGGGATTTTTTAACAGCAAGGCGGTGCCACACTCCCGTGACGCAAAACACACGACACAAGCAAAACATAACATGGCGGCTGTACAAGTCGACTTCTTGGTCTCTGGCTTTTTGTCAGCGTAAAGGCCAAAAAGGACAGCCAGAAAAGGGGACAGGCAGCAAGACGAAACACTCTGGAAAAGTACTGGAGCGTTCAGGAAGCTGTAGACATTAGGATACGAACCAGATCACATATGAAGGTAAGCTAGTGATTGCTAATGCTAGTTTGCTTTAAGTCCGCCATACTAAATTGTAATGTCTGCAAGTTATCGCTATTAGGTGCTAAAATATGTATGCTGTGTGTGTGTTTCAGATGGCTCTCTTGTGGCAAAATTACCGTGGGTCTAGCGTTCAGCACAGGCTCTCACTGATGTCAACCCAGCTTCACAAACGCTCAGTGGTTACAGAACTTAAGAATGTCTGTAGAAACGTTTAGCTTCCTGTGCAACAAATTGCTCTGATCTGTGTGAAAATCACAGAGACTGTTGAGACATCATGGGTTGTATCTACTCCAGTCTGTGGTGGTATCATGGCAAAAAGTGATCAGCTGCCAAAACTTGATCACCAGGTGCCATATTGTATTTGTGTGGTTATATTAGCCATAAAATATATATTTCAACATTAACATAAACAGTACTGAGTTAGGTATAATAAGATATATTTAACAATTATGAGGCATTTTAAGCCAAACAAACTTGATCTAGGATTAAAAGCAATTAAAATAATGGAGTCACAAGGTTACATGAAAAATACTTGATTTACTGGATAGATCCAGGTAGATACTGTAGAAATATGTATTCTCTGCATTAACAGTGTACTATACATGTATTCATGTAGTATTGCACTGGGAATTTTGACAATAAACCTTTGTACTTTTTGCAGATCTGTGTCACTTTTGTTTTATGTGTGAAGGTTACCACCAAGTGACATAAATTAAATACTAAAAGATTGGAAAAGCTGTCTAAGAACAATCAAGCAGTTGCTAATATGGCCCAGAATTCCTCCATATACTGGTACTATCACTAAAGTGTGCAGTGTCTTCTGCACTGGCACATCCAACAATACAGTCTTCAGTAAATAAAATAATTGCTTTTTGGTTACTTTTTCTTAAAAATGAGCAGTCACTAGCCATGTTTACATGGACACAAGTAACCGGATTAAAAGCCTGATCAGAATAAAAATGCTTCATGTAGACACACCAATCTGAATATTCTGACCCAATCACGCTCATTCGGATCAAAATTTCATTCCGATTGAGATGGGTGGGTTATGCCGATTGTTAAGCCGAATGGTATGCATATAAACACTTATTCCAAAGGTTGGGCAGAAAATATGTTTACTGTGCATGTCTGTACGTCAGCCACACGTCGATGTGACGTATTTCCACCTTTACAGCAGCTAGCGGAAGACATAGCGGGAGTAAAACAAAACTGGTCTGTATCATCCTGTTGTCTCCCTCTGTTAGTCATATGCAGAAGTATGTACTGTGGTGATCCCAAGCGCGGGTCTATTCCATGCTTGATACACTTATTATTTTGTCCTTTTTGTCTGTTTATTCTGGCTTGTTATGATGATGTTTATTTTTGCTTTTATTTTGACAGTGCCGCGGCAGGATTTCCGCCTGTCAGCCGGCTCGCAGCCCGTCACAGCTGTTCCTGTTTAAGTCATTACCTTGTCTCCTCACCTGTTTGTGATTAGTTTTGTGTACTATTTAAGATCGCAGTCGAGGCTCACTCCTCGCTGCGACCTCGCCCAAACTAGGCTGGAGTCCCCAACACTGACTCTAGTCCATTCTTCATCATAAGGTTTCGCCCTCGTGATATTTATGTATATGTAAGTGACTGTATTGACTCTTTGTTTTGTTCAGTTATTTCACCCTTTGAGGTTGCTTGTATAGTTGCTGTGTTTTGCCCCTCATGGCACGTTCTTTTGTTCTTTTTCATTAATAAATAAGCAAACTCACTCCTGGCGTTTGGTGCCTCATTTATGCCCTGAAAGGGGCAAACGTAACAGTAGGTCGCAGCCCGTTGGTGCCAGTGGTAATGAGTTTGTGTTTTGGCTCTATTTTTTCTCTTTTTGGGTGCCTGCGTTTTTTGGATATGGCATCTTATGGCAGGTGGTATCCTATGAGCCTGGGTTTTGAGCTTTGCCAGGCTCTTATGGAAATTGATGACCTCCTCGCCAGAGCTTGCAGTTATTCCATGCCAAAAGATACTTTATGGTACCTGGACTTCGCGCAGGTGGTTGTGAAGCATCATCCTCGCCTTTCTAAGCATGCTGAGGGAAGGGAGAGGATATCTCTGTTATCAGCGCTTCAGCGAAAGAACCGTGAGTTGGAGAAGAACTCGACCAGGAAGCCTAAACCGGGGCCGGCGGCAAAGCACTCGTGTGGCTGAAGCGCTCTCTTCCTGCAACCCGGGTAAAGTTCTTAAGAGCGTGGTGGCAGCTGTTAGGATTGTGGAGGCACATCCCGCTCTAAATAATTATCCGGAGTTTGCCGAGCTGCAAGCCACCATCTCCATGCAGCAACGATGTTTCCCTAATTTGACGATCAGTTCACCTCCAGCCCGAAGACACCGCCACCCGACGCAGAACCCTTCTCCTCCCCGCGACACGGCTGTCTCGAAGCGGAAGTTGGAGAATCACCGGGTCAACACGCCGCGAGGCTCCCGTTTGGATCCAGCTACGGGCCGCCAGAAAAATTCCTTCGTCTCCCAGCCAGCTGTTTTTTTTTTCGCCACAGCAGGGAGTGAGGACAGCAGCTTCAGCCTCCAGGTCTTTTTTTTCAGCTGTTTGGCCAACTCCCCTACCCCGGACTGCCTCAGCTGCTCCTTCCTTCCCCACGGAGCTTCCTCCAGCTGCTGCGACCCCTGTGGTTTTTTTCTCTGGCTGCCTCAATCATCGATCCTCCTGGAGCGGCTCCTCCTTGTCTTCCTGAGGGGACCGCCATCACCATCACAACAAGAGAAGGAAGAAATGAGCCTGCTGCAGCAGTCACCACCGTACCCCAGGAAGACAGGCAAGTGTTTTTTTCATTCTATAGCACAATTTGGTGAATTACCTTGTCTGATTCCTGGGGATGAGGCTCAGTTATTGCAGTCGACTGAGTCCTCATCACCTGCTGCAGCCACAAATGAATCTGTTGCTACCTCTGTGTCTCCTCCTATTTCCCCCGAGTGTCCGCCAGGTCCAGGATCAAGCCACCAGACGGAGGAGGAGCCTGTGGGCCTGGATAGCCTGGTTCTGCCCCGAAGCCATGACACAGACGGAGGAGGAGGGCTATCTGCACCCCTGAGCCAGAGCCGACAACGAAGCATCCCCAGGCGTCACCAGAGCAGAGTTTAGCCCCAGCAATTAACGGATCTCCTGCTGCCACGCTAGGCGAGCCATCGGTGTGGGTTACATCACCAGGGGGTTCAAGGACTGTGAAGACCATCATGCCAGCTGCGGAGGCCACCGCAGCCAAGTGGGAACCCGAGATGGGCCTCCTGAGGACCGAGCCCGAATCACTGTCATTGCCTGGATCGTCAGAGTCCTGGATGGTGGTGGAGCTCAAACTCAGGTGAGTGCTCTATTTTGTCTTTCTATTTTCTATTTTGGAGCAATCTTGCCTGTCTCTTGGGGAGGACAACCGGGTGCAGCCGCCCGCAGCATCTGAGCTTGCCTCGCCGGGCTCCGCCGCTGCCGGTGACCCTGATTCCTGTTTTTTCTCTGCTGTATCTGAGCCTTCTTCCAGGGTCACCGGAGATGATCCAGCTCCATCTGATGTCTCCAAGGGTCCGACTTTGCCTCTGGAGGTCATCCAGGGCGCTGCTTCTCCCCTGCCTGAGGCCATCGTTTGGGTCCCTCCTCGGGTTGGGTCCACCATGGATGCAGCGTTGGCCCAGTCAGGGTCCACCGTGGGTGCAGTGTTGGCCCAGTTGGGGTCCACCGCGAGTGCTGCTAAGCTCCAGCCTGACGCCATCGTGGTCCCCCTCCTTTCTTCTCCACCAGACGCCGTCGGGGTCCCCCTCCTCCAGTACGGCTTCCTGCTATTGAGCCTCCCGGTGGGAAAGCCATCTCCTGGTTCACCCCTTTGGTCCTGGTGACTTAAGAACACTGGCCGGCCACCCGCAAGACTGAGCCACCGGGTCAGGTGGTCTATGTTCTCAGGCAGGCCACCCGACTCATTTCATTTGGCTGTTCGGTGGTCCTGGGATTCCGGTCGGTTCCCTGAACCCTTTTCTCCTAGTTGGGGTCTCTGGGAACTTGGTTGTCCGCCCGGCCTTTTCCACTTGATGGTCGGGTGGAGCCAGGACGCCGGGAGGCCACCTGAACTGTTTCTTTATTTATTATGTATGACCTAGTCCTCTTTATATTCTGTTTGTTGATTATGGCTATGGGTTTTCGAGTTTTGTTTTTTGTGCCTCTCCCTCCAGGCCTGGATTCCCCCTCTGCCCCCCCCCCCCCAGGCTGGTTTTGGTAGTCTTTCTGGTTGAGTTGGGGGGGATGTTCTTTTTCCTTCCTTGATGTTACAGTGGGATGCCTGGAATCCATCTCTTAAAAGGGGGACACTGTGGTGATCCCGAGCATGGGTCTGTTCCGCACTCGAGTCACTTATTATTTTCTCCTTTTTGTCTGTTTATTCTGGCTTGTTATGATGATATTTATTTGTGCTTTTATTTTGACAGTGCCGCGGCAGGACTTCCACCTGTCAGCCGGCTCGCAGCCCGTCACAGCTGTTCCTGTTTAAGTCATTACCTTGTCTCCTCACCTGTTTGTGATTAGTTTTGTGTACTATTTAAGATCGCAGTCGAGGCTCACTCCTCACTGCGACCTCACCCAACCTAGGCTGGAGTCCCTAACCCTGACTCCAGTCCATTCTTCAGTGTAAGGTTTCGCCCTCGCGATATTTATATGTAAGTGATTGTATTGACTCTTTGTTTTGTTCAGTTATTTCACCCTTCAAGGTCGCTTGTATAGTTGCCTTGTTTTGCCCATCATAGCACGTTCTTTTGTTCTTTTTCATTAATAAATAAGCAAACTCACTGCTGGCGTTTGGTGCCTCATTTATGCCCTGAAAGGGGCAAACATAACATGTACTTGTAGCTTCATTACGGAGACCAGCAGAAGCAAAAGTACAGTCTAAATAACACAATACAGGTCCATTTCAAAAAGAGAAAGACACGAAGCGGGGATTGTTTACACCAGAAGTTGCTTCTTCTTCTATTTTCGGACTGTCGAAATGTCGACGTGCGCATGTCAAAATGATTTAGTCCATTCAAACGTGTGACACATGGAAACGCATGTCATAATCAGATCAGCTTTTTCAGGATCCATGTAAACAGTAAAGTTCTGATCTGAACTGTAATCAGATTGAAGACATTTTGCCCATGTAACCGTGGCTACTGATGAATGGTTTGCACTGTTGACTCTTTTCCCACTGGTGTCTTAACAGACAAAATAGAAAATCATGATGCAACCACATGTCACTAAGTTGTTTATTACAATTAGCAGCAAATTCCAGATTATTTAGAATGTGCACAATTCAAACTGTTAAAAAAAAAACAGAATGGGTCACACATGCCAGCCACGCTGCCTCACTGAGAAGCAACTGGATGTGCCGCTCACACTGGTCCCAATTCAGCAGCTCTTCAGCCTGCATCTCTATAAATAGTGACACAAGGTCCGGTTTGGGGTGGATCGTTTTCCTCTTGCCTAGACGAAAAGAGAGAAAAGGGTAGTGGTTAATTAATGCAAGTTTAAAACATATTTGGGAAATACACTTGTTGCTAAAAGCCAGTGGTGGAATGTGACAAAAAAGTGTTTCGTTGTTGTATTTAACAACAGTTTTCATGTAGCTGCACTTCAGTAAAGTAGATTTTACATTCCCCAAAGTGCAACATACACTCTTATGAATATAACTCACAAAGGATCACACAAGTGATCTGAAAAAAATAAATAAATAAGCAAGCGGTTTATTTTACAGTGGATGTGCCATTCATTTTCAATTATTCTGTAATTAATATTCACACAATCAAATAAATCTCAGTTCAGTCCCTTTCAAATTAAGTGGAAATTGTGCTATTTTAGTTTTTGCACTTTATCTATACTTTAACTGAAAAAGCAAAGGATTTCAGTACTTTCCACAGTGGCAAGGTCTGTTGTGGGGTGGCTCCTTTTCCTCTTGCCTAGACAAAAGACAGAAATGGATGGTGGTTAGTTAAAGCAAATTCAAAACATATATTAAGGAAATACACTTGTGAAAGCCAGTGGTGGGATGTGACAAAAATGCTTCGTTGTTGTATTTAAGCTCAATTGTCATTGTCATGTCCGCTGTGTATCTCGCAGCGAACATATGAAATAGAAGTGAGCCCAAAGTGCAGTTATGTAGCGTGTTTATTAACAGATGGGAAAAGCATACCAACGTCCATATATAATCAGCAATCAGTCATTATGAGACAATCCGGCTACAAGCTGAGTTAGCATGGAGGAAATGCCAAGTGCGCTCCAGACTGAGCAGAAGCGGAGAGGATGGCACAATTAAGGAAGACTTACGTACAGGTTGGAGTGGAAAGGCTCGAGGCATGAGGCATGAGGAGGAGGCGTGGCCGTAGGATAGGACTGGCAGAGAGCACACTCAATTACGCTGCCAGCTGGAATTAATAAGCAATAATCAAAGACCAATGACCACGGATCGTGGAAGTGGTTGAAAACAACCCCGAACATGACAGAGCCCCCCCCCCTCAAGGGGTGGGCACCAGACACCCACCATACCATCAAAAAAAGGAAAACAAAACCCAAAAGAAAACCTGCCCCCCCCCCAGAAGGCCAACACAACAAACCAGGGCGGGAGGTGGGGGGAAACAGGTTAGGAGGGATAACCCAAGGAGAAAAAAAAACACAATACAATACAAGATACCACACTTCCCAACCCCAAAAAGCTACACTAACCCACCCCACCCCCAAGAGTCCCACAGCTCAGGGGGCCGGCCAGAGTCCAGGTACCAGCAACCAGCCCGCAGAATAGTGTCAGGCCGCCTGCCAGGGCATATGGGCCACCCAGCAAAGGAAACCAGTCTTTCGGGCGGCCTGCCCACAAGATTAAGCCACCAGGAACAGAAGGGCAGATGAGGCGGTGGCCTACCCACCGGGAGGCTGAGAGGTGGGTGGCCAGACAAAGGAAGAGGAAGCTCTGCGGTCACTGGCGGCAGAGGAAATACGTCCCCAACGGTGCTCAGCAGAAGGAGAAGGAACACCCACAGGGCCTCTAAAAGAGAAAGGATGACCCCGGTGTCCCCAAACTGTCCTGTAGCACCCTCGGTGGTCCCAACATGAGACTGGAACCCAGTTGCACCCATGGTGGACCCGAGCTGGGCCATGGCTGCCTCTGCGGTGGTGTCTGGCTGGACCCCTGCTGCACTCACGGCAGACCCTGAATGGGCCTTGGCTGCACCTGTGGTGGACCCCGAATGGGCCTTGAATGCACCTGCGATGGTCCCAGCCTGGGACAACATTGCACCCACAGTGGAACCTGGGAGGACCCCAGCTGCACCCATGGTGATGATAACCTCCAGTGGCGAGGCCGGAACCTCCGCCTCATCCAGCAACATGGACCTCTCTCCGGCAACCCTAGAAGAGGACTCAGACACAGAGGAGGAGGGGTCACAGTCACTGGCAGTGGCAGTGGCAGAGCCCGGTGAGGTGAGCTCAGGTACAGCGTGTGGCTGCAGCTGGCTCTCCTCACCTGGAGCTAGGCAAAAATGTTCTATAAGAGAAAGGAGAAAGACAAAAGAGAGCGTTTGCCTTAGCTCGAGCTCCACCACCGTCCAGGACTCCAACGATCCGGGCGACGTCTCTATGGGCTTGGCCTCCTGGAGGTGCAGCTCAGGCGCTGACTCTGCTGTGGCGGCCTCCGCAGCAGGCATGGTGGTGGTCGCAGTCTTGGCCTCCTGCAGTGAGGATTCCAATGTGGGTGACTCTCCCGGTGTGGATTCTGGAGGTGAAGTCTCACATTGCGCTGGACCCCAGGTGACTGAAGCCAGGGGACGCTCCTTTGTCGGCTCAGGCCTCAAGTCGGACACAGTGCCCTCTCTCAGTCCATAGAAGCTCCGCTGGGCTGAGGTAGAGTCACTCAGCACCATGGCCTCCTCCTTTACCTGGTGACTGAGCGCCAGGGCCAGTGGGTGCTCAGAGATGAAAGGAAGCGATATGGAGAGGGTAGGTGAGACATTTTCTGCTGCAGCAGGTGGTGAGGACCCAGTGGACTGCATGCACTGGGCCCCACTCCCGGGAGCCAGGCAAGAAAATTTATCAGATTGACAAATGGAGCAAAAAATCACTTGCCTGTTCATCCCAGGTATGATGGTCTCTGCAGCAGCTAGCCCGGACTCCTCCATCCTTGTGTCAGCGATGAACTTGGGTCCCTTGGAAAAAACCTGAGGAAACCGCCCCTGCACACTGGATGGTGGCCGGGGTCGAGGGAGGACTGGCTGAGCTCCCAGCGGTCGATGACGGCATTGTGGGCGAAGGATCCTCAGCTGCGACAGCCCCGGGGAGGAAGGCTGGCCTGACAGCCAGAGCAGAGTTCCAGGGGGCTGGAGCTTTTGGAGCTCCTCCCGGGCACAGCGTACACGACTCGGCAGGCTGGGAAACGATGAAGGTCCCTCCATGGTCCATGGCCATCAGGGAGGCTCGGTCCTCCCCCTGGTGATCAGATGGACCCTCAGGCAGAAACAGGGGAGACACAAAAGGAACGGAAATCATAACCTCAGCAGCTCGAGGAGAAAACGCAGGCGATAGCTCAGCCTGCATCTCTCTTCCGGGTGACAGACAAGGTTTATCATTTTCAGAGGGAAAAGGATGAAAAAACACTTGCCTGGTAACCTGGGTATGGGAGTCAGCCACAGGTTTGTGTAGTGGAAGAGTGGGCCCATGGTCGGGACAAGGGTGATGAGCCTCTGGCTTCCGGGGACGCTTCTTCTCCCCATGGGACGATTCCTGCGTCGGACCAGCTTCCTCCTGTCCCTCGCTCTCCCATGAATAGGAGACAATGGATGCCAGGATGTGGGTGGCCTCCTTCGCAGCTCCACAGATAAGGGCGCTTCTCCATTAATCGTGCTGTGCTGTCCCGGCTCTCACAGACTGATTCAGGAGTGCCGGTGGTCTCGATCTGTGACAGGAGACCCTCCAGGGCATACACACCTCGCAGCTCCGCATCATCCAGCCAGGACATAATTCTCCAGTTCAGGTGGGTGAAAACACACACAAACTAACTTCCGGCACCACACGAGTAGGCTGCCTTTTTGCAACAGTGGATCAATTTCTTCCTATTTCTATTTACTATCTGGCTTCTCTTGCTAATCTTTCTGATTCGGCGACACCTTATCCATCACGGACGGACACAGATTGCCCAAATGTCTCCTGAGCCGGCAGACGGAGCCACTATTTTTAGCAGGATACGTTACAGCAGAGACCAGCTGTTAGCACTTAACCGGACCAAGATGCTAGCGCAAGACTTCGACATACCGGGTGAAATAAGGCAGAAACGACGTGGGTACCGTGCTGGAGCAAGACGGTGGGCGAGAAATATAAGGTACAGACCCGTCCTTCCATCCGTTATTATGGGGAATGTACAATCGCTACTCAATAAGACAGATGAGCTAGCGGCTCCCGCTACGAGAGCATCTTCAGAGAGATTAGCATGATGTTGTTTACTGAGATGTGGCTAACAGAACTAGCAACAGATGCTAACATTGAACTGGAGGGTTTCCACGCAATATGGGTAGATCGGACACCAGACAGTGGGAAGGCAAGGGGCGGAGGAGTGATAATGTATGTCATTAACAGCTGGTGCAGACCCAGACATATCACGGTTAAACAACAACACTGCAACAAAGACATTGAGTTGCTAGTTGTTAGCATGTGGCCTACCTATCTCCCGAGGGAATACTCACACATGATCTGCATTGTTATTTATGCAAATCCGACGGCGAACGCGGGGATAGCGCATGACGCCATCCATTCAGTAACTGGCAGGCTGCTGACAGAACACCCAGATGCTCTTCTCCTCATCTCAGGTGATTTCAACCATATTTCACTGTCCCCCATTCTGCCCACGTTTACCCAGTATGTCACATGCCACACTAGAGACAATAAAACACTGGACTTATTCTATGCAAACACTAAGGAGGCGTACACCTCATCACCACCCCCCCCCCCACTCGGGAGATCGGATCACAACTTGGTTCATCTCCTGCCGGTATACAAACCCCTAGTACACAGACAACCTCCGGTTATGCGCACAGTGAAGATACGGTTGGAGGAGGCAATGGACGCTTTAAAGGACTGTTTTGAAACCACTGCCTGGGAGCAGCTCTGCGATCCACATGGTGAGGACATCAATGGCCTTACTCACACCATCACAGACTACATCAACTTCTGTGTGGACAACACCGTACCCACCAAGACTATACGGTGTTGCTCGAACAACAAACCTTGGATCAACCCTGAGATTAAAATACTTCTGAGGGAGAAGAAGAGGATCTTCAAGTCGGGGAACAGGGAGATGCTGAAGTCCGTACAGAGGGAGCTGAGGAGGAAGCTCAGAGAAGGCAAGGACAGCTTCAGGAAGAAGATGGAGGACAAGATGCAACAGAGCGACATCGGCGGGGTCTGGAGAAACCTTTAAACCATCTCTGGGCTCCAGAATACCTCCTCCCAGGCCACGGGGGGCAGGGAGTGGGCGAACAATCTGAAACTGTTTTTTAATTGGTTTGACCAACCGCCCTCCCGCCCGACTGCACACCAACCACTGCTGCCTCTAAAGTCATCGAGACCTGCTGTCCACACCCCACTCAGCCAACACCCACCCACACCCAGCACACAGCCCCCCAACCTGACCCTCACTAAGACCCAGGTGAGGACAGAGCTGAGGAAGATCAAGGCGAGGAAGGCCTCGGGACCGGACGGCATCAGCGCAAAGCTCCTCAAGTCCTGTGCAGACCAGCTGTGTGGGATTGTGGAGCACATCTTCAACCTGAGCCTGAAGCTGGGGAGGGTACCACAGCTGTGGAAAACATCTTGTGTGGTACCTGTACCAAAGACTTCCTACCCCAAAGATCTGAACAGCTACAGACCAGTGGCCCTGACCTCTCACATGATGAAGACCCTGGAGAGACTGCTTTTTGCTCACCTCCGCCCCCTGGTGGGACCAGCGATGGATCCACTCCAAATCGCCTACCAGCATGGCATTGGGGTGGAGGATGCAGTGATCTCCTTCACCATTCCCTGTCCCACCTGGAGAAGCCCGGGAACGCGGCGAGGATCATATTCTTTGACTTCTCCAGTGCTTTCAACACCATCCAACCAGTGATCCTGAAGGACAAGCTGCTGTGCGCAGGGGTGGACCAGCACCTGTCATCATGGATCCTGGACTACCTCACTAACCGGCCACAGTTTGTGAGAATCCGGGATTGTGTATCCGACACAATCATCGGTAGCACGGGGGCCCCCCAGGGAACGGTTTTGGCTCCCTTCCTGTTCACCCTTTATACTGCAGACTTCTCACACAACACAACACACTGCCATCTACAGAAGTTCTCTGATGACTCTGTGATCATCGGCCTCATTTCCAACGGAGATGAAGCTGAGTACAGAGGGCTTATCCAGGACTTCATGGACTGGTGCCATTGGAACTGCCTCCAGATCAACGCGAGGAAAACTAAGGAGCTGGTGGTGGATTGCCGCAGGCAAGGACAACCCCTCACAGCACCAGTAAACGTCCAGGGAACAGACATTGAGATGGTGACATCCTACAAGTACCTGGGTGTTCATCTGAACAATAAACTAGACTAGTCACACAATACCGACGCACTCTACAAGAAGGGACAGCGCAGGCTGTTCCTACCGAGGAGGCTCAGGTCTTTTGGTGTACAAGGGGTGCTCTTGAAGGCATTCTATGACACGGTGGTGGCATCAGCCATCACTTTTGGAGTGGTCTGCTGGGGCAACGGCATTATAGGAAGAGACTGAACAAACTAATCAAGAAAGCTAGCTCTGTCCTAGGGCAACACCTTGACCCAGTGGAGGAGATAGGGGAGAGAAGGATGGTGGCTAAACTGTCATCTCTGCTGGAGTCCGAGTCCCACCCCATGCAGGACATGCTGAACACACTGAGGAGCTCGTTTAGCAGTAGACTACATCATCCTAGGTGCGCGACCGAGAGATTTTGCAGGTCCTTCCTACCTACGGCTGTCAGACTGTATAACCTAAGCAGGGCTGCTCGCAGAGATAGCAAAAAAACGTGACAACCTAATAGTATTGAATGCAAAAGACGCAACAGACTTACACAAATGGTCCCCTCCAGTATACAACTAGGACAATATCAGTCACTATGGAGGGTGACAATATGTATGGGTACATATTCACACCATGTAGGGTAACTAAATAGACGGTTATGCTGTTTATTCCATCTAGCTACAATGCTCTGCACTGTGTGTATATATATTTATATATTTATGTGTACATATCTATATTCACTGCTCTTATTTTCTTATCTTCTAAATTATTGCTCTGAGTGTTGCTATCCCTGTGCTGTTGCAATCCTGGAATTTCCCCATTGTGGGACTAATAAAGGCTTATCTTATCTTATCTTAAAAATGAAAGGGGGAAAAAAAATAACACACTACTCACTGCTTGGGCTCTTTGTGGCGGCAGCTTACTGTCATGTCCGCTGCGTATCTCGCAGTGAACATATGAAATAGAAGCGAGCCCAAAGTGCAGTTATGTGGCGTGTTTATTAACAGATGGGAAAAAGCATACCAACGTCCATATACAATCCGCAATCAGTCATTATGAGACAATCCGGCTACAAGCTGAGTTGGCATGGAGGAAATGCCAAGTGTGCTCCAGACTGAGCAGGAGCGGAGAGGATGGCACAATTAGGGAAGACTTACGTACAGGTTGGAGTGGAAAGGCTCAGAGGAAACAACACGGTACAGTCCAGGGAGAAGCCAACAATCACAAGCCAGGATGTCCAAGATTGATTTAAGCTGCCGCACTGACTGATCCCACTGCCTCCCATAAATATGCAAATCACTAATGACGGCAAGTGGTCACAGCCGTGCGGCAAGCAGGTGTATGACTGATTGGACAGTGTGTGTGTGTGTGTGTGTGTGTGTGTGTGTGTGTGTGTGTGTGTGTGTGTGTGTGTGCGTGCGTGCGTGTGTGCATGTGGTGAAAAAATACAGCCAGTAAATGTCTGATATGAGGAGGAGGCGTGGCCGTAGGACTGGCAGAGAGCACACTCAATTACTCTGCCAGCTGGAATTAATAAGCAATAATCAAAGACCTATGACCACGGATCATGGACGGGGTTGAAAACAACCCCGAACATGACAGTCATGTTGCTGTGCCTCAGTAGAGCAGATTTTGCAGACACCAGGTTATCCATCCATCCATCTTCTTCCACTTAATCCTTTTCGGGTTGCGGGGGGGCTGGAGCCTATCCCAGCATCTTTGGGCGAGAGGCAGGGTACACCCTGGACAGATCGCCAGTACACCAGGTTATGTTTGAAATAATTTCTTTTTATTGAGCCTCAAAAATCTGAATGAGTTAATACAGTCAGCTGACGTAAATCATTTTAACGAAGCACATTGACTGCAAGTACATTCAAAAGTGAGTTCATGTGCTACATCAGTTTTTCAAAAACAAGAATTATATCAGTACTTCCTCCACCACAGCTAAAAATGGGACCAGGTTGTGGACCCCTGACAAGTAAGCACCCCAGGATCCACTCTGTACATGTACAAGTACATTTTCAAGCCAGGGATTTATGGTGGAAAAGAAAGAATAGGTATGTGTGTCTATTATGAGGCTTTAGGAAATTATATGAGTCTGAAGTATTCGCTCTCACAAGCGGATACTTCAGACAAAGCAAGTGCGAATCGGCAGAGTTGGCTACTAGCTAGCTAGCGCTCCTCGCTAACAGTCGTTAGCCAGAAGAGAACGGCGTTATTGCTCAACAAAACTGAGCTTGCCACCAGTAGGATAAATAAGTGAAAAGATGCACAATATCACAAAACACTTCCCATCCATGGTTCTCTCATCCTTCACCTTCAGCTTCTCCCTGCTGTTTTAATGCCCGGTTGTATCCTGGGCTGCCATCTGTTTCGTTGTGGGTTGCTCCAAGCACAGCAACGTCTGCACCTCTTCGTTACCCACGGTGTAGATTTTCCGCAAAACCTGCGAAGCCATCTCTATTAATATCGTGTTTACTCGCTGACCGTGTTTACTCAGTGAACTTTAGCAAATGGCGGTCGGAGATTCTGCAGAAGACGGCACTTTCATGACGTTACGCCCTGACCAATCAGTGGCCTGCAGTCTGTTGTTGTCAAATTTTCAGCTCGACTCAGACCGGTTAGTACCCCCCTTGGAATAGGTACAAAAAAACTCCCTGGTACCAGGTACTAGGTACAAATGGAAAAGCCTACAAAGCAAGTAGAGTCGAAGTGAGTAGGGCTGAGTGGGTACTAGTGGAAAAGGGGCTTTATCTGCCTCCCCTGACTGCAGGTCACTGCTAGTAAACCTAATGCTAACAGTAAGGATTATCATGATTAAAATATAACAAAATAAGCCAGAATGAACCAGGTGGGAACAGGGATGTGTAGTAGGGTGACTAGAATTTAAATAAAATAACAATAAAACCTCTGCTTGTGAAGCTAACTTCATAGTAGCACTGAGAGTATGTGGATTTTGCTTGGAGGGTGTCATTCCAGTGAGCTCTAGTTCCTCATGTCATAACTGGAGCCATATCAAATTAGCTCGCTAAGTGAGAGCTAAGGCAGATCCCAACAAAGTGACAGGGTTGTTTTTATTTTTTTTTAAAACTTTTTCCATTGAGAACTACTCCAGATAGCCAAATAAATTCACAAAAGCACTGAATAAGTGAAATTTTCATTATATGTGCCCTTTGTATGTCTGCATTTATCTAAATCAGTCTGTCAGCAGTCATTTCATATTTATTCTATGTGGATTGCTTATGGATATTCATAATTTTATTTGTGAATGTCTACACTGCAAATAATTCAAAAGCAATTGATTAAATAGCCTACGCCTGTGTGTTTTAATTGCATTGCTGATAAATACAGCAATGAGGCTCTTCATTTTGAATTGGACCTGATAATAGCTGTTTTTGCACACAGAGAGTGCAGAGAGTGAAAGGTACGGAGACATTTTCTGTGATTATGTGGCAGCATAATTCAAATGAAAACAAACCTGCAGTTTTGAATAATTTGAGCTGCAAGAGTGAAAGGCCATTGTTAACCATCAAATTACTTAAATGGCCATGGCCCATTCTCAAACTATCTTTGTTGTTTCTTTGGCCATTGTGCAATCTCCTCAATAAATCATCTAAATATTCATCGTAATCTTTGTTGTGATTTTACACAAATTAGACAACATATTGAATTAGGACACCCACATCACATTGCCTGGCTGCTGTGAGTTTTGAAGAGATTGTGATTAAAGAAACTCTGTCGTGGATACTTGACCATGGTGATTAATAACACCCCCTACATATTTTTTTACCCCTTTGATTCTTTTGATTTTGTACAGTTGGCTTCAGCTCCAAGCACTACATTCTGTTTTAGTCTATCCAATTTGAAAATGTGTGAAATCACCCAGTTACTTCCATGTTAAGGTTCAAAAATGGCCAATGGCCAAAAGTTAATGCACAAAGCTTACAAATAGGAAAAAAAAAATCACACAAACATCACACAATGTTACTCTGATTATACCACCACTTACAGTGCATTTGGTAAGTATTCACAGCCTTATTCCAAAAGGAATGAAATTCATTTTTTTCTTCAAAATTTTACTCACAATACCCCATAATGACAACATGAAAAAAAAAATTTTAGATTTTTGCAAATTTATTAAAAATGTAAAAAAAAAAAAAAAAAAAAAAAAAAAAAACAAGAAATCACATGTACATAAGTGTCAGGAACCGAGCCGGCTTGGATTTCCCCAGCTCGGTCCTGATCTTTCTGTGGGTCATGGGGCCATTGTGCATGCATGTTTAGTATGTATTTCCAGTGTGTACTGTGCCCATAGCCACTGCTCTGGGGCCGGCAGTTATGTGTCTGCTGACAGTCTGCCAGTCTGACCATGCCCGCCTCACTGATAACCATCAGCTGTTCCCAGCCATGTTAAGATAAGATAAGCCTTTATTAGTCCCACAATGGGGAAATTCCAGGATTGCAACAGCACAGGGATAGCAACACTCAGAGGAACAATCAGAAGGCAAGAGAAAAAAAAAAAACAAGAGCAGCGAATATACATATGTACATATAAATATATATATATATATATATATACATATATATATGCTGCCATGCTGGTAGGCGAAATGGAGTGGATCCATCGCTGGTCCCACCAGGGGGCGGAGGTGAGCAAGGAGCAGTCTCTCCAGGGTCTTCATCATGTGGGACGTCAAGGCCACTGGTCTGTAGCTGTTCAGATCTTTGAGGTGGGAAGTCTTTGGTACAGGTACCACACAAGATGTTTTCCACAACTGTGGTACCCTCCCCAGCTTCAGGCTCAGATTGAAGATGTACTCCACAATCCCACACAGCTGGTCTGCACAGGACTTGAGGAGTTTTGCGCTGATGCCGTCCGGTCCCGACGCCTTCCTCGCCTTGATCTTCCTCAGCTCCGTCCTCACCTGGGTCTTAGTGAGGGTCAGGTTGGGGGGCTGTGTGTTGGGAGTGGGGGGTGTTGGTGGAGTGGGGAGTGGGCAGCAGGACTTGACGTCTTTAGAGGCAGCAGTGGTTGTTGTGCAGTCAGGGAGGGAGGGCGGTTGGTCAAACCTATTGAAAAACAGATTCAGATTGTTTGCCCACTACCTGCCCCCCCGTGGCCTGGGGGGAGGCGTTCTGGAGCCCAGAGATGGTTTTAAGGTTTCTCCAGACCCCGCTGATGTCGCTCTGTTGCAACTTGTCCTCCATCTTCTTCCTGAAGCTGTCCTTGCCTTCTCTGATCTTTCTCCTCAGCTCCCTCTGTACGGACTTCAGCATCTCCCTGTTCCCCGACCTGAAGATCCTCTTCTTCTCTCTCAGAAGTGTTTTTATCTCAGGGTTGATCCAGGGTTTGTTGTTTGAGCAACACCATATGGTCTTGGTGGGAACGGTGTTGTCCACACAGAAGCTGATGTAGTCCGCGATGGTGTGAGTGAGGCCATCGATGTCCTCACCATGTGATTGCAGAGCTGCTCCCAGGCAGTGGTTTCAAAACAGCCCTTTAGAGTGTCCATTGCCTCCTCAGACCATAACTTCACTGTGCGCATGGCCGGAGGTTGTCTGTGCACTAGGGGTTTGTACACCGGCCAGAGATGAACCAAGTTGTGATCCGATCTTCCGAGTGGGGGGAGTTGTGATGAGGTGTACGCCTCCTTAGTGTTTGCGTAGAATAAGTCCAGTGTTTTATTGTCTCTAGTGTGGCATGTGACATACTGGGTAAACGTGGGTAGAATGGGAGACAGTGAAACATGGTTGAAATCGCCTGAGATGAGGAGAAGAGCATCTGGGTGTTCTGTCTGCAGCCTGCCAGTTACTGAATGGATGACGTCACGCGCTGTCCCAGCGTTCGCCATCGGATTTGCATAAATAACAATGCAGATCACGTGTCAGTATTCCCTCGGGAGATATGTAGGCCACATGCTAACAGCTAGCAACTCGATGTCTTTGCTGCAGTGTTGTTGTTTAACAGTGATATGTCCCGGTCTGCACCAGTTGTTGTTAATATACATTATCACTCCACCGCCCCTTGCTTTGCCACTGTCTGATGTTTGGTCTGCCCGTATCGCGTTTCCAAGCAATACGGGCAAATGTATGTAAATGTAAATGTTGTATGTAAATGTATGTAAATGTAAATGTTGATCATCTTTCCCAGGCCTCGCCCAGGTGTCTCCAATTTACCATCCCCAGCAGTGCATGTACTTTAGGAGCCTTTTTCCAGTCACGCATTGCTGGGTCATTGCACTAGACACGCGGTCATCAATCGCCACATGATAGTCAAAGTCATTAATGGACTGTTTCTCTTGATGCTTTTTTGGACTACTCGGACCGCTCCAGTCTTGTGAGTAATTCTGTGTGTGTGTTCCCCGGTATCCTCACTTGTGACTGTCGAGCCTCCTGGATGACTCCTTAATTTCTTGTGAAATATTTGCACTGAAACTGTTTGCCACTTGTGGTGATTAATAAATGTGTGTGTGGTATACACCCAGCGAGTAAATCCTTGTCCTTTTGCCCCTCCTCCATGTGCTGTGGAAAAGCGCATGGGGAGATTATGACACATACTGTAAGTATTCACAGACTTTGCCATGAAGCTCAAAATTGAGCACAGGTGCATCCTGTTTCCACTGATCATTGTTGAGATGTTTCTACAGCTTAATTGGAGTCCAGCTGTGATAAATTGACTTGACTGGACATGATTTGGAAAGGCACACACCTGTCTATATAAGGTTCCACAGCTGACAGTGCATGTCAGAGCACAAACCAAGCATGAAGTCAAAGGAATTGTCTGTAGACCTCCAAGACAGGATTGTCTCAAGGCACAAATCTGGAGAAGGGTTCAAAAGATTTTCTGCTGCTTTGACCATCCCAATGAGCACAGTGACCTCCATCATCTGTAAATGGAAGAAGTTTGGAACCACCAGGACTCTTCCTAGAGCTGGCCGGCCATCTAAACTGAGCAATCGGAGAAGAAGGGCCTTAGTCAGGGAGGTGACCAAGAACCCGATGGTCACTCCGTCAGATCTCCAGCATTGCACCTTACAAAAGAAAACACAGAAATAGCCAGAAAAGCAAGATACCTGAGAAAGCAGAAAAAGATTCAAAACACCTGGACATCAAACTGTAAAATGTACATCAAATTAAACGGATCACCCGAAGAAGCCAAGCTTACTAACATCCGTAATATTATGGAACTGGACAAATATCAATGAATATTATGAACTGGAGTCACAGCAACAAGAGACAATTGTAGGACACTGAAGGATTATACTCATCTGCTACAAGACATTTAACAATGTGAAACAAAAGATCAACAAACAGGAGCAACAGGAACTGAAAGTTTTTGAATATACAGATCACAACCCACAGGACGTAGAATATAACATAGACCCTGATAATAATTTATTTAGCTCCATCAATAATAACTGTAGTTACTACACAAATGAACAGTTTAACACAATGGTCACATCTGATTTCAATATTTCTATGATCCACTTCAACAGCAGAAGTCTCTATGCCAACTTTAATAACATTAAAGATTATTTACATCAGTTTAAAGAGCCATTCAATATTGTGGCAATATCAGAGACGTGGCTCGGTGAAGAGAAAGGAGTGGATTTTACCATGGATGGCTATGAATTAAATTATATAAATAGAAAAGTGAAAAAAGGAGGAGGAGTTGCAATTTATGTTGACAAGAGCTTGAAATACAAGGTTGCTGAAAATCTGTCAGTAACTGTGAATGATTTATTTGAATGTATTACAATAGAAATCTGTCTGGACAATGTGAAGAATATAGTAGTGAGCTGTGTATATAGAACACCTGGATCAAACATTGACTTATTTAAGGACTGGATGGAAAAAATGTATGCAAAACTAACTCATAAAGTTATGTTCATCTGTGGGGATTTCAATATAGATCTGATGAATTCAAAACAACATAGTTTGACAGAAGAATTTATCAACACAATGTACAGTATGGGCTTACATCCAACAATTACCGGACCTAGCAGAATCACGTCACACAGTGCCACACTAATAGATAACATATTCACAAACATTATGGAAAATAATATCAGGAGTGGGCTTTTATTGAATGATATCAGTGACCACCTGCCGATTTTTGTTGTCTATCAATGTGATTATAGGAAGAAAAAGTATACCAAAAATATTAAATATAAAAGAATAAGAACCGAAGAATCTATGTATTTACTGACAAAGGAATTATTAATACAAGATTGGAAGATAGTTTATGATGAAAATGATATAAATAAAGCATATGATAATTTTTTACAAATATTTCAATCATTGTACAATAAAAACTGTCCTATAAAACAATACAGTGACAGACAACAAAAGAAAAATATTCCTTGGGTCACCAAGGGGTTAATAAATGCATGTAAAAAGAAGAATACATTATATAAACAATTCATTAAGTGCAGAATGGTGGAGGCTGAGATCAAACATAAACGATATAAAAATAAGCTTACTAATATAATGAGGACCTGTAAGAAAGAATATTACAACAGAATATTAGAGGATAATAAAAATAACTTAAGACAAGTACTCAATGGGGTTATTAGTAATCGACCTAAGAATGCTAATTATCCAGAATATTTTATTGAAAATGGCAATTTGATAAATAATATGGAGGATGTGGTCTGTGGTTTCAATAAATTTTTCGTAAACGTTGGTCCTGAATTAGCAAAATCAATAGTGACACCAGAAACAAACAACAGTGGTTCTATAAATGAAATAGAAGATAGAAATCCAAACACAATCTTTTTGGGTGCAGTTACTGAAAAGGAAATTATCGAGACTGTGAGTAAATTTAAGAACAAAAAATCAACGGACTGGAATGAAATTGACATGACAATAGTGAAAAAAGTAATTGAAGGAATTGTTAAGCTGCTCACCCACATCTGTAATCTGTCATTTCAAACTGGTAAATTTCCAAACAAAATGAAAATAGCAAAATTAATACCTCTATACAAAACAGGAGACAGTCATTGTTTCACAAATTACAGGCCAGTCTCTTTATTCTCACAATTCTCCAAAATACTTGAAAAAATCTTCACTAAGAGACTGGATGATTTCATTGAAAAACACAACCTCCTTACAGATGGCCAGTATGGTTTTAGAGCAGATAAATCTACATCTTTGGCACTGATCGAACTTATAGAAGAAATTACTAGTTGTATAGATAAAAAAAGTTTGCTGTAGGAGTATTTATAGATTTAAAGAAAGCTTTTGACACCATTGACCACAGAATTCTACTAAGGAAACTGGAAAGGTATGGGATAAGAGGGGTCGGACTGAGTTGGGTGGAAAATTATTTAAGTAACAGACAACAATTTGTACAATTGGTGAGCACAAATCACCCTTCATGGACATCACTTGTGGTGTGCCCCAGGGGTCAGTTTTGGGACCCAAACTCTTTATTTTGTATATAAATGACATATGCCAAGTATCAAAAATTCTGAAATTTATTTTGTTTGCGGATGACACAAACATCCTTTGCACTGGTGAGAATTTGCAGCAGGTTTTAGAGGTGGTCACAACTGAAATGAAAAAGTTAACGCAGTGGTTCAACAAAAATAAATTATCTTTAAATCTAAAAAAAACAAAGATTATGTTGTTTGGAAATTATAAAATAAATCATGAGATAATGGTAACGATAGATGATACCAGAATAGAAACAGTACAGGAAAATAAGTTTCTGGGGGTGACGCTAGACAATAAAATCTGCTGGAAACCTCACATCAGTCACATCCGGGCCAAGTTAACAAAATGTATAGGCATAATGGGGAAGACAAGACACATCTTGGACTATAAATCATTGGTCTTACTGTACAATTCACTGTTTCTACCTTATCTTAACTACTGTGTAGAAGTCTGGGGAAACACCTACAAGACCAACCTACAGTCAGTATGCACATTACAAAAAGAGCTATAAGGATAATAAATAATGTAGGATATAGAGACCATACCAGTTCATTGTTTTTAAAGTCACATGTCATAAAGTTCATCGATTTAGTTAAATTTAAGACAGCACAAGTAATGTACAGGGCAATTAATAATCAACTCCCAACTAATATACAAAAAATATTTTAAAAAAAGAGACAATGATCATAATTTGAGAGGAGACTTAAACTTTACAAAACCCAAAATACGAACAACCAAGAAAAGTATGTGCATGTCTGTCTGTGGGGTGGATTTGTGGAACAGTCTGGAGCCGGAACTGAAACTATGTACAAACAGAAATCAATTCAAAAAGAGGTATAAACATTATTTGCTGAAAGAATATATGTTAGAAGGGTAGTATTTATATGTACGATTCACTATGCTCACTCTGGGACACTATGGGACACTATGGAATGGTGGGTGGGACAGCACTGTGTATATCTGTGCTGTTTGAGACTGGTTTTGATGTATGGACATCAATGTATGTTAGGATGGAGGGTGTTAATGTTGATATGTACAAAATACAGTTAATTGTTTACTTGGGGTCTTAAATGTGGTAATTTGTATATAATTCACATGGGTGTATTTATGGAAAAGAGGAGATGGAATTAATAAGTGTTCACTTCTTCCTTCTCCCTTTTGAACACTGTATACTGTTACTTTATTGCATTTGTCATTTGTTTTGTTTTTGTTATACTTTTTTGTTCGAAATAAAGTATCTATCTATCTATCTATCTATCTATCTATCTTGCTCTTTGAAGAGAGGAGACCCTTCCAGAAGGACAACCATCTCTGCAACAATCCACCAATCAGGCCTGTATGGTAGAGTGACCAAATGGAAGACACTCCTTAGAAAAAGGCACATGGCAGCCCACCTGGAGTTTGCCAAAAGGCACCTGAAGTACTCTCAGACCATGAGAAACAAAATTCTCTGGTCTGATGAGACAAAGATTGAACTCTTTGGCGTGAATGCCAGGCGTTATGTTTGGAGGAAACCAGGCACCGCTCATAACCATGCCAGTGGTGGTGGCAGCATCATGCTGTAAGGATGTTTTCAGCGGCAGGAACTGGGAGACTAGTCAGGATAGAGGGAAAGATGAATGCAGCAATATACAGAGACATCCTGGATGAAAACCTGCTCCAGAGCACTCTTGACCTCAGACTGGGGTGACGGTTCATATTTCAGCAGGATAACGACCCTCAGCACACAGCCAAGATATCAAAGGAGTGGCTTCAGCACAACTCTGTGAATGTCCTTGAGTGGCCCAGCCAGAGTCCAGACGTAAATCCGATTGAACATCTCTGGAGAGATCTGAAAAAGGCTATGCACTGACGCTTCCCATCCAACCTGATGGAGCTTGAGAGGGTCTGCAAAGTGGAATGGGCGAAACTGCCCAAAAATAGGTGTGTCACGCTTGTGGCATCATATCAAAAAGACTTGAGGCTGTAATTGTTGCCAAAGGTGCATCAGCAAAGTATTGAGCAAAGACTGTGAATACTTTTGTACATGTAATTTCTTTGTTTTTTATTTTTAATAATTTGCAAAAACTTCAAAAAATATATATTTTTTTTTTTTTTTAGAATTTTGAGGAAAAAAAATGAATTATTCCCTTTTGGAATAAGGCTGTAACATAACAAAATGTGGAAAAAATGAAGTGCTGTGAATACTTTCCGGATGTGCTGTAAAGTAAATAAAGTGGTGATTACAAAGATCACTTCACATGCTTTCTTTCAGAATTTGCACACAAACTTGTCCAACATCAGAGAACAGCATTTGATAATCATGCTGAGGACATGCCGTGGGCATAAGTGATAGGTTGTGAAGTGAAAAAAAAAAATGGAAGAAGGGTTGGCGGATGTGTACCACAGAGCACTGACTGTAATATTGTTTTACTGTTCAAGCGCCACTGGCGCATGATAACACAGTTTATTCTATTTCAGGATGGTGGTGTCCACATGAAAAAGTATTGCCCAAGTTGGGGATTTAGCTTTATCACACCAAAGGTTAGCATCCTGGGGGAGGAGTGTTAAATCTGCTACAACAGTGACGTGGGTTTTATAAAGGCTTCAGTGTGTAATCAAGTTAATGAAAATATTAAATGATAATGACGGGCTCTAAGACCAGAGGCACTGATGCCTCTGACTCACTGATGCAGGGCTTCAGCTCTCTGCAACTGTTTTGGTTTTTTAAATTGGAAAAGTTTAGGGATGAAACACAATTTTCCTCTTTAGGTTTCATATCCATGCTGAATGCATTAAGGTTCTTATGTTGTACCTTTTCCAGGGATTGATTTTAAGTTTTAACTTCCTCAAGGACGTACAGTATACTGTATCAAGTTTTAAAATCCAAAAATAATTTCTGCATGGTTTTACGGCTATGTAAAGCTCTATTTGAAACAGTTGGTTTTCAGCCTGCTCATAACTATTAATAACCCATAAATTTGAATGGCAAAGGTATTTGGAGTGTGCCAATCATAATTATACAACAATTGCAAGCGAGCAATTTGATTGGGCAACAGGGATTATAGGAGTTACTATATTCCCCAATAATCATACTCCCAACATTTCTCTAAATATGTATCACTCTGTTTCAAAGGTGGTTAGCAACCATTAATTACTAACCATTATTTACTGTCAACTCTATCAGTGGCTTCTTATAGAGGGGTTGCACTGACATCACACGGGTAACGTGTCTTTTGTTTACTGCACTATTTTGGACGGCAGCAAACAGTCAAATCACCAACAGCAAGCGTGAGTGAGTGTAATCAGCGAGATAAATGGCTACACACAAATCAACACAGTGGTCCAACGATGAGGTGCAGACTTCTCTGTGCTTGGTAGCTGACTAAAGAAATCCTGAGGGAGCTGGATGGAGCAACCTGAAATGAATTCACGGTCACCGACTGGCAAAGGCAGACGGAGGCAGAGTGGCGTAGACCATGGATGGCATCATCATTGTTGAAAACAGTGATAGAGGATGGTGAGTGATGTGAAATTATGTGAAATTATCTTTGCCATTATTTATCCCAGTGGTGGAAAGCTCACTTTAAACAAACAACACCGTTGTATGTTGTATTAAGACAATGAGCTAGCTATTTAGCCATCAATGCTAACTCCGTGCTCTGCTTGTATTTTGCGCTTGTGTCGACAACATCTGGCGAAATAAGCTAGTGTTAGTCCTGGTTAAAAATAGTTTTTTACATGTTGCACTTTCGTGCTGTGCATGTACTTAAGTTGTGTGTGTATTTTCATTCTAGAGTCCCACCGCAGGCTGAAGATCTGCTGAACCGGGACCAGCAGCACGTCCAGTTGCTTCTCAGTGAGGCAAGAGAGCATGAAACGGGAATGGGTCAAGTGGACCCCTGATCAAGTGAGCACCCCATGTGAGCATGTTGTACTTGTACATCTACAGACTGGATCCTGGGGTCCACTTGGGGTGCTCACTTGGGAGTGCTCACTTGGTCAGGGGTCCACTTGACCTGGATCCCATGAAACTGCCTTGTGAAAGGAGGAGATGGCTCAGAATGCTGCCTTCAATCAGGCGTTCCTTGGTGTGTTAGGCCACTTTGCGAAGGCGAGTAGTCAGCGTGTGTGACCCATTCTGAGTTTTTTTTAGAGTTTAAAGTTTGAATTTTGCACATTCTAAATAATCTGGATTTTGCTGGTGATTGTAATAAACAATTTAGTGACTTATATGTTTGCATCATGATTTTCTATTTGTTAAGACACCGGTGGGAAGAGTCAACAGTACAAACCAAAAATCTATCAATGACGTTGAAAATAAGGGCTAATTTAAAAAAAAAAAAAAAAGTAACTAAAAAAATTATTTTATTTACTGAAGACTGTGCACACTTTAGTGATAGTACCAGTATATGGAGGAATTCTGGGCCGTATTGGCTTCTGTATTTCCTAATAATGAGTTAGGGTTTAATGGGATTTAACATGTTTTAACACAAACTACTTTATGGTTCATAATTCTGTTGACGGACTTACACCAAACCAAAAAGTGATTTCTCAAACTGCTGGGTTATTTAGATAGCTTTTCCAATCTTTCAGCATTTAATGCAGATGACACACAATTATACCTGTCAATGAAGCCAGATGATAGTAATCAATTAGCCAAGTTAGAAGCCTGTCTTAAGGAAATCAAAGCTTGGATGACTTGTAATTTCCTGCTATTAAATTCAGATAAGACTGAAGTCATTCTTGTTGGTCCAAAAAACCTTAGAAATTCCTTTCCAAATCAAAATTTCAGTTTGGATGCGGTTACTCTTTCTCTTAATAGCTCTGTGAGGAACCTTGGAGTTATTTTTGATCAGGATTTGTCCTTCAATTCACATATTAAATTTGTTTCTAAGACTGCCTTCTATCATTTGCGTAATATTGCCAAGATTAGGAACATCTTGTCTCAGAGTGATGCTGAGAAACTGATCCACGCTTTTGTTAGCTCGAGATTAGATTATTGTAATTCTTTATTATCAGGCTGTCCTAAAACATCTTTAAAAAGTCTTCAGCTGATCCAAAATGCTGCAGCAAGAGTTTTAACAGGTACTAGAAAGAGAGATCATATCTCTCCGTTTCTGGCCTCCCTTCATTGGCTTCCCATAGAGTTTAGAATTAAGTTTAAAATCCTTCTTCTTACTTACAAAGCTCTAAACAATCAGGCTCCTTCTTATTTAAAAGATCTGATACTACCGTATTATCCTAACAGAGCACTACGCTCCCAAAATGCAGGATTACTTGTAATACCTAGAATCTCCAAAAGTACAATGGGAGGCAGAGCCTTCAGTTATCAAGCTCCTCTCCTGTGGAATCAGCTGCCAATCTGGATTCGGGAGTCAGACTCGATCTCTGTTTTTAAGAATAGGGCTAAAACCTACCTTTTTGATATAGCCTACAATTAGGGAGGGATCATGTGTTTCTGAACCCTCCCTTAGTTATGCTGCTAATAGGTTTAGTCAGCCGGGGGACCTCCAGTAATGCACTGGGCCTCACTCCTTTCCTCACTCTCTATGAAATATTTTTTTTTTTTGCTGGTCATTAACATCTGTTTGTTCTCTCCCATAGATTGAGTCCCCATCGTGCTGTTTGCTCTCTACATGTCTGTTCTTTTTTTCTTCTCTATCCCCTCACCCCCCAGCCAGTCGCAGCAGATGACTGCCCCTCCCTGAGCCTGGTTCTGCTGGAGGTTTCTTCCTGTTAAAAGGGAGTTTTTCCTCTCCACCGTCGCCAAGTGCTTGCTCACAGGGGATCGCCTGATTGCTGGGGTCTTTCTGCAACTGTGGGGGTTCCCCCCTACAGTTGATAGTGCTATGAGATGACTGTTGTTGTGAAATGGCGCTATATAAATAAAGTTGAATTGAATTAATTTATGTCACTGACTCATGGTAACCTTCACAAATAAAACATAAACATCGAGACATATCTGCAAAAGGCACAAAAGTTTATTGTAAAAATTCCTAGTGCAATACAAAAGGAGTACATAGTACATTATTCACACATAGAATATATATTTCTACAGTATCTACATGTATATATCCAGTAAATCCATGTATTTTCCATGTAACCTTGTGACTATTGTTTTTATTGCGTTTAATCCTAGAAGAAGTTTGTTTTGGGTTAAAAATGCATTGTAATTGTTAAATATATCTTATTATACCTAACTCAGTACTGTGTACCTGCTGAAATATAATTAATATAATTTTACAGTTAATATAACCCCATAACTTTAATAAGGCACCTGGCGATCAATTTTTGGCAGCTGATCACTTTTTGCCACAACACCACTGGCTGGAGCAGATACATCCCATGATGTCTCAAAAGTCTCTCCATGATTTTCACACAGATCAGAGCAATTTGTAGCACAGGAAGCTAAACATTGCTTCAGACATTCTGAAGCTCTGTAGTCACTGTGGTTTGTGAAGCTGGGGTGACATCCCACCGCTGAGAGGATCGGTTGAATGGCCAGACCGATGTTTTGAAGCAATAATTTTGTAACAAGAGAGCCATCTGAAACACACACAAACAGCATACATATTTTAGTACCTAACAGCAATAACTTGCCGTGATTACAGTGTAGTACGGATGACTTATTAGTGCTTAACTAGCATTAGCAAACATTAGCTTACCTTCATATGTGATCTAGTTCGTATCCTCACGTCTCCTGCTGCTCCATGGCTTCCTAAACTCTCCAGTACTTTTCCAGTGTTTCATCTCACCGCCTGTAGCCTTCTCTGGCTCTCCTTTATTGCCTTTACTCTGACAAAAAGCCAGCAAGCAGCAGGCTCGCCTTGATATCCATTGTATGTTTTGCTTGTCACATACAAATGATGTCATCGTAGTGTTGGGCCACCTTGCTGTAAAGCTCTCACTCACTTAAGGTGGGTGGCATTCAGTCAAAATGGATAACAAACAACACCCTGTTGAGTCGGGCTGAGTAGGTGCTAGTGGAATTATTATTATTCTCAACACAGGGTCTACACTATTTGCGGTTGAAAATGGCAGAAAAACAATGTGGCACATGACCACTGACGTCACATGCAACCCCTCTATAGGTGGGTGAATAAGGGTTGCATGGGAGGTTACGATTCACACAGAGTGGCCATAGCAGCAACTACCCAGGCCTTAGCACACATGCCGAGTTTGTAATTCAATACAATATTGTTTTTGTTGTATGTCCCTCACTCGCTCACCTCCCATGCTGTGTTGTTTTCACCGAGTGGTAAATAAAGCGAGGAGAGTGAGGGGGCTACATGTGGGGGATCGTCCGGGATCAAACAATTGCACTACTATTATTTTTTTTTTTTTTTTTTGCAGTAACAAAGGCACTGTGTGATTTAGCCATAACGCTATAACCACTGTTTACCAGATACTCCAGAAATTTTTTTCTCTTTCTTTTTGTGTTGTGTGCTCAAAGCTGACGTAAAATTGAGTCAGAACAGCTACGTCAGTGGTGTCATGATGAAGATGATGATCTAAGAAAAGCAATTGTGCTTAGTGGAGTGTTGCTTGAAGCTACTGAGGAGGATGTTTACAGTGTGCTGGATAGAGTGAAAATATTTGGGCACTGTAAAATAAGAGGACAGTGTTTAGATTACATTGGTAAAGCTCAGATGTTTTTGATTGAGACAACAAATGACATGACCGGGTCCGACATTCTGGAATAGCTGGATGCAGGAGATGAGTCTGGATGGTGGGTGCTTAATGTGGGTGAGACTAAGAGCTACCATACACCCAATGAAAGGGGGCATTTCACTCCAAGTTACTTTCCTTCTTAGCTAATGAAGGAAAGACTTTAACTAATGTCACAGACCTGCATAGTGGTGCTTCTCAACCCGCTACTCCAGATTTGAACACAGAGCTCATTAAGGCTATATCCTCACTAGTTGACAGGTGCCAAAATTCACCCTCCGATGGGTCAGGGTAAACTGCAGTGGTTCTCAGAAATAAGGCCAACTCCTCCAAGGGGGGAGGAATATGATGCTTGGACAGAGCAGGCCACCCATGTGCTGGATGAGTGGCAGTGCTCTGATATAGTAAAGAGATGAAGGGTGGCGAAGAGTCTTCAAAGGCCAGCAGCTGACATTGTTCGCGGCTTGAGAGTCATTAATCCTCATGCAACTGCCAATGATTATCTTAAAGCTAATATTAGAGACAGCATTTGGAAACACAGACAGTGCAGCAGATCTTATGGCAAAGTTTCGTAGTACATTTCAGCGAGAAGGCGAGAAACTGTCAGCATATTTACTCCGACTTAAACTTTTGCATGCTCTTCATCAAAAGGGTGGAATTGAGGTGGCTGACATGGACAGAATTCGCATTGAACAAGTCGTGTGTTGTTTTCACCGAGTGGTAAATAAAGCGAGGCGAGTGAGAGAGCTACAATCGGTATAAAACATACAAAAATAAGTTAACATACACTACCGTTCAAAAGTTTGGGGTCACCCAGACAATTATTTTGTGTTTTCCATGAAAAGTCACACTTATTTACCACCATGAGTTGTAAAATGAATAGAAAATATAGTCAAGACATTGACAAGGTTAGAAATAACGATTTGTATTTGAAATAATTTTTTCCTTCAAACTTTGCTTTCGTCAAAGAATCCTCCATTTGCAGCAATTACAGCATTGCAGACCTAACATGATTACACAAGGGTTTTCTAATCATCCATTAGCCTTCTGATGCAATGAGCAAACACATTGTACCATTAGAACACTGGAGTGATAGTTGCTGGAAATGGGCCTCTATACACCTATGTAGATATTGCACCAAAAAACAGACATTTGCAACTATAATAGTCATTTACCACATTAGCAATGTATAGAGTGTATTTCTGATTAGTTTAAAGTTACCTTCATTGAAAAAAGTGCTTTTCTTTCAAAAATAAGGAAATTTCTAAGTGACCTCAAACTTTTGAACGGTAGTGTATATAATAAGATGTAGTAAAAGAGACTATTACAGTAAAGAACTGGAGAAAAACAGAGACAATATTAAAAATACATGGACAATACTTAACAATATTCTTGGAAATAAAAACAGAAATACAAGCTACCCAACCAATTTTTCAAAAAATAATAAAACGACTCAGAGTGTGAATGCAGTTTCACCTGCAGATGAATTTAATAACTTTTTTGTTAACATTGGTCCTAATTTGGCTCGAGAAATACCCATTACGGCACCAACAGGTGATACAATAAGCAAAAACACTGCTATAAAAGACTCCATTTTCATAAAGAACACAGATGAGAGAGAGGTCATTGAAATTGTTAAATCGTTTAAAAGTAAAACACCTACAGACTGTGATGGTATTGACATGCTCTTAGTTAAAACTATTATTGAATGCTTAGTGAAGCCACTGACATATATTTGTAACCTGTCTCTCCAAACAGGTATATTTCCCAATGCAATGAAAATAGCTAAAGTAATTCCGATATACAAGACGGGTGACAGAGGGGAATTCTCAAACTATAGACCAATTTCACTATTGCCGCAATTTTCCAAGATACTTGAAAAAATATTCTATGAGAGAATTGACAACTTCATACTGAAGAATAATTTATTGTGTGAGCAGTAATATGGGTTCAGACACAAGAGGACAACTGCATTTGCTCTAATGGAATTTATAGAAAAAATATCAACTGCCGTTGAAAATAAAGAGTATTCAGTTGGGGTATTCCTGAATCTTAAAAAAGCATTTGATACAGTGGATCATAATTTATTATTAAAGAAACTACAAAATTGTGGTATTGGGGGGTAGCACTGTCCTGGTTATGTAGTTACTTAAAGAATAGATATCAGTATGTATGTGCTGATAACAAAAACTCAGTTACTGAAAGTTACTTGTGGAGTCCCACAGGGTTCAGTTTTGGGCCCATTGTTATTCAATATGTATATAAATGATATATGTAAAGTTTCGGAAAAAATGGATTTAATATTGTTTGCCGATGACACTAACTTATTATGCAGTGGAAACAATTTGGAACAACTTTTGGATACACTCGGAAAGGAATTAGGAAAGCTTAAACTGTGGTTTGATTCAAACAAATTAACGCTCAATTTAAGTAAGACAAAATTTATAGTTTTTAACAACCATCACAACAACTTAGTATCTAAACTCAGTGTAAATGGTGTAGAGATTGAAAGGGTATCTGAAACTAAATTTCTTGGAGTAATAATTGATAATAAACTGTGTTGGAAGTCACATATTAATTATATTAACCTCTTGCACTCCGGGATACCGCGGGCGGTCAAGTCTCTGCGTCCTAGTGCATCCTAGTGCGCACTGTGAGTCTCAGTGCACACTGAAAAAAAAGCTGCATTTCCGTTCTTCCACTACAGACACAGCCGCGAACAGAAAGCCAAAGGAGTGCTTTGATTGGTTTAGATTTGATTGACCTCTCATTCGACTAATAAGAGCCTTGAATTGGGTTTCTGAAACCTTGAAGAACCAATGACTGAAAACCTAGCAAGAAGGACCCACCTACCAACGACTGCGAATACAACGAGCCAATTGAAGCAGAGAAGTTCAACGATTGAAACACGTGCGTCCCGTGCGTAAAATCTGTTTTGTGTAAGCCACTGTGTGTAACGGTAGCGTTCGCCAGTCTTTTTTTATTACTACTGTTCTTATTTGTTTTGAAAAATCGTTCGCCAAAACCGCAATCATGGAAGCGCAAAACCGCAATAATGGAATCATGGTTTGCCCGGGTCGCGTGACCAGAACCACGAGTAGTAACAAGCAGACCAGCGTCATGTTCGTCTGACAATGAGAAACGGATGTTCGCCAGCGACACTGCTGTTGTGGACAGGTAAGTGTTATAAGCTAAATTATTCTTTATCACTGAAAATAGTAATAAAAATTACTTTTGACCGATCGGTAAATTACAACTGTGCGTCATCGCCACATGACGGACCGCGGCGCACGGACCGGACTGTGCACCGCGCTCCTCTGTAGCGGGGGGGGGGGGGGGAGTTGTTATCCTCTACATTGCAGATATTTTAGTATAATTTTTATTGCACTGTAGGTTATTTTTTCTTGTAAAAAAAAAAAGCCACACATTTTTTTATGTGGCATGCTTCTTTGTGTGTGGGGAGCTTGTTTGTTCATTCATTCATTCATGAATGAATAAACACCCCACACACACACACACACACACAGCCCTGAGTGTCACCTTTCATTAGAGCCCAAGATCAAGCTTCTATATTGAATCATTCAAAAGTTATAGACGTTTTTCCAAACTGTGCCATTTGGCACAATTTGGCACAGTTCAAAAACGCCTGGTAACAACCTGAGAAAAAAGCCGTGTAATATATTCATTTTTTGTGGTATTGTTACAAAATTTTGACCTCAGCTGGATAACACTTGGTTCTACATTTCTGTTGCATTTTCCAGCCCGTATCTGACAGCTGTGTGTTATTTGCAAGCATTTGTATCTAAAAAAAACACCCAGGCGAACTTTATTTTCTTCAAGTTCAGTATGTTTAGATGACTGTTACTCAGTGGCAGGAGCACTTAGAGAGATTATAACTGTTTTGCCAAAAAATTCAAAGTGTTTTCTTTTAAATGAGACCAACCCAATGAAGATGCTGCAAAGGGTCGAAGAACAGCTTTTGATTTACTTTGGGTACGTTATTTTTAGGCGTTTTTGGGGAAATTGACCAGAGTGCAAGGGGTTAAAGGTAAAATATCTAAATCAATTGCAATACTACACAGAGTGAAATATTTGCTGAATCAACCCACATTATATACTTTGTATCATTCATTAATACTCCCATACATGACATATTGTACTGAAGTATGGGGAAATACATATAAAACAAACATATATCCAGTCTTTATGCTTCAGAAGAGAGCTATTAGAATAATAAAAAAAAAATGCTTACAGGGAACCAACAAACCCACTTTTCTTAAATTAAAAGCTCTCAAGTTGAAAGAGCTGGTTGACTTTAAAACTGCAGTGATAATGTTTAAAGTGAAGAATCTATCACTGCCCGCAAATATCCAAAAGCTGTTCCAAATAAGGGAGAAACAATATCATTTCAGAGGAACATGTATACTTCAAAAACCTTCAGTGAGAACTACCACCAAGCAACACTGTGTTTCAGTGCAAGGAGTCAGATTATGGAACGTTTTGGGGCCTGAATTAAAATCATGTACAACGCTTGGGCAATTTAAACAAAAACTAAAGGAAGAAATACTCCAAACATATATACAAGATGACATGTAAAATCACGTAAGGATTGTCATATCCAGTCTGTGTTGTGTTGTAGCTCAGTTTTTTTGTCACATTTTGTCTTAGCTTTGTTCTGAATTGTAATCGCTCTTGTTTTGTTTTTCTTTTGAATTCTTGGATGGAATATGGGTGGGCAATATAAGCTGCCGCTTCAGCCATCACCCATTTCGGATAACTTGTGTTGAGCTGTATAATCAGAGGAGTTGTTGTCTGGTTTGACCTTGTTGGATTTTCTTCCCCCCTTTGTTATATTATTTTGTTTCTTTTTTAATCTTTACTTTTAATCTATCTGAAATAAAGATTCATTCATTCATTCATACGATCAGTTTTATCACTTTCACTTATCATTGTACATACTGGAAATAGTGTGTGCAGGCAGATCGTTTTTTCTTTATAAAGTTCATGTTTCACACTTTGATTTGATTTGATTGATCTGAGTTTTTGTAACCATACTGGGCTGTTTAATAGTTTGCCTAGTAAGCTTAGGATAGCACAGCTATCATAGTGTTTGTCTCTTCCATTCCAAATACCACTGCATGGGCTGTAATGGACCTGTGCAATGAACATGTATTGTGCAAAGTCTTTGCACAAGCCCATTCAGGTTCATTTGAGTCCATGCAATGTTATTAGGAATGAATCCTAATATTACTAGAATAAATGACACACTCGCAACTGGAAAGCTAACTAGGCTAATATCAATAACAGTAATGGTAACGGCAATAACCGAGGGATTCTGCATACACAGTAACATTAAAAAAAAAGTCAGATAACAACTGAGAGTTGGACATAATGTATGTTTTGGTGAGTTTCACAGGTCTATTAAAGCCCATGCAGTAGTATTTGGAATGGCAGGGACAGAGACAATATGATAGCTGTGCTATGCTAAGTGTGGTATACCAATATGGCGGCATGTATACTCTGGGGGTAGTGGGAGTGACGGCCCGCCTTTCGCCATCTCGGGAAGGTTCCGATGCTAGTGTCCAAGTTGCCCTGGATGTGGGAACTGGACGGCACAGCAGAATACCCTGGACGGCTGATGGAGCCAAGATGCCAGCTCCCTCGACTTCCGGAGTTTGTCCGAGTGATACCGAGAAGCGAGGAGCTGCAGGGGCTGTGCCGGCGTTTGGGAGGAAGGAGAGAAGGGCAGGACCAGCTGGCGTGATTCTACGACGCACCAACAAATGACACCGGAGATCAAGGAGGACTCTGGACTGGGTCGGTGGCAAGGTTTGACCCAAGATGGAAGCCCAGTCACGATATGGTGACCATCCAAAGCCAAATCGAGCTCCCCTGCACATTGGTGATGAGGTCCGGCCTAGGGTAGAAGCTTGGCTGAGGGGCGTCCACAGGAAAAGAGAACAATGAGATGACCAGGGGCAGCTGCGGGTGATGACTGCCCGGGAGGACCTGAAACTGTCTGATGAATCGTGGAGACACCCCAATGAGCTGCGGCGGGTAGATGAGGAGAAGCGACGACGTGGCTTGTCAGCGGAGATGAAGAGGCGAAGGTGCTCTGGGAGGGATCCACCAGACGGAAATCCATGGGGTGGGTCTCCCACTGGGACTATAAGGTGACTGTGGTGGTGGTGGGGGGGGGGTGCTATTAGCATGGTGTGATAGTGTTGCTAGTATGCCATTTTACCCAAAGTCACATAGTGAATATGTCCTAGTTGCATTTTTGCCCTGTGTTGTTGTAAAAAAAAAAAAAAACCTTAACACTGTATTATGTTATGTTCAGTATGTTGTTTGTGTGAGGTGCCCAAGTCGTGAGGTGGGTGTGTTGGGGTGGGGGCTGGCAACAACTTGAGAGTGTACATATTGACTGTTTGTCATTTTGTTATGAGGTTCTGATTGTGTATATACATTTTGGGGATTGTTTTAGTTGTTAGGAACATGGCCATTTTGTTTTATGGACTCTCTTATTTCAAAAACAGCAGAATAACCCGTCTAGCTGTGTCGAGGTGGGTCAGCAGTCTACCTGGCCCCTCTAGTTTATGTTGTGTGAATGGATAGGCCTGTTTATATTTATTTCTGTACATAAATGTTATTTTTAGTAGTGCGTGAATTGGGTTTAAATTTGGGAGGGCCTAATCGCTGTGCTTGGCATTTTTCTACAGGGGAGGAAATGTGGTGTACCAATATGGCGGCATGTATGCTCTGGGTGTAGTGGGGGTGACGGCCCGCCTTTCCGGTTCCACCGTCACCAGGGGTATAAAGGGCAGATGTGGAAGAGCCCTTCCTCTTTTGCCGTCGACCCTTGGCCTGTACGGAGCACCTGTTATCGTTGTTGTTTGTTATAATAAAGTTATGTTCACTGCACCTCCAGCCTGGTTATTCAGCATACGAGTTATGGACATAACACCAAGCTAACTGAGTAAACTATTAAACAACCCAGTATGGTTACAAAAACGATCAAAATATGAAACACGAACTTTCTAAAGAAAAAATGATTTGTCCGTACACTATTTCCAGTATGTACAATAAGTGAAAGTGATAAAAATTGATTTATTGATGGGAAAGCACCTGGGAATGGGCAAATACAATGGAACAGAAACTAGAGCTGCTGAGACCGGAATGTGAAAATAGTCCATCACTCTACATTGTGTAAGAGGTCCATTTCCACAGTGATTTGCTGTTTGAAAAGAAATCATACCTCTGTGACCTGGAAGTCCTACTATTGTAAATATCAGCAAGCTATTTCACGTTTGTTTAAAAAAAATAGACAAGCTAGAGTTAGATTTGTTGTCTTGATTAACAAACTAAAGTGGCCCTAGGTGTGAATGTGTGTGTGAATGGTTAAGGGATAGCGCCGTACCGTGGCTGCTTCATCCATCCAGGTGGATGCCCTCAATTTCCCCTCTGGGGTTCAATAAAGTATACAAAATCAAAAAAAAAAAAAAAACAACTACATTACCTTTGTTGTGATGGACTCTTTCTTTCATCTGAAAATGCCAAGAAATGCGAGTGAAGTGTACTGAAGCCAAATCGCTAGGATGCTAACTAGCCACGGCGAAATGACACAGGGACCCACAAACCCTACTCAACAGTTCACCAGTATGTATTATAAACATTGGCTTGTGTACTGGATAATATTTATTTTTTTTACATGTGTGTGAAATGACAGTGGGTCTATTCTTTTCTATACTATGCTCATTGAGGTGCTTAGTTATCTGGGTACAATTATAAGGGACCATTTTTCTCGGTGGAGCAAAATAGCTGGTTGAAGAAACAAATCATAATATTTTGCCCTGCATTGCTGCCGCTTAATAAACTGTGCGTGCAGAACTGTTGTAAGCAATATTATACTTGAGGTCATGTGGTATTACGAATGTAGTAACTGAGGTTACTACAATTACTATATTCATTGATACTGCACTCCCTCTCATGTAATAGTGGATAACTAACAAACAAATATGATTGAGCAAAAGATTTCACCCTTCGAAGGATTTCTGCAGACGACACTAAGTACCATTACATGGTGGCCTCACTTGATCCGTGCTCCACCCAGGGTGCCATGGGCCTACTCTGAGATTCCCCCCCCCTGCCCCCAACTCAAGGGAAATATGACACTCGCAAGCTGCTACTACTGCAGTGCTACAGTCTTTCTGACGTGGAGAGCGTAGAGAATCTCCTCTCTTACACCGAGTTAGACGACGGCACGGCCGTGGAATTGATGAAAAGTATGCTAGCCCTGCTGGTCGGAGAGGACGGATCCTTCCTCTTTGCTCGTCTTCCTCCTAAAACTGCAGGCTTCAATGTGGGCTGTGCTAGCCAACTTGCCACTGCTGGCCTCTAAGGATTACCGCTCACCAGCAGAGGATCAAATAATCCTGGCAACCAAGATCTTCCGTGTCCAGTCAGTGGTACCAGGACCTTCAATGTTGTCCACAGAGGCTGTCGAGCCTGCAGTTGTGACTGGAATAGCCACTCAGAGACACTGGGCCAAGGTCATGTGCTTGTACCACCAGTGCTTTGGTGCACGGCACTGCCTTCCACCTTGCAGTTTCAAGATGCCAGGAAACGGACAAGCCAGCGGTCAGCAGGTTTTTGAGGAAGAGCAGCTGTTCTGCTGCGGCCATTGGTGACAGAGAAAAGCTGCTCTTCCTCAAGAACACACATTCAAAGAGGTGTTTCCTGGTCAACTCTGGCTCTCAGATGAGTCTTATTTCGGCAGCTGGCTCTGACAGGTTGGCGGAAGGTTGTGGCCCATCGCTCACAGCTGCTAATGGCTCCCCTATTAAGACATTTGGAGAGAGGTGAGTGACTGTGTGTTTCCATGGGCGCAACTATAAATGGGACTTTTTTGTAGCTGCCAGCTTGATTCCTATCATAGGTGCCGATTTTCTTTATGCACATGGTCTTCTTGTATATGTCGCTAACAGACAGACGTTTGATTGATACTGTTTCCTTTTCTTCACTGCCTTGTATGACACAGGGAGCTGGGCTGTTAGCACATGCTATTTTTTTAGCTTCTGGGGATGTGTTTTAATGCTTGCTTTCTGATTTCCCCTGGCTAACTGTACCTAACTTTTCTGCTACTGTAACCAAGCACAGGGTTGAGCATTTTATCACTGCTAAGGGCCCTCCAGTGTTTGAGAGCGCGGCGCCTCAATGTGTCTAAGTTAACCACTGCTCATGAAGAGTTTGCTAACATTTAGTGGTTAGGTATTGTTAGGTGCTCCAAAAGTCCTTGGGCTTCCCCATTACACATGGTGCCTGAATCCAATGGCTTGTGGTGCCGGTGCGGCGACTTTCACCTCCTGAACAATATCATGGAGCACGACCATTATCCAAATGTAAATTGGGGTAGCCGTTAATCAGTTTGTTGGGCCATCGCATTTCAGTTAAGGGTGCAGTTCCACTGCCAGACAAAGCCTGGGCCATGTCAGATTTTCTGTGTCCGGAGTCCATGAAGGCGCTGCAAGAGTTTTTGGGTATGGTTAATTTTTACAACTGTTTCCTCCTCTGGGCAGCCCAGCTTCTGAAGCCGCTTTACAATGCATTTAAAAAGAAAAAAAAAAAACTGCTGATAGCATCAACTGTACCCTCCAAGGTGTCCAGGCCTTTTCAGACACCAAATCTGCACTGGCAAATGAGGCCCTGTAGGCTCATACATCCTCGTCGGTGCAGATTGTGCTTATCACAGACGCGTCAGATATTGTGGTGGAGGCAGTGGTGGAGCAGTGCGTTTCAGGTTCGTGGCAATCTCTCACCTTTTTCATCCGTAGACTGCGTAGTACAGTACAAGAAAAGTACAGTGCTTTTGACAGGGAGTTCCTGGCTCTCTATCTGGCCACATGCCACTTCCAATTTTTACTTGAGGGTCGCGAATGTACTGTGTTTGTCAACCACAAACCCCTGACCAAATTTGTTTTTCTTAGGCACAATGCACACAAGGCGCCGCTGCGTCCACTTTATGATGGCCCTTTCAGAGTTTTGGAAATGGGTGCAAGTCATTTTGTGCTGGAATTTGGGGGGGCATAGGGAAACTGTTTACATAGGCTTAAACCTGCCCATGTGCTGGCAGACAAGCAGGTGGTGCCGGCTCAGACTCCCCTCATGGATGCCCATTCACTGTAAGTTTCTAGACTTTTCCTTCCCCCACCAGGGACTCTCTACAATCACCTGAGCCTGTGTTTTCTTCCTCCTCACCTCATGCACCTTGAGGTCACCCTCAGCGTGGGACCTCCTCTGCTCACCCGTCTATTCCAAGGTACAGCCGCTGTGGACGGGTGCTCAGGCCCAAGGTGATGGACTGATAAGGCCCCTACTGGGTGTTGGTGGGGGGCTGTGCGGTGGACTACAAGGAGGCTCCACTCACACTCAGTGACTCTGGGAGAGGGGAAGGAAGTGTAGAGGATATACAGTGGTGTGAAAAAGTGTTTGCCCCCTTCCTGATTTCTCATTTTTTTGTATGTCACACATGTTTCGGATCATCAAACAAATTTAAATATTTGACAAAGATAATACAAGTAAACACAAAATGCAGTTTTAAATGAAGGTGTTTATTATTAAGGGAAAAAAATCCAAACCTACATGGCCCTGTGTGAAAAAGTGATTGCCCCCTAAACCTAACAACTGGTTGGGCCACCCTTAGCAGCAACAACTGCAATCAAGTGTATGCAATAACTGGCCATGAGTCTTTTACAACGCTGTGGAGGAATTTTGGCCCAGTCATCTTTGCTGAAATGTTGTAATTCAGCCACATTGGAGGGTTTTCGAGCATGAACCGCCTTTTTAAGGTCATGCCACAGCATCTCAATCGGATTCAGGTCAGGACTTTGACTAGGCTACTCCAAAGTCTTCATTTTGTTTTTCTTAAGCCATTCAGAGGTGGACTTGCTGGTGTGTTTTGGATCATTGTCCTACTGCAGAGCCCAAGTATCAGGAACTGAGCCGGCTTGGCTTCCCCCAGCTCGGTCCTGGCCACTCTATGGGTATGTGCCACATTGTATGTATGTTAGTATGTATTTCTGTGTGCTTTGTCGTGCCCATAGCCACTGCCTTCTGGCCGGCAGCGGGGAGGCAGCCTCTTGCGCTCACGCTGGAGTGAGCGCTGTCTAACTGTCTGCCGGTCAGACCACACCCCCTCTCTATTGCTACCAGCTGTTCCCACTCCCATATGCCATCTTCCCGCTCCTCACCCAGGTGTAACTAATTTGGGAAACCAGCAATGCATGTTTTTAAGGAGCCTGTCTCCAGTCATGCATTGCTGGGTCATTGTACTTCACTGACGGTATTCGCATGGAGTCATTTCAACCAAGGACGGTTTCCCTCGGGCTAATTTGGATCACTGGACTGCTCCAGCTCTGTGAGTAACTGCTGCGTGTGTTTTTCCCTGGTGTCTCTCCCCGTTGACTGTAGAACATCCAGCAGGACTCCCTAGCCTCTGAGGAAACATTAACTGTAACTCTTCATCTGCTTGTCATATCAATAAATGTGTGTTGGTGTTTAACCTGCGCTTAAATCCTCGTCTTTTTTCTCCCCTCGCCATGCGCTATGGAGAAGCGCACGGGGAGCTCATGACACCAAGTGCATTGCATTCCAGCTTGAGGTCACGAACAGATGGCCAGACATTCTCCTTCAGGATTTTTTGGTAGACAGCAGAATTCATGGTTCCATTTACCACAGCAAGTCTTCCAGGCCTGAAGCAGCAATACAACCCAAGACAATCACACTACCACTACCATATTTCACTGTTGGTTTGATGTTCCTTTTCTGAAATGCTGTTACTTTTACACCAGATGTAATGGGACACACACATTCCAAAAAGTCCAACTTTTGTTGCATCACTCCACAGAATATTTTCCCAAAAGTCTTGGGGCTCATCAAGATGTTTTCTGGCAAAACTGAGACGAGCCTTTGTCTTCTTCTTGCTCAGCAGTGGTTTTTGTCCTGGAACTCTCCCATGCAGGCCATTTTTGCCCAGTCTCTTTCTTATGGTGGAGTCATGAACACTGACCTTAACTGAGGCAAGTGAGGCCTACAGTTCTTTGGATGTTGTTGTGGGGTCTTTTGTGACCTCTTGGATGAGTCCTCGCTCCGCTCTTGGGGTAATTTTGGTCAGCCAGCCACTCCTGGGAAGGTTCACCACTGTTCCATGTTTTCGCCATTTGTGGATAATGGCTCTCACTGTGGTTCGCTGGAGTCCCAAAGCTTTAGAAATGGCTTTATAACCTTTTCCAGACTGATAGATCTCAATTACTTTGTTTCTCATTTGTTCCTGAATTTCTATGGATGGCCGCATGATGTCTAGTTTTGAGGATCTTTTGGTCTACTTTACTTTGTCAGGCAGGTCCTATTTAAGTGATTTCTTGATTGAGAACAGGTGTGGCAGTAATCAGGCCTAGGTGTGGCTCGAGAAAATGAAAGCTTTCCAAAGATGTGATAAACCACAGTTAATTTTTGTTTCATTTTTTGGGGGGTGGGGGGGCAATTTCCTGTGTAACAAAAACACAGGGCCATGTAGGTTTGGATTTTTTATTACCCTTAATAATAAACACCTTCATTTAAAAACTGCATTTTTTGTTTACTTGTGTTATCTTTGTCTGACTTTTAAATTTGTTAGATGATCTGAAACATTTAAGTGTCATGATGCGGAGCCCTGTTGGGGAACCGTGCTCACGCTCCTTTTTCTAGTTATTTTCTGTATTTCCCCACTTCTGTTCTGTATTTATACGTATGATGTCATCTGAGGTTGCTTTTTGTTTCTGTTTTTGAGTTTTCTGGTTATTGTATCTTAGTTTGGTCAGTTTAATCTCGTATTTTATTTTTATATATTCTGGTATTGGACTTGAGCCTATTCTTGCCTTTGCCTGTTGTTCCCCGTCCTCTAACAGTGGTGTTTATTTTTTGTCTCCAGCACTTTTAGCATTTCCTGTTTGTATTTTATCTTGTCCAGGCCTTGGATTATTATTTGTTCCTGGTGTCTTATCTCACTTAGTATTTATAGTCTCCTGTGCTTTTACTTTGGCAGCTTGTGGTTTGTTTTCTCCTGAGCTCAAGTTCGTGGGTTGTCACGGCTGTCAGTGGTTGTCTGATTACTCCGCGCTCATGTCACCTACACCTGTGTATCATTTGTAAATATTTCTCCCTGCCTTATTTAAGCCCCACTGCCTCGCTGTTCGGTGCAGTGTCATTTTGTGTTCAGACTGGATTTCCCTGTCTGCTTTCATCCTCTTTACCAGCATGTGTCAAATGCTATTTTCCCAATTATTTTCTCCACGTCTGTCGCCAGGTGGGCTGGCGTTTCCACTCGCCTTAGCTTCTGTGCTATTCAGCCATCCTGGTCCCATCCAGCCTGTTTGTAAGTTGCACCTCAGTTGCATTGTATTTGTTTTTAAATCTGCAAACTCACAGCCTGTGTTGGGGTCTTTGCTACTGCCCCTGCCAGGCCAGTTTATGACATTAAGTGTGACAAACATACAAAAAATTGAAAAATCAGGAAGGGGGCAAACACTTTTTCACACCACTGTAGGTGTACTTGGCACCAGTGTTGGACACTTCTTCTTGGGTTGGAGTTGAGCAAACAGTTAACTGGCAGCTCTCCTGTGTCGTCTCTTTCCTCCTCCACATTATAAAAAAGGCCAACTGGCAAGGTGGTGTCATATTCATAGAAAGGTCAGCTCACGTGCAGGGTGCCATGCCAGAGAAAACTCAAGACACAGAGAAGCTACGTTTAAACAATTTATTAATTTCAAAAATAAGGAGCACTGCTATGGAAAATGTCACTCACCAGAGGAAGACAGCCTGTGGGGAGAGACGAGAGCTGATTAATAGGAGAAGGGAGGTAGGGAAGTGGTGAAGACAAATTTGCCACTTACATGTGCTGAGCAGACAGCCCGACAGAGAGACCCAGCAGGAATAGACAAACCAGCAGAGTGGATCTGGCAGGGAGTAGGAAAGGGAAGGAGCTGGGTGGTGTCTGACCGGGTGGAGACAGGTAGCTGAGGCAGGTTGAGGATGATGGAGCAGGTGAGCGCACAACGATCCCCGGAGACGCACCGCACAGATGGCAGCAACCTGGGAAGAAGAGAGAGAAGAGGAATTAGGTAAAATCCTCTGAATATGACTTCCGGTTATGGCGGCCACGTGAGAAGGACACGTATCACTCTGCTCTGCTCCTAGAGAAAAAAAAATCGGCAAATAACTCTCTCATTTGGGACAGAACCTATCACAGCGTTTGGGCGAGGATATGTCGGTGAAGCCTAAGGCTGGAAAATCAGGAAGAGGAAAAAGCGAACCGCCGAAACAGTCCAAATTAACGGACTTTCACGTCTGTGACGCAGCAGATAAAGCTCCATATATGGCGGAGGAAGCTAGCAGCGGTGCGGTGACTGCGGGAAACGGCACAGGTGCAGTGCTTGCTGCCATTAGTTCAATGAGAGCAGACTTTTCCGCTAAATTTGATGGGATTATGGCAGCGTTGGAAGGAATGAGAAAAGAATTGGGTGACTGTGTAGAGCGAATGGCGCAGGTACAGCTTCGTGTCTCCAGTGCTGAAGATGACGTCACTAGCCTTCAATTAAAGGTGCGCACTTTGGAAAAAAAAATAAATGTCTGGAAGATAATCTCTTGGACTTGGAGTCCCGGTCGAGACAGAACAACTTGAGGCTGGTGGGTCTACCGGAGGGATCCGAAGGTCGGGACCCATGTTCCTTTTTGGAAAAGTGGATTCCGGAGGCGCTGGGCAGCGCGGAGCTGCAATCATCAATCGTCCTAGAAAGCGCACACCGAATTGGCCCAACGAGAGATAAGACACCACCGAGGACGCTAATTATGAAGTTCCTCAGCTACAGAGACAGGATGAAGATCTCCAACGCTGCGCGAGCCAAAGGAGAGATTAAACACCAGGACCAGCAGGTGCGGTTCTACCCAGATTTGGCCACAGGAATCCAACAATTGAGGAAGCAGTTTGATCCCGTATGTAAAGAGCTGCGCAACCTTGGGATTCGTCATGGTGTAATTCATCCTGCGAGACTGTTGACCACGTATGGGGGCAGAACACACATCTTCAAGACCCCAGAGGAGGCGCAGGAGTTCATCAAGAAGATCCAAGAAGAGACTGGTGGGAGCTAAGCATGAACAAAATATAAGGTAGAATACTTAAGCATTTGCACAGGCATCTGACTGATTTGAAGCAAATAGCAAGTTTACAAAATATAGATTGTATTATATATTAAAAAAAAAAAAAAAAAACCTCTATGATGTACAAAGTTGCTAAAAATTTTGGAGTTAAGTTGGAAAACTACAGAAGAGAGTTAATGTTACGTCATTAAAAGCAGTAGAGTTAGAGTGATTGAGAGGATGAAGAAGGAGTGGCTTTGGCTGATCCTCGTGGGTGTGGAGCGGTCGATGGCTATATCGGGAGACGGAATTTTTCTTTTGATTTTGGGGGGATCACCACAAATGTGGGAAGGGGGAATTTGTTTGTGTGTAGTTTTTAGGATGACTGTCCAACCACTCATGTTTTTGCTTCTCTGTATGAGCATGTTTACACTGCAAGGTAATCCCAAACTCCCTATTGATCATAAACCAAAGCGTTAATCTTAATTTAACTTCATGGAATTGCAGAGGTCTACAAAATTTAAAAAAACTTAAACAAGTTATGAATAAAATAAAAGATATGGGTTCAAAAATTGTGTTTTTACAAGAAACTCATCTAATAGAGGAGGATGTAAAAAGAATTAGGAGTAGATGGCAAGGAAGTGTTTTCACCTCATCATTTTCATCCCGAGCCAGGGGAGTTATGATTCTCATACATAAATCAGTCCCATTTCAAGTGAAAAATGTAATTGGAGACAAATTTGGAAGATATTTAATCATTCAAGGATCTTTGCTATTAGAAAATATAAATCTGGTGAACTTATATGGTCCCAATATAGATGATCAAAAGTTCTTTGCTAATTTATTTCTTATCTTATCATCACTTACAGGGCAACATATAATAGCAGGGGATTTTAATTGTACATTGAATCCCAGTATAGATAGATCAACAGGACTGGACTGTACGCACAATGGATGTAGGATGATCATTAATCATTTTATGAAAGAATTGAGATTGCTAGATATATGGAGAGAAATGAAACCACAAGTTAAAGCCTACTCTTGTTATTCTAATACCTACAAGACATTCTCACGTATTGATTATTTTTTGATCTCCACAGAATTAAGGTCCAAGATTCAAAACTGCTTTTATGATAACATTGTGATCTCTGATCATGCACCCTGCTGTCTAATATATGTAGATAAGAAATTGACAAAGGAACCAGGTAGGTGGCAATTTCAGCATAAATGGCTTCAGGATGAGGAATTTGTTAAGTACATAGAAAAACAGATAGATGAGTTCTTTGATATCAATACTACACAAACATCAGCATGTGTAAAGTGGGAGGCTTTCAAAGCTTTTATTAGGGGACATATTATTAGTTATACAGGTTCAAAATCTAAGAAGACTCGAGAGGAGAGAGTCCAATTGGAACATAAAATAAAAATTCTTCAAGAAAAAGTGTATGCAGGAAGTGATCCAAGGTTGGAGAACGAATTACTGATTTTGAGAGCTGAATATGACAAAAAATCAGCGAATAGAGCTGCCTCGAGTCTTCTAAGATTGAAACAATCTTTTTATGAACAAGGTGAAAAATCAGGAAAATTATTGGCATGGCAGATTAAACAATTAGAATTTAAAACACCAATTTCCAGTATTATAAGTAACGGACAGGTAGTTATAGATCCTTTAGAAATTAATAGAGCCTTTAGAGACTACTATGAAAAATTATATTATACCAAAAATGAATCTGATTTAACAAAACTAAATGGGTTTTTGAACGGACTATCTATACCGTGTATTACAAATGAAAACAGGGAGATACTGGAGTCTAAAATTAGTCAAGAAGAAGTTGGGCTAGCCATTGATAATATGAAATCAGGAAAAAGTGCAGGACCAGATGGTCTTCCAGTTGACCTTTATAAAAAATTTAAGAATAAATTAATAAAACCTTTTTTGGAAATGGTTTTAGAAGCATTTCAAAATAGTAATTTACCATCATACATGAATAATGCCTTAATTATACTGTTGCCAAAACCAGGTAAACTCTCTAATAAATGTGAAAATATGAGACCAATAAGCCTATAAAATGCCGACCTTAAGATAATCTGTAAAATTTTAGCAAAACGAATACAAGAAATTTTACCAAATATTATTAATCGAGATCAGAATGGCTTTATAAAGGGAAAACAAGGCTTCCATAATGTAAGAAGACTATTTAATATTATTTATTCTAATAAAGAAGCACCGGATACAGCTCTCCTATCATTGGACGCCGAAAAGGCCTTTGATAGAGTCGAATGGCCCTTTCTTTTTGAAGTCTTACAAAGGTTTGGACTTGGAACTAATTTCATAAAATGGGTTCAGATAATATACAATAATGCTACAGCAGAAATCCTAACAAATAGCAATATTTCAAAATCAATAAAAATCAATAGAGGATGTCGACAAGGCTGTCCACTTTCACCTTTACTGTTTACTATGGCAATTGAACCTTTAGCGATGGCGGTACGTTTACATTCACAAATATATGGAATTAAAGTTGGACCAACAGAACATAAAATCTCCCTGTATGCCGATGACATAATATTGTTTATGTCGAATCTTAAAAAATCAATTCCGACCTTGTTGAATTTAATAAAGAATTTTGGGGAAATATCAGGATATAAAATAAATAAAACTAAATCTTCAATATTAATGCTAAATGAGACCCAGAGAAATCACCCAGCTCCTGAGGTAAGTCAATTCAATGTTGTAAATCAGTTTAAATATTTAGGAATCCAAATTGTGCCTAAGCTAGAATTAGTTGCCAGTGTCAACTATGAAGCCTTAATGATGGACATTAATGAGTTACTTCAGAGATGGATGTCACTACCAATGTTGATGATCGGGAGAATCAATATACTTAAAAGTAATATCTTACCTAAAATACTTTATTTATTTCAATACATTCCCTTACCACCACCTTTAGATCTATTCTCAAGAATTAAAAAAAAGTTAGTGGAATTTATATGGAACAACAGGAGGGCTAGATTACGTCTGTCCTTATTATATTTACCATTTGATCGTGGAGGTCTGAAATGTCCAAACTTTATGTTGTATTATTGGTCGGCACAACTGAGGTCTATGACATATTATTTTTCATCAAATGATCTCCCTCACTGGACGGAGATGGAATCATACAATTTACCTTTACCTCTTCCCATATTCATATACTCAGATTCGGCAAAAAAATTACAAAAACAAGTTAAAAATCCATTTGTAAAGCATATGATCAAAATATGGTGTGAAACTAAAAACTATTTAAAAGAACCACACTTATTGTCACAATTTAGCCCAATATGGGGTAATCAATATTTTAAACCAGGGAGAGCGGATGCTGTATTTAAAGTATGGAATTTAAAAGGGATTCAAAAGATTCAAGATTTATATCTGTCACGTTCAGATAACATAATGTCTTTTGAAGAGCTGAGGATCAAATTTAATCTTAATAGAACACATTTTTTAAAATATCTTCAACTTAGGAACTTTATTCGATCAAATCAAAATAAAGCTCTCACTCGACCTATTTATTCATCCTTGGAAAAAATGTTGATGAAAGATAGTAAAAGAAAGGGTATTATTTCAGAGTTTTATAACTCATTGACACTATCCTCAAGTGAAAACTCACAGAAAAGATTAAACTACTGGAAAGAAGATCTGCAAACTGAAATTTCAGAGGAACAATGGGAATTGGCTTGTACAGAAGTTCAAACCAAATCAATAAATGTACGTCTTAAATTGATACATTTTAAATGGTTAATGCGGATGTATGTTACACCGGTGGAGTTAAATGGATATAACAAAAACATACCAGATACGTGCACAAAATGCATGGAAAGTAAAGGAACCCTATTTCATTTTGTATGGGAATGTAGAATAATTAGAATGTTTTGGGAAGAGGTGAGGGTAGCAATTGAAAAAATAATTTCAAAACAAATCATATTGAATCCTAAACTGTTTTTGTTGGGTCTGTACCCAGAAAAGCATAACTTTAATAAAAGTGAAAGAACATTCATAGACCTCAGTTTGCTTAATGCCAAAAAATGTATTGCACTACTGTGGAAAAAGACTCATAGACCAGATGTGACTCAGTGGTTAAGACAGATGTTAACAAACCTTCCACTAGAAAGAATAACATACATACTGAAATCAAAGGAAATTGTGTTTGAGAATATATGGAGACCTTTCATTGATTATGTAAAGAATTTAAACATAACTTTTGAAGAGAAGGTGAACGATGTGTGTGGACCTTGTAAATTCCAAACTGGTGAATATAATATGTATACTTATGTAATGGATTGCCTAGACTAAACAGAGGAGCATTGTTGAAGACTTGATTTTGTTGGTGGTTGTTGGTGTTTTTAGTGTATTTTTTTTTTTTGTAGTACTTTAGTGTTAGTGTTTGATTGTTTGTGTCATGTTTGTTAAAAAAAAAAGGTTCAATAAAGATATTGTGAAAAAAAAAATCCTCTGAATATAATTTTAATTCGCTTGCTAGTTTACTCAGGCAGTATACCCAATGAGCCGGCACTGAAGCCTTCGCTTGATGGTCCTTTTATGTGCTGGTAAGGAAGAAGTGGCAGGTGCATCCACTCACACAGATGTAATGATTGCCTGCGGAGTCTGGGAATTTTTAACAGGACGGAGGGGGTGCACGCTCACTTGAACATGACAGTGCCCCCCCCCCCAAGGGGCGCCTCCTGGCGGTCCACTGGGCTTGTCAGGATGAGCTTGGTGAAAGGCCCAGACCATCCCCTTGTCATGGAAGTGGGACTTGGGGATCCACGACCTTTCAGGGCCGTAGCCCTTCCAGTGGACTAGATATTGGAGGCCTCGGCGGCAAACATCCAGAATTCTCTGGACGGTGTAGGTGGTCTGGCAGCCGAGAATCCGAGGAGGAGAAGGCGGCTTAGAGGGGGGACAGAGGACTGTCTGAGAGGGGTTTAATTTGGGAGACGTGAAACGTCGGGTGAATATGGAGAGTCCGTGGGAGCTGTAGGCAGACCGTGGCGTTGTTGACTATCTTGGAGATGGGAAATGGGCCCAAGAAGTGGCTTGATGATTTCTTGGATTCCGACTTCAAGGGTATCTGATCCGCCGATAGCCAAACGCGCTGCAGGACCACATACTTGGGAGCTGGGATCTGCTTCCGATTCCATACTGGCGGTTACGCGCCGTAGAGTAAAAGAGGGTGGCTCTCCAGAGCCGGCAGCAGCGGCATGCATGAGCCCCCACGGACGGCACAGCGACTTCCCTCTCCGCCATGGACAACAGGGGGGAGTGTATCCCATGGAGGCCTCAAAGGGTGTCAGTCCCGTGGCAGCGGAGACAGCCAAGTTGTGGGCATATTCCACCCAGGTCAGATGGGCGCTCCATGTCGACGGATTTTCGGATGCTACACATCTGAGTTGCAGCCTCCGGGGACTGGTTGGTACGCTCACCCTGTCCATTGCTCTATGGGTGGTAACCTGAATTGAGACTGATCATAGTTCCAAGTGATCGGCAGAACGATTTCCAGTGGCCCCACTGGATGACGTTGCTGCGGAGAGCGGCCAAGACAAACAGACGATCACTTGGCCCTCAGCCGGTTTGGGTTCCAGGGACTGGGCCTGTCGGACCCTCTGTCAATCACCCAGGTAAGGGCTCCGAGGATGCACGAAGGCAACATAATAGGCTGGAAGAGGAATGGGAGAACTGGATGGTCTGAGCTGATTGTCAGGAGAGAGCGTCCGGTTTGATGTTATGTGAGCCAGGCCTGTATGTGATGGTGAAATTGAATCTAAGGAAGAATAAGGCCCAGCAGGCCTGCCTGGTGTTGAGTCGGCGGGCCAACCGGAGGTACTCTAAATTTTTGTGGTCAGTCCACATGACTATAGGATGGACCGCTCCCTCCAACCAGTGCCTCCACTCCTCTAGAGCCAACTTAATGGCTAGGAGCTCTTGATCCCCTACGTCGTAATTCCTCTCAGCTGGGGTGAGCCGCCGAGAGAAATACGTGCATGGGTGGAGCTTCTGGTTGGAGGTTGAGCGCTGCGAAAGGACAGCACCCACCCCTGAGTCAAAAGCATCCACCTCCAGGGTGAATTGGGGCTGAGGGTTGACCTGGGCCAAGATGGGTGTATTAGAGAACAGGTTCTTTAATTTGGAAACCATTTCAAGATTTCAATTTAACGGAGGTCAGCTGCGTGAGAGGCTGTGCTACCCCACTAGTTCCTGATGAACCTGCGATAAAAATTTGCAAACCCCAAGAAGCGCTGGAGCTCCTTGCGGGAGTGGGGTGTAGACCAATCCAGCACAGCCATCACCCTAGCCAGGTCGGCTCTCAGTTCCCCCTCCGCCACAATAAATCCCAGGAAGGAAGTGGAGCAGGTGGAAAACTCACTCTTCAGCCTTCACAAAAAGTTGGTTCTCCAGGAGCCGTTGTAACATGGTCCTGACATGGACTTTGTGTTCCTCTGGTGTGCAGGAAAAAATTAGGATATCATCCAAATAGACAAAAACAAACTGATTCACCATATTACGGACAACGTCATTAATGAGGCATTGGAAGATGGTGGGGGCGTTGGTGAGTCCAAAAGGCATTACAAGATACTCAAACTGCCCCAAGTGTGTTTTAAAGGTCATCTTCCATTCGTCCCCCTCGCGAATATGGACTAGGTGCAAGTCTAGTTTGGAAAACACCCCCGCATGCTGAAGGAGCTCGAGCGCAGAGTTAATCAGGGGCAGAGGATATTTGTCTTTGACGGTAATAGTGTTTAGTTTCTGGTAATCAATACATGGGCGCAGAGATCCACCCTTCTTACCGACAAAAAAGAATCCTGCCCCAAGAGGAGCCGAGGAAGGCCGAATGAGGCCGACGTTCAGCGAGCCCTTAATATACTGTATCTCTCCATCGCCACCCTCTCTGGACCAGAGATACTAGAGTCGACTGGACGGCAGCTGCACACCCGGGAGGAGGTCTATGGCGCAGTTGAATGAACAGTGAAGTGGTAAAGAGAGCGCTCTCGACTTGCTGAAGACCTCCCCAAGGTCATGGTAGACCTCGGGTACGAGGGTGAGGTCCAGCGGCTCCACCGGAGGGGAGGAGATGGGTAGGGACAGTGAATACTCAGCCAAACTAAGAAATGATGCCAAACAATATGGACTCCAGGAGGAAATTGAATTTTGTGCCCAATTAATGATGGGGTTGTGCCTCCGGAGCCAAGGGTACCCCAGGACCACCAGGGAGGATGAATTTGGGAGTATAAAGAATGATAGCTCCTTCCGGTGGTTCCTGGAAAGAAAGATGGAAATTGGCGTTGTGCTTTCGGAGACTGAAGCCACGCTTCTGCCTGATAAGGTGGTGACATTCAGTGGAGTGGATAATTTAGTGATGGGAATATCCATCTCCCACACGAGCCGGGAAGAAACGAAATTCTGCTCCGCCCCTGAATCAATCAAAGCCGTAACCCTTCTCTCGACCCCTGCAATTAATTATCACACATGTTTTTTTATTGCGATAAACTATAACATTGTCTATCATCCCACCCCTAGCCCAGATGTATGCCTGGGTTTGAATTCGAGCCAGCTGTTTTTTTCCTCTTGTCGTGTCAAGCAGCTAGGTAAGCTGAACAGAAATCTGCTCCCCTTATTGTGCTAAACAGATTTACTTTACGAAAAGGAGCTTTATACAGTACATATACTGTATATGTACTGTATATTATTTATAGACTCCTCTTGTAATAACTTTAATACTATATTTAAATTGTTTTACTCATGAAAGACCCGGGGGTGGGGGGGGGAGACAAACAGAGAAGACAAACAGACTAACACAACTAAAACAAACAGAAGACAAATTGTTTCTTCTACTGAAAAGGTCTCATCACGAATCTGGTGTCTGCACCTGTTAAAGAACAGACAGGTGTTTGTGTGTGTGTGTGTGTGTGTGTGTGTGTGTGTGTGTGTGTGTGTGTGTGTGTGTGTGTGTGTGTGTGTGTGTGTGAGACCACATGCAAAGTAAGTGTGTGCGTGTGAGTGGTTTGCCAGGAAACATACAAAGAGGGTGGCAGGTCACAGCAACCCCCCCCCCCCACCACCACCACCACCGGAAACCCCAAGCAAGCAAAGACCACCAACCCCCACACAGCACACATGTCCCGAGGCCAACAAGCCCCAGGACAATCAGGCATCCACCTTAGGAGGGACGGCCGAGGGAAGCCAGGTTGCCAAGCAGTCAGCACAGTGCACCCCCGCCACCAGACCAGCCAACCCCCGCCCCCCAGCAGGGCCAACGCCAGCCCCCGGGCCCTAGACACTGGAAGACCAGCGACCCCCTCTGGGCTGGAGACCAGCCCGCACCGGGGGCGTGGCCCACTGTGAGGGAGTGTGGGGGTGCCTGCACCCCAGCACCCCCGACACACACCTCAAGGAGCCCCCAGGCCCCCACACCAAAGGAAGGCGGCAGCAAGGCGCAGGAACCCTCCAATCCAGGGGAGCCCACACGGCCAGGAGGTGCCACCCCTCAGTCCACCACCCCCAGACCAGCACACACACCCATTCCCACGCACTCACACCGTCATGCTCTCACACGCACCCACACACTCACACGCACTCACTCACTCTAACTCACCCTCTCCCCCACACAATCCCACACTCATACTCCCACACCCAGACTCTCTCACCCACTCCCGTACCCGCTCAGTCTCACTCCCACTCGCCCTCACAGTCGCCCACACCTACACACGCCTCTCTCCACTCACGCTCACCCATACACACATTCTCATTCGCCCTATGACTCACTCACATCCACTCGTGCGCTTCCCCACACACTCACCCACACCCATTCACCCTTAACACTTGGGGTGGCCGCGGCACAGATGCAGCTGATATGAACTCGCACCAACGCCCAGCAGTGACCAGGAAGATCGTTGGTGCAGACCAGCAGCCACACCTCTGCCAACCTGCTACGGGGTGGCCGCGGCCACAGAAACAGACCACCACCCCCAACGCCCACCCAGAGCGACTGATCAACGAACCACTGCAAGCGCTCTGAGATGCCACCCGACAAGCAAAGCGCCACACAAATCCGACCCACCACCACCATCACCATCTCTACTCATCACACATTCCCTCACTCTCACTTATTCACTTGCTCACTCACTCTCTCACTTGCACCTATTCATTCGGCAGCACCTAGGGATGACGACAATATGATCGGCCCTAGGACACCAGCCAGGCCCCAGGCCCCCAGCAGAAGGAGGGCAGCAGAGGTGGGGGAAGACCCGTGTTGGAGGCTGCTTCTTGTCTGTCGGTCATTGGCAAACTGATTGGCACTCCTTGCAACAGGTCGTGAGTGATGGCTGCATGTCAGTATATGGTAGGGTGTGTGCATTTGTCTGTGTTATGTAAAGCAGTGCCATCTGAAATTATATCTATTAATATTCGCGCTGATGTAAAGTAAAAAAAAAAACACAATGAGCCTGTTAAAATTTCATTAACTGACACTGTGTTACTTTATATGAAAAAATAATTTTGTTACAAAATTGCTGCAAAAGTAGTGGCATTACAGTAACGTATTACTTTTTAACATGTTACTCCCAACACTGTTAATTAGTGAAAATGTCAAGAAACAACAATTCAACAACTGATATGGTGGTGTGGAGAAAATTGCTTTACTGTGAAAATTCACTAAAAAAGGATCAGAGGTGTCTGTGTACCATGGTGATATTATTGCTTTGGTAATATTTTAAGTCATACACAGTATTAGCTCACAGCTGTGGGATATTTACTCAAGTGATAATTATTCCAGCAGTCACCAACTGACATGTGCAGAAATTAAAAACATGCCAGGGCAAGTGGGAAGAAAAGCCAAAAATCTGTAGTCTAGTTCTGTGCTGATGTCAGGTGCTTTACTTGAGCACAGAGGAGTCATGAATTTAAATTTTATGAATATTAACTTCAAGAGACTTCACTGACAGCTTGCTGATCAAAGTAAAAAATAAAAAAAAAAACCTAATATTAAGTCAGTGGAACACATAATGGTTATGGTGGTTCTGCAACGAGACGTGGTAGTTTCCTTATGGAGAATTATTCATCACATCTGGAAATCCTCCACAATTATGTGAGCAACCCAGTCTGAAGTAATTTACAACATGACTTTTGATGAGAATATCTTTTTGTCAGCTGTTACCTACATAGCAGTATACTGTAATACACAACATTTTGTACAGTCATAATAATGAACTTAAAGTAATACTTGAAATTGGACTGTCTTGTTTTTTCAGACACTGAATCAATTTACTGTGATGAGGTTTGACCTTGCACTGTATGGTATGATGTATCTACACTTACAGCAGAAAAGAGCACAGTGCTGTGCCACTGTGCTACACAGTATTCTGTTATCCTGTATGTGTTGTGCTATATGTCGGAGATGGGCAGCATGAAACCTAATACAGTTTAGAGGTTTTTTCAAGAGGCCTTGAGATTGCCATGATTTCATCTTTTCTCTGCAGAAACGGTACAATGGAAAATACTGAGACAAGGATGAATGACCTAATCTCATTTTATTTTAAAAGGTTAGCCTTTTCTCCATCTCTTGGGCCCCTGGCCAGCTCTGGACCACCAGGTGTCCCAACTCCCCTTTCAAAGACAGGGAATGTGGCCTATTTTGCAAGACATTTAGAAATGTCACAGTCATTAACACAAGAAAATCTAACCTAACCTGTCTCCTTTAGTGGGGGGAAAAGGGAACCTAGCAGACATGAAGTGATATTGTAGATTTTATGGTACATTACTCCACAAAATCTTCAACTGGAATTTTATAATTTATGTATAACAACTTTCATTTCCCGTCTTTACACAGCATAAGCTATCAAATCTAGCTTGGATAATACTGTAATTTGGCACAGGGAAAATTTACTTAGTGTCTTGGCAGCAGGCTGTTATGTCCGTAATAGGAGCCAAAGTGTAAGACTGAACATACGTTTATTATTAGGCACTTCTCACAATACAAGCGCATCCGCCAGGCAGAGAGGTGGCCAAGAGACCGCCCCTCGTGCCCGCTGCCCTCTTATACCCACGGGTAGTGGCGGAACCAGAAAAGCAGAGCCACCGCCTGTACCACACAAACAAGGGCCCCAAACTCCAACACAACACGGGCCAGCTTAAAGTTTTGGTTGTTTTTTTTTTTTTTTTGCTGAGGAATTTATTTTTGAATTATGCCATACTGTATGTGAACAGTGCCTCTGATTTACAGAATCATTCCTTTGGGTGCATGCACTAGCTCAATTTATTATACCTGCAAATGCCTGCTGGTAACATATTTCTGACTGTGAAATTGAACTGTGATGCCATTGTTTAATTTTGTGCTTTTGTAAGGCAGGAAGAAAAAGTGGACCAATCACTACATAATGTCTGAGTGGTAAAAATTCAAATTAAAGGAGGGTTTTATGCTAATTTGCTCCATTTTTATCCCCCACCAGTCGACGGCGAAAGGGTGGTTATATTGTGGTGATGTCCCTCTGTCTGTTCATCCATCTGGTTGTCCTTCTGTCTGTCTGTCTGTCCCACAAAAGGGTTTGTTTTTTTTGTTCCAAATGTTTTGAAAATTGATATACAGAGATGATGTGCATGGAAAAGTAGAAAACTGCTCGCCTTCAGTAAAATATTTTGGAAATTCAAAGAAAATTCATGTTGTAACTTTTTTTTCATTAGGATCTACTGGACTGCTCCTGGTCTGACACCTTCACCCTGACATCATGACATCAGAGCTCCTGGAATCATTTGGGCATGCAAACCCCTCCACCACAATAAGGTGGAAATCCACAGAGGGGACATATCAAGTAATGGAGCAAAATTATTAACTGATATGAAAAAAAAAACATTGTAAGTCAGGGGCTATAATTGTTGAAAAAATGTCTGATTAGAGCCAAAAAACAATATGCATATCATCAATGTATGTCATATCTTAATAGCAAGTTTCAAAATATTTGGAACAAAACTGTAGGAGGAGTCGATTTCACAAGATAGTTATTGCCTATTAACTGAGGTGAAATGGAACATCATAAGTCAGGGGCTATAACTCCTGCAAAAATTATCTGATTGGTACACAATTACAATACGCACATCATCTATGTATATGAAACCCTGGTACCAAGTTTCAAAACATTTGGAACAAAACTGTAGGAGGAGTTTGTTTCACAAGACAGTCTTGAAATATAACTGTCTGTTAACTGAGGTGAAATAGGACATCATAAGTCAGGGCTATAACTCCTGCATAAATCTTTCGACCACAGCCACATTGCAATATGCGCATCATCAAACCCTGGTACCAAGTTTCAAAGCATTAGAAACAAAACTGTAGGACGAGTTGAGTTCACAAAACAGGTACCTTTTGTGGGGCAGACAGACAGACAGATGGACATCACCATAACATAACCTTTGGTCTTCAACTGGTGGGGGATAAAATAGAAACAGTAGATTTCCACTTTAAGCACCAAACTAGAAGTAGCAAAACTTAACTGTATGAGTGTTATTATTAAAAGAGTTGGAGTATAATTTCATGCTTGAGGATACAAGTCTTATGTGTGGCGTGACTCTTGCATATACTGTATTCAGGTCACAGCCGTGACAAACAGATGGAAGTGACATATCCATTATGTCTGTCTGAGGTTGGGAAGTGACCTTTGAAACCCGTTCCATTTCTGCACACAGATGAGAAGAGGGAGCCCAAATGTCTCATTTTATCAGCATCGTTTCTAAGGTCTCACAAATATGAATAATTAGATGTCACCTGAATAATTATATAACGGGATTTATGCTGTTAAAAACATAACACACACAAACTCTGCGAACCATTCTCGTGCCCCTGAAATAACTCATTTCACCACTGAGTGTTTGCTAATTCACAGATATGCATGGGTCTAAATCACATTCTGTTCAGGGAAATATTGGGGACGATACAGACCTAATGCACATGCCAGAAAGAATAAAACCGATCAAAGTGAAACAGTCAAATCCCTGCATGGGGCTACAGTGTGCACATGCTCACTGAAATGAATGTGAGGCATTGTGCAACCCTAAAAACAGTTTACCTTTTCCATTTGCATCCGTCTGTCAGATTTTTCCATTTAACTGAAAGACTTACTGAAGAAATTAGATCCCTGGTGAGGTTAAATGGAAATCTCACGAATAATATTTTGAATGTGAACTTGACTTGAGGTTTTACCACCAATTAAGAGAAAATATGGGAATGCAAGGATTTGCTGCATTTCTTTTTTCAGCTGATTTGAAGGGCTGGTTGTTGTGATTCACAGCAGCAAGCAAAGAGGTAATTTGACTAGACACACATAGGGCATACTAATGACTGTCTTCATTACTCCGGCCTGGGAGTACAATCTTGAAAAGGGATTTACTAAACAGATCTTTCCATCATCCTACCTTTTTTAAGGGTTGAGCTCATTCCTGCATCATCCTTCTCTTGAGTTTGGAGCGTAATATTGTTTTCAGATATCAGGGGAACCATGCAAATTTGATTCCTCGATTCAATTCCGAGGATGCCATTGCAATGTCATTACTACAGCCTTCCCACTTCATTTACTAAGCCCTGACTCGACAGTGATACGTTGGAATGAGAGTCCCTGCTGCTGAGGAGATGGAGATAACAGGATGATTCATAGTCTTTCAAAAGAGGTCACAGTTTCCTGTGCTTTTTACGACAGGAATTTGGGATTCCCTCGGTGCACACAGTTAGGGGCAAGCATCCCCGGTTGGCATACGAAATTAGTGGTGGTGTGGATAAGAAGCAAACGCTCCACAACTCATTACCCTCAACTCCATCTGCAAATTGTGGTCTTCACAACAAACATATCACACGATTAACTTTAGAAAGCTCCAACCTGTGATATCAAAGCTGTAAATATTGTCAGAAAACTAGACAGAAGTGTTACTGGTAGCACTTTAAAATGAAGCCCACAAATTACACTGTGGTAAGTGCGGTGAAAGTACAAGTTAAGCAGGGAAAGTACAGGGAAAAAATGGGGGCAACCAGGGGTGGTTCTAGGATCAGAGCTTTAGGGGTGCTGAGCACCCAATGAGCTCCACCACCTCCACACACCCACCCTTTTTACACGCACGCACGCACGCACGCACGCACACACACACACACACAAAACATGTATATTCTAGTTTGGGATTATTATTATTATTATTATTATTATTATTATTATTATTATTATTATTATTATTATTATTATTATTATTTGTCATGAGCCGAGTGCTGGAAGATTCTACCAGACTCGGTCTCATGGCTTTTTCTGTATTTATTCATCTGTTCCACTTTATGCCTTTTGGGTTCATGTATTCATGTTCTGCTTGTCATTTTTCTGTTTGTGTCACTGTTATATTTTTATTTTCTGTACCTATTCATAAGGATACTATGGCATGATGTGTTATCCTTTTATCTCCAGTATTATCCTTTTTTTCTGTTGACAGCTGTCAGGGGCATGAAGCTTCATATGGGCGTGCCGTGTCAGCTGTCAGTCTGTGGTTTGCCTCCCTCTCACTCACCCAGCTGATCCTGATCATGTATTATTGTCTTCTCCTGCCTGCTCGGGCACCCACACCTGCCAATTATTATGTAATGGGCTTTGAGCCCTATTTAAGGGCTCTATGTGCATTTTTACTTTGTCGCCGCTTTGGCTTTCTAATCCACGTCTCCACCAGAGCCCTGTTTTGCTCTGGCGAGTATTTTGTAAGTAATCTCCCTCTCGTTTTGCTTCTTTGTTTTATGAAAACTTTGTGGAACTTTGGGTTTATAATTTGCTTTAATAAACTGCACTAACTAACAGTTCAGCATGTGGGTCTCGCATTCCTGCCTCGGAAAGGCAATTTATGACAGAAAGTGGCAACCAGTGGAGGCCCAGCTGCTGTTGTTAGTGTGTTTTGCCTTTTTTCTGTTTTTTTCTTTTTGTGTTTTTCACTCACCTCTGCTCTGGAGCTCATCATGTCCCCAGCACGCTGGGTCTCGACCAACAAAGGAGGGTTGGCGGCCGGGGGTCCCAGCCTGGAGGAACAGTGGTTAGCCCTTTTTATCCAGGACTGTGTCTCCGACACTCTCACCTCTCGTAGCACGAAGAGAGTCCTGCAGAACGTGGAGGCAGCGGTCGGGAGAATGAAAGCACATCCTGGGCTGAGGAAATACCCCAAGTTCGTGGACGTGTTGGCTACGCTTGCCATCCTGCAACAGTCTTTCACCGGGCTGACGTGGGGGCTGCCTCCAGTGAACCTGGCGCCTACACGGAAGCGTGCCCCACGGAAGATGCCCTGCCTCGCCTAGAGTGTGCCCGCTTCCACTCCTGCTTCACCAGCTCCACCACAACACCGTCATCCCGCTCCGGACCGCCAGAGGCATCCTCCTGCCTCTCCAGCAGCCTTCTCCCCAAAGCCAAAACGGAAGCCCTCTTCAGCAGTGCAGCCTTCCTCTATCTCTTTTCCGGCTTAATCCTCAGCTTTCTCCGTGCCTGCAGCTGCTGTTCCCCACTCCACTACAGCGTCCTCTCCTTCTGCCGAGAGATCCTCTCTTTGTTCCCCGGCTATGTTCATCTCCGTGACAACAGGGGCGGCTCCTCCACAATCCTCAGGGGGGCCCACGTCCACCATTGCCACGGAGAGGGATGACGTTACACCTGCTGCAGTAAACAACAGCGAACACCAGGAGAACAGGCAAATTTCATTTCATTCTATTTCAATTTTTGATGATATGCCTTGCCTGATTCCCAGTAGGGAGGCTCAGGACATGCAGTCCCCTGAGCTCTCCCCACCTGTTGCTTGCAGTAATTAATTGCTCACCAGCGCTCTCCGTGTCCTCCCCTGTGGCCCCTGAGTGTTTGCCGACCCTGGGATTGAGCCCACAGACGCGGGAGAAACCTGTGGCCCTGGAGGATCAAGTTCCAGTGCCAACAGTGAGCCAAACCCCAGCTGCCACGCCGGCTGATCCACCAGCATGGGCCACTTCACCTGGGGGAATCAAGACTGCAACCACCATCATGCCCAGCAGAGGTAGCGACTGAGCTGGACATCCAAGAGACCGGGCCCCAGACGTCGTCATCGTCTGGTTTGACAGAGTCCTGGACGGCGGTGGAGCTTGAGATCAGGCAAGTGCTCTCCCTTGTTTTTCTCTTATCTGTTTTGGAGAAATCTTGCCTGGCTCTTAGTGAGGAGAGTCAGGTGCAGCCACCAGCTGCACCTGAGCTCACCTCGCCGGGCTCTGCTGCTGCCAGTGATCCTGACTCTGTTCCTCTGCCTGTTTGTTCTGAGCCTTCTTCTAGGTTCACCGGAGATGTTCCAGTGATGCCAGAGGTCTCCGTGGGTCCAGGTTCACCGCCCGAGGTCGCCAAGGGTCCAGCTTCCTCCGCAGTAGAGGTCGTCATAGATGCCCTGTCCCAGCCCAGGACCTCCGTGGATGCAGCTTCGGCCCAGGCCGGGTCCACCAAGGTTGCAGCCGCAACCCAGTCTGGGTCCATCGAGGGTGCAGCCATGGCCCAGTCCAGGTCCACCTTGGGTGCAGCTCCTCCTCTGCCTGAGGCTGTCGTTTGGGTCCCTCCTCCTCTGTCTGGGTCTCCGTGGGTGCTGCGCTCCAGCCTGAAGCCAATGTGGGTGCTGCATTCCAGTATGGGTCCACCATGGGCGTTGCATTCCAGCCCGGGGCCCACCGTGGGTGCAGCATTGGTCCAGTCAGGGCCCACTGAGGGTACAGCATTGGCTCAGCCCGGGCCCATTGAGGGTGCAGCTCCGCTCCTGCCAGGAGCCATCGCGAGTGCAGCTCCTCTCCTGCCCGGAGCCACTGCGGGTGCTGCATTGTTCCAGCCCAGAGCCATCGTGGGTGCTGTATTGCTCCAGCCTGGAGCCACTGTGGGTGCTGCATTGCTCCAGCCTGGGGCCACTGTGGGTGCTACTTTGCTCCAGCCTGAAGCCACCGCAGGTTCAACTTCTTCCCAGTTTGAGACCACCGAGGGTGCTGCTGGCCAGACTGAGGGCGTCGTGGTCCCCCTTCCTTCTCTGTCAGACACCATCGTGGTTTCCCCTCCTTCTCTGCCAGATGTCGTTGGGGTTTCCCTTCCTGTGCCGGGCGCCATCATGGTTCCCCCTCCTTGGCTCTCCTTCCCATCATTGGGTCTCCCCGTGGGGGAGCTGCCTCCCGGGCCACCTCTCCTATTCAGGTGGCTTAAGAACTCTGGTCAGCCACCTGACGAACTGAGCCGTTGGATTGGGTGGCCCATGCTCTCTGGCAAGCCACCCAACTCGGACCACCTCGCTGTCCGCCAGGCCTGGGACTTTGGTCGCCCCCTGAACTCTCCAGCTCCTTGGCCCGATGGGGTCTAATCCATTGTTATTGACTGGTGTGGGTCCTGAGCGGGGTTTGTTTGTAATCTCCCTCTCGTTTTGCTTCTTTGTTTTTTGAACACTTTGTGGAACTTTGTGTTTTTATCCTTTGCTTTATTAACTGCACTAACTAACAGTTCAGCACATGGGTCTCGCATTCCTGCCTTGGAAGGGCAATTTATGACATTATTATTATTATATCTCCTGGATCTTCCTTCACTCTCTCCCTCTTCATCCTCCTCTGTTCCCTTTAGCACTGACAATCAAACACACATATATTGTGATGAACCAGAAAATAAGTAGAATAGAATTAGTGAAATTCAGGGCAGGAGAGTTGAAGTCAGTGTCTTGTCACAAAAATGTGAATAATTTAGGCTGAAAACAGACACTGATAATCTTTTCTTGATGTTATGGAAACCTTTTACAGATTCTAAGGATATGATCTTCTAAGGGTATAATCTAAAGACGGACACGGGCATGTCATTTTAAAGATGTTTTTCAGCCAATAGAATGATCATTACAGTATATTGTTGGGCTTATGAACACAATTTTTAAATCAGAAATTCATTTTACAGGAGAAGCTGTATTCTCCTTTGTGGGTTTAAAATAAATAAATAAACACAGGAATCATTTCATACATTAGTAATTTGATACAACATACAGACATTTCTCCTCATACCTTGCCTATACTGTCTGTTACTACAGCTTCACACTTTTCAGAGCAAACCAGACAAGAGTTCTCTGAAAAAACTTTCTTATGTTCATGAGGATGATGGGGGACAGGCAGGCCGCACATGACATGATGCACTTACACACACACACACACACACACACACACACATTATTTTGTTAGAGTTATCATCTTTCATACATCTCCTCCCTGGCTTCTAGTTGGTGAACATGGTATGTGATGATCATAACCGGGACCATTTGCTCAACATCACTCCCCTGGCTCCCTGTTCTATCAAACATAACTCCCCCACACATCCGCCATGTAGCAATCATACAAATGATGCTGCAAAAAGTCACAGACTCCCCCATCTATCAATCTATGCAGACATTTTCAACCCTCCCACTGCCTGTCTATCATCTAGACCAGTGTTTTTCAACCTTTTTTAAGCCACGGCACATTTTTTACATTGACAAAATCCTGGGGCACACCACCAGCCAAAATGACACAAAATGACACTCTATAGCCTAACACAGTAAAAATAATAAAATATAGTTAGCAATACAGTTTCTAAATGTATTTATACTCACTCAGCGTGAACCCTGGGCCTGTTCAGTTGAACACAAAGCTGATATCCTGGCAGGAATGGAAGAAAGACACACACGGAGCTCTTCCTCAACAGCTCTCAGTCTCTCTCTCTTTTTAGTTTTTATCACAGTCAAGCTTGAAAAGCTCAGCTCACACAGATATGTCGTGGAAAATGGGAGCAATGTTGAAATAGCTTTGCTGGCCAGAATGGGGAACTCCTTGGCAGCAACCAAAAACTGTCCAAAGGAAGATCAGCAAAGTTTAGCTTTAAACCATGATCTTGTTTCAGTTCAATGAGTTTCTCTTGCTCCTGTAAAGTTATGTCGTTTCCAACAACTGATGCTGAGTTGTATGGGTTCCTAACCCAGTCAAGGCATTGTGTGAAGTCTGAAGAGAAATAAAATAACTTCTCCTCAAGAGTTTTCAAATGTGTGCCAATCACCTGACACAGCGCAGCAGTGTTAACATCACGCCGTTTCTTGGTGAGTGGGAACATCTCAAGGTTGCCACGCTGCACATGTTGTTGCCAGAGCTGCACCTTTAAACGAAATCTATTCATTTTATCCGTGCTTGTAAGCAGGTTTTCATTTCAGCCTTGCATTCGGGTGTTCAGTTCATTCAGATGATGAAATATATCATGGCCAAAATTTCTTCAATCTGATTACAATTCAGATCAGAATTTTACTGTTTAGATGGATCCTGAAAAAGCTGATCTGATTAGGACGTGCGTTTCCATGTGTCACAGGTTTGAACGGAATAAATCATTTTGACATACGCAGGTCGGCATTTCGATATTCAAAAAATAGTAGAAGAAGAAGCAACTTCCAGTGTTAGCGAGCCGTGCTTCGTGTCGAAATTGACCTGTATCGTGTTATTCAGGCTGTACTTTTGCTTCTGCTGGTCTCCGTAATGAAGCTACAAGTACATACTTCTGCATATGACGAAAAGAGGGAGACAGCAGGACGATACAGACCAGTTTTGTTTGACTCCCGCTATGTTTTCCGCTAGCTGCTGCTAAGGCGGAAATATGTCACGTCGACGTGCAGCTGGTGTACAGACATGCGCAGTAAACATATTTTCTGCCCTGTGTTCGGAATAAGTGTTTTCATGTGCACCATTCGGATTAACAATCGGCATAACCCACCCCTCTCAATCGGAATGAAATTTTGATCCGAATGAGCGTGATCGGGTTAGAATATTCAGATTGCCATGTTTACATTACAAGCATTTTTATTCCGATCAGGCTTTTAATCCGGTTACTTGTGTCCATGTAAACATAGCCACTCACTCGAGTAATTAAGTTAAATTGGATAATTTCCCACGGCACACCTAATAATCTCTCACGGCACACTAGTGTGCCGCGGCACATAGGTTGAAAATCACTGATCTAGACAACCGATTTAAAAGAACCTTCCACCCACCAGCTTCACCACCCAGTCAACCTGGAAGGAGTGGGAGTCCAAGGATATCCCACATAAACACTGGTGTCAAACCTCACCAAACAGGTCCTTGGTGACAACCTCCCAAGAAGACCATGGTCAACCATGAATAGATTCAGAAGTGGACATAGCCCTTGCTTGGCTAGCCTTTACAAATGGGGAAGTACCCCAAGCCCACTGTGTGCTTGTGGAGAGGAGCAAACAATGGAACATATCATTGAAGCTCGCTCCACAGACTGAAAGGAGGGATGGCTGTCCTCCATATCTCAGATCAGGAAGCAATTGCTTGGCTTGAGAAATTTGCATTCGCTTAATAATAATAATAGGGGAGAGAACGTGTGAGAGGAGGGACCATATTTGCATGGCAGGGGTGTTTTCATTTTCATTTTTAAAAAGTTTAAGCCAGAACCTACTGGATATGTTTTGGATGTTATCTCAATTTGTCAAAGACGAACTAAAATTTTATAATCACAACTTTACTCACTCCAGTTTTTAGGGGTGCATAGTTTAAATTTAGGGGTGCTACAGCACCCCTAAAAAAAAAAGGCTTAACGCTGCCCATGGAGGAAACAATGAGTAAGTAAGGGTAATTTGAAGGTATGTATGGAGAAAACAAAGGAAAAACTAGAGAGCACTCAGAGTGCACATACCTCCACCAAGGCTCCTTCCCTTCATGCATCTGCACCTCCGTACTTCCGGCCGTCCATCCATTCATCCATACATTGTGAGATAGGGCTTTGGGAAAGGTATGCACTCATGGATCACCTCCAAAGTCTAATAGGTGCCACCTCTGGTGAAAATTTCGTCAAAATCCATCCAGTAGTTTGTGGATAATCTTGTTAAAACATTGTGAGAAGATACAGTATGGCCTTGGTGTAGGTATGCACTCTTGGATTACCTGCAAATCCTATTGGTTCCATCCTTAGGCCAAGGGCCAACTTCTGGTGAAAATTTCATCCAAATCTGTCCCATAGTTTTTAGGTAATCCTGCTAACACTTTGTGAGAAGATTGGGCCTTAGCGGAGGTATGGACTCTCAGATCTCTGGTAAAAATTTCATCAATATCCGTAAGTAGTTTTTGCATAAGCCTGCAAACAGACAAAGAAATGGCCCAACTACACTGCCTCCTTGGCAGAAAAAAACAGGGTAATTTTGGGGAAAAAAAATACAGGGAAAAACAAAGGAAAATGAGTAAGTAAAGGGTAAGTTTGGGAAAAAAAATTGGGCAAGTATATGAAAAACACAGGGAGGAATTGGTGTAAGTAGAAAGTACAGAAAAAAGGGAGACAACAAGAAAGTAAGAGTTAATAATAATAAAAATAATACATTTTATTTGCATAGCACTTTCCAAGGCACTCAAAGATGCTTTACATTAAAAACAAAAACGCACAGTTAAGTTTGGGGAACAAACATGGAAACCAGATCGTCGATGATGGAGTAGGTCATTCCAGTCGGATAAAATCACCCAGGGTTGCTCAGATCTCCTGACCATTGACCTTGACCTTAAGCACAACCTAGATACAGACCCATCTATGATGTGCATAAAGTCAAGGTCAATGGCCGAGGAGGAGTAAAGTTTTTCAGGATATTATAAAGGCCCAGATCTCCTGACCTTTGACAATGACCTTGACTTCAACCTGGATGCAGACCTACCTGAGGGCAGCTGTGAGTGAGTTTCGTGAGAATGGATGTAATTGCCTAGGAGGAGGAGTGATTTTTCTAAAATCATGTAAATGCACAGATCTCCTGACCTGTAACCATGACGTTTACTTGAGAATATAGATGCAGGCCCTCCTGAATTTTTTTTGTATACTTTATTAATCCCAGAGGGAAATTCAAGGCATCCACGTAAATGGATGAGGCAGCCATGATGCAGTGCCAATCCCTTCGCCATTCACACACACATTCACACCGAGGACCACTTTAGAGTCTCCAGTTGACCTAACTTGCATGTTTTTGGCCTGTGGGAGGAAACCACAGTACCCGGGGTAAACCCACGCAGACACGGGGAGAACGTGCAAACTCCACACAGAAGGGTCACTGATGGTCAGGGGGTGGGATCAAACCCACGACCTTCTTGCTGTGCTGCCACAGTGCTAACCACTGCTCCACTGAGCTGCCCAGTCATTGTGAGTTTGGTTACCAACTGGGCAGTTGCCTAGGAGCAGTAGTGATTTTTTCTGAAATCACATAAGTGCTCTGATTTCATGGCCTTTGACTGTGGCCTTGACCTTGATCACAACTTGGATGCAGACCCACCTGAGGATCAGTGTGAGTGAGTTTGGTGAGCATCGGGGCAAATGTCGAGGAGGAGTAGCGATTCCCGTGAAATGTTGATGGACGGATGACGGACGTTACATCATCGTGTTAGCACCTTTTAGCTTTGCCAGAATGAGCTAAAAATGTAGTAAACAAGGGAAAATTATAAAGTATAGGATAAATAAAAACTGCATATGTAAGGGGAAAGTGTGGGGTAAGCAGGGGAATAGTAAGCTTTTCAAAAGCGTGGGTGTTGTGGTTCGGCTGGTGGGGGGAGGGAGGATTTAATACCCAATAGACTTTTACAAAAACCATGGTCTTCATCATTATGTATGTATTTACAGGACAAAGGGTCAATGACAAAAAAGAATAGGCAGCTTCCATTAAAAAATAAATCTGTTGAAGATACATAGATCTTTGAAAAAATCTGAAAAAATGGCTTTTCCTTCAATAAATAAAATATCAACCTTCATCTATAAAAGTAAATCCTTTCAAAAAATAAAAAAGGCTATCCTTTGTCAGCAAAATGAGTCAAAATCATCCCCTCTGTTAACCTGCCACCCTCCATCCTCAAAGAGACTGCAAGGATAGTTTATAAAGGACAACTTAGTTTATCAGTGAGAGGATATGAGCAAATGTACAAGAAAATCATGAAAATATGAGAAAAACTGCTGAAAATTCTATAGAAAAAAGTTGTAAATTTATGATTATATTGCTGTAAATTTGAGGGGGGGGTAACAATTTTATCACAAAACATGGCAAATTTACAGGAGATAAAAGCAAAAAATTTACTACAAAAATAATAAATGTGCCAGCAAAAAGTTGCACATTGAGAAAAAAAAAACGTTATAACTTTCTAAGAAACGTGTTAGTTTACAAGAAAAACCTCACTAATTGATGAGAAAATTGGACAATTATGAGAGAAAAAAGTTTTTGGTTTTTTTTTAATAAAAAACTAAAAACACTCTAGAAAACTGGCATTTTTTCTTGTAAATGTGCAACTTCATTGTTGTGAATTTATGACTTTTTCTTGGAAATGTGGGAGTTTTTTGGCATTTGGAAGTTGTGTATTTTCTCATGAAAATGTAACTTTTTTCTAGTAAATTTGGGACTTGCTTATGATAAATTTGGCACTTTTTAAATTGTAAATTAGCATATTTTATCATATTTTTGCACCTTTGTTCTTGCAAATTTGTACTGAAATTACGTTTACACTGTATACTACAATTATGAACATCCCCTTGTTAAAAAATAAATCACTAATTGTGTTTAAAAACTCTCCAGGAGGACACTTCAGGGGGCAAAGGGGCAGTCCAGGAGCATCACAACCAGTGTTGGGAGTAACACATTACAAAATAACGCATTACAAAGTAATGTGTTACTATAACGCCACTACTTTTGCAGTAACGTGCTGTGTAACGAAATTACTGTTTAAAAATTTAGTAATGCATTACAATTACTGAAATTTGATCAGATGCGTTACTCGTTTCTCATTTTATTAATATGGATAGATATTTTTAGCACAAATAAATGAATATACCAACTGACCCTACCATAACTGAGATGAGCCGTCAGTCGACGTGACCTGTTGCAGAGAGCCGAGCCTTCACTACTGAGCGAAGGAAAAGATGAAGCTACTTTGTTTTTGTGGAAATAGATTATTTTTCCTTTGTCACAGTTTAGGACAAAAGCCTGTTGGTGGGTTGGAAGCTAAGTGTCAGTTGAGACCTGCTGCAGCCTTCAGAAGCACCTGAAAACAGCAACAAAGCTCCAACAAAGTTAGTGCTAAGTAATGGCTAGTAATGGCTATGCTAATAACACCGTGTTAGTGGTTCTACGCTATCTGAACAGCCACGGCTGGATGTAAAGTGGAAATTCGCTTGTCTCAACACCCACAGCTGGATTTCAAGCACAGGTATGCATCTGGATAGTTTGTGACCCAGCAAGAATTAAACCTGATTGCCAGATACGTCGTTACAGACTGAAGAAGTGATAACAGTCACTTTCCATCAGACAGCTGAGACTGTGATCCACTGAAGTTAAAACACATTTACTTGCTACCTGGATAAAAATTATTCAAAAATGGATTTTGATCTCCAAAAGGAATTTGAGGAACTGGATCATGTCTGTCGCAGCAGACATTTGAACTGTGGATAATGGACATTTTCTTTGGATCACTGCACATCGGATTAAATCCATATCATAAAGGTAAGATAAACATGGACAGCTTTATGCAGTATTGCCAACTCTCACTCCACAATGAGGAAATTACTGGCAATATCATGTTGATTTTCTTCAGATTTTTCCCACAGTAAGAGCTCTCAAGGCAGACTAAAGCAGACTGAACATGTTCTAAAAGCTTTGTCTGAAACAGTCTGTTTTCAGCCTGACATCAATAAGCCCATAATGTAATCCATTAATTATCTTGGTAGATGTGCAAGATGACTTAAACATGCATTTAAAAGTAACGTGAAAATTACTTTTCCAAGTAACTATCTACTTTAATCATGCAGTAATTGGTAAAGTAACTCAATTACTTTTGAAAAGAAGTAACAAGTAACTGTAATTAGTTACTATTTTTTAGTAACTTGCCCAACACTGATCACAACACATTACAACATGGAATTGGGAATTTTGTATTCACACACACACACATACACACACTCACGACAGAGTGCACCTTGGAGGGAAATAAGCACAACCCATGACACAAACAGGTGCGGCCGTGCTCTGAAAACTGTATGTAGTTATTTTCATCCTAAATTTTTTTCATTGCTCACCTGTGATGCTTTCAACTTCACTTACAGGAACGCAAATCAGGCGGTCACACTCACCAGTGCCATGTTTCAAGGAACAGGAGAGGGAGAGGGAGAGCAGTGTGCACAGAGGCCAGAGAAACTGAGTGGTGTTTGTGGGAAACTGGAAAAACTGTGGGTGTTCGACAGTGTCCCCTTGAAAACTGTGGGTGTTACAACACCCACAGGTGTGACGCCCTTGGGGGTACTGTAAGTATTGGGAAAATCAAGGGAAATGTAAGGTGTAAGCTGTATTATTCCTCATCTTTCATTTTATATAATTACTGAAGTATGGGGAAAACCATAGGCAACTTTCGCTGTACTTCACCCATACTTGTCCCCTCTTTCCCCATACTTACAGGTTGTATTATATAGTGCCCAGTTACTCTTTGAAAACAAAGTGCACCCCTGCATTTGTAGTAAGAAGCTTGAAGACAGAACAGGGATTGCATTGGGAAAGACATAAGTTGCTTAAATGAAAAGTTGAATTTTGCGGTGGTGGAGTGGTTAGCACTGTGGCAGCACAGCCACAGTGCTAACCACCGGGTTCGATCCCAGCCCCTGACCAACAGGGATCTGTGTGGAGTTTGCATGTTCTCCCGGTGTCTGCGTGGGTTTACTCCGGGATTTCTCTGGTTTCCTCCCACATGCCAAAAACATGCAAGTTGGGCTAATTGGCATCAAACTGGGGATTCTAAATTGTCCTTAGGTATGACTGTGAGAGTGAATGGTTGTCTGTCTCTCTGTGTTGGCCCTGCAATGGACTGGCGATCTGTCCAGGGTGTACCCTGCCTCTCGCCTAAAGATGCTGGGATAGGCTCCAGCCCCCCCGCGACCCGAAAAGGATTAAGCAGAAGAAGATGGATGGATGAATGGACAAGGGGATGTGAAGGTTAAATGCAAGCTCTCCCGCCATCCATCCTGTTTCTAATTACTGAGTGAGAGTGTGATAGAGCCCCACTACTGATTGCAGCTGCATGGTGACTGCAGCAGACATCAAATCTTCTCGACTGTCTATTATAATGAAAGTGACCAGGCCCTCTGGCACTCTGTCAGCATTTCTGAAGGGAGAATCGAGCTCTACAGCGGCTTCTAAGTTTAGCCTACCCTTCCTGCCAAATTAACCGCAGCCTTGGTTTTTAGATCATAGCCAAAGACAGACATCAAGGAGTATTGTCATGTTGACAATGCATGAACGTGCAGGGGTTTCAAGAGGTTGCACAAATGCACATCAAGACACTTCTGATAGAAAAACAAGATTGTTAATTAAAGGTCTCAGTTAATGAGGCTGTCATTGTAGCTACAGCTTATGCAATTTTGTACTGAATAATAGGTAACTGCCATAGCTACTGTAAACTGCTGACCACTAAGAAAAAAAATATTTTTAGTTCTTCATGGGTGTGTGTAGTGTTGGATTTTGCCAAATTGAGAAATTGCATGTTGGTTGTTATTATACATAAAACACAGTTTCATACTGTGTAGATATGAATGCAGTTTTAACAGCAACTGGATTTCTGACTTTTGAAATGTCTGTTTATATAGTCTACAATAAATGCAAAGCATTATCACAGCATCAAAGAAAAGCTCCTGAACACAGTCGCTTCTTATATTTCCCATTACTGTGTAACGCATATTCATATGTTATAAAAAGATGGATTTCAAAGGCTGTTCCTGATCAAACGCTTGCAGAAACAGATATCAATCTGGTGCACTAAAACTTAATCAGATAAACTGATGCAGAAAGTTTTTCAATAGATGTAATCAGTTTCTAACTCTTCAAATTTTTATCATATAAAGTCATTTTGGGGTAATGTGACACTCCTCTCATACAGTAAAGTTTTAGTTAGAAGCAGTGGGTGTACACCTTGGGAAATCTCTTTCTTTAAAGTGTTCCTTGAAATATAATTTGTTATCTTTTGCTTTACTCTGTTTTTCCTCATGTAATCCCGCTATACATATACAGATATATACACAACACTGAAGAGTATCATAGTGCCACATCTTCCAGAACCTGTCTCTGTTGGTCATAGATTGAGCACATTTCACAGCAGGGACATGCACAGACATTTTAAAGAGTTGATGCTCTAACCTAAAACAAGGGCAAAATTACAAATAAATAAATATAGAATCTTCTTCTTCTTTCGGCTGCTCCCTTTAGGGCTTGCCACAGTGGATCGCCTGTCTCCATCTCACTTTATCCCTTGCATCTTCCTCTGTAATACCAACCCTCTCCAAGTCCTCCTTCACTACATCCATGAATCTTCTCTGTGGTTTTCTTTTCCTCCTGCCTGGCAGCTCCATCTTCAACATCCTTTGTCCAGTATAGAATAGAATAGGCATTATTGTCATTGTACAGTTGTACAGCGCAACGAAAATGTGGGTGCTCCACCAGGCTACTGGGCAGTAAAGTAAGTGAGAAGAATTTGAAAATAAAACAGTTACAGGACACACAGTTAACCATCTGAATAAAGTAAAAATAAAAGTAAAAATAACTAGAAAAGCACTCATACAGCGCATACCTCCGCCAAGGCTCCTTCCATTTCTCATGGATCACCTCCAAAATGTAATGGGTTTCTGTGTAAGCCTATAGCCACTTGTGGTGAAAATTGCATCAAAGTCTGTCCATCAGTTTTGGAGTATTGCTGCTAACACACTGTGAGAAGATAAGAGCCTTGGTTGAGGTATGCATTCTCAGATCATCACCAAAATATAATGGGTTCCTCTGTAGCCCAAGAACCACCCCTGGTGAAAATTTCATCCAAATCCATCTAGTAGTTTTTGTGTAATCCTGCTGCACAAATACAAACAAAGCCCTTGGTGGAGGTATGCACTCTCAGATCACCAAAATCTAATCATCTGGGCCCCATGCCATTACACCACCTTTCCTGAAAATTTTGTCAAAATCCATTCATAACTTTTTGAGTTATGTTGTTAACAGACAGACAGACAAACAGAAAGACAAATGGACAGACGAACTCCGGTGGAGGTAATAAATAGCCCATTGGTATTTACACAGGTACAGTAGCGGCTCCGCAGGTGGAACTATGTTCATAAGAGTGCAAAGTGCAGAACACATAACAGAGTAAAATGGCCCAAGGATTATGGAAAATATGTATAGTAGTGATTTCACAGATAGGTCAACATACATGAAACATGAAAGTGAGGAGTGCAACGACAGGTGAGTTATAGTGATAATTAAAAAGTCCTCAGTCCTGTGCATGTGAGAGTTTTTTTTGGGGGGGGGGGGTTGGCTCTGACTGCAGTTCGGATGGCCCAGGGAAAGAAAGTGTTTGTCAGTCTGGAGGTGTGTGACCTGATCAATCTGAACCATCGTCCAGAAGGAAGCAGGTCGAACAGGTGGTGGGCGGGATATGAGGGGTCTCCTGTGATGGCTTTGGTCCTTCTGAGACAGGAGGCTCTGGAGATGTCTTCCAGGGAGGGCAGAGGGCTGCCAATAATTTTTTGGGCGGTGTTGATGACCCTCTACACAGCCTTCCTGTTCTCAGCCGTGGAGCCGGCGTACCACATACCCAGACAGTAGATGAGCACGCTCTCCACTGAGCAGCAGTAGAAGGCCAGCAGCAGCTTCGGGTCCAGGTTGTTCTTCCTCAGGACACGGAGGAAGTGCAGCCACTGCTGGGCTTTCTGTCACGGGTGGTCCTCGCGGACCACTAATGAGACGCTATAGGCCAGCCGATGAGTTTGTATATTTATTAATAAAGACAAGGATGACAAAGTAAACCGCCACGTGGGGCAAAAACAAGAACAATGACTACCGTACTGACACAGTGACGAATAAACATAAGGTAAGGGAAAAACTTACAGGACTCGGAGAATAACAGGATTACTGGAGCCAGACGTAAGGACTCCAGCCGAACGCTGTACGAGAGCAACGTCCATCGTATGTGAGGTCGCAGCCTGGAGTAACCACAGCTGCTCCCTTAAATAGGGCGTCTTCTGACAAAGGCTGCAGTGTACAGTCGAAACATGTTAAGAAGGTAAATACATCTCCTTTCTATTCTTGTCTTTAATAAGAACAAAAGATAAATAATTAAAAGAAGACAAAATGAACCTACTTGAGCTAAGCTCTGATGCAGCGGATGGCTGCACCTGGCTCATCTCCCCGAGAGACAGGCAAAAATGCTCCAGAATAGATAGGAGAAAGACAAAATAGAGCACCTGCCTGATCTCGAGTTCTGTCACTGTCCAGGACTTTGACGATCCAGGTTCAGTAGGAAGAAGGTCCTCCTCTGGTTCCCACTCGGCTACGGCGGGCTCCATAACCGGCATGATGGTCTTCACAGTCTGAGGACCCCCCGACGCTAACGTCCATGCCGAATACCCGCACAGCGTGGTGGCAGGAGATCCTTGACCTGCTGGGTCGTACAGCTCCTCCATGGAGACCCAGGGACGCTTCGTCGTCAGCGCAGGCTCCAGGTGGCAATCCGCCCTCCTCCTCTGCCCATGACGTGGCTGCGGGGCCAGACCCAAACTCTCCTGGCCCACAGGCTCCCTCCTCATCCGGCGGTGTAATCCAGACCACAGGAAATGCTCAGGGGAAGGAGACACAGGGGCAGCAGGTTCAATGTTAGAGGCTACAGCAGGTGGAGGGAGTTCGGGGGACTGCGAACCCCGAACTCCACCCCCAGGAGTCAGACAAGGCAAATCACAAGGATGAAGGGAAAAATGAAATTGCACTTGCCTTTCCTCCAGAGGGCCAATGATGCCTGCTGTAGCGGGCTGAGCTCTTCCCTTTCCCCTCCGGATGGTGACGGAAGGCCCCACCAGGAAGATGAGGAGGATCCACCTGCACAGGATCGGGGATATGTACCGCCGGAGCAGGACTCACGGAACTCACAGCAGCCGGGAAGAGCATTGAGGAGGAGGAAGGAACAGTCGAAGCGGGCCGGGGACGAGGGACATACAACCTGGAGACGGTAGCAACTGTCTTACCCCTCTGACGGGATGCAGGAGCATCAGCTGACTGGGAGATGGAGTCTCTCCGACGACCTGGCACTGGGTCCGGACGGGGTTCTCGCTGAGGCTTATTTGGAGCATGGTGGCAATGTTTACTGGCAGATGGCGAGACGAAGGTGGGGTCAGGGAAACACGACACCTGGGCTGGACGGGTGACAGGAGCTGAATCCTGAAGCGAGGAGCGGGGATGCCGCTCCGCTGGCCTCCTGCTGGGGTTTCCCTCCAGTCCGTGGATCTCCACCCTCATCGGGGACGCCGTACTCAGGGGAGAAGGTGAGGGTACCCTGGCCGCCTTCTCGAGCGCTCTCTTGATCAATTCTTGTTGCGCCACAATCCACATCACCCTCTCCTTTCCTTCCGGAAAAGAGGTGAGGTGATACTTTAATAAAGTCCTCTGGATGGGAAACAGGTAATCATTTGCTGTATAGGTGAGCATGAGGAGACGGGCCTTGGCCAGGTAGCCATCTATCTCCTGAAACCACTCAGGGCAATACCCACACTCGAGAGTGGACATACTATCACTATACAAGCCCCAGCGAAGGGAAAAAAAACTCAGGCCCACGGCAAACTCACGGTGACCGGCATCTCGAGTCGGCTGTGACCTACTGTCACGGGTTGTCCTCGCAGACCACTAATGAGACTCTATAGGCCAGCCGATGAGTTTGTATATTTATTAATAAAGACAAGGATGACAAAGTAAACCGCCACGTGGGGCAAAAACAAGAACAATGACTACTGTACTGACACAGTGACAAATAAACATAAGCTAAGGGAAAAACTTACAGGACTCGGAGAATAACAGGATGACTGGAGCCAGAGAAGGGACTCCAGCCGAACACTGTACGAGACCAACGTCCATCGTATGTGAGGTCGCAGCCCAGAGTAACCGCAGCTGCTCCCTTAAATAGGGCAAGGGATTAATCAGCTGATGAGGGCGTCATCTGCTGAGTTAAACCCAGCTGTCATTGCTGAGCTCCGCTCTGACAGCCGGAAGCTCTGCAGGGACGCTGTCAAAATAAGAGTTCTGGGAAACTACAGAAATAAACACAGGCTGGAAGGGAAATACCGCATGACCTGAGCGCAGACGAGATCGGCGCTCAGACCACGACACTTTCTTAACCAGGGCCTTGGTGTTGACAGTCCAGGAAAGGTCTGAGGAGATGTGGGTGCCCAGGAATATAATATATCCACTAACCTTTCTCTGCACATGTCCAAACCATCTCAGCCTTGCCTCTCTTATTTTGTCCTCATTCATTGTGATTCGCATGTTTGATTTGGCAAAGGTTTTACGTCGGATGCCCTTCCTGGCACAACCTTCCCCATTTTCCCAGGCTTGGGACTGGCACTGGCTTGTACACCCCCTGTGGCTGGGTTAAATAAATAAATATAGAATAGACATTATAAAATTGTAGAATTTTTAATAAAAGTCACAAATTCATGGGATAAGTTGCAAACATGTGGAAAAAGTATATGTACAATAACAATCCATGAAATTGTGTAAGAAAACAGGAAATGTATGAAAAATTTACACTAAATTCCTGAAAAAAAAAGTTATAGGGCTCTATTACAACAGTCCACAACAGGCCTTTGCACTACAAACCTCCCTTCTGTGACAAAGTATTCTGCCCACATACTAACCTATCATGTCTGTCATCATATCATATCTCATGTCTGTTCACGTGCGCATGTGTCTTGACACTGTTAATGAAAAACACGCACTCAGAGATTGTTTTTTGACAGTTAAATAGCAAGTATTTAAAGGCAGAGCAGACAGAATTTTTCACTGCACAGAGAAAAAATGATGCACGGGTTTACAAGACGATTCAGCTGATTGTCCTCTTTTCTTGAAGTTTCAAACCCATTCACGCCTACATGTTGCATCTTTGTGCACTACATTAAACCTGATAAATTCAGCTCAGTTGTTCAGCCCAATTGTTCAATCATCTCTTTTTCTCCATCGTCCTCTATAAAATAACTAACTGGGCAACACCTGTGATTAATGCATAGCTTAATGCCAAGCAGCGTTACTCTCATGTGCATTTTCTCATTATGCACACAGACACTCTCTGACCAGTGCAAAACCCCTTCTAAACAAGCCATAAAAACAATATTATTAATAATAATAATAATAATGGATTGCATTTATATAGCACTTTTCATGATACCTAAAGCACTTTACAATGAGTCCATTATTCATTCACTCCACAGACAGACAATGGTAGTGGTAAGCTACTGCTGTAGCCACAGCTGCCCTGGGGTAGACTGACAGAAACGTGACCGCCAATCCACGCCAACGGCCTCTCCGACCACTACCAAACACCACAGTTCACTTTAGATAATGCACCCCCATGTATTAAAGGGATGGGCAAGAAACTGTTGGATTTGATCATGCATGTTACACCCTCTGAATAATTAGACCAGCCTCTTTGCACTTTTTGTATGGTACAAAGGCAAGGCAAGGCAACTTTATTTGTACAACACATTTCGTGTACAAGACAATTCAAAGTGCTTTACATAAAAACACCAAAGCATTACAGCAAGGTGCAAAAGGAATCAGTTTAAACATATATTTTTACAAAAACAAGAACTTAAAAGCAAACTAAAAAGTCAATTAAAGAGAAACAAACAAACAAAAAAAAAAGATTGTTTCCTCACTGCAGTGATAACAAAATGGACTTGGATGTGTCCATAAATGTGCTCTGTGTAGAAGAGCTTGGAATAACGAGGCGGTGTGACTTATAAATCAAAGTTTATTATCAGCTTCGCTCCTCTAACAAGTCTCATCTAGTGCAGCAGCAGAAGAAGTAAGAGAGCGAACACATTCGGCTCTGTGTACTTATACTCACACACAACAAAAGACATGCATATCAAAGCTGACATCCCCCATTAACTTAATCCCCTCCTTTGTCTCCGTACCCCTCCACCTGGCCCTGGGAGGTCAGGGCGACCTATCTGGTCTCCACCGCAGTGCCTTGGATGCTCTTTGATCTTCACTGGCGGTTGAGACCCTTTGTCCTGTTCTGAGGTGTGAAGTCGCTTTACATATGTAATCACCAAACATTCTCACATGCTTATACATATGTAGGTTATGGGATATATGATTAATATAGACCACACTCTGTGCCTCAGACAACAGAGGATTTGGCAGGTTATTTTATTGTTTTGGAACTTTGATAGGGGCTAATGGTTTAGATCAGAGGAGAGAAATCTTTCTCACTCGAGACAGAGTTAAGTTCATATTTACGTACAGTATGTGCCAATATTTTAAATGATTTATCAACTAAAAAACGGTAGAATTTTTTTTGACCACTCTCCGCCTCCCGCTGGCTGAGGCTGCTTGTGTCTGTTCATTAAATTTAGGATATTTTCCTGTTGAATAGTTAAAACAATATTGCTCCGTTGCCTGAAAATGGGGCAGACAATTTTCTTTCTGTTTAATTCTCGATATAACTCTGGCTAGAAAGCACCGGTGGCCGCATAAAGCCAGCAGAAGCATTCTGAGAGGTCTCATCAATGCTGGTTGTGTTGGGAAGCCTTTGTTCATATGATCCATGACTGTCTCCACTCACATGAAAAAAAAATATTCTAGCAGTACAATTTAAATACAATATAAACTTGGGAAGGTGAAAAAATCAAAAGGTGAACAGCACCAGGAGGCTGAATAGCTGTCTGCCCTGGAGACCATGAAGAACAAAAAACAGGAGGGGGGGGCAGTTATGGTGAAAAGTTGCAATGTTAGAAGAAAAAAAGATTTGAATTTATAATCCAAACGTCACAAATTGTAGGAAAAAAGTAAATTCAAGAGTGAAACAACTCTCAAATTTTCACAGTCTCAAAATTTTGTGAAAAGGTCTCAAATTACAAGAAAAACAAGGAAAGAAGAAAAATTATCTTAAAAATGACAAGAAAAAAGTAGCCATCTTATGAGAATGTTCAAAAATCATATATAAAAGTTCAAAATTTACAAGAAAAAATTATACATTTTACCAATAATATGCACATATTGGAGAAAAAAGTGGCACATTTATAGTTTCACTATACAGTACAAATATAATAATAATAATAAAGTCTCAAAGTTACATGAAAAAAATCATGAGTGAAGTAAAAAAAATGCAAATTTATTGATTAAAGTCACACATTTATGGGGGGGGTAACATATTTTAGAGGAGATGCCTTAAAAGTTTCAAAGAAAAGTTGAAACTTTAAAGCAAACTAAAAAGTGTTTCAAATGTTTCAAATGTTGACACGTCAGTTTATATTTCTAACTCAGCTGTTTACCTTTTTTTAAAGCTCAGGTCGAATATCAGAAATTATAGACTACTATGGGGGGGGTGGGGGCTAAAAAGTTCATAGTGGTCAAATTTGACCAAATGTGGTTTATTTTTCAACCGCAGGGATCCAAGCGCTGCAACACTGATGGAAGAAGTGTGTGGACCGAAGGGGAGACTATGTTGAAAAATAAACCACATTTGGTCAAATTTGACCACGATAAACTTTTCAGCCCCCCCCCCCCCATATTATCATAAGGCACAACATTTTTTTCCCCCTCTTGAGGGCCAGCTCATCCACAGAAGGCAAATGGGCTGTTGCCCCAGCGAAAATAGCCCATACCTGTGCACGCCCATGTTTCACAGTATTGTACAAAACTGAAAACCTTTAAGACCCCCAATAACATTTATTTCTCTTTAGCTCTTCTCTACCAAATTAAATGCAAGTTAACCCAGACACCTTTCCACAAGAGATCCTACATATACTGTATGTGAAACATGTCCACCTACTGAGTACGTTTAGTGTAGTCCACAGTGTTCATGGCACACAGATTCCACGCCAGAGGTCAGAGATAAGCACTGATCCTACCCCGAGGCAGCTAAATATTGAGTCACACAGCCACTATCCCATTAAGTGCCACTTTTTATCTTTAACCACTCTGCCCCCATAATTATCTCTGGTTCTAAGCTCAGAAACAACAGAATCATGTGTTAGAAAAAAAAAAAATCTTTAACTGAACATGGAAAACACAGTTTCACTATGTTTTCAGTATACTACAAAACAATTTACACTTTTCTGCTTATAGTTTTTTTTACAATAGAAGGAACAATACAAAACATGCTTTTGCCTATAAATGAACAGAAGCCCCAAAAGGATGGGGAAAGAAAAATTGACCCGCATGCAGTCGGTCCAGTGGAAAAATGTCAGTGGGCTGAAGCAAACGAAGGCAGAAAGTCTAGCATTTAAAAAGAAAATGGCCATGACTACAATAATCTTAACTAAAATATGAGTCACAGTGGCTTTGTAACTTAACACACAATTTAGTGTGGTTTAATCTGCACTGCCATGCCATCAAAATTTATGGGTGCAAATGATTCAAAGCAGTTCCATTGTTTTGCAGGATTGAATTACCCCTAAAATAAGGTATAGTTCCAAAAACAGGTAATTTATAAAGGACAACTGATTCCTTTTTTTAAACTAATGAACACATATCAAAGAATAGACTCCTATGATTCCACCGGACTTGTTTGTTTCAGCTAGCACCTGGTTTTCAGCTTTGATATGCCAAGGTGAAGAAAAACCTCTCTCCCTCTTTCTCTCACAAGCACACAAAAGGTCAATAAACTGAAAAACTAAAGAAGGTGTCCATCAGCTGAAGTGTTTGTTTTTGTTGTAGATGATGGGGGCGGTGGGACTGAGCTATGCACTTGAAATCAATTTTAAAATATATGAAATATGTTTTGGCACTTCAGAAAATAATAAATTCAGAGAAGCATCACAGAATATAAACAGTCAAACCAATAGTTTGATTGATGTTCAGCCCAACGAACCGTGTCCCAGTGTAATGCACATAAAAGCTCCTCACTTTCTTCTCATTTCCTTTTTTCCTCACTGACATTTCAATATATCACTCATTCAGGTTTACAATAACCAACTCAGAGGCTCATCACATCAATGGTCACAACTGCATGTTTATACCTCATATGATGTCCTTATAAGGGCTCAAACCTTGAAAATGTATCATTTGTAATTGCCGATAGAGGATGATTATTTTAGTGGCTTTGAGAGACATTTTGGATTGACTGTCCAAAATTATTATGCCAATACATTTTATAAATTATAATAGTCTAATTTCCAGGTTCTGAGCAACATGATATTTATCTTGCATTTTATGTCCCTGCTTTGACTAACAGATAAAACAAGGGAGTTGCTGTAAGGGCGGATGATTAAATGGTAAATGGTGTTCACTTATATAGTGCTTTTTTACTCATCTCTGGATGACCGGAGTGCTATGTCTGGAAAAGCAGGGCAGCGGAGGCAGGAGTAGTACTGAACTTGACCTTTATTACAAGCACACAATAATAGATGCACGTGTCACAGTGTATAGCATGCAAGCTAATGCAAAGGCTACACAGGCTGTGGCTATAATGGAGGCAGAGCACCAAAGAGAGTCCGGCTCCCACCAACAGTCCTCCTAAATAGGCACGGTGTGTTGACGTCACCCATGGGCCCGACGTCACATCCGTGCTGTCCATTGCCGCCATATTAGTATGGGGAAATACTTAACATTACCCCCCCCCCCGAAAAGCTCAAAGCATCATGAACACAAATCACAACTTTGGGGGGAAGGGGGGGTTGCTTGTTTGTTTTTTTACATTACACTCACAACAGCCCTTTTTTTGTAACAGGCAGAGAAATAGAACCTGGGCCACCAAGTAGACTGCCATTGACCCTGCACGACTGGGTAGGTTACTCTGCCGCCGCTGAAGCAGCCGTGCTCTGTCTAAACATATCAAAACACAGTCTTTGCTTACAATTCAACTTCAGGAGCCTCAGTCGAGCCCGCTGTGGGCGTGCTCCTGGAGGCACTGGCTGCTGCAGACCTGGATGCCAACTCGCTGGAGTCACGGCTCGCTCGTCAGTAACGTCCCAACCTGGGTCCCATACCACCTGGGTTGGCTCCAGTGCTGCGTCTTGATCCGAGGCAGCTGCTCTTACTTTCCCCAGAAGGCTGATGTACCTTCTCAAACCATCGGCCATCTGGACAACAGCTGGCCTCTTTTGTGTGGCAATTCTCATCCATGATGACGGGACCATCTGTGGGTCCGGGTGGTCAGATCATTGGACCCGAACCCACTCAAGTAGTACATGCAGCAATCGGTTCGGCTGCACCCGGCGCTGCTGCTCTCCCGTTTCTGATGTTGGTTGCTGTTGTGGCGCCGTGCCATTCATGCCAGTGGCAGGACATGCCCTCGGTTGGCGTTGCTCTGCTGGGTCCTGCTGGGCCACAAACTCTCTATCCTGCTGTACTGCAGCAGCTCCCTGAGGCTAATACTCAGCAAGGATGTGGGGTGAGTTCGGCTTCTTCTCTCTCTCACCTGGTGCTGGTTGTGGTCGCGGTAATGTGTCGCTATCATTGGCGACGGGACGCACGCCAGATTGTCTTCGTTCACCAGGGTTCCCTCTCTCCATGAACTCCCGCTCTTGTGGCTCCATGGCAGCTGCTTGAAGCTTGTGCTGGGCGAAGATCAGAGGCGAGTCCAGTCTGTGTGCTCTCTCCGTGCTGCGTTCACTTTCTGTGCTGTGCTCTCTCTCTGTGCTGCCCTCTTCAGCTGTACCCATGTTTGCAAAATCACACTCTCCTCCTGTGGTGAGGCTGTAGCTTGCGAACACTCGTGCTGCACCCCATAATGTTATCGCCCTGGCGTGTCACCTGGAGATGGAACACTGGGATTGTTCTGTTGCCTTATTGCACTGCACAGGCAATGTTTCTGCTGATCTCGGAGCATCCATCATCTGGCAGTTCCACCACTTCAGGTCACCGGGGAGTGAGCTTTCCAACCGTGGCCTCATTTATCAGGGACCTTGAGGCAGCGGTGGCTACCATCATTGATACACTGACACCGTCCAGCCTCACTACATGCTGCAGTCTCGACCAGTTCTCGGGGCCCACAATGTTGACATCATCTATGTCAGGCATAGGGTCGACAGGCTCAGCAACCGGGGCCACTGTCTGCACCTGTGGAGCTGACTGTGGGGAACACGGGCCGGGGCCTGCTAGCCGCAATGCTACTGTTACACCACTCCAGGATAACTTGGTGTAGAAAAACGAGTTCTTTATTTACCTCAAAAAGGTTAATGCAGCACACATACAGAGCACGCTTTTGTGTCTTCTTCAGTAGTCCAAACAACAGAGAGTCTCAACAAAAAAAACACTTGACCCATGACCTCAGTTCAAGGCAAAAGAACAATCTACAGCACTACTGCCACCTACTGGTGCAGATGTATAACTACACTACAAAACACACAATGGGAAAACAAGAGTCATTAATAAATTCAGGCAATGTTTTTCACGTATTTAGCACAACGCTAACTCAAGTGCTACAATCCTCCCCTGCTAAATAAATGTTGTCCTCAACATTGGCCAAATATGAACCAGAAATGCATGCTACATGTGACGTTATCAAGATGGAATACAATTGGAATAGAGTAAATGTTTCACAGTGCATTAAGATCACTTTGGCATACCATACTATTGAACCTCAGGTGATACAATCAAGTGTAACTCATTACTCAAATAAGCATGACGCTCATAACCACATGGAGTAGTTTTCCCAATAGTACAGGTATTAACAATTTACTCTAACACATGTTACTATCACGTCATGTACTCCGGAGTCTGTACACTTAGATAATAACCTTACTTGGACATATCAAATTGACCAAATGTCACTCAAACCAATTTTGTTACATACCATCTCAATAGTTTGTAGTATCAAATACTTAAGTCACAATAATAGTTTTAACCTTGTAAGTACCAATACATTTCACATCTCCAACAATATTAAACCGGTGATCTGTGTCACAGTTCAATAATAACCCACAGGCACATAAGCTGGGTAGTAAGGCATTTGTGGAGCTATCCAAGGTACTTTGTAACCCAGTGTTAAAAAACGTGAATAAAATTATAAATATCGATACCGCTTTAAAAAAAATACTCATTTCATAATGGGAATAAATATTTTGAAGATGGGTGTATAAATGGATATAAGTTCAAAAAATATATCCATAACTAGTTAAAAACATTTCTAGGGGCTCTGATGGGTTTCCTAGTGTTTTATTTAGTGTTTTGAGCAACCAATGGCTGCGCCGTTGGGTGGCAGCATCAGCCAATGGGATCAGGCGCTCTCGCTCTCTCAGTCTTGATGTAACCTGCATTTTGCTCAGTCACGTCAGACACAGCAGAAGACACCGACTGAGAGAGAGACGATCACTTGCTGAGATGGAGACGCTAACGTGCTAATAGCAGCCTTTGCCTGAATAAAACTTTGAGATTGGTAAGCCTGAACTAACACCTGAAATGAGACATTGCTGTATTATCAAATTCTAATACCTCGTTTGTTAAATTTTAAGATTTGAATCCAAAGGCTGTGAACTCACGTTGAGCGCGGGACTTCCCATGACGCATGTGTCACTTAGAATGGTGAGTGCCATTCACTGTGTATGTGGGATGCTAACCGCTAGCTTAAAATGCTAACCGCCGATGCTAAATCCGGCTAGGTTTTCCATCAGAAATGGGTGTTTTTCAAAGCTGTAATGGTTAGCAACAGTCCCATTTCACTTGCCATTGAATGTTACTTAAGAGTGAATGTTGAATCTGTGGTTTACAGGTGTTTGGAGTGTAAATTTGTGTTAAATTGTTGTGCTAGCACATTTTCTTTTTCTCCCTTGTGGGCTAACTTGGTGCAGCACACTGCACAAATGTCACTGTTATTGTCAAATGCCCTCCAAGGCACTTCACTTATTTGTTTTGGTACCATATGATAAAGTTGGATAATAGATGTGTTTATTTTATGCACATTTAGAAATTTAAGAGATTTGGTTTATTTGTTGTACAACCTAAGACTAATTAGAAGTATTTTGAAACCAGCTATAGATCATAGCTTGAGTTTTTGTTCTGACCTATTTTCTAGGTCAGGTTTTTTTGTTCCTGAAGAAAGAAAAACGTAGATTCTCCAGATCTGGATGGCGAGCTGATTGCCCGAACCTAACCGCCTGGTAAAGGTGACTCAACTGGTCACCTGGAACAGATATTGAAGGACTGTATATACTGTAAATATATTTTGGAGTTATTTTATTTTTAAGTGTTTTCCTTTATTGTCATAAGCGCTCTACTTTTGTTTAAGTGTACACAACTTTAAAAAATATATACAGTATATTTGCAAGTTCCATACACTTTGTGTGCGAGTCATCTATTGTTGCACCCTCTGGGCTCCTACAAACCTGGAATCTGTCTGATCTGGCCCAATTGTTCCTTCTGTCCAGGTAGTAAAGTTTAAGGTAACTACACTGCCATAACACCATACTACCAAAAGGGTACAAGATTTCACCTAAAGTAGTGTTACACACAGTAGGTGTTACACAATTACAACTCCATATTGTCCATAGCATGGGGTTACTGCACTGGCATACAGTGGATTGGAATTAAGACCAATTACTCTCTGAACTGGCTGACCAAGTGTATCATAAGTTAATGTTTCTCTTGGGTGTCTCCCTCTGAGACCTCCTCAGCACAGTGTCTGACAGCTCTGTGTCCACACCACTGGGCTGGGCTGGAAAGGAAACAGTCTCTGTTGGTTCTGGAATGTCCATTTGAAACTCCTCAGCATCCACCCTGAGCTTGTGAGAGTCCATTATCTGTTCCTGAGTATCCTCAGGATGCTCTGACTGACTGGTTTGGTCTCTAGCTTTGGTATTTATTGTCGCCGTACTTTGTAACATATTTTGCTTGTTCGGGCTTAACTCTATTGGGTGGGCATGGGGTGGGTTTTGAGCTTTGGGGATTTTCCCACTTTGGGACTTTAGTTTTGGAGCTGTGGCTTGTCACTCAGTCACAGCCCCCGCCAGTTTCCCTGCTTCTGACTCCCCCCTACTCTACATCCCTTTGGCCAGTGAGAGTCACTGCCACATTTGAAGCAATGGCTACAGTCCTTGTTCTTTTGTTGACAAGCAGCGCATTGTCTTTTCTGTCTCTGAGCTGACCTTTTGTAGGATTTGGTTTGCTTGCCACTCTCATGTTTTACAGCCATAGACAAAATTTTGGGTACCCCTCTGTTAATGAAAGAAAAACCCACAATGTTCACAGAAATAACTTGAATCTGACAAAAGTGGTAATAAAATAAAAATTATATGAAAATTAACCAATGAAAATCAGACAATGCTTTTAAATTGTGGTTCAACAGAATTACTTTAAAAAACAAACTCATGAAACAGGCCTGGACAAAAATGATGGTACCCCTAGAAAAGATTGAAAATAATGTGACCATAGCAACATATTCAACCAAGATGTGTCCTCTAATTAACATCACAGGTGTCTACAAACTTGTAATCAGTCAGTCGACCTATTTAAAGGGTGACAAGTAGTGACTGTGCTGTTTGGTGACATGGTGTGTACCACACTAAACATGGATCAGAGGAAGCAAAGGAGAGAGTTGTCTCAGGAGATTAGAAAGAAAACTATAGACAAGCATGTTAAAGGTAAAGGCTATAAGACCATCTCCAAGCATCTTGATGTTCCTGTGACTACAGTTGCACATATTATTCAGAAATTTAAGATCCATGGGACTGTAGGCAACCTTCCTGGACGTGGCCGCAGGAGGAGACGGATAATACGAATGGTAACAAAAGAGCCCAGAACAACCTCTAAACACATTCATGGTGAACTCCAAGGTCAAGGTACATCAGTGTCGGATCGCACCATCCGTCGTTGTTTGAGCCAAAGTGGACTTCATGGGAGACCACCAAGGAGGACACCACTGTTGAAAACAAATCATAAAAAAGCCAGACTGGAATTTGCCAAACTGCATGTTGACAAGCCACAAAGCTTCTGGGAGAATGTCCTATGGACAGACGAGAAAAAACTGGAACTTTCTGGCAAGGCACATCAGCTCTATGTTCACAGAAGCAAAAACGAAGCATACCAAGAAAAGAACACTGTCCCTACTGTGAAACATGGAGGAGGTTCTGTTATGTTCTGGGGCTGCTTTGCTGCATCTGACACAGAGTGTCTTGAATCTGTGCAGGGTACAATGAAATCTCAAGACTATCAAGGTATTCTAGAGAGAAATGTGCTGTCCAGTGTCAGACAGCTTGGTCTCAGTCGCAGGTCATGGGTCTTGCAACAGGATAATGACCTATAACACACAGCTAAAAACACCCAAGAATGGCTAAGAGCGAAACATTGGACTATTCTAAAGTGGCCTTCTATGAGCCCTGATCTAAATCCTATAGAACATCTGTGGAAGGAGCTGAAGCATGCCGTCTGGAGAAGGCACCCTTCAAACCTGAGACAACTGGAGCAGTTTGCTCATGAGGAGTGGGCCAAAATACCTACTGAGAGGTACAGAAGTCTCATTGACAGTTACAGAAATCGTTTGATTGCAGTGATTGCCTCAAAAGGTTGTGCAACAAAATATTAAGTTAAGGGTACCATCATTTTTGTCCAGGCCTGTTTCATGAGTTTGTTTTTTAAAATAATTCTGTTGAACCACAATTCAAAAGCATTGTCTGATTCTCATTGGTTAATTTTCATAGAATTTTTATTTATTACCACTTTTGTCAGATTCAAGTTATTTCTGTGACCATTGTGGGTTTTTCTTTCATTAACAGAGGGGTACCAACAATTTTGTCCACGTATGTATGTCACACTGAACAGTTTGCACAAGTGAGGCTACCTGACCTGTAAGGTCTCTGATTGCAGTATTACTTTCCTCTATTTTAGAGAATAGTGAGTTGTCTTTGGCTGGTTTGTTTGGCTTAGCTACAGGTTGGCCTATGCAGGGGTCATTCCGTGCTTCAGTCTGTTCAACTAAATTTAGCCCTGCTCTGAGAGCTGACTTATTTGCCTTTGTCTTTAGAGCTCTTTCACTTTCATTGTACTGTGCGGTTTGCATTTTCTGTAACAGGAGCTCATCACTGCTGTTTTCATCCTGTAGGTACATCCTTATGTCTGCTCTGATATTGTCATTTAACAGTCCGGTCATAATTGACTGAAAGCACTGACTTTGAACTAGCTCTTTGTTGTACTTCAGGCTAGACTGAGTATGCTCTGATGCAAAGAGGATTTTCTGACGCAAATCCAGTACTCTAATTAGAAACTCAAGGGGTGTTTCATTTGTTCCCTGTGTTGCTTTGGTCAGTTGTTGATACAACACAGTTGCATCTGTTTCCACATAATGGGCTCTTAGTATTTGTCTCAGGTTGGTCAATGTGAGATCTACTTTTCCTTCTAAATACCTCCTTAACTTCAGTCTAGGGCTTATGGCACAGACTACAGGATCCACTATTTCAATTTCAGAGTAGCCTTCTTTTAAGCCACTTTCAATCTGATCCTCCAAGCTACTGAAACTCAAGGTGTCTTTTGACGTTGACTCACCCACGTGACCATTTATCCTGAAATCTTTCCTGAATCTAACTGAAGAAGCATTGCAGCAGCTGTTGCTGATGGAGCCTCTCCCTCTGCGCTGAGTCCCGCTGTCCAGCGTCGTCCTCGGGGCCGCCTGATACTCCAGTGATGCCTCCGACGCTGACGGTACAAGGTCCTCTCCTGGCGCCTGGTCCTGTCCCACTGCTGCGGGCTGCTCCGGGCGCGTAATCACCACCGTCGCCACCGCGTCCATGGATGAAGACAGGGCCGCCGCTCCCGCGCCGACAGCCGATGACCGTGTCTCTATGAGTGAGTCTAGCACATCGTTGAACTCCAAAAGCACAGACATGCCTTTATCTTCACTTTGCACAAGCTCATTTCGATCACAAAACTGACTAATAAGTTTAACAAGAACTCTGCGAGTTTTGCTTGAAATATCATCATCTTTTCCGGTAATATTACACAGTTCACATACTCTTAGCAGTTCTTCGACAAAAAGACCACGTAATTTCTTTTCCAGGTTCAACAAAAAATCTTTGCGATGCTCAGACATTCTTGCAAAATTAGCCTTTTCACTGGATTTGACTGAAAAAAACAATGCGGTTTGTGTTGCACTAGCTAGACTCACGCTGTACCTTAGCATTAGCCTCTCGCTGTGGCACACTTATTTACCGTCTCCGTTGTCTTTTTTTTCAGTCTTTCTCCGTGAGGTAATCCAGAAATATCGATCTCAGTGGAACCTCCAAAATGTTACACCACTCCAGGTCAACTTGGTGTAGAAAAACGAGTTCTTTATTTACCTCAAAAAGGTTAATGCAGCACACATAGAGAGCACGCTTTTGTGTCTTCTTCAGTAGTCTGAACAACAGAGACCCTCAACAAAAAAAAACACTTGACCCATGACCTCAGTTCAAGGCAAAACAGCAATCTACAGCACTACCGCCACCTATTGGTGCAGATGTATAACTACACTACAAAACACACAATGGGAAAACAGAGTCATTAATAAATTCAGGCAATGTTTTTCACGTATTTAGCACAACACTAACTCAAGTGCTACACTACCTGGGCCGTTATCTCCAGCTGGGCCATTAATTCCACTGCCACTGTCTCCGATAGGAGGTGCAGTGTCCTCAACACCGTCTCCTGTAGCCATTTCACTGTGACTGCCACTGGGTGGTCGTCCGGCTCCTCCTGCAGCGCTTACTATATCATTGGATTTGCGGCGTACCACTTCAACTGCAACTGTATTATCCTGTCCTCCATGTGTCCGAACTCGCACGTGCTAACCAAACAGCAGAGGGCATCTATGTACTGTATGAATGACTCATCCAGTCGCTGTTGGCACTGGTAAAACACGAACCTCTGTGGAACAGCAAAGTGTTTGGTCAGCAACGCTACATACTGTAGTTGTCATATGTGTCCGCCTGTCCCAAATAACTGAATATCCACTGCCCCTCATCATCCAGGTTACAGAATAGGTTTGCTCACTTCCACAGATCTCCAAATCTCTCCAGGTTTGTAGCCTCCGCGTAGCTGGCAAACAACTTGAACCAACAGGGCCATGGAATGGACGGCTCGCCCGGGGTGTTGAGGAACGGTGGTGGTGGCTCCAGACACGCTTCCATCTTCAGGAAAAATTGATTTTCCTCCATAAGATATGGGTTTATTCTTGTCACCAATATTATATCTGGAAAAGCAGGGCAGCGGAGGCAGGAGTAGTACTGAACTTGAAGTTTATTACAAGCACACAATAAGAGATGCACATGTCACAGTGTATAACATGCAAGCTAATACTAAGGCTACACAGGCTGTCGCTGTACAGAGGCGGAGCGCCAAAGAGAGCCCGGCTTCCGCCAGCAGTCCTCCTAAATAGGCACGGCGTGCTATCGTCACCCGTGTGCTCGACATCCCGTCCATGCTGCCCATTGCTGCCATGTTAGCATGGGAAAATACCTAACACAAAGTGCTTTACAGATCCTGCTATCCACCCATTCACACACCACACATTCACACACTGATGGCGACAAAGCTGCCATGCACCGGCACTGGCCTGACCCACCAGGAGCAACTGGGGGTTCAGTGTCTTGCTCAAGGACACTTCGACATGCAGACTGCAGACAAAACAGGAATCGGACCACTGACCCTCGATTAGTAGTCAGATACACTATATCTGTGCTACAGCCGCCCCCTAGATTTCCCATGACCCCTTTCCAGTTAGTGTAGGGGACTGAAACTGCACATGGTTCAATGAAAGGACTAGCTGTTACAGTCCCTGATGTTTGCACCACTTCTGAGTCCATGGGGAGTTTTTGAGAGATGGCTTCACCACCGGGACACATCGTCAGTTGTGTACCTCAGCTTCACAGGGTGTTTCGGCCATTTATCACAAGACACCCTCCACTGAGGCGGGCCCACCACAGGTTGATCAAGCCTGTGTATGTGTCCTGCGGTTTAGCTGTTTGCCTTAGAAGCCCAGATGGTATCATTCCTTTTCATCCTTGTCCGTCGGGGGTGACACAGCTCCTGAGCGTCTAGGACACAGTCCAAGGATGGATAATTTTTTCACACATAAGGAGTTGTTTGGAGCTCCTTATAAGAATTCCTTTCAGTTCGCTAATGATAATCAAGTCAGTGGCAGTAATGCACCTGTAAGCTGGTTGCCAACCACCAATCAAATCTAAAAGAAGAAGAAGATTCCCAGCCAGCTACTGGTCCTCTCTGCGGCGTCGACCAGCTTCTTCTTCTTCTTTTAGATTTGATTGGTGGTTGGCAGCCAGCTTTCAGGTGCATTACCGCCACTGACTTGATTATCATCACTCTGTATCTTTGTATAAGGAGTTCTGAACAACTCCCCATGTGCGAAAAAATTATTCATCCTTGGACATAGCCCATAGATCATAGGAAATGATCCATAGGCTATATGATGTCCTATGATGTCCTAGACAGCCCATATGATATCATAGACATCATAGACTCACATGATCCTATATGTCAGAGACATCCCATATGATGTCATAGACAGACTATTAAATGCCGGGATCCTTTGATGTTGACAATTAAAAATTGTTGCTCTGATGCTGGAATCCTTTGATGTTGATGATTCCATGAGTTGTTTTGATGCTGGAATCCTTTGATGTGACACACTCTGCCAAGGCAGACCCACCACAGGTTGATCAAACCTGGGTATGTGACCCGTGGTTTAGCTGTTTGCCCTAGAAGCCCAAATGATGTCACTCCTTTCATCCACAGCCAGTGACTGGACCTCTCAGCTGTGTTGGCCAGCTCTTTAATTGCCCGTCTGTAATCCTGTCCCCTGATCCCAATCTCCCTGAGCAGCTTTACAGTTGTTGTGGCTACGAAGCCCCTGCATCCCACCTCCACCGGGCACACCTTTATCTTCCAGCCTCTGTCCTCTGCCTCAGCTGCTAAGTTGGAATACCGCAGCTTCATACGCTCATAAGCTTCCTCGACAGCATCCTCCCAGGGTACTGTCAGCTCAATAATATAGGCAAGCTTAGATGAATTAGACCAGAGGACAAGATCTGGTCGCAGGGTGGTCGTTGCAATCTCCGGAGGGAAAATGAGCCTCCAAGTCAGCTCGCATCTGCCAATCCCTGGCTGCATTCAGTGGACCCAGATCAGGGAGTAAGGGACCGGTTCTCAGCTTGGCCCCTGCTTGAACAAATGATGAGGTGATGAGGTGTCGGCACACATCCTGATTGTTGAAGGGTTGGGAGTTAATGGATACTCTCTTGCACTCACGTTTATCGGCTAGACACCTGAGGACCTGGTTGTGCCTCCACGTGTATCTACCTTGAGTGAGGCTAGTCCTGCAACCAACCAAGATGTGTTTGAGTGTTGCTGGGGCTGTACACAGAGGGCAAGATGGATCCTTTCCAAGCCACAGCTGCAGATTTGTGGGAGAGAGCAGCACATCACATGTAGCTTGGATGATGAAGCTCAGCCTGTTGGATTCCATGCCCCAGGGTTCTCTCCATGTGATTTTCCTCTTTTCGACACCCTCCCATCTCATCCATTGACCCTGTTTGGCTTGTGCTACGGCTCTGGCCCTTCTGGCTGTTTCCTCCTGTTGATGCACCTCCTCTACCACCATAGTTCAGCATTTGACTGGAGATGCCTTTTGCCAGAGAGGTGTCACTGTTCCAAAGCCAAGGCCTCCCCTACCTTGTTGGACGTGGCCCACCACGTCACAATGGAGAAGCGCAGATTTGGCCTGTAGCACAGCCATGTTTGGGGTCCACTTCTTCCCTGTTGCCAGGGTAGGAGCAGCACCTCTTACTACAGGGTCCCAGGAGTTGGCGAGTAACATGTCCAGCCTCACCTTGACACATTTGAGTTCCTCAACCAGACTAGACAATGGCAGTGACAGGGCTCCATCACTGTAGAGTCCAATGCTGTTGAGACATTTTGAGAGACCAAGCCACTTCCTCACATAAGAGTTCACTAGCCTTTCCAGATGCTGAGCATGGGTTAGGGAAACTTCATACATGGTCAACGGCCACAGGAGTCTGGGCAGCAGCCCAAACTGGAGGCACCAGAGCTTCAGTTTCCCTGAAAGTGCGGTGTTATTAATCTGCCTGAGGCCATTAGCCATGTCTTGCCAGAGTTGTTCAAGTTGTTGGGTGTCTCTGAGGTTTGTGTTATACCATCGTCCGAGGCTCTTGATGGGCTTCTCTAAGACTGTGGGGATTGGTTCATTGCTGATGTGGAAAAGCACTCCCGTTAATTGGCCTTTAATAACGGAGATGCTGCAAGATTTGCTTGGCTTAAACTCCATTTTTGCCCACTGGATGTTCTCCTGGAGTTTCTGCAGCAAGCATCTAGTACACGGTTTTGTTGCTGTGATGATGGTCATATCATCCATGTACGCTCTAATTGGCGGAAGACGCGGGCCACTCTTGGTCCTCTCGCCACCCACTACCCAACGGGATGCCCGTATGATCACTTCCATTGCCATGATGAATGCTAGGGGGGAAATGGTGCATCCTGCCATGATACCCCTTTCCAGGTGCTGCCAGGCTATGGTGTTGTTCCCGGCTGTCACACAAAACTAGAGATCCTGAAAGTAGCTCTTGAAAAGCTGTGTGATGTGGTTTGGTATGCTGAAGTACTCAAAGGCCATCCACAAGATCTTGTGCGGGACTAAGCCAAAGGCATTGGCGAGTTCTAAAAAAACTACATGCAGGGTTCTCCGGTCCTTCTTTGCAGTTTGGATTTGGTACCAGATGATATTGGCATGCTCCAGACATCCTGAGAAACCCTGAATCCCTGCCTTCTGCACTGACATATCAAAGAAGTTGTTTCTTTGCGGGAATGTAGAGAGCCTTTGGGCCAGAACACTGAAGAAGATCTTTCCCTCTACATTCAGCAGGCTGATCTGACGAAACTGGCTGATGGATGAAGCGTTCTTCTCTTTGGGGATCAGGATGCCTCGTGCTCTTCACCATGCATTCAGTACCACTCCGTTCTGCCATGCTACCTTCATCAACTTCCAGAGGTACTGTATTTAAGGGCTCCAGGGGTGTTCTTGTAGAGCTTATACGGGATACCATTGGGCCCAGGGGCTGATGCTGATCTTGCCTGCTTCACGGTCTTCTCCACCTCACTCCACGTGGGGGGCCTTATGTCCATTTGCTGCTCAAGTGCTGGCCTTGGTGGCATGTGATTCGGGATGGTGACTGGCTCATGCCTCCAAGTTTTCCTCAGGTGCTCTTCCAGATCTTTTATGGGCACTTTAAGGCTCCCACTCTTCTCTCAATCAAACAGGCTTTTGGCAAAGCTGTAGGGATTGCTGTAGAATAGGGTCCTTGACCTTTCTTTCCTCTTGCGTTGCCATCTGAGGTGTTCTGCTCTCCGCAGCTATGTCAGTTGTTGCTTTTTTCCATTCTGCAAGTCATCAAGCCCCACTCTTTCTGTCTCTGTGGCTTTCTTCCAACACTTTCTCAGTTGTCTCCTTTCGTTCACCAATCTGTCAATTTCCCGCTGTCTCCTGGACTTCAGCTGGTCCACAGGGGCTTTGTGCTGCCTCGGTGTCCTGCCCTTTACCCCAAACCTCTCTGTACCATATCTGTAGATGATGGATCCCATGTTCTCCAGCTTTCTTTCAACAGGACCCTTCTGTTGTTCCAGCAGGAGGACCAGATCTGAGTCAATGGTCTTCTTCTTCTTCTTGGAAAAAGTGTTTGCCCCCTTTCTGATTTCTCATTTTTTTGTATGTTTATCATACTTAAATGTTTCAGATCATCAAACAAGTTTTAAATATTAGACAAAGATAACACAAGTAAACACAAAATGCAGTTTTAACTTAAGGTGTTTACTATTAAGGTGAAAAACATCCAAACCTACATGGCCCTGTGTGAAAAAGTGATTGCCCCTAAACCTAATAACTGATTGGGCCACACTTAGCAACAACAACTGCAGTCAAGCATTTGCAATAACTGGCAATGACTCTTTTACAGCGCTGTGGAGGAATTTTGGCCCACTCATCTTTGCAGAATTGTTGTAATTCAACCACACTGGAGGGTTTTCGAGCATGAACTGCCTTTTTAAGGTCATGCCACAGCATCTCAATCAGATTCAGATCAGGATTTTGACTAGGCCACTCCAAAGTCTTCATTTTGTTTTTCTTAAGCCATTCAGAGGTGGACTTGCTGGTGTGTTTTGGATCATTGTCCTGCTGCAGAACCCAAGTGTGCTTCAGCTTGAGGTCACAAACAGATGGCCAGACATTCTCCTTCAGGATTTTTTGGCAGACAGCAGAATTCATGATTCCATTTACCACAGCAAGTCTTCCAGGTCCTGAAGCAGCAAAACAGCCCCAGACCATCACACTACCACCACCATATTTTACTGTTCGTATGATGTTCCTTTTCTGAAGTGCTGTATTTGTAGCGATCAGCGCTGTGTGCTCCCTGCTTACTAATTATCATTCTCAGCTGCTCTCTTTCTGGATATTTCTCCTGCTACTCCTGCTTTCCTCCTCCTCTCTCCCCTGTGCACAGGTGGACTTTCCTCCAGGCCGCGGAGTCACTTCTGCTCCAGGCAGTGGACCGCATTCTCTCCCGTGAGCTGGAGGCCGCTCCCACTCCCTGTTCAGAAAGTGCCTCCACTCACTGAACTCACTCGTTCCTCTCATCCCTCAGCTGTGGCTGCACCTGCTCCTTCTCCCCCTTCACGGACACTGCACCTCCCGAGCGGGACGCTGGTAACCTGGAGTGAACAAAGCTACTCTTCAGTGCTTCTGCAACTCCTGAACTCTGTAAGAGAACTTATCACTCAGCCCATTCAACCCACTGTTGCTGAACTGATTAATTTCCTCTCTTCTCTCTTCCCGCAGGGTTGCCAGTTTTCTCCCACTCTGCATTCACATCCATCCACTCACACACTCACCCACTTTATTAATAAAGATCATTGTGATTTATTATCGGGTCTGTGTCTGCATTTGGGTTTTCGTGCAAACATGTCAGTACGTCTCCTTGTTGAAAACCCAGCAGACAGTGCTCTTGCACAACACCTTAACAACATGGAGGTTCAATTAGATCTGCTCACTTATCAACAGCAGGTGATCCTGAATCAATTAACATAGGTTAATTCCCAGCCCGACCAGCTTACCCTGGCACGGTTCTCTCACTCAGAGCCCAGGGGGTCGGCCAGGCCATCGCTTTCCACCCCCCTCCCCCCATGCAGCCCACTCGACTCACTCCAGTTCCCACTCCTACTCGATTCAACGGTAAGCTGGGGGAGGTTCGTGGGTTTTTGCTTCAATGTAATCTGGTGTTTCAGCGGGTACTGGGGGATTTTCCTACTAACCACAGCTAGATCAGTTACCTTGTTAATTTATTGGAGGGATGGGCACTCGCCTGGGCTTCAGCCATTATGGCCCACCCCGATTATCCCAATTACACATACGATCGGTTAATTTCTGAGTTTTCAGAGGTTTTTGACCACTCTGACCGGGATAGTGTCCTCACCTCCCGTCTCCTTAACCTCCGGCAGGGGGATAGGTCTGTAGCCGACTGCTCGGTTGACTTCCGGGTTGTTGCGGTGGAAGTGGGGTGGGAGGATGCCTCTCTCTGTAGCATTTTTACACGCAGCCTCAGCCTGAGTCTCAGAGATGAACTGGCTCGTTTAGAAAAACCTTCTTCATTACATGACTTAATTTCCCTGGCTATTAGTATTGATAGTCACTTAAGGGAGCAGGCTAGTGAGCGCCATGGATCCAATAGCCCGGACTCGCAGTCTCGTCCTCCCTTTCAGTCTTTTCTCCTCCCCCCCCCCCCCCCCCCCCCCCGGAATCCTCGGAGGCTGAGGAGCCTATGTTGGTGGGTCACTCCAAGTTGCCTCTTGTGGAGTGGCAACACCGCCGGGCCCTCGGGCTATGCAGTTATTGTGCTTGTGCCGAGCATGAGATCACCTCTTGTCCCAATCTGCCAAGGGGGGGGGGGGGGGTTCCATTCGTCACAGTAGGGGGACTAACGGACGCGATCAAAGCTAAAACCCTTACATGACTGATCTTACCCATTCACTTTCAACATGGTCACACTGAAATCACCACTAAGGTTCTCATTGATTCGGGTGTGGAGCTGAGTTTTATTTCTGAGAGTCTGGCAACCCGGCTGAAAATCTCCTGTCACAACCTCAACACACTATTGAAGTTGATTGCACTTTCTAATGTGCCCCTCACAACTGTCTCCAAGCAGATTGCCCCAATCTCAATCTTGGTCTCAGGTAATCATCGGGAGCACATCAGTTTTTTTGTTTTACCTGTCTCTGCCTCCCCTGTTATTTTGGGTTACCCCTGGCTCAGGCTCCATAATCCTGTTATTGATTGGCAGACAGGGAACATCATTTCATGGAGTACCTTTTGTCCGAATATGTGTTTACACATATAGTCTGCTCTCCCTCTGTGCCCATTTCTGCCCCGTCCATGCACGCACCTGATTGCTCCCTGATTCCCCCAGAGTACCATGACCTCGCTCCAGTATTCAGCAAGACCAAAGCTTTCTCTCTGCCCCCCCACCACCACCACCCTTATGGTTGCTCCATTAACCTCCTGCCGGGGGCTCCTTTGCCCTCCAGCCAACTTTATAGCCTTTCAGCCCCTGAGTGAGAAGCAATGGATAAATACATTAAGGAATCTTTAAGCTCGGGCATTTTTAGGCCCTCTTCGTCAGCAGTGGGGGCTGGGGGGTTTTTTGTTGGCAAAAAGGATGGCTCCCTCTGACCCTGCATTAATTTTAGGGAGCTTAATAACATCACTGTGAAGGACAAGTACACTCTGCCCCTTATTAATTCTGCTTTTGATTCTCTCCAGAGGTCCTTTGTTTTCACTAAGCTTGACCTACGTAATGCCTACCACCTGGTCCGGATTAAGGAGGAGGACGAGTGGAAGATGGCTTTCTGCACTCCTAATGGCCATTTTGAGTACCTTGTGATGCCGTTTGGACTCACCAGTGCGCCGGCCGTGTTCCAAAGGCTCATCAACGATGTGCTGAGGGACTTCCTGGATTTGTTTGTTTTTGTGTACTTGGATGACATCCTCATCTTTTCTCGTTCTCTCAAGGAGCATCGGGTACACGTTCGAAGGGTCTTTCAGTGGCTGCTGGAAAATCAGCTATACGTCAAGGCGGAAAAGTGTGAGTTCCATACTTCGTCCACCACCTTCCTGGGATTCGTCATCGGCTATAAGGAGGTCGGAGCGAATCCAGATAAGCTTAAAGCTGTTGTGGAGTGGCTGGTCCCCTCTTCCTGTAAGCAGCTACAACAGTTCCTGGGTTTCGCCAATTTTTACTGCCGATTCATCCGCAATTACAGTTTAACTGCACTGCCACTCACCCGTCTCACCTCTACTAAGGTTCCTTTCCGTTGGTCCGATGAGGCTGAGGCGGCTTTTTCTGAATTGAAATCTTGTTTCTATTCCCCCCCTATCCTTGCCCAGGTAGACCCATCCCTACAATTCCTGGTGGAGGTGGACACCTCGGATTTCGGAGTTGGGGCGGTGTTGTCTCAGCGCTCTCCCTCGGACAACAAGGTCCATCCTTGCGCCTTCTTCTCCAGACGCCTGTCCCCAGCTGAAAGGAATTATGATGTAGGAGATCGGGAGTTACTGGCCGTCAAGCTAGCCTTGAAGGAGTGGCGCCATTGGCTGGAGGGGGTTTCACTGCCATTCGTGGTTTGGACTGACCACAACAACCTGGAGTACCTTAGAACGGCGAAGTGTCTGAATTCTAGGCAAGCCCGCTGGTCTCTGTTCTTTAGTAGATTCAACTTTACCATCACCTATTGCCTGGGTTCCAAAAACACCAAACCTGATGCACTCTCCAGGCAGTTCTCCTCTGATACTGCCACGCCGGAGCATCACACCACTGTCTCCCCCTCGTGCGTTGTCAGCATGCTTTCCTGGGAGATCAAGGAGAGGGTTAAGAGAGCGCAGGTAGCAGAACCCAACCCAGGCGGGAGTCTGGCGGGACGGCTCTATGTCCCTTCTCTGTGCGTGGTGAGGTCATCAACTGGTTACACTCCTCCAAGGTCACATGTCACCCCGGGATGGCTCGCACCCTGTCCCACATTCAGAGGAGCTTCTGGTGGCCGTCTATGAGAAAGGATGTTAATGACTTTGTTCGGTCCTGCCCCCAGTGCACCACCAGGAAATTGTCCCCCTCTTCCCCTGCACCCCCTTCCCATCCCCAGCAGGCCTTGGTCTCACGTCGCCATGGACTGTGTGATGGGTCTTCCTCCCTCCATGGGTCACACAGTTATTCTCACGATCATGGACAGATTTTCTAAGGCTGCTCACTTCATCCCCCTTCACAAGCTCCCTTCGGCCAAGGAGACAGCCGACTTGTTGGTCCTGCATGTGGTACATCTACATGGGATTCCCTTGGACATTGTGTCAGACCGGGGTCCTCAGTTTGTGTCCCAAGTATGGCAGGCCTTCTGCAAGGCCATTGGAGCAACGGTCAGCTTGTTTTCAGGTTATCATCCGCAAAGCAATGGCCAGTGTGAGAGCGCTAATCAAGAGCTGGAGGCGGCCCTGAGGTGTGTTACGGCCTCTAACCCTTCACACTTACCTTGGATTGAGTATGCTCACAACTCCGCCATTTCTGCGGCCACAGGCCTCTCCCCTTTTGAGGCGTCGTTGGGCTACAACCCTCTGTTGTTCCTGGAAGAGGAGGAGGAGATCGCAGTTCCATCTGTGTAAGCCCACATCAAATGATGTCGTCGGATCTGGAGGGCCACTCTCCAATGCACCACTGGTCGCAATTGTGAAATCGCCAACCGTCGGAGGACCCGGGCTCCACCTTTCCGGGTCAGACAAAAGGTATGGCTATCTACCAAGAACAATAACTTGAAAGCTGAGTCCAAGAAACTTTCTCCCATTTTATTGGGCCTTTTCCCATTACTGACATTGTCAACCCAGTCACTGTCCGCCTGTCTCTCCCCCCTACTATGCGTATTTGTCCTACCTTTCATGTCTCCCAGGTAAAGCCGGTTTTGTCGAGCCCTCTCTGTCCTCCACCCAAGCTGCCGCCCCCTCCAGTCATGATCGATGGTGGTCTGGCCCACAAGGCCAAGTGCATCTTGGATGTACAATGCCGGGGCCGGGATCTCCAGTACCTTGTGGACTGGGCCAGGTATGGTCCAGAGGAAAGATCCTGGGTGCGGTCATCCTTCATCATCAATTGACAGCTCATCAGGGACTTCCATCAGACTCACCTCGGCAGGCTGGGTCAGATGCCAGGAGGTGTCCCTTGAGGGGGGGTACTGTAGTGATCCGCGCTGTGTGCTCCCTGCTTACTAATTATCATTCTCAGCTGCGCCAGCTCTCACACCTGCTTTCTCCAATTAGGCACCCTTTATTAGGAGTGGATTCCTGCACTCCTGCACGGAGACGTCAATGTTCCTTGGGTGAAGCCATCCTCTTCCTGACTCACCCTTCTCTACTGCTGGGAGTTCCCTCCCTTCATTGTTCCTGCATCAGCTCGCCTGGGAGCTTTGCCTCCCCAACTCTACAGTAAGCTTTTCTCACTGGATACTTCTCCTGCTACTCCTGCTTTCCTCCTCCTCTTTCCCCTGTGCACAGGTGGACTTTCCTCCAGGCGGCGGACCACATTCTCTTCCGTGAGCTGGAGGCTGTTCCCACTCCCTGCTCAGTAAGTGCCTCCACTCACCGAACTCACTCCTTCCTCTCATCCCTCAGCTGTGGCTGCACCTGCTCCTTCTCCCCCTTCACGGACACTGTACCTCCCGAGCGGGATGCTGGTAATCTGGAGTGGACAAAGCTACTCTTCAGCGCTTCTGCAACTCTTGAACTCTGTAAGAGGACTTATCACTCAGCCCATTCAACCCACTGTTGCTGAACTGTTATTAATTTTCTCTCTCCTCTCTTCCTGCAGCGTTGCCAGTTCTCTCCTACTCTGCACTCACATCCATCCACTCACACACTCATCCACTTTATTAATAAGGATCATTGTGATTTATAATCGAGTCTGTGTCTGCATTTGGGTTTTCATGCAAACATGTCAGTATTACTTTTACGTCAGATGTAATGGGGCACACACCTTCCAAAAAATTTAACTTTTTTCTTGCCAGTCCACAGAGTATTTTCCCAAAAGTCTTGGGGATCGTCAAGATATTTTCTGGCAAAACTGAGACAAGCCTTTATGTTCTCTTTGCTCAGCAGTGGTTTTCGTTCTGAAACTCTGCCATGCAGGCCATTTTTAACCAGTCTCTTTCTTATGGTGGAGTCATGAACCTTGACCTTAACTGAGGCAAGTGAGGCCTGCAGTTCTTTGGATGTTGTTGTGGGGTCTTTTGTGATCTCTTGGGTGAGCTGCTGCTGCACTCTTGGGGTAATTTTGCTCAGCTGGCCACTCCTGGGAAGGTTCACCACTGTTCCATGTTTTTGCCATTTGTGGATAATGGCTCTCACTGTGGTTTGCTGGAGTCCCAAAGCTTTAGAAATTACTTTTTAACCTTTTCCAGATTGATAGATCTCACTTACTTTGTTTCTCATTTGTTCCTGAATTTCTTTGGATTGCAGCATGATGTCCAGCTTTTGAGGATCTTTTGATCTACTTCACTTTGTCAGGCAGGTCCTATTTAAGTGACTTCTTGATTGAGAACATGTGTGGCAGTAATCAGGCCTGGGTGTGGCTCGAAAAAATGAACTCAGCTTTCCAAAGATGTGATAAACCACAGTTAATTTATGTTTTAACAGGGGGAGGGGCAAGCACTTTTTCACACAGGGTCATGTAGGTTTGGATTTTTTTTTATCCTTAATAATAAACACTTTCATTTAAAAACTGCATTTTGTGTTTACTTGTGTTATCTTTGTCATACAAAAAAATGAGAAATCAGGAAGGGGGCAAACACTTTTTCACACCACTGTGTCTGTATAGGTCACGTGGTAATTTGCAGCTCTGAACTCCTAAGGGTAGTATCTCACAGAGCGGTTAATGCTGACAAACATAGCGATTTTTGAATTCCTCAGCTTTACTGAAGAATGTTGGTGAAAACTAAGCTTGTATCTCACGGAGTGGCAAATGATGAGGAACATTAAAAAAACACTGCACTTTTTGGGTTTCTTCAGGGTTCGTCAAAGGTTGCAAAACAGTTCGCACATAGTTTTTAAGGTCATAAACAGTTTTGGTGTAAAGGTTCTTAAACAGTTCCTTGTGTCATGTTTATTAACAAGGATGGCCCACGTGCAAGGTACAGCAACAAGGAGACTTGAAACACACAAACATGTTTGAGTATTTATTTGAATTTCAAAACACTCCGGAGCACAGCTAGAGAAAGCGTCACTCGCCAGAGGAACAGGCCTGTGGAGACAGAGAAACAAGAGCTGTGAGCGGAGGAACAGAGACTGGGAATAGGCCAGCCTAATTGCCACTTACGTGGAATAAACGGGAGAACCGGCAGAGACCCCAGTGGGGAAATAGACGAACCAGCAGGGTGAAACGGGTTGGCTGATGGTGTCTAACCAGGTGGAGAGAAATTGCAGCTTGGTGTGGTGATGGGGCAGGTGAACGCATGCAATCCCCGGAGACACATCCACACGATGGCAGTAACCTGAGAAGAGAAAAGGAGAAACAAAGGTGAGGTGGACAACAACCTACACCAGGAGAAAATGCAAACCAATGTCGTTTATGAGGCAATATACAACAACAAGCCAGCACTGAAGCACTGAAGAGATGGTCCTTATAAACGCTGGCTGATTAGAAGTAGCAGGTGCGTCTCCTCTCCCAGGTGCATTGATGACCTGAAGAGGAATAGATGGGAAGGAGGGGGTGCACGCTCACCGGACCATGACACCTTGTGTTCACTACTTGGTAAACTAAAAGAACTTTAGTGATGTGTTACAACCATTTACAAATGTTTGCAAACATTTGCAACTGTGAAAAAATTCATTCACAAAAAATTGTTCAATATTCAAATTTTTTTGACTACTTTAAAAAGTGTTGGTGAACTGTTTGGCAACCTTTTACTAACCCTAAAGAACTCCGACAAGACCCAAATGTACATTTGTCGCTCCATGAGATAAGGGGGTATTTCTCTTTTACAGGTGCTAAGGTGGAGTAAGGTGTGATAATGGAGCAAGTTAGATGAAGAACTGTCATCAGGTTCCTGTACTTGAGAAGCTACAAACCATGGGAGACGTTGGATGAGATGAAAGAAATTTTGGGGCAGGATGCCCCATTGCATGATGTAGTCAAGCACTGGCATCAACACTTCAAGTGTGGTCAGACATCAGTGGAAACAGCACCCATTCCCAGGTGATCACAGTGCACCATTGATGAAGTTACCATCCAGCAAGTGGAGGCCACCACTTTGGAGGATTGCAACATACGTAACTAACTAGCTCAACATGCCAAGATCAGTGTGGGGTCTGAGGGAAAAAATTATCCCTAACCATTTGCACATGCAGAAGTTGTCTGCATGATGGATTTCTTGGTTTTTCACACCTTTCCAAAAGCAGGAACGAGTCATATGCTTCCAGGCTGTTTTCGCCATGTGCCAAGAAAACCAGAAGGACTTCTTCGATGGGCAAAATCATCCAGAATGAAACATGGGTCCCTCACTGTGATCCAGAGACTAAAGCACAGTCTTTTGGGATCAGCATGAAGTACTGATGATGGATTTCCTGGCAAACAGTAAGGGTACCGCAGTTAGCAGGTGTTAGTATTCTTTACTGCTGCTGAAATTGTGGCAGGCCATCAAAACCGAGACGCGTGGCATGCTGACCAAAGGTGTCCACTGTGTTGACCAGAGGGAAGCACGGTCCTGTAGCTATAAAATAAATCCTCACCCCCCTCATACTCCCAACCTCGCACCATCTGACTGCCACTGCTTTCCATCCATGAAGTCATTTTTGAAGGGCAAGCACGTCCAAGATGATGAAACACTGACTTCCGAAGTCAAATCCTGGCTTCTGACACAACATGAGGCTTCTACAAGTGAAGTCTCCACAGCTGCATAAAGCAATGGGAGAAGTGTGTGACCCATGGTAGTACCTATGTAGAGAAAGACTAATAACTGTGCCAAGTTTCATTCCTCTCAGTGCATGGGAAATGAATCGGGAAATCTTTAATGACCGGCCCTTGAATAGGGATTGACAGCTGAGCTGTAGACAAGCCAAATCTACCTCACACTTTTAATATTTGTGTTACTGTGTCAATAAAAGAAAAATAATTCAATCTTTGGAGACACATGCTGTGTTGGACTTTGGCTCAGGAGGCCGTGAGCATGACCTAAACTTTGAGGTGGTATAGCCATTCCCACCAGATGTTACTAGCACACATGACTAGTCACAATGTGGATTTGTTGGCAGAATCTATTGGTGGTGACAGTCTGTCAGAAGGTTCAAGCACCTAAAGCTAAAGAGGTGTCGGATGGAATGGATTGCAGTAGTCGGAAGGAAAGACATCAGCTTTGACAATATTCCTGCACATATGGTTGTGTGTTCACGGCATTTTCACGAAGGTAAGTTGTGATTTAAACATGTACAAAGATTACTTCGATGCGTGGGGAGTTGTTGCTAACTTTTAACAAGCCGGCTGGGAATTCCCAGAGCGCATGTTGCTGCTTTCATTACGCATGGATTTAAAATCAGCTGGGGACTGAAGTCCATAGAATGTTTATCGTTAGATTCAGGAGCTTCTCCTCTTTCAGGTGACTATAAAACCGTCACTGTCCTGATTTAGTGTGTTTTTATAGTGGCTAATTATACAGGTAATTTTTTTGATGCGCCAGCATGAACATCGGGCTTATCACATTACTTGATTAGTATTTAAGATAAGATAAGATAAGCCTTTATTAGTCCCACAATGGGGAAATTCCAGGATTGCAACAGCACAGGGATAGCAACACTCAGAGCAACAATCAGAAGACAAGAAAAAACAAGAGCAGCGAGTATACATACTGTATGTACATATAAATATATAAACACACAATATACTTATCAAGCATCATATGACAAATTTGAACATAAATCCAACATTTCACCGCTGGGACTTAGAAATGCCTGTAGCTGCAGAGACACATGCTAGGGCAGAAAACCGTGTAGAAACAAAAGACTGCTTACCTTTGTTCAAACAACGGTTTTCTGGTCCTTCACCCAGAAGATTAACCGGAGTGGTGGCTCAGTTGGTAGAGCATCCGCCCCACACCCGGGAGGCAGGGGTTCAAATCCCGGCCGGGTCATACCAAAGACCATATAAAAATGGTACTTTCTGCCTTCTAGCGTGGTGCTCCGCATAATGGAACGGGGAAAGTAAAGTTACACACAGAGCTACCAGAGGACTGAGCCCCCGCTGTAGCTTTCACTACTTACAGTAGCTGTGTGGCCTAGGGTCAGAGAAACGGAGATAGGCGCCGCCCCATACACCAACATGGTGTGAAGGGAATTAACTAACTAACCACCCAGAAGATTTGAGGCGGCTGGACCTATCCATTGGTAAATTGAACATGAGCCTCTAATGATTTATAGTTCTTAAATTGCTCATGGGTGTATGTGTTCAATCCACAAACCAGGTAGGCAAACACATTTGACAATGTGACTCGAGGCAGTTGGTTGAGATCCATGGTCCATTTCTTGCGCTCATACAGATCAATCCCATTTATTTCTTTAACTTTTTGGAGGTAGCACTCCTTTGCTTCTTTATTCAGCTTCTCTGAATAAGGATTTTTAATTTTCTGTTTGCTGTGTTCTATCACACGTCTGTCCCCGTTAGCCGTTGCCATAGACTACTAGTAGTAGACAAAGAAGCCAGACCACGATAATGGCAACGACGGCCCAGATTCCAGCTCGGCGTGACATCAATGCCCATTCTCTATAAAACCCTTGACTACAGTTGTGCTTCTTTTATTAGAAAGTTGACTCAACATGCAAGAATAATTTGAAGTTTCCACACCAGCTGCTGATTGCACTCAGTCAAAGTAGTGCATAAACTTACCATTCAATTTTGCTTGAATAAAAGAAATACAGTATCAACTGGCAACAGATGGGCACATTCGCAAACTGTCACTGCTACCTCGTTGATAAAATGTGGGACTGTCAGTCAGAGCAGTACCCCCTAGGTACATGTGTCACATCAGTGGAAGCACAGGCTGAAAAGGACCTCCACCAAATGAAACTGGCAGACTGGAGGAAGTGTAGAACTGAGTGTTATGTATCCAGACTATTATATACAGATTGTACATGGTTATTTATACCAAATTTGTTTATAGAAATTAACAGCTCATGTATCATACATTTAAACTTCCAATACATGCACCAGATTAGTTAAACATATCATTTCACATGGACCTTAAAATAGATCTGTATCAGAATACTTCAGAGAGTGATATCCCTGAAGATTCTAGACACCTATAGTGTTTGAGAGCTGTAGGGTAGATTACAGTTCCCTCATGATACTCTGATATTAAAGGCTGTGCCATGAGATGGAGTTATTATATTCTATTCATCCTTGACAATCTCTCCCCCACCAATAACTTTACTGCAGTGTGGAATCTTCAGCAAACAGACAAAAAAATGTCAGGCACATTGTGACATCTGGTCACACTATGGGAAATAATCTGTTTAAAATATCTTATTAAAAGCTGCATGGCCCTTTCAAAATGTAGTTGCAGTGCTGTTGGTTTAGAATTTGCTTCTGAACAGGTGAAGATGACAACAGCCATGTAACACCACAATTACTGTAATAATATCCATGATAACATGCAATGTTACACATTTCTTTGTGCAGCGAATAGGTAAAACACAATATGTGCATTGTGCCAGGAACATTTGTTCCCCCTGGTTCTGCCCAACACAGGAAAGCAAGGAAATTGGCAGCTGGATTGAAGTAGCATGGTGCCAGAGTGGCATGCATTCATGCCAAGAAATAATGTGATCAGATATGCCTTTCTTTGGTTTGCCACACTTCCTTGCATAGACACTGTACTCTCTACAGTATCAATTATAGCAATTACTAAGGGCATTTTTCTATTTCTATGGCAAAAAAATCACAAAATGTTGCATTGCTGCTATAGCAATAGTACAAATGTCAACAATTTCCAAATTCTGTGTAAAGGAAAACACAATCTAAAATGGAAAACAGATAATAGAAGACACAAAGACTGTGATGCACTTAAACAAAATGTGTAGAGGAACCATTATTTTCCATTCTAGAGGTAAGACGATGAGGTACTTACAGTTGAGGAGGGCTGACTGTGGCACTTTTTTCTGTGAAAGGTGACTCCAAAAAACACCACCAAGACACAAAAGCAATAATGAATTATTTTTGTTGAAAGAAGAAAAAGTCAGAGGAGTACCTTATCTATCACATTCTAAGGTGGACAACGATGCTCATAGGAAGCCAATAACCTGTGATCTCGAGGTCATATAAAAAATAAACTTAAGAGAGTGAAAATGTTCTTGGACCTTTTTACATCTCATAGATTTATAATATTACACTTCTCTATTCTCTTAAAATATTTTCATTCAGGAGAATGTTGAGCATTCTTCACCTGTGCTTGTGTTTATCCACGATAGGACTGGCTACCTATGATGTAGTGTCCTATGATGTCTGCCTATGATGTCTGCATGATGTCCTATGATGATCCTATGATCTCAGGCTACATAGGACTCGCGATGCCATCATATAGGCGTTGCCGTCATATAGGCAATAGGACTGGCTGCCTATGATGTAGTGTCCTATGATGCTGGCCTTGATGTCTTTATGATGTCATATAGCCCATAACCACATGCTAACTACTTGAAACCCTCTGAGGACACAATCCAAGGACGGATAATTTTTTCACACATAGGGAGTTGTTCAGAACTCCATATAAGAACTCCTGATACAAAGATATACAGTGATGATATAGAATGAAGTACATGGCGGTAATGCACCTGTAAGCTGGTTGCCAACCGCCAGTCAAATCTAAAAGAAGAAGAAGAGAACTGCTGCATGTCAGGAAAGATCCCATGAAGATGACACAGCTGAGGTTCGCGCAGTACCTCCCAGGCATGACTGTGTTGCACGTCAGAAAAGATGCCGTGAAGATGAAACACCTGAGGTTCGAGCACGTCATAGGGTACGACAGACAAGGGATGCACAGACAGACAGGAAATGTGTGGCACTGCGCCATGCACGTGCTGAGTCACTTGAAGCCCGAAATGCCCGCAAAGCGAGCAACACTGCACGCCAGGCAAAGCACAGACAAGCTGAGCCCAAGGAGATGCGGAATAGTCGGTTGGCCACCAACGCAGCATGCCAGGCAAGGCACAGAGAAGCTGAGACTGAATAGGACACCCTACTTTAAACCACACCCATTCGAAGCAGTACCCATGAAGAATGGCAGTCTACACTACAAATGTGTAAAATGCCAAGCAAAGTGCTGATTTTCTCCTGGTACTTCGGTTTCTGGGTTTTGACAGGCATGTACGGGTCTTCCTGAACAGGGTCGAAAGCCACTTTTTGCTCAGATCTATTTTCATGATCCTGTCCATGAACTGGAATTACAACGCACCTATCCCTCAACCAGTGGTCTGAACAAAGAAGAAGAAGAACAAGAAGACCCACCAGGTGGAGAGCAATAGAGTGAGGAGAACTGTTGCACATCAGAAAAGATGCCGTGAATATGAAACACCTCAGGTTCCAGCAGTACGCCGCAGGCATGACTGTGAACAACACAGCGGTCTCAGACAGGAGGAGACCCTTCAGCAACGGCCATGCAGAAATACTTGCTTATACTTGGTTTCTACGGGCATGGACGGGTATGCACGGGTATGTACTAGTATCTTTAATTCTTGACCCCCTGAGCTAGTGTCTCATATTGTGCTATGAATGAATGAATGAATGAATGAATGAATGAATGAATGAATTTATTTCGGATAGTACATTACAGGTTAAAAGAAACTGTATAATATAACAACAAGGTCAAATTAGACAAAGACTCCTTCTACTATACAATTCCACGTGAGTTATCCGAAATGGGTGATGGCTGAAGCCGCAGCTTATATTGCCCACCCATATTCCATCCAAGAATTCAAAGGAGAGAAAAGAGAAAACAAGACAAGAGCGATTACAATTTAAAACAAGGCTAAGACAAAATATGACTGAGAGAAAAAGAAAACTGAGCTAGTCTAAGTTAAGCGGTTACTATTCAAAAACAAATCTAAGACATAGTGTCACAGAGAAAAAAGAAAAACTAAGCTATAACACAACACAGGCTGGAAATGTCAATCCTTATGTGAGTTTACATGTCGTCTTGTAAATATGTTTGGAGTATTTCTTCCTTTAGTTTTTGTTTAAATTGTCCAAGCTTTGTACATGATTTTAATTCAGGTCCAAAATCGTTCCATAATCTGACACCTTGCACTGAAATACAGTGTTGCTTGGTAGTTGTTCTCACTGTAGGCTTTTGAAATATACATGTTCCTCTGAAGTGATATCGTTTCTCCCTTGTTTGGAACAACTTTTGGATATTTGCGGGCAGTGATAGATTCTTCACTTTGAACATTATTATTGCGGTTTTAAAGTCGATCAGATCTTTCAACTTGAGAGTTTTTTGTTTAAGAAAAAGTGGGTTTGTTGGTTCCCTGTAAGCTGCTTTGTTGATTATTCTAATAGCTCTCTTTTGAAGCATAAAGAGTGGATATATGTTTGTTTTATATGTATTTCCCCATACTTCATTACAATATGTCATGTATGGGAGTATTAATGAATGATACAAGGTGTATAGTGTGGGTTGATTCAGCAAATTTTTCACTCTGTGTAATATTGCAATTGATTTGGATACTTTACCTTTTATATAATTAATATGTGGCTTCCAACACAGTTTGTTATCAATTATTACTCCAAGGAATTTAGTTTCGGATACCCTTTCAATCTCTACACCATTTACACTGAGTTTGGGTACTGGGTAGTTGTGATGGTTGTTAAAGACTATAAATTTTGTCTTGCTTAAATTGAGCGTTAATTTGTTTGAATCAAACCACAGTTTCAGCTTTCCTAATTCCTTTCCGAGTGTATCCAGAAGTTGTTCCAAGTTGTTTCCACTGCATAGCAGGTTAGTGTCATCAGCAAACAATATTAAGTCCATTTTTTCTGAAACTTTACATATATCATTTATATACATATTGAATAATAATGGTCCCAAAACTGAACCCTGTGGGACTCCACAGGTGACCTTCAGTAGCTCTGAGTTTTTGTTGTTAACACATACAAACTGATATCTATTCTTTAAGTAACTTCTTAACCAGGACAGTGCTACCCCTCTGATACCACAATTTTGTAGTTTCTTTAATAATAGATTGTGATCTACTGTATCAAATGCTTTTTTAAGATCCAGGAATACTCCAACTGAATACTCTTTATTTTCAATGGCTGTTGATATTTTTTCTGTAAATTCCATTAAGGCATATGCTGTTGTCCTTTTGTGTCTGAACCCATATTGCTGCTCACACAATAAATCATTCTTCAGTATGAAGTTGTCAATTCTCTCATAGAATATTTTTTCAAGTATCTTGGAAAATTGCGGTAATAGTGAAATTGGTCTGTAGTTGGAGAGTTCCCCTCTGTCGCCTGTCTTGTAAATTGGAATTACTTTAGCTATTTTCATTGCATTGGGAAATATACCTGATTGGAGAGACAGGTTATCAATTGCAAGCCCTTCTATTCCCCGCGGGAGTTTGCTTCTTTCATAATGATCGCTGTGTACGCCCCTCCCGACGCGGACACGCACGAAGCTCAGCGCGTGCTCGCGGATCACATTCAACACACAGAGCGGAGTTTTCCAGACTCGCTGATTATTGTGGCTGGCGACTTTAATCAGTGCAATCTGAGCCACGATCTCCCCCGCTACAAACAGTTTATTAAATGCCCCACCAGAGGATTAAACACACTGGATCACTGTTACACCACAGTGAAAGACGCATATCGCGCTGTCCCTCGAGCTGCGCTGGGATTATCTGATCACGTGATGGTTCACCTCATTCCCACATACAGACAGAGATTGAAGCTCACTAAACCTGTTGTGAGCACTACGAAGATACGGACCAGTGATGCTGAGGAGAAGCTGGAAACGTGCATGGAAATATCTGACTGGGGCATGCTTAAAGGAGCCACGCATGATCTGGATGAGTACACGGACACTGTGAACTCATATATCCACTTTTGTGAAGAGAACATTCTTCCATCACGCACCAGGGTGAGTTACTCTAATGACAAACCCTGGTTCACAGCTAAGCTCAGACAGATCAGGAAGGAGAAGGAAGCAGCGCTGAAAAGTGGAGACAGGGACTGCTACAGGGAGGTTAAATACCGGTTTAACAGAGAGCTGAAGAGGGCTAAATCTGTGTACTCAGAGAGACTCCAGCAGCAGTTCACTGCTAATGATTCGGCTTCCGTGTGGAGAGGACTGAGGCAGATCACCAACTATCGGCCTCAGGCTCCTAAAGGTCAGGATGACAAAGCCCTTTGTCAGAGACTGTCCCAACACTATGCCCGTTTTGACACCTCGTCATCTGTGTCCAACTCCCCCCCTCCCTCCAGCTCCACAGCCTCCACATTCCCTACTTCATTTAAGGCCCCCCCCCCCCTCCTCCCCCCCCTCCCCTTATCATCAGTGAGCAGGATGTGCTCAAACAGTTCTCCAGACTGAACCCGCGCAAGGCCCCCGGCCCAGACGGCGTGTCTCCCTCCACCCTGAGACTCTGTGCGAAACAGCTGGCTCCTGTATTCACAGACATTTTTAACACCTCCCTTAAGTTATGCCACGTGCCATCCTGCCTCAAATCCTCCACCATCATCCCTGTCCCCAAGAAGCCACGGATCACTGGACTTAATGACTACAGACCTGTAGCGCTCACCTCTGTAGTCATGAAGTCCTTTGAGCGCCTGGTCCTGTCCCACCTCAAGTCCATCACCACCCCTCTCCTGGACCCGCTGCAGTTTGCCTACCGAGCCAACAGGTCTGTAGACGATGCAGTCAACCTGGCCCTCCACTCCATCCTGCAGCACCTGGACTCCCCGGGAACCTACGCCAGGATCCTGTTTGTGGACTTCAGCTCCGCATTCAACACCATCCGCCCCGCTCTGCTCCGGGACAAGCTGTCCCTGCTCAACGTGCCTGACTCCCTCTGCAGGTGGATCATCGACTTCCTGACGGACCGGAGGCAGCATGTGCGGCTGGGAAAGACTGTCTCAGACTATACTAGCATCAGCACCGGATCACCCCAGGGCTGTGTACTTTCCCCCCTACTCTTCTCCCTTTACACCAACTCCCGCACCTCCAGCCACCAGTCTGTCAAGTTGATCAAGTTTGCGGACGACACCACCCTCATCGGGCTCATCTCCAACGGCGACGAGTCCGCCTACAGGAGAGAGGTGGCCCAGCTGGCGTCCTGGTGCAGCAATAACAACCTGCAGCTGAACGCTCTGAAGACAGTGGAGATGATTGTAGACTTCAGGAAAGTCACTACTCCTCTGCCCCCCCTCACCCTCTCAGGCTCTCCCATCACCACTGCTGATTCCTTCCGCTTCCTAGGCACTACCATCACCAGGGACCTCAAATGGGAGCTGACCATCAGCTCACTCATCAAAAAAGCCCAGCAGAGGATGTTCTTCCTGCGGCAGCTGAGGAAGCTCAAGCTACCCACCAAGATGTTAGTGCAGTTCTACACAGCCATCATCGAGTCCATCCTCACCACCTCCATAACCGTGTGGTACGCAGGAGCCACTGCCAGGGACAGACTAAGGCTGCAGCGCGTCGTGCGCACTGCTGAGAAGGTGATCGGCTGCAAGCTCCCATCTCTCCAGGATCTGTACATCTCCAGGACCCGGAGGCGTGCTGGCCGGATCATAGCCGATCCCTCACACCCTGGTCACGTACTGTTTGCCCCCCTCCCCTCTGGTAGAAGACTTCGGTCCATCCAGACTAAAACCTCCCGTCACATGAACAGCTTCTTCCCCTCTGCCATTAGACTGCTGAACACTAAGTGACTCTCGTGCACCATGTACAGCAGCTCAACCAGACTCATGTCAATCATCACTGTTTTCTTCCTGCATTACCGACTGCACTATATAGTTCTCCACAGTATCTGCTGCTGGCTAATATATATTTTAACTGTTGACCAGTATCACTTAATCTTATCCTACACTTTATTACATGTATAGTTTATTTCTCTTATCTTATCATGTTTAATGTTGCAGCATTGTACCGAGACAAATTCCTAGTTTGTGTACTACATGAACAATGGCAATAAACCTGATTCTGATTCTGATTCTGATTATGAGGTTACAGATATACGTCAGTGGTTTCACTATGCATTCGATAACAGTTTTGACTAGTAGCATATCAATACCATCGCAGTCAGTAGATGTTTTACTTTTGAACGATTTAACAATTTCAATGACCTCTCTTTCGTCTGTGTTCTTTATGAAGATGGTGTCTTTTACAGCAGTGTTATTGCATATTGAATCACCTGTTGGCACCGTAGTGGGTATTTCTCGGGCCAGTTTAGGTCCAATGTTAACAAAAAAATTATTAAATTCATCTGCAGGTGAAGCTATATTCACATTCGGAGTCGATTTATTATTTTTTGGAATGTTAGTTGGGTAGCTGGTATTTCTGCTTTTATTTCCAAGGATACTGTTGATTATTGTCCATGTATTTTTAATATTGTCTTTGTTTTTTTCCAGTTCTTTACTGTAATAGTCTCTTTTACTACATCTTATTATATATGTTAACTTATTTTTGTATGTTTTATACCGCTGCTCTGCTTCTTTTGTCCTTTTCTTTATGAAAGCTTTATATAATAAATTTTTCTTTTTACACGCCTTTTGTAGTCCTTTGGTTAGCCATGGTTTGTCAGTAAATTTGTGTTTAAGCTTTTTTTTAACTAATGGGCAGTTTTTTTCATAAAGAGTGGTTACAATGTTTGTAAATGTGTCATAGGCTTCATTTACATCTGATACATAGACTTCTGTCCAGTCTTGCTTCAGCAAGTCCTCTTTAAAAGAACTGATTGCGTTTGGTGATTTGTGTCTGAACGATTTTGAGATTTTTTCTGGGTTGGGCCCCGTGTGGCCATGGATAAGTGCAAAGATTAGCAAGTGGTCGCTTATATCATTTATCAATAATCCACTTTCTATTTTCTTGTCGAGAACATTGACAAACAGGTTGTCAATAAGTGTAGCAGAGTGAGCTGTGATTCTACTGGGATGTGTTATTGTGGGATATAGACTCATGCTGTACATAGAGTTCATGAACTCTGTAACTACATTTTGTTGATGTGGATTAAGTAGGTCAATATTGAAATCTCCACAAATTGCTACCATTTTCTTACTAGTAATATTATTGTACAGCTCGACTAATTTATCTCTGAATGTCTCAATGCAAGTTCCCGGCGTTCTGTATATGCAGCTTATGATTAGATTTTTTGTTTTGTCTAGGTCAATCTCAACAGTAACACATTCCAGAATCCCTGGTAGTGCTAAGGACATTTCATTTACAAGCTTACATCTATATAGGTCATCAATATACAGTGCAACACCACCACCCTTTTTTTGAGATCTGTTAATGTTAAACATCTGATATCCCTCTATTGCCATCAGGGGAGCCTGGTCTGCATTAAGCCAGGTTTCAGAGACTGCTATAGCTGTGAATTTTCTGTTTAGCTGTTTTAAATAGTCCTGAATCTGTGAGAAGTTTTTGTTAAGACTTCTGCTATTGAAGTGTATTATTGACAGTTTACCATCTAATTGCACTTGACTTTTGAATTGCTTTTCAGTGTAATATTCACAGTGGTTATGAATATTATTGAAAAAGTGGTTATCAGGATCAATATCATTCTCCATCTCTTGTGGTTTATGTTCAGCATAGTGGCATATTTTTAGAGTTTGAGTTTCCTCACTCTGTGTTTCATAGTCAGTGTTCATCTGTATTTATCTAAGTCAGTAGCATCTCTGATCATTATACTTTTTGCTTGCTCAGGTGTTCCATTTAGTTTAATCCAAATTCTACAGTGGTTATGAATATTATGGTATGAATATGGTATGGTTATGAATAATATGGTTCATTGTCTGCAGCCAGTCTATTGGGTCACATTCATTAAAACATGGTGTGTTCATGGGTTGTAACCTTCAAAAATGCTTTCTTGGGTCATATGCATAGTGGATTTATGGGTTTTTATAGGTAATTTAATGTTGGTACAAGTATTAATGTAACTATGAATGTGAGTAGGAATGAAGATTTGCTTTCATTACACTCAAATCCTCGTTAGGGGCACCAGTCCATATAATGGACAATTTTATTAACAATTCTTTATTGTACCAATTGTGAATCAGTCTCAAAATAAACCCTTGTTAGTTCTTGTCTCTGATGATCAAGAAGATGGACATGAAATCAAACAATAACTCCTATATGTCCTTCAATGGTTTATTAAGAAATATAAGAATAGGTTAACATATTTGGATGACTTTAAAACAGAATTCAACGTTTATCATGGACATTATAGATTGAATTATATATGAATCAATCATTTGTGGAACCAAATAAACCGTAGTTTAATTTGTGAGTATACTCGAAATTGGAAAATAGCATTGGTTAAGAAAAGTGGATGCAATTCTATGAAGAAAATGATAACTATTTATAAAAATTTGTGTTATTCTGAAAAAGAACATGAATTAATCAAAGAAAACATGCATTTTGAAATTCTGATGGGGGTTTGCATGAAATTGAGTTAAAAGAACTTATACCAGGAATATTCTTAAGAATTAAGGTAAATTAACAACAGACCATCAGCAGCAGGTTCATTGTGTCCCAGTGGGTAGCAGGGGGTCCACTGGATTCTGTTTCAACTGGACTGGCATGGGTTCTGTTGGGAGACTGACAGACAGGCTCCTTGCCACAGTTATGGCCTACTCCCGGGATCACAAAGGCTATCCTTCAGCAATCTGGGTGAGGTCTTCTTATGCACTGAAGAAGGAATTAGTTTATTGTGCAAAGTCCGATCAGAAATTCAAACTGAGGAAAAGCATCACAGACCAGTTTCTTCAGATGTTGGCAGTTTAAATGAGTTGGTTTAAGCTTAGAAAAAAAACAATCAAAGTCTTCTTGCACTGTGGTTTAAAGAAGAAAATATTAACATAAGAAAAATGAATTTTAAAGAAAAGAAGCAGGATTTTTCGCAGAGCCTGGAAGACTCTGGGCCTTCTTGAAAGATAGGAGAGAAATAAGCAACTTTCGCATCTTGGTGCCTGCAAAGCATCATGGGATTGTGGCTACCAAACAAACTACCAAAATGGCGGAAGTTAATCTAAACGTGGATGAAACATGCTCTATCGATACATTTAATTTATGGAAAGTTCCTGATCTACGAGCGTAGGGGTCTTCCCGGATGTGCCCGCAAATGCAAGGATTAACTAGTTAAGATAAGCCTTTATTAGTCCCACAACGGGGAAATTCCAGGATTGCAACAGCACAGGGATAGCAACACTCAGAGCAACAATCAGAAGGCAAGAAAAAAAAAAAAACAAGCAAGCAAGAGCAGCTAATATACATATGTACATATTACTATAAAATATATATATGCACACACACAGACACACAGTGCAGAGCATTGTAGCTGGATGGAATAAATATATGAATATATAAACACACAGTGCAGAGCATTGTAGCTAGATGGAATAAATATGTAAATATATAAACACCCACAGTACGGAGCATTGCAGCTAGGTGGAATAAATATGTAAGTATATAAACACACACAGTGCGGAGCATTGTAGCTAGATGGAATAAATATATAGATATATAAAAACACAGTGCGGAGCATTGTAGCTAGATGGAATAAATATATAGATATATAAATATGAACACACCCAGTGCTGAGCATTGTAGCTAGATGGAATAAATATGTAAATATATAAACACACACAGTGCAGAGCATTGTTGCTAGATGGGATGAAACAGCATAACCCTCTACTTAGTTATCCTACATGGTATGATTATGTGCCCATACATATTCTCACCCTCCATAGCGACCGATATTTTCCTAGTTGTATGCCGGAGGGGACCATTGTGTAAGTCTATTGCATCTTTTGCATTTAAAAACTATTAGTTTGTTACGTCTTTTTGCTATCTCTGCGAGCAGCCCTGCTTAGGTTGTACAGTCTGACAGCCGTTGGTAGGAAGGACCTACGAAACCTCTCGGTTGTGCACCTGGGATGATGTAGTCTGCTGCTAAATGAGCTCCTCAGTGCATTCAGTACGTCCTGCATAGGGTGGAACTCAGACTCCAGCAGAGATGACAGCTTGCATTCCCGGCCACATTGCAGAAATTGCCAATAGCGTTGTCAATGGCCGAGGAATCCGAGCAGATTCAATGTGACTATGCCAGCTTGCTGACGTTTGAAGTGAAGGGTGAAATGCTGACAATTCCTGACCCCTTGGGACTTAAGGAAGGCTGGGAGACAGAAATCGATGCTGTGTCAAAATTGTCCCCCTGTATGTACGCTGACATATCAGATTTTTTATTGTCAAAGGACCAAGCACCCTTACTTGCAAGACTCCGAAACAACTACAAAGAAGGTAAGCGAGTGGTTTGACAGCTCAACTTTGGTTTTGTCATTTTGAGTAAATTTCACTACAAGGCATAGCCTGCTTACTTAGATCTATAGGTCAATACTACTATAGTTTAAGTACCACACGTTTTCAATGATTTGCAATTTTATTTTATACCAGCCTACTTATCAATGGCCTTAATTACTTAATCGTGTCAATTAAGCTAGAACTTGAACAAGACACAACACTATTTAATTATGTTATAATATAGACTTACTGCTTTAATCCAACAATTACATCCGTCCGGATCCTTCAGCTCCGTGGGGAATGTATATAACGTGAATGGCAGCGGACATGTACACACGCTGGTCCCGAATTTACACACATTTATGCTGCAAGTTTGCTTTTTCCACCGCTCTAGATGATACATGCCATTCCCACACTTCACTACGGTACAATGTGCACCTGGCATAACAGAGATTTAAAGCTTAAAGCAGACTTTAAGCGGCAATTGTTCAGGTGTGACAGTACTGTTTCTATACAAAAGCAAGCTGGCTAGAGGAATGTCTGGTAGCCGTGACCTTTGAACCGGATGTCAGGTCACATAGTCCGCACATGTGCACTCGTAATGCGAAAGTCGCTTATTGGGGGAGCAGAAAAGGCTCCTTACAACTTGGCCACCGCCCAAACTCAGACTGAACAAAGGGCAATAAAAAGCTAGTCTTTCTCGGGTGTTGCAGGGTGGTCCAAAACTTCATGAAACTGAACCCAATTACATTTAAGTTTTGTTCAACAAAAGTAAAGCCTGGAGTTCTATTGGTCAGTTAAAGTTTCTGAGGTCTCCTAAAGAAAGAGGAGGGATAGAGACATTTGATATCCTCAAGTATGTGTGCTGAATAAAGCATAAATTCCATAAACTTTAACGACTAAGATATTCTATTTGATAAAGGAGCATAAAATGCATCTACATTGTAACTGTAATTAATTTGTGATAGTAAGCATGCAAACATTAATTTCTTCCTGAAAATAAGCAGACATGTCAAAATCATATCAAATCATCTCAATAAAAGCATTTGAAAATACATTGTCCATCCCCAGGGTTCAATCAGGTCTTCAGTAGCAGATACTGTCATAAGAGAAAGAATATGAGTTAATTCATTTGTCCATAAGGCATATATTCCACTACACAAAGAAAAAGTTAAATATTCCTAATTCGTCCACCAGATGGCACTGTGAAACTGTCTGGTTGTTACTGGAGAATCTTGACTCGCCACATCTGGATCATGTCGATTATAAATCTTTCAATTAGAACATTCCTTTGCCAAAGAGAAGAAAAGGGAGGGTGAGTAAGTGTTGGAGAAAGGGATTAACTTTCACTTTATGGCCAATGGATAGGGTTACAGCTCTGGTTCTTGGGGGAGAGAAGCAGTTCATAGCCAGATCTTTGAGTTGAAACAATTTTCCTTCAGCATAGAATGATTTTAATAAATTGGAGCTCAAGGTCACACTACATATAATTACAGAAAATACGTAGCTCTCCCAGGTTACATTTCCCACTGACACTAAGACATGATGTGGTCTTCAGTTACAACCCATCACTTTGGGTTGCTACTGGCTATGATAACAATCCAGTCCCCACCCAGAGGTCTTGAGTCTAAGGTGTTAGCTTCAGAGCTAACAGTGATGCTGTGGCATTATCTTAGCAAACACTGTTTTTATTTATATTTTCTTAAATTCGAGTCACCCCCATTAGAAATCCTTGTTCCCGCTGGATTCATTAATAAGTTCTAACATGTAACTTAACAGTTATAAATAACTGTTTATTTGTATTGCACGCTCACTCCACCCCTAGCCCCCAGTCCCAAAAAATGATTATTTAAAGTAAGAAATTTGGTATACTCCAATTTAGTAATGTTGACAGAGTTGGGGGGGGGGGGGGGAACACTGCTACTTGGCTTACTAAAGGCACTTTTCCACAAGTATCACCTTAGCTTTACTTACTTTTACTTTACTCAGTTTCTCGCTCTTTCCACAGTACCCTACACGCTTTAACCGATACGATTTTCGTGCCAGTTTAGGGGCAGGGGACAAGCGAGAAAAAGCGAGGTGTGATTTTTCGTCAATCGACTGCTAGCCGCTGATTGGTCAGCGCGTAACGTCACAGAGAGAGCGTCCATTTTCAGTTTTATGTTGAAGCTGCACGACTGCCATTTGTAATCGGTCACGGAGTGAATATGATATTAATAGAGACAGCGTTGTAGGTTAGGTTTTGCGGAAATCTACACCGTGGTCCAACGAAGAGGTGCGGGGTTTTCTCTGCTTGCTGGCAGATCCACAGTCAGAAGAGTGATCCGGACCCTACAGATGACTGCGCAGAATAGAACCGTACTACTGACAAGCTGAATACGAAGTTGAGAGAACCATCCATGGTGAGTGATTTGTAATATTGTGCATCTGTTTGCTTGTTTATCCTGTTGGTGGTAAGCTCACTTTTGAGCCATACAGCCGCGTTCTGTGCTGGCTAACTCGTTGTAGCTAACGAATTTTGGCTAGTAGCTAGATAATACCAACTGTTGATTCGCGCTTGTTTTCTCCTAAATATTCGCTTGTGAGAACAAAAGATGAAATATATCAATCCTGGTTATAGTTCTGGTTTTTGTTTTGTATTGCACTTGGTGCTGCGCATTAAATTGTGTGCAATTTAATGCCGTTTTTTGCTGGCTAACTCGTTTTAGCTAACGAGTTTTGGCTAGTAGCTAGATAATACCCACTGTTGATTCACGCTTGTTTTCTCCTAAACATTTGCTTGTAAGAGCAATACGATGAAATATATCAATCCTGGTTATAGTCCTGGTTTTTGTTTTGCATTAAATTGTGTGCAAGTTAATGCTAGAATGTGTTTCCACATGCCAGGGTTAGCTTCCCTGTTTATAGTGGATACTGGTGACATCACAGGAGCCGAAATCTCAACAATATAAAAGGGCTTTTTCAAACCAGTGATTTATAAAGTCATTCATATAATTTTCTAAAGCGTCAGAAAGAGAAATCCATATATTATATCATTCATTACACAGACCGTGATATATTTCAAGCATTTATTTATTTTAATTTGGGTGATTATGGCTTATAGCCCCTGAAAACCCCAAATTCCATTTGGCAAAAAATTAGAATATTACATAAACTTTAAAAAATAGTTTTTAAATAGAAATGTGGGCCGATGAGGTGTTGGTTAATATGGGCTGTAGCCATAATCATCAATATTAAAATAAACACTTTCAATATATCACTGTCCCTGTAATGAATCTATATATGGGTTTCACTTTCTGAAATGAGTGACAAAAATATTGAACTTTTTCATGATATTCTAATTTTTGAGATGTGCCTGTATAAGTGTTGAACTTGCTTGAAAAAACTAAACACCATCCATTTCTGTCGTTCGTCTAGGCAGGAGGGAATCAGCCGCTCAACAACGGACGTCGCCGCTGTGGAAAGTACTGAAATCCTTTGCTTTTATAGGTAAGTGTCAAAACCAAATTAGCACAATTTCCACTTAATGCAAAAGGGACTGAACTGAGATTTATTTGATTGTGTGAGTATTAATTACAGAATAACTGAAAAAGACTGGCGCATCAACTGTAAAATAAACCACTTGTTAATGTATTTGTCAGATCACTTGTGTGATCCTTTGTGAGTTATGTTCATAACTGTATCTTTTGGGGAATGGCAGTTGTTCAGTCATCAATATAGTTTAGTTTATATGCGTAGTTTATACTCTATCATCAATAAAGTCATGCAGTAACAGGACACATTACAAATATTTGAGACCCGTTGTAGTGCTTCCTTTTATATTTTAGCAATGCAAGTACAAAACACCACCCACACTTGAAGCCAGTGCAAGAAGAGACACTTTTACATTCCAGACAAACTTTTATTGATAAAAACTCCATATTTTGACTGAGCGACTCCATAATCTGTGATGCACACCTTCAGTTAAAGTACTAGATTCCATTCCACTGAATGTATTAATTCATTCTGATTGCTGAGGCCACAGTAAAAGCAGATGACTTTAAATGCAACCCAGCCCTTGTAAAATCAACTTTACATCAGTGCAGCTATATGAAAATTGTGGTTAAATACAACAACGAAGTACTTTATTGTCACATTGGAATCGGAATCGCTGCTGTTTGGTTTTTCTTTTGAATTCTTGGATGGAATATGGGTGGGCAATATAAGCTGCAGCTTCAGCCATCACCCATTTCAGATAACCTATGTTGAACTGTGTAATCAGAGGAGTTATTGTTTAATTCGACCTTATTAAATTTTTTTCCCCCTTTGTTATATTATTGTATTTTCTTTAAATCTATCCGAAATAAAGATTCAGTCATTCACATTCCACCACTGGCTTTTAGTAACAAGTGTATTTCCCAAATATGTTTTAAACTTCATTTATTTAACCTCCACACATTTCTGTCTTTTGTCTAGGCAAGAGGGAAACGATCGATCCACCCCAAACTGGACCTTGCGTCACTATTTACAGAGATGCAGGCCTAAGATCTGCTGATCTGAGACCAGTGTGAGCTGCACATCCCAGCTGCTGAGTGACCCAGTCTTACAGTTTGAGTTTTGCACATTCTGAATAATCTGGAATTTGCTGCTGATTGTAATAAACAATTTAGTGACTTATGTGTTTGCATCGATTTCTATTTTTGTCTTTTAATACACTTGTGGGAAAAGAGTCAATAGTACAAACCATTAATGGGTGACCTTGAAAATAATGACTCATTTTTAAGACATTTATGTCACATGGTGATAACCTTCACATATAAAAAGACATCTGCAAAAACTTCAGAGGTTTGTCAGTGCAATACTACATGAATGCATGTATAGTACATTGTTGATGCAGAGAATATATATTTCTACAGTATATGTATCGAGTAAATCAAGCATTTTCCATGTAACCTTGTGACTGCATTATTTTAATTGCTTTTAATGCTAGATCAAGTTTGTTTTGGCCTAAAATGCATCATAACTGTCAAATACATCTTATTATACCGAACTCAGTAATGTTTACTTTTGAATATACATTTTGTGGCTAATATAGTTATTAACCTGGCGATCGAGTTGTGTCAGCTGATCATTTTTTGCTATGACAACATCTCAGACTCAGTGCAGCTGAAGCAGGTACGTCCATGATGTCTCAACAGTCCAGGATTTTCACGCAGATCAGAGCAATTTTTTTTCCCACAATATTTTTATTGAACCTTTTTTTTTTTTTTACAAACAGCACACACAGTCAGACACTAACACAAAAGTAATTTAAAAACTAAATAAAATGACAAAAAAAGGTTAAAAAACAGAAACCATTAACAAAAACAAGTCAACAATGTTTCTCTGTTTAGGTAATCTATTACATTAGAATACATAATATACATTCACCAGCTTGGAATTTGCAAGGTGCACACATATCATTCACCTTCTTCAGAAGTTACGTTTACTTAATTTACATAATCAATGAAAGGTCTCCATATATTCTCAAACACATTTCCTTTGATTTCAGTATGTATGTTATTCTTTCTAGTGGAAACCAAAAGTGAGTTGGTTGTAGTCATTTTTCTAAGGTGTTTTGACGTGTAATTACCCATCCCTGAACACATATGCCTTATAAATATCAAGAGATGGGAAAATGATACTCAAATGACACTCAACATGCAAAATGGTGCTACAGTTGGATTGCCTTTCTTTAAAATTTTTAAAGTTATTTTGTAAGTAAAAGTGGGCTAGGATTAACTGGAAATATAACAAGTTTCCACATATAATTCCAAGGTCAATTGGCAATTCAATCAAACCAAAAAGGAGTTGTTCAGCTGCTGCATTTTTCTGCAGTCATTTTCTACGGTGTTTTAGCGTGTAATTTCCCATCCCTGAACACATATCCCTTAAAAAGAACTATCAATGGGAAAATGATACACAAAAACAAGAATTTTACTACAGTTGAATTGGCTTTTTTTAAAGTAATTTAAATTATTTTGTACGTAAAATAGGGCTATGATTAATTGGAAATATAACAAGTATCCACATATAAGTTCTTCATATAAGTTATAAGGAAGTTCTGCAACCACTGTGTGCTTGAGAAGCTGGGGAAAACGTTCTCCCACCACTGCGAGCTACGGTTTACTGCCCAGGTCCATGGTCTGCAGCGTTGATTTTGCAACAACGCAGCCAACTAGAACACACACACAGCATACATATTAATACTGATAACCTGGCGACATCAAAATGCTGTACACAACAATGACATGATGATAAAATGACAATAGAAAGCATTAAATTACCAAAAACTTTTTCCTCGTGTGCTTGATGTGCCTGATATGCTGGGTAATTAAGCTCTCTGCTTCATATTCCCCAATGGCAACGAGTCTCTGGTACTGCTCCAACGTGTGTTCTCTCAATGCACGTCGTCTTCTCCGCTTAAAAACATTCATTGTGTTCAAAAGCCAGAGAAGAACCAACGTGGAAATCCTCCGCTCGTAATCCGCCATTTTCTTTGTTGTGAAGACGTCGGTCGCCGGAGATGACGTCAGCAGAGTATGGGGCCGCCTCAATCCCGCCCACTACAGAGTTTACGCGGCTTTACAGGGTTGTAATGGGTCAACAACCCAGGGAGAAAGAAGTAGTGGAGAATCGAAACAAGTAAAAAAGAACTGTGACTATGGAAAAGAGCCATAAGTGGATTGCCCCTCTTGGCAACACAAGCAAAGTGCTAAACTCTAGTTTGGGAGGTTATGAGTTCAAATCCCTGCCTGGGTGCCCCCAGTTGGGCTTCTCTGCTCTCCCCTTGTTCATAGTTGGCACTAAGAGGGATGACTTGGTAAGTAAAGTAAGCATTGACTCCACCACATTAGGAAGGATTTTATTGATAGTGTTAATGTAAAGGTTTGGACAAGACTGTGCTCATGTCCTCGCTTTTTGTTCACTAGTGCATACCCGTGCATGCCCGATGAAACCAAGAATAAGCAGGTATTTCTGCATGCCCGTAGAAAGCAAGTGTAAGCAAGCATTTCTGCATACCTGTAGAAAGTTAGTTACCATGGCAACAGTAACCATGGTGATGCCTGCCTTTGATCTTTGACATGCTTACCATAGCAACAGTAACCATGGTGAAACCTGCCTTTCATCTTTGATGTCACCACTCGTTCAGTGATGCCTGCCTTTGATCTTTGATGATGTGTCTGCCTGGCAACAGTAACCATGGCAACATCTGTGTGTCTATGATGTCAGCTATGAACACCCATAGCAGAGTGAAGTACGTGGTGGTAATGCACCTGTAAGCTGGGTGCCAACAGCCAATCAAATCTAAAAGAAGAAGAAGAACACCCAAAGCTACCCTATGGACATTCATTAAAGATTTCCCCTCCTAAACTTTCGCATATCTGGGGAGGCTGAAATTTGGGGATGCACACCCTCATAACCTCAGCACAGCACGTATAAAATCTTAGGGCAGTCTGATGAACGGTTGGGGAGATATGCACGGAACAGACAGACAGACACACGCACAGACAGAGATTTCTTGCATTATAATATGATATTTGTTTTTCTGTTATCTTCAGGACATGAGTGCAGCCATGTCCTTGCCCACTGTTACCATGTTCTCTGTGCTGTGATTATCATTTGTAGTTTTGGTCTCTTTGTGCTCTGTCTGCTTATCCCCACCCATCCTGTGCTTCTCTGTTATGCTTGATTGCTTCCCACCTGTCGTGCATTGTCTTGATTATTCCGTTGTCTATATATGTTCATTTCAGTTGATGTTCTGCACTGCTGTCCTTGCCATGCAACGTGGGCAACACGCTTTTGTTTTTGCCTGAAATCCTGTCAAGTCTGTACCCTGCCTGTGGTCTGCTTTAATTTTGCCGAAGTCTTGTTCATGTTAAGTTTAATTATTTTTGAGCCCTCAAGCTGCGTCAGGGCGACTAGCTCAAAATATATATCATTGAACTTGAGTCTCGCATCTGGGTCCTGTATCTACAAATCGTGACAGAAGGACACCAGTCAAGACCCAGAGGACTCAAAATTTTCTAAAATGGGACTCAATGAAAGGGAGGTTTGGGCTGCCTCTCGCATCGAGTTTCTGGTCGAGGAAGCCCACTCCTCCGATACACTGGGAAAAGTCCTCCGTCTCCTTGAAGGCACCTTGAGAATAGCGAAGGATTTTCTCACCTTGCAGTGCTACCCCCAGCTCACTGGACTTCTTCACCTCCTTCCCTCCCTGTTGGTGATGGTCCAGGGACTGGTAGGGACGCCAGTGGCAGCTGAGGAAAAGCAGAGAGAGAAGGGACATAGTCAAGCCAAAGGGGGACACGGCTTGCGCCTGCACCGACGGACACAGTGGCCCGACTTTCCCTCTCTAGAGGAGGATCTCCAACTCTCCATGTCCTCTCCTCTCTGCCCTGATCCAGCACCATGCCAACGTGCTCGGGCTCGTCGTCAGGTGAGCTTCATGAACTCCCGAGAGGACTTGTCTGACTCTCCAGTAGCAGCAGAACCAGGACAGAGGCAAGTACCTTCCCTTTCTTTAACATCCACCACTGAAAGGTCTTGTCCTGCTTCTGGTGAGGGGGCTCTGCAGCAGCCAATTACCACTGCGGCTGAGCTCTCTCCACCATTATCTGCTGTAATCTCTGCTGCCATTGTCATCCCCCCATCTTCACCTACATCTCCCCTCTCCTCTTCCCCGAGTGCCTCGTCTAATTTGCCACCTGCAGAGTTTGGATTTTCCGTTTATCATTCTCAGTCATCCGTCCCGGAGGTCAGCGCACTCCAGCCATCAGCTCTCATGGGCAGCTCACCTCAACCGCCTGGTACTGAGACCAGCGCCCCTCAGTCGTTAGGGCTAGTCATGAGGGCTATTGAATTGGAGATTGCTGGTCTGAGGTTTTGCCTCCTTCAGATAATGGAGCGAAGCACTTCCCTGCTTTGGCCGGCTCTTAAAGTTAGCGTGCTGCAACTGCTAGCCAGTGAGGTGAGCACACTCCAACCACTATGTTTGCCCCAGCAGTCTGCTCCAGCTTTGCTTCCCAAGACCATCACTCCAGTAGTTAATTCTGAGGCAGGCACCCCTGCAGCTGTGGACCTGGAGCTAAGGCGAGTTTCTTTTACTTCTATAACACCTATGTTAGAGAAAATTTGCCTAGCCCCTGGCAATTTTGGTGACGTTTCACTAATTCCCTGCCTTCCTTCCTCATCCGAGGTGGTCGTCTTGAAGATGGAGCTGCAGTAGAGCCACACTCGACCTGAGTCTCCGCTGTTTGTTCCAGAGCCCGTGTGCACCTGCCATTTGTTCCAGAGTCTGGTGCATACCCGCCGTTTGTTCCAGAGTCTGGTGCACACCCACCATTTGTTCCAGAGTCCGGTGCGCACCTGCCATTTGCTCCAGAGTCCGGTACGCATCCGCCGTTTGTTCCAGAGTCTGGTGCGCACATGCCATTTGTTCCAGAGTACAGTACATACCCACCGTTTGTTCCAGAGTCCGGCAAGCCTCCACCATTAGCCTCTGAGGTCAGCACACTGCTATCATTGGGTCCTGAGTTCTGTGTGTTGCTGTCATCTGTCCCTGAAGTCAGCGCTCCCTCATCATCAATACTTGAGGTTAGTGCACAACAACTGTCTGTTCCTGAGTTTGGCGCACTCCTGTTAGCTGTTTCTGAGGGCAGTGCACCACAGCCACCAGCTACAGAACTAAAAGGTCCTTCATTACTGGCTCCAGAACTAAAAACTTCCCTGTTATTGGTTTCTGAATTAACAGTTCCTGCATTAATGTCTGAGCCAAAAGCTCCTGTATTATCATTGCCTGAGCCTATCCAGCTCGTTGCCTGAGCTGGATAAGAGCCGGAATCGGAGCCCAGCTACAGAGGCGGGGCTCGGTGGAGGAACTACTGAGTAAGACGGCGGTAGGTGGCGGGGCTCAGTGGAGGATCTACTGGGACCCCAGCTGGACAGGAGCAGGATCGGAGCTCAACTACAGCGGCGGTGGGTGGTGGGACTCGGTGGAGGAGCTGCCGGCACCCTGGCTGGACAGGAGCTCGGTTGCAGCGGCAGTGAGCAGCAGGACTAGCAGCGGAGGGAGCTAGCTGAGGCCCAGCTGGATTCGAGGTTGGTCGGATTGGATACCGGCGACACCAGCAGAGATTGTTTTACTATCAACAGGTCAGTAAAAATGCCACCAAAGAAGGAGGAAATGGAAGAAATCAAAAAATCTCTGAACTTCTTGTCAGAAGAACTGACCAAAGTGGCTAGTCAACAGGTTAAAATATTAGGGCTAATGGAAGAAGTCCGAGAATTAAAATTAACAATTAAGGAAAAAGACAAAAAAATTGCAGAATTGGAGCAACGCATCGAGGATCTTGAACAATGTTCTCGTATGGATGATCTTGTAGCCACACATGTGACTTACTTAATGCCTTACATAATGCCTCACATCTTAGATAAGAACAAAATGCAGAGTTTCCTTGGAGATAACAAGAAGCTGTGAAAGTGTAATCTTTTGTATGCGAGAGACTGCTTGGAGGATACTTTGTGTGCCAAGAGACTGCTTGGAGATTCCTTTGTGTTCCAAAGACTGTGAGGGGGATACTAAGGGATTAAAGAGGAAATGCGATGTTACCTTTGATGTGAATGCAATGTGACTTGTGAACTGTGGGGAGACCTGGGTATATAAGGGACAAGTTTTTTCTGAGATGTTCTCTTTCTAATATGCTCATGTTGGAGACGTGTAATAAACTGCCTTGAGACAAACCTGCCTCGTCAATTACACACTCCACACTGGTGACCCAAGACGTAGCATGCAGCAAGAAGAGAATTCCCCGGGGCCAGCCTCATTGGGAGCCCCCAGCCAAGCGTATGCCGTTACGGTCCAGCTACCGGACTTTTGACAGCACAACCTGCACTCCTGGTTCCACCTGGTTGAGGCACAGTTCGCCCTCCGGGGAATATCGGTAGATGACACGAAATTCTACCATGTGATCGCAAAGCTCGACAACCACACAGCTCAGCATGTGGAGAGCCTTCTGGAGCAGCCACCAGCCAGTGACAAATACGGCGTGTTGAAGGCCGCACTCATCCAGCACTACACACTCTCGGTTGAGGAGAGAGCAGAGAGGCTTCTGGCGTGGACCGGGTTGGGAGACTGCACGCCCATTGACCTGATGGAGAAGATGCTGAAGTTGAAAGGCTCAGACGACGACCGCTTCATCTTTACCCACCTTTTCCTCAGGAACCTTCCGTCAGCGACGAGAGCGGCCCTGGCCAGTTCGCCGTTGTTGGCCAAGCGAGACTACCGTGCGCTGGCCCAGAAGGCGCATCGGATTGTCATGGCCAGCAGAGAGCTCACAGCCAAGGCGGCAGCGATGGAGCTCAGCGCGACGGCCGGAGATGGCGGGGAGCCATCGACAGCGGTAGCAGAACCACCAACGACGGCAGCGGCGGGGGCCAAGGAACGCGGAGGAGACACCCTTTGTTTCTACCACCGCCGCTTTGCAGAGAAGGCACGCAAATGTATACCACCGTGCCAGTTCAAGCACTCGGGAAACGCCAAGACCGGGGGTCGGTAGCAGCTGCGGCCCTCGGGGAGGAGAACTAACTAACTAACTAACTAACCTGCACTTATATAGCGCTTTTCTAGTCACAAAGACCACTCAAAGCGCTTTCATTAATACTAACCCTCTATTCTAAGGGCCTATAGGAAACAGATATCTAGGGACAATTTAGAACAGCCAATTAACCTAACATGCATGTTTTTGGCATGTGGGAGGAAACCGGAGAAATCCCGGAGTAAACCCACGCAACACGGGGAGAACATGCAAACTCCACACAGATCACTGTTGGTCGGGGGCTGGGATCGAACCCACGATCCCACAATCCCCACAATCCCCCGGCCAAGGGTAAACTGTGCTGCCGCAGTGCTAACCACTGCGCCACCGTGCAGCCCAGAACAAGCTGCTCTACTTGACTGACGCATGCTCGGGGAGGCATTTCCTCGTGGACACAGGCGCCCAGTTGAGTTTCATCACGCCTTCCTATGCTGACCAGCTGGCAGGTTCCAGCAGCCCTGAGATAGCAGCAGCAAACGGCTCGGAGATTAAGACCTTTGATGAGAGGACTCTGCTTCTGTCTCTACACGGCCGTACATTTGAGTGGACTTTTGTAATAGCAGCATTGAATTTCAATATATTGGGAGCTGATTTTTTGTGCTCACATGGTTTGTTGGTTGATGTTGCTAACAGGCGCCTGGTTAATGCACTTTCTTTTGATTCTATTCCCTGTACAGCTCGAGCGGCCCGGCCAACAGCACAAGCCAACGTCACAGCTGCAAGCGGTAAGTTCCACACACTGCTCACTCAGTTCCCAGCACTCACAGTCCCCACATTTCCGGCAGCCGTCGCTAAACACGGGGTGGAACATTTTATTACCACCACCAGTCCGCCCGTTTTTGCAAAACCTCGGCGCTTGGACGCAGCTAAACTGGCCATAGCGTGCGAGGAGTTCGCCAACCTGGAGAGGTTGGGCATCATCAGGCGTTCAAACAGCCCATGGGCTTCCCCGCTACACATGGTCCCGAAAGCCAACGGTTCGTGGCGACCTTGCGGGGATTTCCGCAGGTTGAACAACGCCACAGCGCATGGCCGCTACCCAATCCCTCATATCCAAGATTTTTCCGTTCATTTGGCAGGAGCGCACATTTTTTCTAAAATAGACTTGGTCCGCGGTTACCACCAAGTCCCAGTGCGCACTGAGGACATACCCAAAACAGCGGTGATAACTCCATTTGGCCTATTCGAGTTTTGCGCATGCCATTCGGGCTTAAAGGGGCTGCACAGACGTTCCAACGCATGATGGACGCGGTGCTACGCGATCTCCCTTTCGTGTTCGTCTACTTGGACGATATCTTGGTAGCCAGCGCATCCGAAGACAAACACGAAAACCACCTCGCGGCAGTTTTCCGGTGGTTGGGAGAGCACGGTTTAATAATCAATCCAGCGAAGTGTCAGTTCGGGGTGACGCAGATCGATTTTTTAGGACACCGCGTCTCCCCCGAAGGAGCGGTTCCGCTGCCTGACAAAGTGCGCGCGGTAGCAGACTTCCCCCGACCGCAGACGGTCAGGGCATTACAAGAGTTTTAGGGAATGGTGAATTTTTATAACCGTTTCCTCCCCCGCGCAGCGCAGCTCATGCAACCGCTGTATGCCGCGCTCAAAAAACAGAAACCCGCGAATAAGATGGAGTGGTCCCCGGAGCGAGAACGGGCGTTCTCGGAAGTCAAAGCAGCCCTGGCAAACGCTGCGTTGTTGGCACATCCAGACCCAACGGCCCGCATAGCGCTCACCACTGACGTGTCAGATGTGGCCATAGGGGTGGTCGTGGAGCAGCGTGTAGCCAGGGCTTGGCAACCGCTCGCCTTTTTCAGCAGGACCTTGCGCAATAGTGAACGTAAATACAGCGCGTTTGACAGGGAATTGCTGGCTCTCCATTTAGCCATTCGCCACTTCCAGTTCTGGCTAGAAGGGCGCTGTTTCACCGCGTTCGTTGACCACAAGCCACTAACATTCGCGATGGCCAAGGTTTCAGAACCGTGGTCGGGCCAGCAGCAGAGGCAGCTGGCCACGATCTCAGAGTTTACTTCCGATATTCAGCACGTGTCGGGTGAACTGAATGTAGTGGCAGACTGCCTCTCACGCGCCGTGGCTGCCCCCGTCAGCGTGGAGATAGATTACACAGCCATGGCCGCGGAGCAGGTTAGTGACACGGATGTGCGCGTGCTCCAGTCTGGACCAACAGGGTTAAGGCTGGAGAGCAGGGTGCTGCAAGACGGTATGCCCCCTCTAATCTGTGATGTCTCCACGGGGCGACCGCCTCCTGTGGTACCAGCAGCGTGGCGCCGCCGCGTTTTTGACTCGATTCATTCTTTGGTGCACCTGGGAGTGCGCGCGTCGGTCAAAATGGTAGGAGAAAAATTTGTGTGGCCGGGCTTCCGCAAACAAGTGAAAGAGTGGGCAGCAGCCTGCATGGCGTGCCAACGAGCCAAGGTACACAGACACACGAGGGCTCCCTTGGAGCCATTTCACATCCCGGCTAAGAGGTTTGACCATGTTCACGTGGACCTCGTGGGTCCCCTCCCGCCATCACAGGGGTGCACGCACCTTCTGACGATGGTGGACCGCAGCACGCAAACTTTGGTCAACAATGGCCCGCAGCCTAGGTGTCACAATTCACCATACAACCGCGTACAATCCACAGGCTAATGGGTTATGCGAACGTTTTCATAGGTCATTGAAAGCAGCTCTCAGAGCGTCACTGACGGATGCAAATTGGGTAGACAAGCTACCGTGGGTTTTACTGGGGTTACGTTCTGCGCCTAAAGAGGACTTGGAGGCTTCCCCAGCTGAACTCGTTTTCGCGCAGCCACTTCGGTTGCCCGGGAAGTTTCTCCCAGATAATCCTGCGCCGGGCAGCTCCCCATCTCGGCTGTTGCAGCGTAGCATCGACACAGGCACGCTGCCGGGCCCTGCCCACCACAGTTTTCCGCGCGTTTTTGTACCTAAAACTTTGAAAAATGCGGAGTTTATTTTTGTCAGACAGGATGCACATCGCCCCCCGCTGCGACCGCCTTATGATGGACCGTTCAGAGTGCTGGAAACATGGGACAAGCATTTTTTGCTAGACTTGGGGGGTAGGAGGGAAAAGGTTGGCTTAAACAGACTCAAACCCGCTTTTGTGGTGGCGGACAAGCAAGTGCTGTTGGCAAGGGCCCCTCGACGTGGAAGACCCCCACGAGGAGCTTCCCAGAGTAAAATTTCCCCAGAAAACCCGCAGGGACTGACAAAAGGTTTTCATCCCCAGACAGCAGCTTCCCAGCATGACAGCGCCACGGAGGCGGTGAATCCTGGTTACAGCAGATATGGGAGAAGACTGAAGCCCAAGCAGCATGTGAATTGATGTGTAATGATTCTATCACAGCATGCAGACTGCTATTCTTTTGTTCGATCTAAATGCTCGGGGGGGGGGGGTGTAGCCACTCATGTGACTTACTTAATGCCTTACATAATGCCTCACATCTTAGATAAGAACAAAGTGCAGAGTTTCCTTGGAGATAACAGGAAGCTGTGAAAGTGTAATCTTTTGTATGCGAGAGACTGCTTGGAGGATACTTTGTGTGCCAAGAGACTGCTTGGAGATTCCTTTGTGTTCCAAAGACTGTGAAGGGGATGCTAAGGGATTAAAGAGGAAATGCGATGTTACCTTTGATGTGAATGGAATGTGACTTGTGAACTGTGGGGAGACCTGGGTATTTAAGGGATGAGTTTTTTCTGAGATGTTCTCTTTCTAATATGCTCATGTTGGAGACGTGTAATAAACTGCCTTGAGACAAACCTGCCTCGTCAATTACACACTCCACAATCTAATTATAAGTGGACTAGACATTAAATATCAATCATATGCTCATGCTACAGCAGGAATGAGAGGTGAGGAGGCTCCCCTGAGTGAATCAGTCTCCCTGGAAAACCAGGTGCTTCAGTTCCTTGAAAGCAGAAATATAAAGGTTGAAGCAAATGCAATTTCAGCCTGTCATGCTTTACCCAGAAAGGATAATAAAACAAAGAAATCAATTGTGATGCGCTTTGTGAACAGAAGGGTAAAGAATGACATACTGAGGCAGGCCAGACAGCTACGGGGAACAGAAGTTTACATAAATGAACATTTAACAAAAACTAATGCTGAAATAGCACGGCAAACACGGATGCTGAAAAGACAAAATAAGATACAGGCAACATGGACAAGAAATTGTAGAGTTTGGATCAAACTAAATGGAACACCTGAGGAAGCAAAGGCCATAATAATCAGAGACCTTACTGACTTAAATAAATATAGATGAACACTGATTAAGAAACTTAAGAGACTATGGTAATCCATATCCACACACACAGCAAGAATAGTTCTTCTGTGACATACCATGTCAATGTACTTAAAAAAAAAAAAAAACTAAACAAAACAAACAAAAAACTTATGACTGACTTGAGTAGACATCAATTATCCCCAGTTGGAGGAAGTCATTTGACACAGAGTGAGGAAATCCAAACTCTGAAAATATGCCATTATGCTGAACATAAACTACAAGAGATGGAGAATGATACTGATCCTGATAACCACTATTTTAATAATATTCATAATCATTGTGAATATTACACTGAAAAGCAATTCAAAAGTCAAGTGCAACTAGATGGTAAACTATCAATAATACACTTCAACAGCAGAAGTCTTAACAAAAACTTTCCACAGATTCAGGACTATTTAAAAAAGCTAGACAGAAAATTTACAGCTATCGCAGTCTCTGAAACTTGGTTTAATGAAGAGCAGGCTCCCCTGATGGCAATAGAGGGATATCAGATGTTTCATATTAACAGATCTCAAAAAAAAGGTGGTGGTGTTGCACTGTATATTGATGACCTGTATAGGTGTAAGCTTGTAAATGGAATGTCCTTTGCACTACCAGGGATTTTGGAATGTGTTACTGTTGAGATCAACCAAGATAAAACAAAAAAATCTAATTATAAGTTGTATATATAGAATGTCGGGAACTTGCATTGAGACATTCAGAGATAAGTTAGTCGAGCTGTACAATAATATTACTAGTAAGAAAATGGTTGTAATTCGTGGAGATTTCAATACTGATTTACTAAATCCATTTCAACAAAATGTAATTACAGAGTTCATGAATTCTATGTACAGCATGAGTCTATATCCCACAATAGCACATCCCAGTAGAATCACAGTTCACACTGCTACACTTATTGACAACCTGTTTGTTAATATTATTGATAAGAAAATAGGAAGTGGATTATTGATAAATGATATAAGTGACCATTTGCCAATCTTTGCACTTATCCATGGCCACACGGGGGCCAATACAGAAAAAGTTTTAAAATCTTTCAGATACAAATCACAAAATGCAATCAGTTCTTTTAAAGAACGACTTGCTGAAGCAAGACTGGACAAAAGTCTATGTATCAGATGTAAATGAAGCCTATGACACATTTATAAACATTGTAACCACTCTTTATGAAAAAAACTGTCCATTAGTAAAGAAAAAGTTTAAACATAAATTTGTCGATAAGCCATGGTTAACCAAAGGATTACAAAAGGCGTGTAAAAAGAAAAATTCATTATATAAAGCTTTTCTAAAGAAAAGGACAAAAGAAGCAGAGCAGCGGTATAAAACATACAAAAACAAGTTAACATATAGTATAAAATGAGATGTAGTAAAAGAGACCATTACAGTAAAGAACTGGAGAAAAACAGAGACAGTATTAAAAATACATGGACAATACTTAACAACATTCTTGGAAATAAAAACAGAAATACAAGCTACCCAACCAATTTTTCAAAAAATAATAAAACGACTCAGAGTGTGAATGCAGTTTCACCTGCAGATGAATTTAATAACTTTTTTGTTAACATTGGTCCTAATTTGGCTCAAGAAATACCCATTATGGCACCTACAGGTGATACAATAAGCAAAAACACTGTTATAAAAGACTCCATTTTCATAAAGAACACAGACGAGAGAGAGGTCATTGAAATTGTTAAATTGTTTAAAAGTAAAACATCTACGGACTGTGATGGTATTGACATGCTCTTAGTCAAAACTACTATTGAATGCTCAGTGAAACCACTGACGTATATTTGTAACCTGTCTCTCCAAACAGGTATATTTCCCAATGCAATGAAAATAGCTAAAGTAATTCTGATATACAAGACGGGTGACAGAGGGAAACTTTCAAACTATAGACCAATTTCACTATTGCCGCAATTTTCCAAGATACTTGAAAAAATATTCTGTGAGAGAATTGACAACTTCATAATGAAGAATGGTTTGTTGTGTGAGCAGCAATATGGGTTCAGACACAAGAGGACAACTGCATTCGCTCTAATGGAATTTATAGAAAAAATATCAACTGCCGTTGAAAATAAAGAGTACTCAGTTGGGGTATTCCTGGATCTTAAAAAAAGCATTTGATACAGTGGATCATAATTTATTATTAAAGAAACTACAAAATTGTGGTATTAGGGGGGTAGCACTGTCCTGGTTATGTAGTTACTTAAAGAATAGATATCAGTATGTATGTGTTGGTAACAAAAACTCACAGTTACTGAAGGTTACTTGTGGAGTCCCACAGGGTTCAGTTTTGGGGCCACTGTTATTCAATATGTATATAAATGATATATGTAAAGTTTCGGAAAAAATGGATTTAATATTGTTTGCCGATGACACTAATCTATTATGCAGTGGAAGCAATTTGGAACAACTTTTGGATACACTCGGAAAGGAATTAGGGAAGCTTAAACTGTGGTTTGATTCAAACAAATTAACGCTCAATTTAAGTAAGACAAAATTTATAGTTTTTAACAACCATCACAACAACGTAGTATCTAAACTCAGTGTAAATGGTGTAGAGATTGAAAGGGTATCCGAAACTAAATTTCTTGGAGTAATAATTGATAATAAACTGTGTTGGAAGTCACATATTAATTATATTAAAGGTAAAATATCTAAATCAATTGCAATACTACACAGAGTGAAATACTTGCTGAATCAACCCACACTATGTACTTTGTATCATTCATTAATACTCCCATACATGACATATTGTACTGAAGTATGGGGAAATACATATAAAACAAACATATCCAGTCTTTATGCTTCAGAAGAGAGCTATTAGAATAATAAACAAAGCTGCTTACATGGAACCAACAAACCCACTTTTTCTTAAATTAAAAGCTCTCAAGTTGAAAGATCTGGTTGACTTTAAAACTGCAGTAATAATGTTTAAAGTGAAGAATCTATCACTGCCCGCAAATATCCAAAAGTTGCTCCAAATAAGGGAGAAACAATATCATTTCAGAGGAACATGTATATTTCAAAAACCTTCAGTGAGAACTACCACCAAGCAACACTGTGTTTCAGTGCAAGGAGTCAGATTATGGAACGATTTTGGACCTGAATTAAAATCATGTACAACGCTTGAACAATTTAAACAAAAACTAAAGGAAGAAATACTCCAAACATATATACAAGATGACATGTAAAATCACATGATTGTCATATCCAGTCTGTGTTGTGTTGTTGCTTAGTTTTGTTTTTTTTTTGTCACATTTTGTCTTAGCTTTGTTCCGAATCGTAATCACTCTTTTGTTTTTCTTTTGAATTCTTGGATGGAATATGGGTGGGCAATATAAGCTGCGGCTTCAGCCATCACCCATTTCAGATAACTTATGTTGAACTGTATAATCAGAGGAGTTCTTGTTTAATTTGACCTTGTTGGATTTTTTTTCCTTTTTCCCCTTTGTTACTGTATATTATTCCGTTTCTTTTTAATCTTACTTTTAATCTATCCAAGATAAAGATTCATTCATTCATTCATTCAAAGACTCTTGTACTATTGTTTTCAAAACTAAAGGTTCCTATGTGATTATCTTTAGAGCAAAAAGCTACCATATCGTTATCACCAAAGCAACAGGCTACTTTGTTTCACCCTTCTGAGTGTGAAGCCACCCCTGTTATCACATCCTGAAATTAAAGTGCCCCTACAGTCATCTCTCAACCCATCTTGTTCCCTAGTCTGGTGGTCCAGGGACTGTGGTAGACCACCAAACTTGCTGTGTTTTCTGGTCTGGGGGCCCATGGACTTTGGTGGGCCACCCGACACTCTGTTTCGGGCCTTTTTGTGGTCTTGGGATGCTGGCAGACCACCCAATCAGTTTTGGGACTTTGGACTTGTGGTGGGTCCACAACACTGTGTATTGAGGTTTGGACTGGGGGGGGGTGGGGGGGTGTAAAGAATTGCTTATTTGCCCACCTTTTTTACCCACCTGGACTTGTACCCCCACCACCCACCCGTTGAGGGCCTTTCCTTTTGTTTTGTTGTCATCAACTTATTTTGAAGGTTTGTCTCTCTTCTTTTGACCAGATGGAAGTTTGACACACTGCATATGGTGTTGAGGTTCATTGGTTTTGAATAATGCCAGCTATAATATCTTTGTTGCATTTGTCCCAGAATATGGAAGCTTATTATTTGTATCTTTATTACTAAATACCTAATATGAATTTGCTCCTGTTCGCATTACACTGCACCATTTAAACTGAATTAATTGATATTATTTGGCCTCCACTGCTAATTTTCAATTTTGCAATATTCAGCTTTTTGCAGATAGTGAAAATGATTTAAAGTGGCTGTGATCAAAAACAAAAGGGGTTGTAAACTCTTACAAAAAAAAAATGGAAAGCTGCAAATTTATTTAAAAAGAAACTCGCAAAATCATAAGATAAGATAAGATAAGATAAGATAAGCCTTTATTAGTCCCACAACGGGGAAATTCCAGGATTGCAACAGCACAGGGATAGCAACACTCAGAGCAACAATCAGAAGGCAAGAAAAAAAACAAGCAAGCAAGAGCAGCTAATATACATATGTACATATTACTATAAAATATATATACACACACACACACACAGTGCAGAGCATTGTAGCTGGATGAAATAAATATATGAATATATGAACACACAGTGCAGAGCATTGTAGCTGGATGGAATAAATATATGAATATATGAACACACAGTGCAGAGCATTGTAGCTAGATGGAATAAATATGTAAATATATAAACACCCACAGTACGGAGCATTGCAGCTAGGTGGAATAAATATGCAAGTATATAAACACACACAGTGCGGAGCAATGTAGCTAGATGGAATAATATGTAGATATATAAAAACACAGTGCGGAGCATTGTAGCTAGATGGAATAAATATATAGATATATAAATATAAACACACCCAGTGCTGAGCATTGTAGCTAGATGGAATAAATATGTAAATATATAAACACACACAGTGCAGAGCATTGTTGCTAGGTGGGATGAAACAGCATAACCGTCTATTTAGTTATCCTACATGGTATGATTATGTGCCCATACATATTCTCACCCTCCATAGCGACCGGTATGTTCCTAGTTGTATGCCGGAGAGGACCATTGTGTAAGTCTATTGCATCTTTGCATTCAAAAAAACTATTAGTTTGTTACGTCTTTTTGCTATCTCTGCGAGCAGCCCTGCTTAGGTTGTACAGTCTGACAGCCGTTGTAGGAAGGACCTACGAAACCTCTCGGTTGTGCACCTGGGATGATTAGTCTGCTGCTAAATGAGCTCCTCAGTGCATCCAGTATGTCCTGCATAGGGTGGAACTCGGACTCCAGCAGAGATGACAGTTAGCCACCATCCTCTCTCTCCTATCTCCTCCATCGGATCAAGGCGCTGCCCCAGGACAGAGCTAGCTTTCTTAATCAGTTTGTTCAGTCTCTTCCTATCGGCTGCAGTAATGCCACTGCCCCAGCAGACCACTCCAAAAGTGATGGCTGATGCCACCACCGTGTCATAGAATGACTTCAGCAGCGCCCCTTGTACACCAAAAGACCTGAGTCTCCTCAGCAGGAACAGCCTGCGCTGTCCCTTCTTGTAGAGTGCGTCAGTATTGTGTGACCAGTCTAGTTTATTGTTCAGATGAATACCCAGGTACTTATAGGATGTCACCATCTCGATGTCTGTTCCCTGTATATTTACTGGTGCTGTGAGGGGCTGCCCAAAGGTAAAGGTATACAAATTTACAAGAGACGTCACCAATGTATGAAGGGGACAAAAGAACTGCTGATAGAAAAAGGTGCAGAACTGATAGATAGGATGCATTTTACAAAACTTTAATTGTTCACAAAAAGAAGTAGCAAATTAACACACAATTTATGAGGAAAAGTTACAAATTGACAAAAAGAATGTTTCAAATTTACATGTGAAGAGTAGCAATTTATTTGAAAAGGCACAGATTTCTGAAGGGGAAAGAAGTTTACAAGAAAGGAGCTGCAGATTTTTGCAAATTTATGTAAAGATAAGAGGGTGACAAAATCTTGGGGTGTGGAAATGCATATTGTGGAGGAATCTGCAGACAGCGTCTCAGTCAGGAGGCAGTGATTAAACATAAGAGAATAATAGGCAAGGACGGCATGGGGAGTTGGCAGGAAGAGGGAGCTGGGGGTTGAAGGAAAATGTATTGTGGAGTTGGATATCATGCAGTGTGATGTGAAATGTCATGCAGATGTGAGATGATCTGTGGAGGTTTTAAGGAGAAACCTGGTTTGGCTGATTCATTGCTTTTCTGTGTTTGGATGATGTGAGAGTGTTAATAAAGCTTCGTCTGCTCGTAAACCTGCCTCATCATTTCCCACACTCTCCACACTGGTGACCCGAGACGTATTATGGAACACGAGGCAAGAACCCCTGAGTCGGCCCAGACGGGAAGCCCCAGCAACGCGGCAGGCATCCCACAGATGGCCTGGATGGGAACCCCCAGCAACGCGTGCGCTGTTGCAGTCAAGCTACCGAACTATTGGCAGCACAACCCGCGCTCTTGGTTCCACCACACCGAGGCCCAGTTCGCCCTCCGGGGAGTAACGGCAGACGACACCAAGTTTTTCCATGTGGTTGCAGCGCTGGACGCTCACACAGCTCAGCAGGTAGCGAGCCTGCTCGACCAGCCCCCAGCCGACGGCAGATACGAGGCTCTCAAAGCTGCGCTGATTCAGCGCTACACGCTCTCGGACTGTGAGAGAGCAGAGAGGCTCCTGAGGCGTTCTGAGTTAGGAGATGGTTTGGCCGTCGATCTGATGGAGAAGATGTTGGCGTTAATGGGCACGGACGACGGGCATTTTCTGTTTGCCCACCTTTTCCTCCGGAACCTTCCGACAGAGGCGAGAGCGGTCCTGGCCAATTCGCCGTTGCTGGCCGTGTGTGACTACCGTGCGCTAGCCCAGGAGGCAGACCGGGTCATCCTCACCACCAGAGCGCTCACGGTGAACGCAGCGGTGTCGGAACCCAGCGAGACGACCAGAGGAAGCGAGGAGCCACCGACAGTAGCGGTAGCGAGGGCCAAGGAGCGCCAGAGAGACACGCTCTGCTTCTACCACCGCCGCTTCAGAGAGAACGCATGCAGATGTGCACCACCGTGCCAATTCAAGCGCTCGGGAAATGCCGAGGCCGGCAGTCGGTAGCAGCTGCCACCGCCGGTGAAGAGAACAAGCTGCTCTACGTGACGGACTCGCACTCGGGGAGATGCTTCCTCGTAGACACTGGAGCCCAGAAGAGCATCATCCTGCCGATCTATGCCGACCGGCTGGCAGGACCTAGCGGCAGTTTGAGGGGCCGGGCCAGTAACACAAGCCAGCGTCACAGCTCCAGGCGGTAAGTTCCACACACTGCTCACTCAGTTCCCAGCACTCACGGTCCCAACGTTTTCAGCGGCCATAGCTAAACACGGTGTGGAGCACTTTATCACCACCACCGGGCCGCCTGTTTTTGCACGACCTCGGTGCTTGGACGCAGCTAAACTGGCCATAGCGCGCGAGGAGTTTGCCAACCTGGAAAGGTTGGGCATCATCAGCCGATCAAACAGCCCATGGGCATCCCCGTTACACATGGTCCCTAAGGTTGAGGGGTCGTGGCGACCATGCGGCGATTTCCGCAGGTTGAATAATGCCACAGCACACGACCGCTACCCAATTCCCCACATTCAGGATTTTTCCGTTCACCTCGCCGGAGCACGCATTTTTTCTAAAATAGACCTGGTCCACGGTTACCACCAGGTCCCAGTGCGCACGGAGGACATACCCAAAACAGCGGTAATAACTCCGTTCGGCTTATTCGAGTTTCTGTGCATGCCATTCGCATTAAAAGGAGCGGCACAGATGTTCCAGCGCATGATGGACGTGGTGCTGCACGATCTCCTGTCTGTGCTCGTCTACCTGGATGATATCCTGGTAGCCAGTGCGTCCGAAGACAAACACGTAACCCACCTCAGGACGGTTTTCCAGAGGTTGGAGGAGCACGGGTTAATAATCAACCCAGTGAAGTGCCAGTTCGGCGTGACGGGGATTGATTTTTTGGGGCACCGCGTCTCACTGGAGGGAGCGATACCCTTGCCCGACAAAGTGTGCGCAGTGGCGAACTTTCCCCGGCCTCAGACGGTCAGGGCGCTGCAGGAATTTTTGGGGATGGTTAACTTTTACAACTGTTTCCTCCCCCGCTCAGCTCAACTCATGCAGCCATTGTACGCCGCGCTCAAGAGACGGAAACCCGCGGATGGAGTCGAATGGACTCCGGAGCGAGAGCAGGCGTTCTCCGAGGTTAAAGCAGCCCTGGCAAAGGCCGCACTCTTGGCGCACCCAGACCCAGTGGCCCGGATAGCGCTCACTACTGACGCCTCGGACGTGGCCATAGGGGCTGTCGTGGAGCGACGTGTCGCCGGTTCTTGGCAGTCGCTCGCTTTTTTCAGCAGGGCTTTGCGCGACAGTGAGGGGTAAATACAGTGCATTTGACAGAGAGTTGCTGGCTCTCCACCTGGCCATACGCCACTTCCAGTTCTGGCTGGAAGGGCGCAGTTTCACCGCGTTCGTGGACCACAAGCCGCTGACGTTCACGATGGCCAAGGTTTCGGAACCATGGTCGGGCCGGCAGCAGAGACAGCTGGCCGCGATCTTGGAGTTTACGACCGATATTCAGCATGTGTCGGGTAAACTGAATGTGGTGGCGGACTGCCTCTTGCGCGCGGTTGTGGCCTCGGTCTGCATAGGGATAGATTATACAGCCATGGCCGCAGAGCAGATTAGCGATACGGACGTGCGCGTGCTCCAGTCTGGACCAACAGGGTTAAGGCTGGAGAGCAGGGTACTGCAAGATGGCAGGCCCCCCCCAATCTGCGACGTCTCCACGGGACACCCACGCCCGGTGGTCCCGGTCGCGTGGAACCGCCGCATGTTTGAGTCAGTTCACGCTTTGGCGCACCCAGGAGTGCGCGCGTCAGTCAAAATGGTGGGAGCGAAATTCGTGTGGCCAGGCCTGCGCAAACAAGTGAAAGAGTGGGCTGCAGCCTGCGTAGCGTGCCAATGAGCCAAAGTGCACAGACACACGAAGGCTCCTTTGGAGCCGTTTAGTATACCGGCTAAAAGATTCGACCATGTTCACATGGACCTCGTGGGCCCCCTCCCGCCGTCGCAGGGGTGCATGCACCTTCTGACAGTGGTGGACCGCACCACATGCTGGCCAGAAGCAGTTCCGCTAGCGGCAACCACGTCCGCGGACGTGGCGTGTGCTTTTTTGACAACATGGGTGGCGTGTTTTGGAGTCCCGTCGGATATCACGTCCAATAGGGGCCCTCAGTTTATTTCCGAACTTTGGTCCACGATGGCCCGCAGCCTGGGTGTTGCAATTCATCGCACGACTGCGTACAACCCACAGGCAAATGGGTTATGGGAGCGTTTTCACAGGTCACTGAAGGCAGCACTCAGGGCTTCGTTGACGGATGCAAATTGGGTTGACCGGTTGCCGTGGGTTTTATTGGGGTTGTGTTCCGCACCAAAACAGGATTTGGAGGCTTCCCCGGCTGAGCTGGTTTTTTCGCAGCCACTGCGGCTACCCGGGGAATTTTTGCCAGATAATCCCGCGCCGGACAGCTGCCCATTTCAGCGTTTGCAGTGTAGTGCAGACACAGGCACGCTGCCGGGCCCGGCACACCACTGTTTTCCACGCGCTTTTGTGCCAAAAACTTTGAAGAACGCGGAGTTCGTGTTCGTCAGACACGATGCCCACCGCCCGCCATTGTATCCACCCTATGATGGCCCGTTCAGAGTGCTGGAAACAGGGGACAAGCATTTTTTGCTAGACTTGGGGGGGCACCGGGAGAAAATATGCATAGACAGACTTAAGCCCGCCTTTGTAGTGGCGGACGAGCAAGTGCTGCTGGCCCGGGGCCCCCGGCGTGGAAGACCCCCACAGAGAACTCCCCAGGCAAATGATTCACCAGAACAGCCACACAGGCAGAGCAAAGTTCCCCCCCTCTTGCCTTGGCCCACCCGCAGTCAGACACACGTCCAGCAGCCCCCTGCCGGCACAGAAACCCCAGTTACAGCAGATATGGGAGGAGTCTGAAGCCCAAAAGACGTAGTGACTGAAACTCTGTCTGGGGGGGGGTGATGTGGAAATGCATATTGTGGAGGAATCTGCAGACAGCGTCTCAGTCAGGAGGCAGTGATTAAACATAAGAGAATAATAGGCAAGGACAGCATGGGGAGCTGGCAGGAAGAGGGAGCTGGGGGTTGAAGGAAAATGTATTGTGGAGTTGGATATCATGCAGTGTGATGTGAAATGTCCATGCAGATGTGAGATGATCTGTGGAGTTTTAAGGAGAATCCTGGTTTGGCTGATTCATTGCTTTTCTGTGTTTGGATGATGTGAGAGTGTTAATAAAGCTTCGTCTGCTCGTAAACCTGCCTCATCATTTCCCATACTCTCCAAAGGGGGAAACATTTCCAAATTTGCCAAAAGGAAAAAAAAAAAAAAGAAAAAAGAAAAAAAAGAACTTGTACATTTATGGGGGGTCACAAATTCCTGAAGGAAAAACCCTGCAAATTTATGACGGAAAACTTACAAACTGACTTAAGAAAAAAAAAAAAAGGGAAAGAAGGTATGCAGATTTACCAATAATAAAAAGGTAGCAAACATACAAATCTATGAAGAAACAGTTTCAAATTTACAGGGAAAGGGTCACAAATTTATATGATAAAAGTAGCAATTTTTGAGGAATAAATTTTGTAAATTATGTTAAAAAAAAGTCACAAAACCACAAAGAAACATTTGCAAATAAACAACAAAGTTACAAATTTATGAGAAAAAGAAAAACGAGCCCCCTCATGGATCGTCACCTTATCGGGGTGGGGGGGTTGCATGCCCCTAGTGATCCCAGGAGCTATTTGTCCAGGGCAATTTTGCCTCTGGTAGGGATCACCCAAGACAAACTGGTCCTGGGTGAAGGACCAGACTAAGAACGATCCACTAGACTCGCATGATGAACGCTAGAACAGGGATCCAGTGTACCCCGCTCAGTATGGGGTTACCGGGGCCCCACCCTGGAGCCAGGCCTGGGGAAAGGGCTCGATGGCTAGCGTCTGGTGGCCGGGTTTCTGCCCAAAGGAGCTACATGGGTCCGCCCTCCACTGGGCTCACTACCTGCAGGAGGGACCATGGGGGTCCGGTGCTATGTGGATCAGGTGGTGGTCAAAGGCGGAGACCTTGGCGGTCTGATCCCAGGCTTCCTAAACTGGCTTTTGGGACGTTGAATGTCACCTCTCTGGTGGGGAAGGAGCCTGAGCTGGTGCATGAGGTTGAGAGATACCGGCTAGATATAGTTGGCCTCACCTCAACACACAGCTCCAGTTCCGGAACCAGTCTCCTGGAGAGGGGCTGGAGCTTGGCCTACTCTGGAGTTGCCCCGGGCAAGAGGCGACAAGCAGGGGTGGGTATTCTTGTATCCCCCCACCTTGCTGCCTCTATATTGAAGTTTTCCCCAGTGGGTGAAGAGGGTTGTTTCCCTGCCCTTTTGGGTTGGGATACGGGTCCTGACCATCATTTCTGCCTATGCACCAAGTGATGGTTCAGAGTACCCACCCTTTTGGAGTCTGTGACTGGGGTGCTGGAGGTGCTCCTCTTGGAGACTCCATTGTTCTTCTGGGGGACTTCAATGTGCATGTGGGCAATGACAGTGAAATCTGGAGGGGGGTGATTAGGAGGAACAACCTGCCCAATCTGAACCCAAGTGGTGTTCAGTTATTGGACTTCTGTGTTAACCACAGTTTGTCCATAACAAACACCATGTTCAAGCATAAGGGTGTCCATATGTGCACCTGGCACCAGGACACCCTAGGTCACAGGTCGATGATTGATTTTGTTATTGTGTCATCAGACCTTCGACCGTATGTCTTGGACACTCGGGTAAAGAGAGGTGCAGAACTGTCAACTGATCACCACCTGGTGGTGAGTTGGATCCGATGGCAGGGGAGGGTGCCATTCAGACCCGGTAGACTCAAACATATAGTGAGAGTGTGCTGGGAACGTCTGGCTGAGGCCCCTGTCCGGGAGGTCTTCAACTCCCACCTCCGGAAGAACTTCCACCATATTCCGAGGGAGCTGGAGACATGGAGTCTGAATGGGCCATGTTCTCCACCTCCATTGTTGGAAGCGCAGCCCAGAGAGCTGTGGCCACAAGGTCGTGGGGCATCTCGTGGTGGCAAACCTCTGAACCAAGTGGTGGACACCGGTGGTGAGGGGGGGCCATTAAGCTGAAGAAGGAGTCCTATCAAGCTTGGTTGGCTTGTGGGACTCCCGAAGCAGCTGAGGTGTACCAGCAGGCCAAATGGAGTGCAACTTGGGTGGTTGTTGAAGCAAAAACTCGGGTATGGAGGAGTTCAGTGAGGCCATGAAACAAGACTTTCGGTCAGCCTCGAAGAGATTCTGGCAAACTGTCCGGAGGCTCGGGAGGGGAAAACAGCTCCCTGTCCTCACTGTGTATGGTGTGGATGGGGCGCTGCTGACTTCGACTGGGGATATTGTTGTTACAAGCTACTTGGTCTCTCTATGACCATTGTGAGAGCTTGGTTCATATTGCCAACACTCAGGTGGACTCATTCCCAGTGAGAGTTGGACTCCACCAGGGCTGCCCTTTGTCACCGATCCTGTTCATAATTTTTATGGACAGGATTTCTAGGCGCAGCCAGGGAACGAAGGGTGTCTCTGCTTGGTAACCACAGGATCTCATCTCTGTTGTTTGCAGATGATGTTGTCCTGCTGGCTTCTTCTCTCGGTTACTGGCAGATAGCAAACAACTGAAAGGTGCATACCGCCACCTTCTCAACTCTATCTTCAGACATCACTCTTCTTCGTCTCCTCGTACTTCACTCTATATCATCACTCTATCTGGTCAGGAGCTGTAGTCCTTCTATCATCACTGCTGTGTCCAATCAACCCTCAACTCTAGCTTCAGACATTCTTCTTCTTCGTCTCCTCGTACTTTACTCTATATCATCACTTCACTCTATATCATCACTCTTCTTCATCCAGCATTGACCTACAGGTCTTACTGGGACAGATTGCTGTTGAGTGTGAAGTGGTTGGGATGAGAATCAGCACCTCCAAGTCTGAGTCCATGGTCCTCAGCCGGAAAAAGGTGGATTGCCCTCTCTGGGTTGGGGACAAGCTCCTGCCCCAAGTGGAGGAGTTTAAGTATCTTGGGGTCTTATTCACGAGTGAGGGGAGAATGGAGTGAGAGATTGACAGACGGATTGGAGCAGCATCTGCAGTGATGCGGACATTGTACCGGTCTGATGTGGTGAAGATGGAGCTAAGCTCTAAGGCAAAGCTGTCGATTTACCAGTCAATCTACATTCCTACCCTCACTTATGGTCACGAGCTTTGGGTAATGACCGAAAGAACGAGATCACGGGTACAAGCGGCTGAAATGAGCTTTTTTCGTAGGATTCCTGGACTCACCCTCAGAGATAGGGTGAAGAGCTCAGTCATCCGGGAGAGGCTCAGAGTAGAACCGCTGCTCCTCCACATTGAAAGAAGCCAGTTGAGGTGGTATGGGCATCTGATCAGGATGCCTCCTGGACGCCTCCCACTTGAGGTGTTTTGGGCACGTCCCACTGAGAGGAGATCCCGGGGCAGACCTAGGACTCACTGGAGAGACTATGTCTCCCAGCTGGTCTGGGACCACCTTGGTATCCTCTCTGAAGAGCTGGAGCAGGTGTCTGGGGGGAGGGAAGTCTGGGCTTCTCTGCTTGAACTGCTGCCTCCGCGACCCGGACCTCCGGAGAAGCAGTAGAAGATGGATGGATGGATGGAACAAAATAAAAGCAGGCTCAAGCAAAGGCTAGGAAAATTGTCGTAATGCTAAAAGGTAGTATCGGAAAAATTTTGGGGAAACAATTGGTAGATCAACACCTGTGGGAGATGTTTGGGGAATGACTAGGAAAATGAGAGGAATAAGGAGAGAATGGTAATACCCAGTGCTATAAAATGAGGATGAAGTGGCTGCTTCAGACGAGGAAAAGGCTGAAATGATTGCAAAATCACTTGTCCAAATTCATAGTTCTTACACTTTAACAGAGGAGGGCAGGAGAGGAAGGGAACAGACTAGAGTAGCTCATCCTGGGATTCTTGAGAGAAGGGGAGATACTAATAGTGTATTGGATGCTCCTTTTACTTCAGCAGAGATGAAGAGGGCTATAGAAAGGTCGGGCTTGATTTCTCCGGGGAAGGATGAGGTCTGTTATGAAATGATAAAACATCTAGACCCTTAAGCATCTAAAAAGCTTCTTATGCTGTATAATAAAGTATGGAAGGAGAGAATGCTTCCAGTGAGTTGGAAAGAGGCAATCATTATTCCAATCAGGAAACCAGAGAAGGATCCTTCGGGTCCTACAAATTACAGGTCAATAATGCTTACATCCCATGTTGGTAAGATAATGGAGACAATGATCACTGAAAGACTGAGTTTTTATCTGGAGAGTAGAGGCATTTTAGTACCTTATCAGTGTGGATTTAGAAGAGCTGGAGCAGGTGTCTGGGGAGAGGGAAGTCTGGGTTTCTCTGCTTGACCTGCTGCCTCCATGACCCGAACCTCCGGAGAAGCGGTAGAAGATGGTTGGATGGAGAAAAAACAAGCTGCAAATTCATGACAAAAAAACAGAAGGATGAACAACTATACAAAGAAGAAAACGTTAAGTGTTTATAAGAAATGTGTGATTTTGAAAACTAGTGCATACCTGTGCATGCCCGTGCATACCCGTGCATGCCCGTAGAAACCAAGTATAAGCAAGTATTTACTTCTTCTTCTTCTTTTAGATTTGATTGGCGGTTGGCAACCAGCTTACTGGTGCATTACCGCCACTGACTTTATTATCATCACTCTATATCTTTGTATAAGAAGTTCTAAAAAGGGCCGCCAGGGGCGCAGTCCAGGAACGGATGTTTTTTTCACACATGGGGAGTTGTTCAGAACTCCTTATACAAAGCAGTATAGAGTGATGATATAGAGTGAAGTACGTGGCAGTAATGCACCTGTACCTGGTTGCCAACTGTCAATCAAATCTAAAAGAAGAAGGAGTTCAGAACAACTCCTTTTGTGTGAAAAAATTATCCGTCCTTGGACTGTGTCCTCGGTGGTGTCTGTGTGGGTTTATTTATGCAGGCCTGTAGAAATCCTATGACGTTCTATAATCCCGTGACATCACATAGATGTCATGTAGACATCATAGGAACATCATAGGCGATCCTATGATCTTTTAGCGAGTCCTATGGTCTATATGACGTCATATAGACATCATGTAGACACCATAGGAACATCATAGGACATCATGTCGACATCATAGGAACATCATAGGCGATCCTATGATCTTTTAGCGAGTCCTATGGTCGTGACACACAGACACACAGAGATTTCTTGAATTATATAGAGTGATCAGCAATTTGCAATGGGGGTTGTTTAATTTCTAGTGCAACACCACTATGTTAACATGGAATATTTTTCATGTCATTTCACTGTTCCATCCATCCATCCATCTTCTACCGCTTTTCCGGAGGTCCGGGTCGCGGAGGCAGCAGTTCAAGCAGAGAAGCCCAGACTTTCCTCTCCCCAGACACCTGCTCCAGATCTTCAGAGAGGATACCAAGGCGTTCCCAGACCAGCTGGGAGACATAGTCTCTCCACCGAGTCCTGGGTCTGCCCCGGGGTCTCCTCCCAGTGGGACGTGCCCAAAACACCTCAAGTGGGAGGCGTCCAGGAGGCATCCTAATCAAATGCCCATACCACCTCAACTGACTCCTTTCAATGTGGAGGAGCAGCGGTTCTACTCTGAGCCTCTCCCGGATGATTGAGCTCCTCACCCTATCTCTGAGGGTGAGTCCAGCAATCCTATGAAGAAAGCTCATTTCAGCAGCTTGTATCCGTGATGTGGTTCTTTCGGTTATTACCCAAAGCTCATGACCATAGGTGAGAGTAGGAACATAGATTGACTGGTAAATCGACAGCTTTGCCTTAGAACTCAGCTCCCTCTTCACCACAACAGACCGGTACAACATCCGCATCACTGCAGATGCTGCTCCGATCCGTCTGTCAATCTCTCGCTCCATTCTCCCCTCACTCGTGAATAAGACCCCAAGATACTTAAACTCCTCCACTTGGGGCAGGAGCCTGTCCCCAACCCAGAGAGGACAATCCACCTTTTTCCGGCTGAGGACCATGGACTCGGACTTGGAGGTGCTGATTCTCATCCCAGCCGCTTCACACTCAGCGACAAACCGTCCCAGCAAGAACTGTAGGTCACTGCTGGATGAAGCCAACAGGACAACATCATCTGCAAACAACAGAGATGAGATCCTGTGGTCTCCACCAGGCGCTTGGCCTGGCGGGCATTCATTGACCCTGTTCTTTGGCCGCTTCAGGTTTTCCATCACATACCGCCCTGGCTCCAAGAATGCCAAGCCAGACGCACTTTCCCGGCAGTTCGCCCCGGAGGCATCTGAAGAACAGGAACACACCATCCTGCCGGCCTCATGCGTCATGGGCGCCATCTCATGGTCCATCAGGGACAAGGTCCGGAGGGCGCAGGAGGCTGAACCTGATCCTGGCGGCAGTCCAGCTGGGAGGATGTTCGTGCCATCATCTGTCCGGGGTGATGTTATCCACTGGGCACACACCTCTAAGCTCGCCTGTCACCCGGGGATCTCCCGGCTTGTGGAGCTCCTCCAGAGGTCTTTTTGGTGGCCGGGCCTACGGGACGACGTCACCAATTACGTCCGGGCCTGCCCCCAGTGCGCTATGGGTAAGACCTTGACCTCTCCTCCAGCGGGGCTCCTCCATCCCCTGCCGGTCCCCGGAAGGCCCTGGTCTCATGTAGCCTTGGATTTCGTCACCGGTCTCCTGACGTCCAACTCTTTTAACACCATCCTGACCATTGTGGACCGGTTCTTGAAGGCAGCCCACTTCGTGCCACTCCACGGCCTTCCTATGGCGCGGGAGACTGCAGATTTGTTGGTCCAGCACGTCGTCAGGTTACATGGGATCCCGGTGGACGTTGTCTCTGACCAGGGGCCCCAGTTCATGTCTAGGGTCTGGAGGTGCTTTTGCAATGCCATGAGGCTACATTGAGCTTATCGTCCGATCACCACCCCCAGTCCAATGGGCAGTGCAAGTGCACAAATCAGGAGCTGGAAGCTGCATTGCGCTGCGTCACTGCCTCCAGTCCCTCCTCCTGGAGCGTCCACCTGCCCTGGATAGAGTACGCCCATAATTCCACTTTATCGTCGGCTATTGGGATGTCTCTCTTCCGGGCGTCTCTGGGTTATGACCCCCCGCTGTTCCTCGAAGAGGAGGAAGAGGTGGCAGTTCCTTCCATCCAGGCTCATCTCAGGCGCTGCCGGCGCCTTTGGACCATGACGTGCCAAGCGCTTTTACGCATGGCGGTGCGTAACTCCAGTACAGCGAATTGTCACAGGAGAGCCGCTCCTCATTACCATGTGGGCCAGCAGGTATGGCTGTCTGCTCAGGACATCAACCTAAAGGCCGAGAAGAAGAAGCTGGCCCAGCGCTTCATTGGACTGTTCGCCGTGGTCAAGGTCATAAATCCGGTGGCTGTGCGTTTGGCTCTCCCCCCCTCCCTCTGTGTCTGTCCAACATTCCACGTCTCCCAGATTAAGCCCCTGGTGACTAATCCACTCTGTCCTCCTCCTAGGGCTCCACCCCCTCCCATGATGATCGACGGCGACCCGGCGTGGAGGGTCACTTCCATCCTGGACTCCCACCGCCGGGGTCGCGGGCTGCAATATCTGGTGGACTGGAAGGGGTATGGCCCTGAGTGGAGGTCCTGAGTGCACCCGTCTTTTGTGCTGGACAAACGCCTCATCACGGAGTTCCACCGGGGGCACCCAGGTAAGCCAGTGCCGGGAGGCACTGCTTGGGGGGGGAGTACTGTCACAACTCACTCTCGCCTGTCTCCCGCTTCAGCTGTGCACACACCTGCGCCTCATCAATCTCGGGCTATATAGCCCGCTCCCCCTGGAGCCTCGGCCTGGAGCCGTCTGCTCATCAACGCTCTTCACTCCAGCGCACGCCTGCTCCCTTACGGCCTGCACGCCTCGGATTATCTTTCTTCCTACATGTAAGCTATTCTCCACTTACCTGCTCTCCAGTTTCTCCCCTGTGCACAGGTGGATCCTCTGGCGGCGGACTTTCCTCCCACGTCCTCGCCATCACTCCCCTCTCCGCGCCGAATGCGCATTGGGACGCTGTCTTCCAGGCAGTAGACCTGGCGGCTTTAGCCAACACCAGCCACCTTACCACCTGCAAGTAAGCACCAGATTGAATATTAATTCCTGGGTGTTTGCCAGCTGTTAACCTCTGTGTGTGCTCTCCCCTTAGGGTTGCCTGGCTGTACGGCGCCTCGTTCTGCCCTCAACGCATCCCGTCCTCCAGCATCACATTACATCCTGCTCTTACACACTCAGGCACCAATTATTGTTTAATAAAATCATTGAATCACACTCGAGCCTGTGTGCGTGTTCCCTGGGTCTGGACTTATGTCACACAAGATGCACAACCACCTTGCGGCTGCAGTTCTGGGCCGCCGCTTCAACAATGGAGGTGGAGAACATGGCCCATTCAGACTCCATGTCTCCAAACTCCCTCGGAATGTGGTCAAAGTTCTTCCAGAGGTGGGAGTTGAAGACCTCCCAGACAGGGGAGTCTTCGTATAGTGAGGGTGTGCTGGAAACGCCTGGCCATTTCACTGTTGAATCTCCAAATTTGGGATGGAAGACTTAGCTGCATTGATGAGTAATTGGCAAAAGAAGGAGTAAACATGGTTCAGATCAGTGGAAGAACTGAGGGGTAGGTTGTCAATCCCTGATTCCATGAGCTGTCTGAACTGGAGCCAGTCAGTCTTGTGAAAGTTCCATCTCTTCACTGGTTTGGAGGGAACTGAGGAGATGGGGTTGTTTGAGATGATCAGCAAAGGCCTGTGGTGTGACTTGGGGAAAGAGTCGAGGACAATCCGTTGGGGGGCAGGTCCATCCATGCTAGCAAAAGCCAGATCAGGGCTGGAGGTGGTACTCCAGCAGCCAGAGCGGAAGCTATCTGGTTGCTTTGGATTGTAGAGAAGAAGAATGCTAGTAGCAGATGCCCAATCTTCAAGAGAGTTACTATCTGGATTGGTGGAACTGTAGCCCCAAGTGGTGCTGTGGCAGTTGAAATCCCCAGCGTACAGACGTGGTTTGGGGAAGATGGGAATTCAGCTATAGACAGAGTGATGGTGGGTTGTAGATATTAACAATAGCAATGCCTTCCACTTCAGTAGCTATCTATTCAAGGCTGTGGAACTCTTATACGTCATGTCTAGAAAAAGCCAACCCACCGCCGTCCTTGAGACCAGCTCACTTCTCTATTATTGGCCAATCTAGCTGTATGTCATGTAGATGGAAGGGGTGCTAAAGGTAGCCTGTTAGCCCCTGAGCTATTAGCCCCCAAGCTAGCAGTGGTAACAGGAAGTTCGAACCGAGCGCAGCTCATATTGTTATTTTCTTCAGATCTTAGTCACCCCAATAGCCATCCCTGTTACCACCTGCTTCACCGTTCCACAGTCTACAATGTGCCTCATGTCACTCCAGCCCATCTTCCCGTGGTTTTGTTGTGGTTCCGCGGCGGGTCACCGGCATCGGCATTCCGATCACGGACGAGCTGGATGTGAGAGCCAATAGCTCCAGGCAGTAGCCCCAAGTCGCAACAACTGCCTGCGCCGCGACCTGGGGATGCAACCCATTGCAATGTGAGATGAGGAAAGTACAGCTCCCATAAGTACTGTTTTTTCTAATCAGTTTTATTTTTCTCTCTCTTTTTTTTCCTGGTGAAAACGGGTAGTGTCTATTTATGTTAAATCCATCAGCAACTACTCATGATGTAGTGCAGCCATGAAGGGGTGTCCCAATTCATAGGGGTAAGTGAAGGGGTAGGGGTACAAATGAGAAGTGGGACGGACCCAAATCTACCTGCACTTCACTCTCATATTGCAAATATTTTTCTCTACCATTTTACAATATTTATTGCTCTTCATAAATAATTAAACAGACAGTGTTTCTCTGGCTATTTTTATGTAGTACTGTATATACGGGGTAATTTACATTGAAAAAGGTTGGAGTGAAATTAAAGGGTTTTATAGGTAATTTAATGTTGGTACACGTATTAGTGTAAATATGAATGTGAGTAGGATTGAAGATTTACTTTCATCACACTCAATTCCTCATTAGGGCACCATCCACGTTTTATAGAGGTGGAAATTCTTATGCACAAAGACTAAAGCTTAAGAATTTAGCAATTGGTAAGTTAAGCCTTAGTTAATAATCCTATTGAAAATATTTGATCAGTCTCATAATAAACCCTTGTATGAGTTCTTGTCTCTGATGATCAAGAAGATGGACATGAAATCAAACAATAACTCCCATATTTCTTTCAATGATTTAATAAGGAATGTCAGAATAGGTTAACATATTTGCATAACTTTAAAACAGAGAATTTACATGTAACATGGGCATCATAGACTGTTACTGAGTTACTTATGAATCAAGCATTTGTGGAACCACATGAAGCATAGTTTAATTTGTCAGTATACTGGAAATTGGAAAACCATAAAATAGCATTGGTTGAGAAAAGTGGATGCAATTTTATGAAGAAAATGATAATTAACTTTATAAAAAAAATTAGAAAATTTGTTTTACTCTGAAAAAGAACGTAGATTAATGAAAGACGACATGCATTTTGAGATTCTGATGAGTGTTTGCATAAAATTAGGTTCAAAGAACTTATACCAGGAATATTCTGAAGACAAGTGTAAATTACATAACAGACCATCAGCCACAGAAACTTTGTGTCCCCGTGGGTAGTAAGCGGGTCCACCGGATTCTGTTTCAGTGGGTCTGTGGGGAGGCTGGCAAACAGGCTCACCACTGTTATGGCCTCCTCCTGGGATCACAAAGCCTGTTCCAGCAAACTGGGCGAGGTACTCTCTTATGCACTGAAGAAGGAATTGGTTTATTGTGCAAAGTCTCATCAGAAAGTCAAATTATGTCACAAACTCGTTTCTTCCAATGTTGGTGGTTTAAATGAGTTGGTTTAAGCTTTAAAAAAATTAAACAAAATCTTCTTGCACGATAATTTAAAGAAAAAGAAGAAGAAAATAAGAAAAAATAATTTTAAAGAAAAGAAACAGGATTTACACAGAGCATGACAGGCTCTGGGCCCTTTTTTAAAAAGATAGGAGAAAAATTGGAGAGGCAGAGAAAGCTGCTCACAGCTTGACCAACACCCCAGAGCAGACTCTGAACAAAGAGCAATAAAACTTAAGTTTTCTCTGGTGTTGCAGGGTGGCCCCAAAACTTCATGAGACCTGAGGTGGCCCAATTATATTTGAGCTTCTTCCAACAAGGATCATAAACTCGACCTAAAAAGGGAAATGCAATGAAGCTTTGAACTCTATTGGTCAGTTAAAGTGCAGCTATGGTCTGCTGAAGAATGAGGAGGGGAAGAGGCATTTGATTTGAGAAGTGAGACCCCCTTTTAAGATACATGTTGCTGAAAAAAGCATAAATTCCTTAAACTTTAGTGACTAAGATATTCTACTCAATAAAGGAGCATAAAATGCATTTACATCTACTGTAATTAACTTGTGATAATAAGCATGCAAACATTAATTTCTTCCTGAAAATAGCAGAACATATCACAATCATATCAGATCGAATCATATCAATAAAAGCATTTGAAACCCATTGTCTGTCTCAGAGTTCAATCAGGTCTTTGTTGGCAGATACTGTCTTAAGAGAAAGAATATGAGTTACTTCATTGTCCATAAGGCATAAATTCCACTGCAAAGCAAAAAGTTAAATATTCCTGATTTGTCCACCAGATAGAACAGTGAAACAGGTTGTTTACTGGAGAGTCTTGGCTTCCAAAGTCTTGACTATGTCGATCATAAAAATGTCAATTAGAACATTCCTTTGCAAAGAGTCTTGGAGAAAGGGATTAACTTCCACTTTATGGCCGATGGATAGGGTTACAGCTCTAGTTCTTGGGTGAGAGAAGCAGTCTCAAAAGCCAGACTTTTGAGTTGAAAAAAAAATTTTCAGCAAAGAATAATTTTATAAATTGGAACTCAAGGTCACACTACATATTCCCCCCTCTGTAGCAATGGTGAGCTTCAGTCAGCTGTGGTACACATCCTTGGCGGCTAGTTCCAATTGGCGGTTCTTGACTCAACTGCTGAGCTAACGGTTCTGATGTCCATAAGCAATAGCTTGTAAACAGAATCTATTCCTGAGTATAGATTTTTGGGTTTGGTTTACAAAAAAAAAAAAAAACTTCTAGAAATTTTCAAAAATAATTTGAATATGGACAGATATAAACATTGTAAAATTGTCTAAAATATGCTAAAATATGATGTATTTGGCTGTAAAGAAAATGTTTTGGGTTTACCATAAACAGCTATTAAAATCCTTCAAAAATAGTTTGAAGTGCGTAAAAATCAAAATAGAGTGCAAAGAATATTCTGTATATATTTGTATATACGCATGCAAATACTCAAAAATTCTAGGAATCAAGATCAAAAACAGAAGTACAAAAATTATTGCTCATATTTTGGTAGAGGTTTAGACTAATCAATATTGAGGTAACTCAAGGAGATTCAAATTGAATTGGTTTAGCTAGACTAAACCATGGTTACACAGATGTACAAGTCATAGGGTGTTTAAGACTTTGATTCAGAAAAACTGAGTGGACATGGGATGTCCACTCAGTGGACAGAAATTTGGATTTACTGCAAAAAGGATAAAGATGATGAGAAAGCATGTTCATTGCTAAAGTGTTAACTGAAAAGCTAATGTTTCTAGCTACCTCTGGAAGTAACATAGATATTGGCTGTGTGTGAGCATAGTCAACCTTTAACACAAAGACCAAAGAGTTCAAGACCTTGTTGAGTTTGGCTGAAGCTTCGGAGCAAGCATTCAAAACCAACACAGTGTCTTGCAAGATTTTGGTAACGGTTTGTGGTTCAATTACCTGGCGCTTCGGTTAAGCGGTGTTGACCGAGTTAACAGTGGATGTGCTAAGGCTAACCAGAGGCTCTAACAATGAGGCTGTTATTGAGAATCTACCTTAGGATTGTTGACTTTTTGTCTTGACTTTGTCCAGTTCTGACTGGGTAACAGTAGGTGTGATTGCTAGGCAGATGGCTAAACTGACAAACAGGAGGGCCATCATCCTGGCAAACAGATAAAAGTGAGTGATTCTGGATTTCAATCTTCTTGTTGGGTTTTTCTTTAGATACCTGATTGGCAAATGAAAATTATTCTCAGAGGTGGAGCAATTTCTTTTAGAGACTGAACTCTAAACCTTAGATTGTTTTTCACCTTTGATGGGAATTTTGATGTTATTTGCTCAAGCTAATGGTGTTGGATGTTTTGTGTGTACTATTTGAGAATAGTAAGTTGATTGAAATTTATTAGATTTTGCAGAGGCCTTTGAAATTAGTTTAAGGGATAATTTGGTTTTAATTTACCCTTTTCCTTTTGGAAGTTTTGATGCAGTTAACTGAGTGTTTGGAGAAATTTGACCGAGTATACCTGGGGCTAGTAGTTAGCTAACAGTTATTTCTCAGACGTAGGCCTGATTTTAATCTTATTTATGGACTTACTTTGACAGTGTTGTTTGTACCCGACAAGTCCCATGGGGTTTTGGTAAAGTTTACTCTGATTTTGATGAGCCCATTTGAAAATGGGGTCGTGGGTTTGGCACTTGAGTGGCCAAAGTTTGTTGTTGACAATGTGTGGATTCATCCACTCGGGCAGGAATTTAGGAGTGATTTTCCTTTCCTGTAGATTGATTTGTGGTGTTTGCAGTACAAATGTGGGGTGGATGACCTTGTCCACCCTTTGAGGTTTGTCATGGGAGAGTCTTTGGTCGTTGTACACTTTGTGTCATTTGGCAAACTGGTCCAAATGTTTTTGAAATACGGCCTTGGGAGCGTTGTACATCGTTTTGACGCTTTTGTGTTCTGCAGCTGGAATATTATGGCCGTTGGCAGTCATCACCCCCTTCTGGTTTTGAGGAACTTTGAGCGGTGGCGATGATTGTTCGTCAGAAGCAGAAATACGATTGCCATTGTATAGCTGCAGAGAAAGTTGTGTAGCAGGAAGTGGTTTCAATTTCGGTATGTCAAAGGTTTAGACGCGGGGAGCATGCATACAGTTGTATCCGACCTGTGTTTGATGGTCTTATGGATCATTTGGTCACGAGTTTGAGTAAATGTGCGCCTAGCGTTTGCAAAAGTTGGGTCCATCGTCACAAAAACTTGAGGTTTTGGAGGGTCTAGAGAGCCGGTTGGTGTGGTTCTTGTGACCATGCAGGCCTCAAGGGTGGGTGGGTGGGCTTCAAAAGGTGACACCAACGTTGAGTCAAAGGTTCCAAGGGGGCCGTTTGGAGTTTTCTGCTCGGCCATTGAGTTGCCAAGGTCATTCACTTTTTTGGTTTGGCCTTGTGTTTGAAGATGACTTTGACTTCTTGAGGGCAGTGCTCACCTTGGTCTTTGCGATCGTTTTCAATCGGTTTCAATTGTTTCAACAGTGCTAGTTGTGTGAGACTTGGAGTGTCCAAAGTGTTCAGAACAAAGCACTGTGATTCAGCTGTCCTTGTTGGATCAAATGGGTGAGGGTGTTGAGTTTGAGCCCATAGTTTGAGGTTCTTGAAATCAATTAGTGGCTCAAAAACGGTTCAGTAGGTCTTTGCCAACGAGCAATGGAATGGAGTCAAATTTGGACACATAGACCAGATGTGTCAATGTCATGGGTCCAATGGAGATGTTTAGTAGTGATACGCCCAACAGGGTTGTTTTAGTGAGCGCATATATTTGCACGGCTAATGAACAGGGTTCCAATTTTAAATCTTTGTGAACACGGTTAGTGGCTACACGTAGTTTGTCAAAAAGGTTGTGTGACATGAGAGTGATGTCAGTGTCATGACTCACCGCTCATCAGCGGCCTCAGCTGCGCGCACACCTGCGCCTCGTCAGCAGCGGGCAATTTAGCCCACTCAGCCCAGTGCTGCGTTCTGGAGCCGTCTGTTCGCATCGGCACTTTGTAGCTCGTGTATCAACCTCTGATCACCAGCAAGACTTCTATCTCACGTAAGCATTCCTTACCTTTCTCCAAGTCTTCACCCCTGTGCACAGGTGGATTCCCAGGCGGCGGATTTCCCCGTCATCGCCAACCAATTCTCACCATCGATGCAGGCTCTGCAGGACGCTGTCTTCCGGGCTTCTCCCTTGCCAACGCCAGCCACCTGTACCCACAAGTAAGCAACACACAACTCATTATCCCTGTCCAGGTGTGGTGCCCCTTACCCTTGTCCTCTGCTCTCTCTCCATAGGGTTGTCCGGCTGTACGGTGCGCTGCTCTGCTTCCTGCGCATTGGCGTTCACCCTCAACACATACACATACCGCACACATCCATTCAGACACACCTGCTTGTTGAATAAAGCTGTTAAATCTATCCTGAATCTGCGTGCGTGTCTCCTGGGCCAGACATTATGTCAGTCAGCAGCAGTGTCTAAAACAGCGTCCTGACACATCACGTCTTCAAGGGTCAGTGGAAGGTAGAATTTCCGTGCCACCCCCCTCTCGTTTAAATCACATAGAAATTGTGGAACCAGTGGTTCAACACAGAGTTGTGAAATGTTGTTAGAGGAGTGGTCTGTGACCTGTGGTTGGGCTGTCATAACAGCACTGGACTGCGTTGAGTCCTTTGGTTCTTCCTCATTTGCAAAAGGGATTTTCTTATTGCGTTTTCTTCATTTGGAATGTTTGTTTTGAGTTGTCATAGCTGATATAGCTAGGATGTCAGCAGTTTTATTTTCTTTGTTGCTTTGAATTTCCGCTAGGAGGTGTTGGACAATTTCAATATCTTCTCTACTGAGAGTAGGAGTTTCTTCTTTCTTCCAAGGTTTGTGATAAGTCTCTACTTCTGAGCTTCTGTGATGAGATGGAGACCATTTGTCACAGTTACGCATGTCTTCGTGTCGGTATCTGTCATCGTGGTAGTCCGTACCATGTTCTCGTGACCCATCCGGTGGATATGGTCTACGACGGTAGTCAGGTTTTCACAAAGTTGGTCCAAAGTGAAATCCAGAGGACCTGGTTTGGTTTTGACTTTGACAAGGTCAGCTGGAAAAATGTTTTGGCTGTTAATGTACTTGCTGTGTAGGAGGTGGAGTAGAGCGAGGAGCTCCTTCCAACTCCAAGGTGTTAGATGCATTGCTGATAGCTAGCACTATGGCAGGCTCACCCCAGTTTTATTTCTTTTTTTTTCCTTATGATCATTGATATTTCTTAAAGGACAGTACATTTATTGAAATGAAAAAATACACATTAAACCAATAAGGCCCTTGTAAAAAAAATCTGCATGTTGTGTACTTTTTGTCCAGCAGATGGCTTAGTAGAGAAAATGAAGTTTCACTTGAGGCTTCATCCATATGAACCAATTTGATAAAAAGCTTCAAGGCTTGAAGAAAGTCTCATCGCTAGTGAAGGGAGAGCATCCAATTTAAAGGGCCTCTCTGATTAGCAGCAGGTGGTGATCAAAGCTGCAGGGAGAGATGCCTAATCGGGGGGGGGGGACACAGAGCTTGCAGAAATCCTTACATGTGTAGGTTTTTGTCTAACTGTTAACATATAACATTGTGAAAATACGTAAATTAAAAGTCTACAAACACAGACTCACATACTGTAAGTTATGTCATCATTTTTGAAGAGCACCCAGAGGGAAGTAATTTACAATCCTGTAGATTAGCTCCAGCTCTGAAAATACAATACATGTTGTTTTTCTCCTCTTTGGATCCTTCTTTCATCAGTCAGAAAACAGGTGAGCTCTGAGAAGGGAACTGCTGTAATCATATTTAGTGAGGTGTATAGTCTGAGACAAGGATGTATTCCACTAAGCGATTTCGCAAAAATTAAATATTACTCTTTTATTATACGACAACCGACAACTTTAATTACATGGAAAATTATCTTTTAAACTGACAGCTGTGAGAGTGAATGGTTGTCTGTCTCTCTGTGTTGGCCCTGCGATGGACTGGCGATCTGTCCAGGGTGTACCCTGCCTCTCGCCCAAAGATGCTGGGATAGGCTCCAGCCCCCCACGCGACCCGAAAAGGATTAAGCGGAAGAAGATGAATGAAGGAATGAATGAATGAATGAATGAAGTGACAAACATCAGCAAACTCGTGGCAAAATTCAATCAGGATCAAAGGATAATTTCTTTGTTGTCATTCACTTAAATGGATTTTTTTTTTTTTCAGATTTAAGCTCCCATATGCAGAAATAGAGGGGGCGTGACTTACCCTGGATTTACATTGACTATGGATGCAGTATGTCACGGCTGCGATCCGGCCTCCGCAGCAAAGAGTTCCCATTCTCATCAGTTTTCTAATCCCCACCTGGTCTGGACCACTGCAGCACAAATACGGCTCGTCAGATTCAGTTCACTAATGAAACGCAACAAGTCTATATTTGACGGATGCCAGATACAATCCACAAGGAAATCCTGCGGTATCTCACAGTATTTAATAACCGTTTGATCATTAAAAACGATTTAAGAATCATTCGTTATTTTCTGAGGTCTACTCCTCCACCACAGTGTCAAAGAAGCTAAAAACTTGAGTTAACATACAAACGCTTCATAGAATCTAAATTAACGGGCTACTTACATTTTATTTAGAGCCCAAAAATCCAAATGGGGAGCCACTACATCACACTTCCTTGTTCTTATCACGTGATTGTGATCGGTTGATCTCGGTCACTCTTGGGTCTTTCTCAAGATCTCGTGTTATTTTGTATAATTCTCACATGATCTTGTATTTCAAACTCTGTTCTCATCCATGCCACAGCAAAACACAAATTGATTTGGTAAGGACAGACGCAACGGGCCATCCACACTGCATCTACAATGTACTGCATCCGGAATCAATGTAAATCCTGGGTTAGGGTCTCTTTAGTAATAGTTTATACAAGGAGTTGGGTCTGCATTTTTGTAAAACTCTGAAAATGTAAATTTCTGTCATAAAACTGATGCTGAGCAAAGCAGGGCACAGCCATTCTTGAAGATTTTTTTCTCCTGTCCTTGGAAAAACTCCAAATAAAATATTTTTTATGTACACTTGTGATAAATCTTTCTAGATCTACCACAATCATATATTGTAAGTACAAATTGGATGCAGAGGAAACAGATCATTTATAATGGGATAAACAATCACACCACTCAGTGCAAGTAGTCCATTGTACAGATAGGAAAACAGCAGGGAGGAACGAACAAAATGGACATTTCAAAAACTGGGTACTGTAAGATAATAACTGTCATGATTTAATGCTTTTCAGGAGGCTAAGTGCAGGGCAAACCATTTCAGGAGAACACTCAGACTCAGATGAAAAGTTAACACCACTTTAATGAAAATCCAAAACCCCATACAAACGCGCTAACTTAAAAAACATATACACACACCACAATTAATGAAAACCCACAACCAAAACACCTACTTATATACAAAGAAAAACTGTTGCACGCTGGAGCCACATGCAGCCTAAGAGAAAAGAGAGGAGAGGAATGATTAATACTGAGTATGGCTCACTAGGAAATGACAACTGAGGAAATGGATCTTACGATATGAGCAGAGAACCCGGCAGTGAACTCCAGTGTGGGAAAGGTGAAGGGAAACTGGTGACTGCAGGGAAGGAAGAGGAATGACTGGGGAACCTGGGTGGAGAAGCCGTTGTCTTGGAGATGGATTTTTCAGGTGAGCGTGCACCACACAGCTCCGGGGACGCACCACTGCAGGCGGCAGCAAACCTGAGGAGAGGAGAGGAGAGGAGAGGACAAAAGGTAAGACAACTGGGGAAATGATAAACCTGCCAAACAACGTAGTCTGCTATTGTGAGGCGACACAAACCCAACGATCCAGCGGAGAGCTTCTTCATCTTCTTCTTCAGAGTTTAAATGGCGGGAGGTAACCAGCATTAAGGTGCATTACCGCCACCTACTTTGTTGGAGTGTGGACCAGAGTTAAAGGTAAAAATAAATAAATAAAAAAACTAGATCCTTTTTATTAGTTCTGTTTCCATCAAATGCTTAAAAAGACAATCCAAACCCTGTCACCATGGGTTGAGATGCCGTCTCGGCACTCAGCCCATGTTTTCCCTCATCCCTGCTTCCCATTGAGCAGCGTCTCAGCTGGCCCCCAGCTGGCAGCATTATGGACGGCTGGGGCCAATTAGTCTTCATCAGCTGGGGCCCTGCCAATGAGGATAAATAGGAGCAGCCTCGATGACTCGGGGCTGCGACATAAACACATTGCTAAGCTGAAGCCCCTTCGTCTGGTGTCAGCTTATACTCCTCTTGCAGCATTCCTGTGTTTGTATCCCGCTGTGAGTATGTACGTCTTGCTACCCCCACGTCCGGTACGAGCTGCTTACCTCTGCGCTGTGCAACCTGTGAGTGAACCTCTGCATGAGTATCTGTGCTCTCCTCATCCCTTCCCCTTTACCCTGAATAAAATATCACGACTCACTGGCTTGTCCCTGGCTCTGATTGCCCGGCTCCCTAGAGCCGGATATGACAGTATGTCGCAGCCAGAAGAGCTACCGGCGGCCGTGAGTCGCCGTGGAAATGTACCTTTCTGTCCGGGTGTCAGCGCTGCTAGCATGCCGTTTCCCAGGAGTCACTTCCGGCGCCAGGGCGACGAGCTGAGGTCCATCTCGGAGGCTGTCGACGGGACGTTCTTCACCCTGCACGACGCCTCCAACGCGAGACGCTGGCATCCGGGCCGTGCTGAGGAACTCCTGGACTGTCACCCTCACTCTCTGTACCATCTGGAGGACAGTGCCAGGATAGACGCTGCAGGTACACAGCGAGAGAAGCTCCACGGGGTGGATGGAAATCCTGGCAGGGAGTCGAAGTGGGCGACGTCTTTCCCCGCTTCGGAGTCCCGTTCCTGCCGCCATTCCAGTCCGGGAGTTCGCGCCAACCAGAGGACTTCCCCCGACCTGCGCCACGTCACTCGGGATTCCCTTCAAGGAGCCGCAACTGACAGCAGTTATGTCCGGGGTCGAGTGGCTGTCGCGAGCTCTACTGTGTTTCCTGTCACCACCTTCAGGCATGTGGCGGCGGCAGTGAGATTGATGGTGAGGACTTCAGGGCTACGAAGCTTTCCCGTGCTCGACGCCTTCCTCGTCTCGATCTCCGATCTGGAGCGGCGAATCCTGGGTTTCCCCCTCGCTTCGTCCCCTGGGAGTAGTCGTCATCACATCGCCGAGTCACCTCTGCACGAACCTCGTCCGGATCCAGTTCTGGGTCATCGTCAGGACCGTTCCTCCCACGCAGCTGTCATCCCTTCGCCTCGTCAGTGTGGAGATTCTACAGCCTCGTCCCCTGAGCCTCGTTCCCCCGCTGTCATTCCTGGACATTCGGGCTGGCTCACCCCGGCTGTTTCCCCCTCCTCCTCGACGCGCTTCCTGACCGCTGTGTGTGCCTGGAATCCCGGCCTGGTGAGCTCTCTGCTGGAGACAACGCGAGCGATCCTCAGACGAATTCCCGGGGGGTCCTCCGTTATCGCCGGGCGGGGAGAGGAAGAAGCAGAATCCACTACAGCAGGCGATACTCAACCTCCAGGGGGCAGGCAAGTCATTGTTTTTTCACACCTGCTTAATGATTTGCTCTGTCACATCCCTGGAGGAGAAGTTCAGGGTTCGCAGCTCCCTGAACTCTCCCCACCTGCTGTAACCTGTATGCCTAATCCCGCATCCTCTGTGTCTCTCTCCGCCGAGCGGTCCCCGGCTCCGGGTCAATGTGGTGGGATATGGAGAGGGCCTGTGGTTCCGCAGCTACATTGCGGACGGAGGAGGGGGACTGACTGCTGCGTGGAGTCTACGCCGACGACTGAGCGTCCCCGGGTCTCCACGGAGGAGCGGTTCGGTCCGGCGGGACGAGATTCTTCTGGCTTCACGCCGAGTGGATCGTCGGCGGGGTTACCTGAGCTGGAGGGATCTCAAGCTGCGCTGATCATCGTGCTGGCTGCGGGGCCCGACGCGGCTAGATGGGAGCCTGACAACGACCTCCTGACGACGGATCCTGGATCTTCGCAGTCCTGGACGGCGTCAGAACCCGAGATCAGGCGAGTGCTCTCCTTTCTTTTCTCTCTTTTTATCCCCGAGCACTTCAGCCTATCTCCAGGGGAGACGAGCCGGGTGCAGCCGTCCGCTGCGTCTGAGCTCGTCTCGCCGGGTACTGGCGCTGCCGGTGATCCTGATCCCGGTTCTGTTTTCTCTTCTGAGCCTTCTTCCAGGGTCACTGGCAAGGAGTTGCTGTTCCTCGTGGTGCTGGAGGGTCCGGGTTCAACGTTGGAGGTCGGTTCTGGTGCAGTATTCAACGTGGGTTCGCCCGAGACCCAGTCGGGGTCCAACGTGGGTTCGCCTGAGGCCCGATCGGGGTCCGACGTGGGTGCTGCCCCAGTATTGTCCAGGTCCGGTGAGGAGGTGGCCGTTTTCCTGCGGCCTGACGCCCGCCGCCCTCGTCATCGGCTCTCCCCTGAGCCTCTTCCACCGGGATCCGCTCTGATCCTTCGCCCGTCTCAACGGTCCTGGTGGTTGAGTGATGCGGGTCGACGACCCGACCCACAGAACTTTCGGTTCGGTGATCTGGTTCCCCCCACTGGTCTGTGTTTCCCTCTGGGCAGCCTGGTTCGGCTGCCGGTGGACTGGATTCCTGGGATCTGGGTCCAGAGTTCGCCGTCCGAACACTTCTCTTTCCCTGATTCGCCAGCTGGACAATGGGCGGGGAGATCTCCGGAGCCATCTCGGCCATTTTTGGACTCTGCCTGCCATTCACCTCGGGTGTCACTTTTTCTTTTGTTGTTAAGGTCACTCGGGTGTAATGTGTTGTCCTGTTGGTGGATTCGTTTTTATAGTGCTGTGTTTTCCATCGCTCTTGCTCAGCATTTTACTTTTTGTGCCATGTTTTTAGCCTCGTTTTTTGTATTGTAGAGTTATGTTTTGTTTTCCGTAACACCATGCTCTGCAGTTATCCATTTATTCCAGTCACTTTCATTTCTTTAGGTGACTGGGTATTTATATATTCGTGTGTGTGGGTTTTTCTTTGCCTGCACTCAGTATTTCTTTTTTGTCCTGTTGGTTCATTATAGAGTCATGTGCCTTGTTTTCCGTAACACCATGCTCTATAATTGTCTATTTGTTCCAGTCACCCTCACTTTTCTTGGTGACTGTGTGTGTATGTACTTAAATTAGCGCTGTGTATAGGTTCCCTTTTATTTAACCGTACTCAGCATTTTTGCCCTGTACCTTTTTGGTGGTTCTTTTTTCCTTGCTCTGGGTCACGCATGGTTGGTGCTCTCTGGGTAGTATGTAACCGGCGTGCTGACCCAGTTCTTCTCCCCACCTGTACCTGGGTTAATTATTCTGTTTTGTCAGTATTGTATTTGAGTTTTTCTTTCCCGCTACCCTACATTGCCCATTGGTGTTGTCCTTCCCTTGGCTTCTTCCCCTCCGGTCCGCCTCCCTTCCTCCCACCCTAGGTGGGGGGGGGGGGATGTTCCTGGTCGTTCAGGAGCCCGACCTTGAGGGAGGGGCTCTGTCACCATGGGTTGAGATGCCGTCTCGGCACTCAGCCCATGTTTTCCCTCATCCCTGCTTCCCATTGAGCAGCGTCTCAGCTGGCCCCCAGCTGGCAGCATTATGGACGGCTGGGGCCAATTAGTCTTCATCAGCTGGGGCGCTGCCAATGAGGATAAATAGGAGCAGCCTCGATGACTCGGGGCTGCGACATAAACACATTGCTAAGCTGAAGCCCCTTCGTCTGGTGTCAGCTTATACTCCTCTTGCAGCATTCCTGTGTTTGTATCCCGCTGTGAGTATGTACGTCTTGCTACCCCCACATCCGGTACGAGCTGCTTACCTCTGCGCTGTGCAACCTGTGAGTGAACCTCTGCATGAGTATCTGTGCTCTCCTCATCCCTTCCCCTTTACCCTGAATAAAATATCACGACTCACTGGCTTGTCCCTGGCTCTGATTGCCCGGCTCCCTAGAGCCGGATATGACAAACCCATACTTAACAAATTCCCCAAATTAAAGTCTTTTATTCCTACAGATTCTGATGCCCTCTTTAAAATCTCAAGCTCTTGGGAGAACTCTGAACAGTGAAAAATCACATGATCACCTAATTCCACTTCTTGACAGCAACTACATAACCCAGTGGGGTGCTTTCCAATTAAATGAAGTGATACATTAAGCGTGGTGTGACCAACTCTTAACCTAGTTATGATATTTTCCTCCTTGACGCTTCTCCTAAGTACTCTTGTTATATGAACTTGCTGCTGAAAAGCATACAAATGGCGCCCTGTACAGCCCGAGTCCCAACTATGCTGCCATTGTTTAACGATGTTTCTTTTAATTATTGTTTTTTCTTCTGATCTACTGAATGCTATATTCATAACTAGTTCATCATTTAGGGCCTGCTTGCCAATTTATCCACCAATTCATTACCCTTTATTCCTCTGTGTGCTGGTATCCACACACAGAGGATTATGCAAGATGTCCATATTGCATAATCTAAAGAGACCATCATATACCTCATTGACTAAATCCTGTCTGCTACATGAAGAAAATGACTGAACAGAAAGCAGAGCAGTACTTGAATCAGAGCAGAGAACAGCATTTTCAATATTCATCTCCTCTACCAACTGCAGTGCTGTTGCAATTGCAAGCATCTCAACTGTATAAACAGCCAGATGGTCTGATGTTCTTCGCTTAACAGCAGCTTGCTTAGTTGGAATACTGACTGCAAATCCATTTCTTCCCAAGTCAGGATCTTTGGACCTATCCGTATAAACTGGAACATAGCTTTGGTATATAGTTCTTAACCTATCATCAACCAAAACCGCAGCATTTCCAAGACCTTTAGTGACCTGTGTCTTTTCCAGAAAAAATAGAGCCACAGTACTCAAGGGAAAAAACCAAGGAGGGGTCACTGACAAAGGCACTGTAGGGATATACAGTATGGTGTCTCATTAATTCCCATGTCCTTTGCTAATTTATCTCCACCATACGTTGGACCTTGTTCTGACATATGGCATAGAAATAGAAAATCTGGTAGTGTCTCCTCATAACCTTGTACTGTCAGACCATTGTCTGTTAACCTTTGATTTTACTATTTCTGACTATTTGGCTCCTAAGGAAAAATATTACTACAGTAGATGCCTCTCAGATGATGCTGTTACCAAATTTATGCAGATTGTTTCCTCAACGCTATGTGTCAACACAACGGAAATAAGCTATAGACAGCTTGCTCCTTCTGTAATTGATAGCATGGTAGTGTTACAGCTTCTCTGTATCAGACGCTAGACATGATGGCCCTTTAAAAAAGAAAAAGTCTAATCAGAGATTTCTAACTCCTTGGTTCAACACAGAAACTCATAGCTTAAAACAGAAGACTCGTCAATTAGAAAGAAAATGGCGCTCCACTAATTTAGATGAAATCTATTTAGCTTGGAGAAATCATCTTTTAATTTATAAAAAATCGCTGAGAAAAGCTAGAAAAAGTTATTATTCTGCATTAATAGAAGAGAACAAGAATAATCCCAGGTTTCTTTTCTGCACTGTAGCCAGGCTGGCAAAGAGTCAGGACTCTGTCAATCCTAGCATTCCCTTAGAGCTTCCTAGTCAGGACTTTATGAACTTTTTCCAATAATAAAATTTCATCTATCAGAGATAAAATCAGTCAGATTCTTCCCACCGTTAACTTAACTACAGTAACTACTACAACTCCTTCAATTGACATCTGTTTGGATTAGTTTACTCCAACTGACCTTTTAGAGTTAGGCAAAATAGTTTCCTCATCCAAGCCTTCAACTTGTCTTTTAGACCCTATTCCTACCAGGTTATTTAAAGAAGTCTTCCCATTTATTGGTAGCTTTATTCTTCAAATAATCAATTCTTCATTAACTTTAGGCCATGTGCCGCAGGCTTTTAAAACTGCTGTAATTAAACCCTTACTCAAAAAGCCAATGCTGGATCCAGGAGTTTTAGCTAACTATAGGCCAATCTCTAATCTCCCTTTCATTTCAAAAATCTTAGAAAGAGTTGTTGCTACACAATTATTTGACCACTTGCAGAGAAATAGTCTATTTGAAGAGTTTCAATCTGGGTTTAGAATCCATCATAGTAGTGAAACAGCCTTAGTGAAGGTCACTAATGACCTCCTGATCGCATCTGATAATGGACTTGTTTCTGTACTTGTCCTTGAGACCTTAGTACAGTTTTTGATACTATCGATCATAATATTCTACTTGATAGATTAGAACACTATGTTGGACTTCATGGAAATTCGTTGCAGTGGTTTAGATCTTATTTATCTGATAGGTTCCAGTTTGTTCATGTCAATGATGAGTTTTCTTTCAACTCAAAGCTCAGTCATGGAGTTCCACAGGGATCTGTGCTAGGCCCTACTCTATATGCTTCCGTTAGGCAACATTATTAGAAAGCACTGTATATATTTTCATTGTTATGCAGATGACACACAATTATACCTGTCAATGAAGCCAGATGATAGTAATCAATTAGCCAAGTTGGAAGCCTGTCTTAAGGAAATCAAAGATTGGATGACTTGTAATTTCCTGCTATTAAATTCAGATAGATTTTGTTGGTCCAAAAAACCTTAGAAATACCTTTCCAAATCAAACTTTTAGTTTGGATGCAGTTACTCTTTCTCTTAATAGAATGGATACAACCTATCAAAATGCTGGCCAGGCGAGGTGCATCTGTCAAATTGAAAAATTGGAGAAGACCTTGATAGCGACAAATGGAGAACTGTCTCGGAAGGTGGATTACATCATGTTCATGCTCAGGTCTATCCACGACGGACTCAAAGCCCCGCAATGAAGGATTAAGTACTGAATCTACAGAAGAAATAAAAAGCTCCTTCTCTGTGATCAGTCCTATTTGGCCCAATTTCCCCATGAAAATTCCTCCTGGCTGTCTGCAGTCTGTTTTCAAAACAACGAGCACAAGGCCTTGGACAGCACCTGCTCAGATAATCGCAAGGACGATTGGCGAGCAGCCAGACAAAACATCTCTTGCCAAGTGCCCTTGTTGTTCTCCTATTATCACAACACTTTGCATCAACAGTGCACACATATTGATCCACGAACTGAAATAAAGATACACACACTGCTCTCTTGTGTCCTGTGTCCTGTGAAACTTGTCCGCGAATGCATTGAGAGTTTTTTTTTCCTTGTAATCATAATATTGATTGATTATGCAACCAGTATTCTGAATCAATGATTTTTTTGCTCCTTCCTATTGTTCCTTGTATTATTCTTATTCTTATGCTATCTGTACCCTCTATCCTGTTGGCAGGCGCGTCCCCGATGCAGCCGTGTCACTGGAAATGCAGGTTCATTTTCTGTGTCAAGTCAAATTCTCTCGTATGTTATCAGTGATCTGTTAATGTACTTGGCAATAAATCTTTTCTGATTCTGATTCTGATTCTGATTCTGATTCTGATTAATAGCTGTGTGAGGAACCTTGGAGTTATTTTTGATCAAGATCTGTTTTTTTTAATTCACATATTAAATTTGTTTCTAAGACTGCCTTCTATCATTTGTGTAATATTGCCAAGATTAGGAGCATCTTGTCTCAGAGTGATGCTGAGAAACTAATCTATGCTTTTGTTAGCTCTAGATTAGATTATTGTAACTCTTTATTATCAGGTTGTCCTAAAACATCTCTAAAAAGTCTTCAGTTGATCCAAAATGCTGCAGCAAGAGTTTTAACAGGTACTAGAAAGAGAGATCATATCTCTCCAGTTCTGGCCTCCCATCATTGGCTTCCCATAGAGTTTAGAATTAAGTTTAAAATCCTTCTTCTCACTTTCAAAGCTCTAAACAATCAGGCCCCTTTTTATTTAAAAGATCTGATATTACCCCATTATCCTAACAGAGCACTACACTCCCAAAATGCAGGATTACTTGTAATACCTAGAATCTCCAAAAGTACAATGGGGGCAGAGTCTTCATTTATCAAGCTCCTCTCTTGTGGAACCAGCTGCCAATCTGGATTCAGGAGTCAGACTCGATCTCTGTTTTTAAGAATAGGGTTAAAACCTTCCTTTTTGATATAGCCTACAATTAGGGAGGGATCATGTGTTTCTGAATCCTCCCTTCATTATGCTGCTATTAGGTTTAGACTGCCGGGGGACCTCCAATAATTGCACTGGGCTTCACTCCTTTCTTCACTCTCAGTGAAGTATTTTTTTTTTTGCTGGTCATTAACATCTGTTTGTTCTCTCCCATAGATTGAGTCCCCATCGTGCTGTTTGCTCTCTACATGTCTGTTCTTTTCATCTTCTCTATCCCCTCACCCCCCAGCCAGCTGCAGCAGATGACTGCCCCTCCCTGAGCCTGGTTCTACTGGAGGTTTCTTCCTGTTAAAAGGGAGTTTTTCCTCTCCACCATCGCCAAGCACTTGCTCACAGGGGATTGCCTGATTGCTGGGGTCTTTCTGCAATTGTGGGGGTTTCCCCTACAGTTGAAAGTGCTATAAGATGACTGTTGTTGTGAAATGGCGCTATATAAATAAAGTTGAATTGAACTGAAATGAATTAATTTAGCACTTCTCCAAGCAAAACAGTGCTTTTTAGCACAATCACTTTCACTCTCCCAACTTGGAGAAAGGACTTTAACTGCTGAGTGCTATTCTTCAGAATGCCCCTGAAGGTTAACCCAGTAATTCAACAATAGTTGTTTTCTTCTCAAGTGCAGCGGCATTTCACCCATCTCAACCTGAAGGGCTGCCATAGGAGTTGTCTTAACAGTACCACAACAAAGTCTCAGAGCTTGAGCCTGTACTACCTCCATCTTTTTAAGTGATGTTTTAGCGGCAGAGTCGTAGACAATACATCCAAACTCAAGAACTGATCTAATCAGGGCAGCGTAAATACATCTCATAGCACTTCTGCTTGCCCCCCACTCAGTTCCTGATAAACATCTCATTACATTCAATATCTTTTTACATTTGTTGATTATCATACTAATATGATCATTCCAAGTTAATTTTTCATCAAACAGAACCCCTAAAAATCTGAAGACTCTTACTTGCTCTCTTACCTGACCATATATTTTAACTTGTACATTTTTTATTTCTTGTCCTAGAAAAAAGCAATACCTTGGTTTTGTCCACAGAGAACTTAAAGCCCCATAAATATGACAGTTTTTCAACAGTGTTTATTGTTGCTTGCATTTTCGTCTCAATATGATGAATATTGTTCCCTCTTTTCCATACTGCTCCATCATCAGCAAATAGAGATTGTCTTATACCACCCTGAATCTGAGCGAAGACATCATTTATCATAACTGAGAATAATATTGAACTGATTACACTGCCTGTGGGGTGCCATTGTCTACTGTAGCATCAACGTCTCCTCAAACCAATCCAGAAGATCACTTTCCTCCATTCTACAGGAATTTCACTCTTCTTTATTCTACAGGAATTTCACCTTTCTTCATTCTACAGGAATCCCACTTGTCTTCATATTAAAGCAAGCACTCAAGGCCTGACCAAGGATGCTTTTCCCAGGACCACAATGTAAATAGTTGCCTCTTGCAGAGATGGTAAAGATCAGAATTTGCTTTTAAAGGCTTAAAGGGACCATAAAAACTCAGAGTCCAGATCCCCAACGTGGACAGTTCATGTGGATAGCATCCGCCCTACAGGAAACTAATGCTCTTAAAGGTCATAAACTTCTTAACCCAACAGGTTTATGACTTTTGACAGATACCAGACCCCTTTCCAGATATCACCAACCTAAAGAAATTATCTACAGCTCAACAGTACCTCCTAGTGGACACCTACGGAATGTGTTTCATTATGTATAATCTGACTGTCAATTCTTACTAAACATTAAGTTTCTTTCAGCTTATCATCTCCCCCGGATCCTAAGGACACTGAAAATCATCCTTTTGATCACCGACCAGGGTTTGCAGTAATTCATTAATCCTTGATCTAAATATGAGTGCATGTATTATAAACATGTATAAGAAATGTTATGTTCATGAGTGTTAGTTCAAACGAATGTTAATATTAGTAGTAATGGTATAAATGCATGATCACTGAATATTAGCCAAGTCACTTAATTTAGTTAGATCTTGTAGTGAGCACCTAATTTTATAAGAACTGAATGGGTATTAATTCTTGTCCACTATCATTCCTGGCCCCCGGCTTTCTCTCCCTTTCATGGGATAATGCCCTTTTCATTTGATTGGCTGCTCCCAAACAAAGAAGTGTTTTCACATTGGATAACGGCCCATTCGAACTCCTCTTTATGAAAGTTGATTGGTCTGTCTTGCGACCGGCCCCTGTTTTATGACCCAACAGCGCGCTCAGTTAAAAGAGTGAGGAGCCACCCTGCATGAAAGACAGAAAGAAAAGAAGAAAAAGACAAGAAAGAGAAAAGGAGTAGAAAGAAATGAAAGGAAAAATCTAGAAAGAAAGAGGAAAGAATAAGAGAAAGAATATAGAAAGAAAAGAGAAGAAGTTTAAGATTAAGATTAAAGAAGCAGAATAGCAATCTAGATCTCAGAGAAAAGTTTTGTTTCATTTCTTCAAAGTTCCTTGTAGTCTTCTTTTATCTAAATTGTTCTGTGTGAAGTCTGTCAAATCCTGCATTAGTTTTCTCATTTTTCTGGTTACTGAGGAGAAACCATCTTTTTCTTACGAGCTCATCTTCTTAAATAGTCAAACTCTTAGAATAATTTTTCTTCACCTCAGAAGCCATTCTTATCCTAGTAAATGTTTTTCTTACATTTTCTGACTTTTCACGCCATTAAAGTGGGCCTTTAATCTTCCTAATTTGAAGTGAACAGAGATTGTGTTTTTGGACTCTCTTTCCGGCTTCATACTCGCCTGACTGAGAAGTTTCTCCTTCAGTTTTTTTGGTCTATCCCGCGGCCAGAGACCTCACAAATTCGGACTCGTTGCCAAGGACCTTTCACGCCGCTCTGAGACAACCCTCCACTGCTGCCACGGTCCTGTCCGAGCCCCCAGCTGAGCCTGCACTTCTTACAGCTGTGAGGAAGCATAGCAGCAGTTGCTTTCTCCCGATGTCCTGACTTCAAAACCCAGCCGGTACCAAGCTGATGAAAAAGTGGACCTACAGCTGTTTGTAAGTGAGACTCCCATTTTCCTGTCTGCTGGGTTAAACGTGATCTCCTAACATTCAAATTACAATTGAACATAACCAGTATTTTCATGGTACAATTAGTCTCTTAGCCATAGGATAAAGCTATAAACTGAAGGAAGACTCTTAGTCATTTTTAAGTAACTTCCCTTCATTTTTGTAGATTAATTCAGAAGTTCATTTTTAGATAATCAGCTTATGAATTTTCCCCATAAAATTGCATTCTGTTTTGTTAGACATTTCAGCCTTCATTTACCGTTGAAACATAAGTCTGGTTTCTCCTTGGTTCTACAAAGGTTTAACGCTAGATTTTATGTTCAGGAATCCAATAACAGTTGATGTGATATCGGACGCCTGTTATCATTTGAATCTGTTTATCCATCATTTGAATGCTATATCATGTAACCTAGGTGAGTTTAATAAAAGGGTGAATGAGAGAAGTTGAAGCGTTTTCCTTTCGCATATACAGTATATGTTTCTTAGATCACGGCAGGAAAAGAACTCCCTTTAATTTTGAGACTGATCCATTAAGTAATTGAAGGTACAAAATTAATTAAAACTAAGTTTAATATAAGTGTCGTTTAGGACTGGTGCCCCTTTTTACGAGTGCTTATTTATTTTATTTAATGAGTGCAGGGGGGACAGTTTAACGCTGTCCCCTTTCACACCCACTATTAAATAAAATAAATAATTCTTGTACCTTATTACAATATTTTATTAACCATCTTCTACACTACCCTATATCTTTGAGATAAACTTGAACCAATTCTAACTTGAATAAACCTTCCAAATAAAAACTCTTTAGCCCAATTAAATACCCTACCCGTTAAACCTATCAAATTCAATTTAGTCAACAGACCCTCTTTCCAAACCATGTCATATGCTTTTTCTAAGTTAAAGAATACCACCATCTTATATTCCTTATTTATTTGGGCTTTCCTGACTTCTGTTTCCAGACAAACAATTGGGTCCATAACTCCTCTGCTTCTTCTAAATCCACAATGATAAGGTACTAAAATGCCTCTACTCTCCAGATAAAAACTCAGTCTTTCAGTGATCATTTTCTCCATTATCTTACCAACATGGGATGTAAGCATTATTGACCTGTAATTTGTAGGACCCGAAGGATCCTTCTCTGGTTTCCTGATTGAAATAATCATTGCATCCTTCCAACTCACTGGAAGTATTCCATCCTTCCATACTTTATTTTAAGCATAAGAAGCTTTTTAGATGCTTAAGGGTCTAGATGTTTTATCATTTCATAACAGACCTCATCCTTCCCCGGAGAAGTCAAGCCCAACCTTTCTATAGCCCTCTTCATCTCTGCTGAAGTAAAAGGAGCATCCAATACACTATTAGTATCTCCCCTTCTCTCAAGAATCCCAGGATGAGCTACTCTAGTCTGTTCCCTTCCTCTCCTGCCCTCCTCTGTTAAAGTGTAAGAACTATGAATTTGGACAAGTGATTTTGCAATCATTTCAGCCTTTTCCTCGTCTGAAACAGCCACTTCATCCCCGTTTTTCAGCACTGGATATTACCATTCTCTCCTTATTCTTCTCATTTTCCTAGTCATTCCCCAAACATCTCCCACAGGTGTTGATCTACCAATTGTTTCACAAAAAAATTTCAGATACTGCCTTTTTGCACAGACAATTTTCCTAGCCTTTGCTTGAGCCTGCTTTTATTTTGTTCCATCCATCCATCCATCTTCTACTGCTTCTCTGGAGGTCCGGGTCGCGAAAGCAGCAGTTCAAGCAGAGAAGCCCAGACTTCCCTTTCCCCAGCCACCTGCTCCAGCTCTTCAAAGAGGATACCAAGGTGTTCCCAGACCAGCTGGGAGACATAGTCTCTCCAGTGAGTCCTGGGTCTGCCCCGGGGTCTCCCCCCAGTGGGACATGCCCGAAACACCTCAAGTGGGAGGCGTCCAGGAGGCATCTTGATCAGATGCCCATACCACCTCAAATGGCTCCTTTTAATGTGGAGGAGCAGCGGTTCTACTCTGAGCCTCTCCCGGATGACTGAGCTCCTCACCCTATCTCTGAGGGTGAGTCCAGCAATCCTACGAAGAAAGCTCATTTCAGCAGCTTGTATCCATGATGTGGTTCTTTCGGTCATTACCCAAAGCTCGTGACCATAGGTGAGGGTAGGAACGCAGAATGACTGGTAAATTGGCAGCTTTGTCTTAGAGCTTAGCTCCCTCTTCACCACAACAGACCAGTACAACGTCCGCATCACTGCAGATGCTGCTCCAATCTGTCTGTCAATCTCTCGATCCATTCACCCCTCACTCATGAATAAGACCCTAAGATACTTAAATTCCTCCTTTTTTTTGATTGATTTTTATTTGAACATTGTTAAAGAAAGAAAAAAGAGAGTTCAAAACACAACAAAAAAACAAACCAAAAATAAAATGTTCAAAAGGAGTGGGAAGAAGCCAACGCTTATACAGTCCCACCCCTTCTCCACACCAAACAAATTACAGTATTACTCATAATCATCATTATCCCACAACCACATTCACCATAATACACCCATAGTCAAATTATACAACAAAAATGACACAATAATGACAGTCCATATCCAACAATATTACAACAACAATAAACATACAATTCTGGCATGTTCAATGCAAACACAAACAACACCATCACCTTCACAATCACCATAACACACAACAACCTTCCCTCACTGAAGACACAATGTAACATCACTGCCCTTCATTCTCATACTGCTCAAAAATCATTTCTTTATATGTTGATTTAAATATATGGATGTTGGGACATTGCCTGTGTTTCTCCCCAAACCCATTCCACAATTTTACCCCACACACAGACACACAAAAACTCTTCCGTGTAGATCTTACTAAGTGAATTTTAAATTTTGTATTCCCCCGTAAATTATATTTCCCTTCTCTCTCTCCCTGAATAGATTCTGTATATTGTGTGGCAAGAGGTTTTTACTAACTTTAAACATTAATTGTGCTGTGTAATAATGAACCAGATCCCATAATTTCAATAACTTCGAATGTAGAAACAATAAATTAGTATGTTCGAGGTACCCAACTTTGTGTATAACACGGACTGCCCTTTTTTGTAATATTAACAATGAATTAAGTTTACTTTTATAACTGTTACCCCAAACTTCTATACAATAAGTCAAGTATGGCAGTACTAATGAACAATACAAAATATGAAGTGATTTATAATCTAGGACCTGCTTAATTTTATTCATAATTGCAATATTTTTTGCAACTTTATTTTGTATGTATCTGACATGTGGTTTCCAACTAATTTTATCATCCAGTACTACACCCAAAAACTTGATCTCCTTAACTTTTTCAATAACTACATTATCTATATGAATGTGTATATCTTCTTTATTTTTACAATTACCAAATATCATTACCTTAGTTTTATCTATATTTAATGATAGTTTATTACAATCCATCCATTTTTTTAGCTTATTTAATTCATTATTTATAGTATGGATTAGTTGATTATAATTATTTCCAGAATAAAATAAATTAGTATCATCAGCAAATAATATTATTTTTAATAATTTAGAAACTTGGAATATATCATTTATATATATGTTAAATAATTTGGGGCCCAATACTGACCCTTGGGGGACCCCACAGGCAATTCCCATACACCCAGACAGATATTCTCCCATTTTCACAAATTGTTGTCTCTCAGATAGATAACTTGTAACCCATTTCAGAGCAATTCCCCTAATACCATACATTTGCAATTTATTAAGAAGTATTGAATGATTTATTGTATCAAATGCTTTTCTAAAATCTATAAACACTCCAATTGCATATTTTCCTTGATCTAGTGCATTTATTATTTCCTCTGTTGCATCCATTATCGCCAAGGATGTTGTACTCTTGGCTCTAAACCCACATTGGTTCTGATTCAGCACATCCTGTTTATTTAAAAAGTTTTCTAATCTGTTGTTGAAAAGTTTTTCCAGAATTTTTGAAAATTGTGGGAGAAGTGATACTGGTCTGTAGTTTGTGTATTGGTGTTTATTTCCTTGCTTAAATAATGGAATTACTTTTGCTATTTTCATTTTCTGTGGGAATGAACCAGTTTGAAATGATAAATTACAAATATATGTGAATGGTTTTAATATACCATCAACAGTTCTTTTTATTAGTGCCATATCAATACCATCACAGTCAGTAGATAATTTATTTTTACACTTTTCAACAACAGATTTTACCTCTAGTTCATCCACCGCTGTAAGAAAAATTGACCGAGGGTTACTTCCAATTAAAGTCTCACTCACAGTGTCTTTTCCTTGATTTGGAATCTTTGCTGCCAACTCTGGTCCAACACTTACGAAAAATTTATTCATTTTATTTACTACCATATTCTTATCATAAATATCACCACAATTATCAGTAAAATACTCTGGATATATCATTTTCTTAGTTCCATTTTTCCTTAATTTGTTTAATATATCCCAGACTCCTTTTATATTATTTTTATTTTCATTTAACATTTTCCTATAATATAATTTTTTACTAGTTCGTATTATATCAGTTAATTTATTTTTATATGTTTTATATCTTTTTTCAGATTCTTTAGTTCTTAATTTAATAAAAATTTTATAGAGATAATTTTTCTTTTTACAAGCATTTTGTAACCCTTTGGTTAACCGTGGGCAATTTTTGTATATGTTTTTTATTAATTTCTTTAATTGGACAGTTTTTATCATATAATAATTTAAATATATCAATAAATTTATCATATGCCAAGTCCACATTTTTCTCTCTATAGACAACATCCCAATTCTGTAACATTAAGTCTTCTTTTAAATCACTGATTCTATCTTCTGTTCGTATTCTTTTATAGATAATCTTTTTACATAGTTTATTATTATTCTTACTCTCATTAGCCCCATAATTAACATCTAAAGAAACAAATACAGGCAAGTGGTCACTAATATCATTTATTATTATACCACTCACCATATTATATTCAATAACATTGGTAAAAATGTTGTCTATCAGGGTAGCACAGTGTGTCGTTATTCTTGTAGGTTTTGTAATCTTTGGAAATAAGGTTAAGCTATACATTGTATCTAAGAAATCTTCAGTTGGTTTGTGTTGTTTTGTTTTCATCAAATCTATATTAAAGTCACCACAAATAAAGATATCCTTTTGTCTTATTTTTGCATACATCTTTTCCATCCCATTTTTAAATTTTTCCATATCAGATCCCGGTGCTCTATATATACAACTTACTATTATATTTTTTTCTTTTTTCCATCGTAATCTCAATTGTTAAACATTCCATACTTTCATTCACTGCTGATGTCATACTGTCTACTTTTTTACTTTTTAATTTTCTATCAACATACAGTGCTACCCCACCACCACTTTTACATTTCCTATTTTGTGTATACATCTCATATCCATCTAAATCAAAATTTACATCTTTTTCTTCATTAATCCATGTTTCACTTATTGCAATAATCCTAAATGGTGTATTAAATTGATTCAAAAACTCCTTAATACTATCAAAGTTTGCATAGAGACTCCTACTATTAATATGTATTATTGTTAATGTTTGATCCAAATTCATAATTCCATTTAATTGTTGTTCTTCATAATAAACACACTTATTATTAATATGACCAAATTAATTGTTGTCTGGGTCAACACCTCCCAAAACGTCCTGTGGTTGCTGTTCAGCACTAACAAAATTTCCAGCTTCAATTTGCCCCACTACACCTCCATCATCAAATGAGGAAGAATGATTGACTAAAGTACTAAACATAATTTATGACAACCATGTACACCAAGAAGAAAAAAGGAAAAGAACACAAAATTTCCACTCATGATTACTGCACCGTTATTCCTGAATCAGGGCTAAGGTTTAAATCTGTCCAATTCCTCCATTTCTCTAATCATCATTACTTTAGCGTCTTCTGGAGTGCCAAGCAGTTTTATCCACACCTTACAGTTTCTTATCCATGTCGACTGTATTTTTCCTTGTTTTCTGAGGGCCCTGGCTTGTCTAGCTATTTCGGAGTTCTTTTTTGTTAAATGTTCATTTATGTAGACAGCCGTTCCTCTCAGTTTTTTTGCTTGTCGCAGAAGATCAATTTTTGCTTTCCTACTGACGAAACCTACTTGCCCTCCTTTTGGGGCAAGAGCTTGTTCCCAACCCAGAGAGGACAATCCACCTTTTTCCAGCTGAGGACCATGGACTCAGCCTTGGAGGTATTGATTCTCATCCCAGCCGCTTCACACTCAGCGGCAAACCGTCCCAGTAAGACCTGTAGGTCATTGCCGGATGAAGCCAGCAGGACAACATCATGTGCAAACAACAGAGATGAGACCCTGTGGTCACCAAGCATGACACCTTCCGTTCCCTAGCTGCACCTAGAAATCCTGTCCATAAAAATTATGAACAGGATTGGTGACAAAGGGCAGCCCTGGTGGAGTCCAACTCTCACTGGGAAGGAGTCCGACCGAGTGTTGGCAATATGAATCAAACTCTCACAACAGTCATACAGAGACTAAATAGCTCATAACAACAAGCCCAATACCCCATACTCCCAAAGCACCCCCCGCAAAAAACCATGAGGGACGCGGTCGAATGCTTTCTCCAAGTCCACAAAACACATGTAAACTGGTTGGCCAAACTCCCACGAACCCTCGAGGATTCTCAAGAGGGTAAAGAGCTGGTCCAATGTGCCACGGCCAGGACAAAAACCGTATTGCTTCTCCTGAATCTGAGGTTCCACCAATGGTCAGATGGGAGGCTGAGGAGTGTGATCCCTCTAAAGTTGGAGTACACCCTTTGGTCCCCTTTTTTGAAGAGAGGAACTACCACCCTGGTTTGCCATGCCAAAGGCACTGCTCCCGACCTCCATGCAATGTTGCAGAGGCGTGTCAGCCATGACAGCCCTAGAACATTTAGGGCCTTGAGGTACTCAGGACGAATCTCGTCCAACCCCGGGGCCCGGCCACCAAAGAGATTTTTAACCACCTTGGCAACCTCAGTCCCTGTGATAGGCAAGTCGTCCCCCTCGTCCATAAGCCCTGCTTCCTCTGTGGAAGGCGTGTCAGTGGGATTGAGGAGATCCTCGAAGTATTCCTTCCATCACCCGACATTATCCCCAGTCACAGTCAGCAGTGCCCCATCTGCACCATACACAGAGTGGACAGGGAGCTGCTTGCCCCTCCTGAGTTGCTGGACAGTTTGCCAGAATCTCTTCGAGGCCGACCGAAAGTCTTGTTCCATGGCCTCACCGAATTCCTTCCATACCCGAGTTTTTGCTTCAGCACCCACCCAAGTTGCACTCCGTTTGGCCTGCCAGTACACCTCAGCTGCTTTGGGAGTCCCACAAGCTAAACAAGCTTAATAGGACTCCTTCTTCAGCTTAATGGCCCCCTTCACCACTGGTGTCCACCACTTGGTTCGGGGGTTGCCATCACGAGATGCCCCGACAACCAGCTCTGGGCCACCACTTCAACAATGGAAGTGAAAAACATGGCCCATTCAGACTCCATGTCTCCAGACTCCCTCTGAATGTGGTTGAAGTTCTTCCGGAGGTGGGAGTTGAAGACCTCCTGGACAGGGGCTTCAGCCAGATGTTCCCAGCACACCCTCACTATACGTTTGGGTCTACCGGGTCTGAATGGCATCCTCCCCTGCCATCGGATCCAACTCACCACCAGGTGGTGATCAGTTGACAGCTCTGCACCTCTCGTTACCCGAGTGTCCAAGACATACGGTCGGAGGTCTGATGGCACGATAACAAAATCAATCATTGACCTGTGACCTAGGGTGTCCTGATGCCAGGTGCACATATGGACACCCTTATGCTTGAACATGGTGTTTGTTATGGACAAACTGTGGTTAGCACAGAAGTCCAATAACTGAACACCACTCGGGTTCAGATCGGGCAGGCCGTTCCTTCCAATCACCCCCTCCAGGTTTCACTGTCATTGCCCACGTGCGCATTGAAGTCCCCCAGTAGGACAATGGAGTCTCCAAGAGGAGCACTCTCCAGCACCCCAGTTAGAGACTCCAAAAAGGGAGGGTACTCTGAACCATCATCTGGTGCATAGGCACAGATGATGGTCAGGACCCGTTTCCCAACCCGAAGGCACAGGGAAACAACCCTTTCGTCCACTGGGGAAAACTCCAATACAGAGGCAGCATAGTGGGGGGGATACAAGAATACCCACCCTTGCTTGTCACCTCTCGCCCAGGGCAACTCCAGAGTAGGCCAAGCCCCAGCCCCTCTCCAGGAGACTGGTTCCAGAACCGGAGCTGTGTGTTGAGGTGAGGCCAACTATATCTAGCCAGTATCTCTCAGTCTCATGCACCAGCTCAAGCTCCTTCCCCACCAGAGAGGTGACATTCCACATCCTAAAAGTCAGTTTAGGAAGCTTGGGATCAGACCGCAGAGGTCTCCGCCTTTGACCACCACCTGATCCACATAGCACCGGACCCCCATGGTCCCTCCTGCAGGTGGTGAGCCCATTGGAGGGCAGACCCATGTTACTCCTTTGGGCTGAGCCCGGCCGGGTGCCATGGGCGGAAACCCAGCCACCAGACGCTAGCCATCGAGCCCCTCCCCCAGGCCTGGCTCCAAGGTGGGGCCCCGGTAACCCTATACCGGGTGGGGTACACTGAATCCTTGTTCTAGCATTCATCATGAGAGCATATTTTATTAAATTCTCAAAATTATGAGTTCTTAATAATTTGAGAGCTTTATTTCTTTCTTTCACTATTTTACTACACTCATCCAACAACCAGGGTACAGCCCCTCTCTTCATATTTCCTTTGGTTTTAGGTATTGACTGTTAAGCAGCTCCAAATAGAATTTATCCAAACTTATTGTCCACTGATTCAATGTCCTCATTAAAATCTATAGCAACCATTTCAGTTTCACATATATGTTTAAATATATCCCACTTAGCACAACTAAACACCTATTTCCCTACTACTTCCCCTTGCTTCTTATATCTTTGTAAAGATATGTTACACCAGACCAGAAAAAGATCACTACCAACTGTATCCTCAGAAACACCCCATTCACATTTTCCTGCTAAATTTGTAGAGACTAGAGTTAAGTCTAGAGCTGAAGAATTCCCTGTACGAACATCAGTCCGAGTGCCACTCCCATCATTTAAACAGACCAAATTCTTCTCTTCTAACACAGCCTCAATAACCTCACCATTCCCATCTGTTTTTAGACCACCCCATAAAGTGCTGTGTGCATTAAAATCCCCACATATCAACACCCTGCCACTTTCTCAACCATTCATTTGTGCTAATTTATCCAGTTCCAACTTCTTACAAGGGTTATAATAATTGACAACTATTAAAGCTCCTTCTCTTGTCCATATCTCTACAACCACATATTCTTGGTCTCTCCCTGTACTAATCTCTCTCTCTAAATGATATGTCATCCCTGATAAACGTAGCACAACCACCTCCCATCCTTTCTATCACACCTAACAGATGAATATTCACCAACTCTAAAATACAAATTTGGCTTTAACCATGTTTTTTTGTATGCAGATAATATTTGGCTTGCTAAGAAAGCCACCAATATACTTTTTGAACTCTTGCCCATTGGCCAACAGACTTCTTGCATTCCATTGTACCACAAAGATCATATATATGCTTATCCTGTCTGCACTTGCTCTAGACCTGCTAGACTACTCAGATCACTCCTCACCTCCTCCCATGTCAAACCCTTGATATCCAAGTGATGGACTGCTGCCTTTACAATTATTTGTATCCTCTCTGTCTTAGATTTCACTTCCATTGTAGCATTCACAACCCCAGCTATAAACGTGACCAGCTTCTTTAAATCTACCATAACCTTCCCTTCACGTGACTGATCCACTGCACTTGTCATCCGCATTCTTGAGTTATTCCTATTCTCAACCACTCCTTTCTGATTAACCATCTTCACAGCTTCTGCATATGAAATCTTGCTCTGAACTCTTACCTGCTGAATCTCTTTCTCTCTTCTCATTGACAGACAACCCTCATAGGCTACACTATGATTGGCGCCACAGTTACAGCACTTTGGCACTTCGTGATCACACTGTTAATACCCGTGATCCTCTCCACATCTGGGACACCTTCTCCTACCTTTACACACTTTAGCAGTGTGCCCAAACCTTTGGCAGTTGTTGCATCTCACAGGTTTAGGGATGTACTCTCTCACGTTATAGCTCATGAAGCCTAGTGTCACTCTGTTAGGGAGCACCTCCTCCTCAAAGTCAAGCACATTATATTCAGTCTCCCTCCTCTCTTCCTCGCGAGTTATCTGTAGTCTATGGGCACCTTTCACTGTTCCTCCTTTCAGATTTGCTTTTATTTCATCCACTGACACCCCAATCGGCACTCCCCAAATCACACCCCTATTCCACTTACTCCCTATTATGATACGGCTAGCACTCTCCACTTTATACCACCCTATCTCCTTCAGTTTTTCTGCTCACTCTCTCGGACCCTCGCTTCTACAAACAATGAGCAGATTCCCATCCTGCAAGATCTTAGCCAAATGTATATCTCCAGTCTGATTTTTCAAAATACTGGTTAGTCTCACTGGGTTAATTGAAGACATGCCCCCCTCCACACCAAACCACAGTATTACCTTAAATTCCAAATTTTGGTCATTTTCCTCCGAACTTTCTCTGTCACCGCTATTACCCCTAATCTTTTTCCCACTCCCTTCACTAGAATTATTTCCTCTTTTACTTGCCTTTTTCATTTGGGTTCACATTTGAACTCCACCATGGTGGCCTGCAACTTTGGGGAAAATCTTGATTTCTGCTGGAACTCAAGATCATGAGAACAAGTTGAAGAACTGATTTCTGCATTGTTTAAAATCACAGGGACTTGAAAGGAAAACAAAGCTCTGTTTCAGTTGTTGCATTCATAGACGGTGGAGGTTGGGTTAACATGACAAATAAATGATTACTGTTCGGCCGGGGGACCCTGGGTTCGATCCCAGCCCCTGACCAACAATGATCTGTGTGGAGTTTGCATGTTCTTCCCGTGTCTGCGTGGGTTTACTCGCAGGATTTCTCCGGTTTCCTCCCACATGCCAAAAACATGCAAGTTAGGTTAATTGGCATCAAACTGGGGATTCTAAATAGTCCTTAGCTATGACTGTGACAGTGAATGGTTGTCTGTCTCTCTGTGTTGGCCCTGCGATGGACTGGCGATCTGTCCAGGGTGTACCCTGCCTCTCGCCCAAAGATGCTGGGATAGGCTCCATCCCCCACCCCCCCTTCCCCCCGTGACCCGAAAAGGATAGAGTGGAAGAAGATGAATGGATGGATGGATGCCTTGTGTTTATTGTTGGGAAAACGTAAAAAAAATATTATAATAGAAGAACAATAGAAGAAATTATTATTAGTATCTCTTATGGTTAAAAAATGACTACAACACATAAAGTTCTGATCAATTTTAGACAACTTTTTACTATTAAAAAAATGTAGTGATCAACTGTAATGATCCCTGGTTTGGTTTGATCCTCCCTGCATATGTCTCTCCCCCAGTTCTTACTCCATTTCATTTCAGTTCATAACTATACCTGCCCAATGAAGACAATCCTGAAGTAGAGAATAATTAGACGGTCAGTAGGTAGAAGAGAGTTTTTCCCCAAAATAGATTTCTAGTGTTTTCTACATCTGAGTGTTGAAAACATACTGTTTCTCATCTCTGGGTATATTGCTGCTGAAAAAGAGGAAAACGTCCACTTGATAATATGAGATTTCTTCCTTGTTGCCCAACGTGGTAGCTCAAAGACAAAAATATATCAAATCTTAAATTAGTAAAAACTGCACTTCAAAACTGTCAAGAACTTCCCTCCTGGTGGTACCATTACATTTTTCCAATATTGCTATGATGCAAACACACTAGGGAGTATTGAATATTTAATAGTTTTTTATGATGATGTGCAAAATAGAGTGAAACTGAAATCCAAATCACATTTAATATTATTTCATAGAGTTACTCGTATACTAGATGAGATGTCTAAAAACATGATTAATATAACCTGATGAGGAAATTGCAAATACTTACTATATTGTGGAGAGTGTAAATAACGAGACTGATTTATGCAGCAGACGATTTTATTCACTCTCACATCAGTCATACACAGAAAAGCATGTCTCAATACACCATGGGTTCTCCTTTTATACCAATCGCCCATCTCACATCTGCATGACATCTCACATCACAATACATTCATCCCTTCTCCCCCCAACTCCTTCTTCCTGCTACCCCACCATAATCTCCATGGCTATTGTCCTTGTCTGTTTACCCTCTGCATCCAGTCTGAGATGATTAACCCAGTCTCTACAATATGGTAAAATATGTTAACAAAAAATGTTTCCTGTTAGTCATCAGCTTAGTCAGGCTGCAGCCTCTAGAGCCATTCTTGAAATACGTACCTCCTCTGGTTTGGTTGTCACCAAGCCCCAAACCATAAATGATCAGTTTGCGAGGTTATATACTGAACTCTACACATTGCAAAATCTGACTATGGCTTCTGAAATGGAGGATTTTTTAGGTAGATTGGACATTCCTAAGATTAACCCACAGAATCGACAGCTTATTGATGCCCCCATAATGTCATAAACTGGCCCCTCTGGGGCAGAAAGACAAGCCCAAGCGCTAAACTGCAGTGTGACATTTATTAACAAAATACAAAAACAGTGCAGACAGCACAAAAATACAAACTAAGATTACTTACAGAAGATACACTCCAGAGCTGGGAAGGCTCTGGAGGAGATGAGGAAAAAACGTGGGGGGAAAGAAGTCCACACCAGTCCAAGTTAAGCAATGCTGCTGCAATGAAACAATCAATTGACAGAGCTTAAGTACTGGGCAGACAAATGAGCAGCAGGTGTGGGCTGAGCAGGCAGGTGAGCTAATTACCTAACTGTCCACAGCTGAGGAGGCAGGAGAGCAGACTGTGAACAGTTAGTGGGAGTGTCTGAGAGAGGAGGGCACATGAGATACAACAACCCAAAATATACACAGAAGACTGACAACAAAATAATAACAGACATGCAAAACTCAGAAATAAATTGAGTCTGAGCTCAGAAGGAATACTTGAGCTCAGACTCATGACAGAGCTCCCCTCCCCCAAGGGGTGGGTACCAGACACCCCCAGGCAACATCAAAAAGGACCCCCCGCCCCCCCAGGAGAAGGGAATGACAAAAAAAACTACACCGGGTGGGAGGTGAGGGAAAACAGGTTAGGAGGGAACTAAAGGCTGGACCCCGCTCAGGGCCCACACCCACGCTACACCAGGCCCCCCTAGGCCAAAGAACTACGCTGTTCTGGAGGCCGGCCAAAGTCCCAGGCCAGACAGACGGCAAGGTGGAATGAGTCGGGTGGCCTGCCGGAGAATATGGGCTGCCCAGCCCAGCGGCTCAGTCTGTCGGGCAGCCAGCCAGAGTTCTTAAGCCACCAGGACCAGAGGGGTGACCCAGGAAGCGGCTCCCAAATGGGAAGGCCCAAGGATGGAAAGCAGTGCAGGAGGGGGGGAACCACAATGGTGTCTGGTGGTGGACGAGGATGGGGGACAACAACAATGTCTGGTAGAGGAGGAATGGGGACCATGATGTTCTCAGGCTGGCCGGTTGCACCCTCGGTGGTCCCAGGTTGAGACATTGTCACACCCGCGGTGGCTCCAGGCTGGAGCAATGCTGCACCCTCAGTGGCTCCGGGCTGGAACAACACTGCACCCGCAGTGGCTCCGGGCTGGAGCTCTGCAGCACCCGCGGTGGGCCCGGACTGGGCCAACGCTGCACCCACGGTGGGCTCAGACCAGGCCAGAGCTGCACCCATGGTGGACCCGGATTGAGCCAGAGATGCACCCACGGTGAGCAGGCCGACCCACGAGAGCACCAGGCCAAGGAGGCGGTCCACAAATGGGACACTGGACAAGGGTGAAGGAGGAAGGTCCACAATGACCTCAGTGGGGGGAGGTGGACCCACAACGACCTCGGGCAGCGAACCTGGACCCACAGAGACCTCTGGCTGCGATGGAACATCTCCGGTGACCCTGGGACAGAGCTCAGAGGAAACAAAGAGAGGAACAGGGTCACCGGCAGCGGCGGGGCCTGGCGAGGTGAGCTCAGATGCAGCTGGTGGCTGCACCCAACTCTCCTCACCAAGAGCCAGGCAAGATCTCTCCAGAACAGATAAGAGGAAAACAAGAGAGAACACTTGACTGAGCTTGAGCTCCACCACCGTCCAAGACTCCGTCAATCCAGACAACGACGTCTCAGGCCAGGTCTCTTGGAGGTCCAGCTCCAGTTCCAATTCTGCTGTGGCGGCCTCCGCAGCAGGCATGGTGGTGATTGCAGTCCTCATCTCCCCAGATGAAGTGGACCACGCTGGTGGCTCTTCCGGTGTAGCAGCTGGGGATTGGCTCACCGCTGGCGCTGGAACAGGGTCCTCCAGGGCCACAAGCTCCTCCATCATCCAGCAGTTTTGCTCCGGGGCCGGTGGACACTAGGGTCCACAGGAGAGAACACAGAAAGGGCTGGTGAGCAATTTGTAACAACAGCAGGTGAGGAGAGCTCAGGGGACTGCTTTTCCTGACCCTCCCTACCGGGAATCAGGCAAGGCATATTATCATGAATAGAAGTAGAATGAAATAAAACTTGCCTGTTTTCCCGGATCTGGATGTTGCCTGCTGCTGTATATGGAGTGTCGTCCCTCTATGTGGCTACGGTGAGCTTGGGCCCCTCTGTGAATTGTAGAGGAGCCGCCCCTGTAGTCACTGGGATGGACATAACCGGGGAAAACATGGAGGACCTCTCGGCAGCAGAAGGACACGTCAAGTGGACGGAAGTTGCAGCAGCAGCAGAGAGAGTGAAGGCTAACGGGACAGCCAGCAAAGGAGAAGGAGGGAGAGTAACTGCTGCGGGAATTGTTGGGCTCGGCGTAAGGGAAATGGCTGCCGAAGAGGCGGGAGAATTCCTCCAGCGGTCCGGAGCGGGATAATGTTGTTGCGATGGAGCTAGAGTTGGCGAACCGAAGAAGTGATGGACTTCTGCCTTGGAGAATGTCTCCACTTCGGCTCTGCTGGAAACGCCCCCACTGACAGTCCCAGAAACGATCGCTGGACCACACAGATCGTGGACAGCAGATCTGTGTACTGTGGATAACTCCACAGGCCGGGGTGTGCCTCCTGAATTCCCACCGCTCCATTCAAACGTTCCCAGATTTTCTTGGGTCCACAGGCGGCAAGAGCTTCATCGACAAAGCTTTGGATGAAGTCCGCTGCCCACTCTTCCTCCACAGTCAGAGACCCTGCTGCCAATCTTCCCTTGTTTGTGTGAGGACAGTGAGTCTGGGACATGATGAGCTCCACTTCACAGGTGAGTGGAAAAAAAAAAGGAAAAACACAAAAAAGACAAAAAGCACACTACAGCAGCTGGGCCCTAACCTGGCAGCAGCATTCTGTCATAAACAGAAAGACAGGCCCAAGCGCTAAACTGCAGTATGACATTTATTAACAAAATACAAAAACAGTGCAAACAACACAAAAATACAAACTAAGATTACTTACAGAAGAAACACTCCAAAGCAGGGAAGGCTCTGGAGGAGATGAGGAAAAAACACATAGGGAAAGAAGTCCAAACCAGTCCAAGTTAAGCAATGCTGCCGCAGTGAAACAATCAACTGACAAAGCTTAAGTAGTGGGCAGACGAATGAGCAGCAGGTGTGGGCTGAGCAAGCAGGTGAGCTAATTACCTAACTGTCCACAGCTGAGGAGACAGGAGAGCAGACTGTGAACAGTTAGTGGGAGTGTCTGAGAGAGGAGGGCACATGAGAGACAACAACCCAAAATATACACAGAAAACTGACAACAAAATAATAACAGACATGCAAATCTCAGAAATAAATTGAGTCTGAGCTCAGAAGGAATAATTGATCTCAGAGTCATGACACATAACTCATCAAGAAATCCAACAAGCAATAAAATCCATTCAGAATGGTAAAATGCAAGGCCCCGGAGGATTCCCCATTGAGTTCTATAAAGTCTTCTCTTCAAACCTGATACCACTGCTAAGTTTGTTATACAAAGAAATTCTTACTGTAGGGAAGCTACCTCCATCCATGACCCAAGCAGTTATTTCTGTCCTGCTTAAGAAGGACAAAGATCCGCTTGAGTGTGGCTCCTATCGACCAATTAGCCTGCTGGGTTGTGACTACAAAATCCTTACAAAGATTCTGGCACAGCATCTTGAAAGGATCTTACCTAAAATAATCAACCCTGACCAAACAGGGTTTATCCCTGGCCGATATTTGTTTTATAATATGCGTAGGCTTTTTAATGTACTATATTTTCCACACTCCCCTTCTCAACCAGACGTTCTTATCTCACTTGATGCAGAGAAGGCCTTTGATAGAGGGGAGTGGGATTATCTCATAAAAGTTCTGGAGAAATTTGGATTTGGACCCACTTTCATTTCCTGAATTCAAATTTTATATAGCTCACCCAAGGCCTCAGTTCAAACCAATTCCAATAACTCGAACTATTTCTTGCTGCACAGAGGAACACAACAAGGATGTTGCCTGTCACCATTTCTGTTTGACTTAGTGATCGAGCCTCTTGCCATAGCCATAAGGTCGGAGAAGAATATAATGGGAATAACAAGGAATAACAAAACCTACAAGCTATCATTATATGCAGACAATTTGTTGTTGTATGTATCTGACCCAGTATCGTCTTTGTCTCGACTGATTGGCATGCTAAATCAATTTGGTAAGATTTCGGGCTACAAATTGAATTTTTCCAAAAGCTTGCTTTTCCCATTAAATAAATTGTCTACCAGGGTAGACTACAATTGTTTTCCTTTTGCCCTGGAGAGACAAGTATTCACATATTTAGACATTAATGTTACTCAGTTCATTTAAAGATCTTTATAACCATAACTTCAAGGTACTTTTAGACCGTACCAAACAAGATTTTGCTAGGTGGTCTTCTATGCCGATTTCTTTAGCTGGTTGAATTAACACAATCAAAATGACCATTTTACGCCAGTTCCTATATTTGTTTCAGATGATTCCTAAATTTCTCACCAAGGGCTGGATTAAGCAATTGAATAGTCTCATTAATGATTTTATTTGGAACAAGATAAGATAAGCCTTTATTAGTCCCACAATGGGGAAATTCCAGGATTGCAACAGCACAGGGATAGCAACACTCAGAGCAATAATTAAGAAGATACGGAAGATATAAATAAGAGCAGTGGATATGCATACATACACATCAATATATACAGTAAATATATATACAAAGTGCGGAGCATTGTAGCGAGATGGAATAAACAGCATAACCGTCTACTTAGTTATCCTACATAGTATGAATATGTACCCATACATATTGTCACCCTCCGTAGCGACCGATACTGTCCTAGTTGTATATACTGGAGGGGACCATTGTGTAAGTCTATTGCGTCTTTTGCATTCAGTACTATTAGGTCATCACATTTTTTTGCTATCTCTGCGAGCAGCCCTGCAAAGGTTATACAGTCTGACTGCCGTAGGTAGGAAGGACCTGTGAAATCTCTCAGTTGCGCACCTAGGATAATGTAGTCTGCTGCTAAATGAACTCCTCAGTGCGTTCAGTATGTCCTGCATAGGGTGGGACTCGGACTCCAGCAGAGATGACAGTTTAGCCACCATCCTTCTCTCTCCTATCTCCTCTACTGGGTCAGGGTGCTCCCCAGGACAGAGCTAGCTTTCTTGATCAGTTTGTTGAGTCTCTTCCTATCGGCTGACTCCCCCATGTATGAAGAGAACCTATTTAGAGGTCCCCAAACCTGTAGGGGGCCAGGGCCTACCAAATTTTAAGTACTACAGTGGGGAAAAAAAGTATTTAGTCAGCCACCAATTGTGCAAGTTCTCCCACTTAAAAGATGAGCGAGGTCTCCAATTTTCATCATAGCTATACCTCAACTATGAGAGACAAAATGAGAAAAAAAAATCCAGAAAATCACATTGAAGGATTTTTAATGAATTAATTGATAAATTCCTCGGTAAAATAAGTATTTGGTCAATAACAAAAGTTCATCTCAATACTTTGTTATATACCCTTTGTTGGCAATGACAGAGGTCAAACGTTTTCTGTAAGTCTTCACAAGGTTTTCACACACTGTTGCTGGTATTTTGGCCCATTCCTCTATGCAGATCTCCTCTACAGCAATGATGTTTTGGGGCTGTTGCTGGGCAACACGGACTTTCAACTCCCTCCAAAGATTTTCTATGGGGTTGAGATCTGGAGACTGGCTAGACCACTCCAGGACCTTGAAATGCTTCTTACGAAGCCACTCCTTCATTGCCCGGGCACTGTGTTTGGGATCATTGTCATGCTGAAAGACCCAGCCACATTTCATCTTCAAGGCCCTTGCTGATGGAAGGAGGTTTTCACTCAAAATCTCACGATACATGGCCCCATTCATTCTTTCCTTTACACGGATCAGTCGTCCAGGTCCCTTTGCAGAAAAACAGCCCCAAAGTAAAATGTTTTCACCCCCATGCTTCACAGTAGGTATGGTGTTTTTTCTCCTCCAAACACGACAAGTTGAGTTTTTACCAAAAAGTTCTATTTTGGTTTCATCTGACCATATGACATTCTCCCAATCCTCTTCTGGATCATCCAAATGCTCTCTAGCAAACTTCAGACGGGCCTGGACATGTACTGGCTTAAGCAGGGGGACACGTCTGGCACTGCAGGATTTGAGTCCCTGGCAGCGTAGTATGTTACTGATGTAGCCTTTGTTACTTTGGTCCCAGCTCTCTGCAGGTCATTCACTAGGTCCCCCCATGTGGTTCTGGGATTTTTGCTCACCGTTCTCGTGATAATTTTGACCTCACGGGGTGAGATCTTGCGTGGAGCCCCAGATGGAGGGAGATTATCAGTGATCTTGTATGTCTTCCATTTTCTAATAATTGCTCCCACAGTTGATTTCTTCACACCAAGCTGCTTACCTATTGCAGATTCAGTCTTCCCAGCCTGGTGCAGGTCTACAGTTTTGTTCCTGGTGTCCTTTGACAGCTCTTTGGTCTTGGCCATAGTGGAGTTTGGAGTCTGACTGTTTGAGGTTGTGGACAGGTGTCTTTTATACTGATAAAGAGTTCAAACAGGTGCTATTAATACAGGTAACGAGTGGAGGACAGAGGAGCCTCTTAAAGAAGAAGTTACAGGTCTGTGAGAGCCAGAAATCTTGCTTGTTTGTAGGTGACCAAATACTTATTTTACCAAGGAATTTACCAATTAATTCATTAAAAATCCTTCAATGTGATTTTCTGGATTTTTTTTTCTCATTTTGTCTCTCATAGTTGAGGTATACCTATGATGAAAATTGGAGACCTCTCTCATCTTTTAAGTGGGAGAACTTGCACAATTAGTGGCTGACTAAATACTTTTTTTCCCCACTGTACTACTACTAGGCCACGAACATTACCAAATTGACTTACTGGGTCTCAACATATGAATATAGGAGGGGCCCGCTGTGGGCTGAGATCGAGTTAGTGGCCTGTTCGCCTGCTTCCCCAGTGACTCTCCTTAGCTACCCACTACCTATAGAACTAAGCCATCAGATTCTTAACCCAGTTGTCAAAAACTCTCTCAAAACATGGCTCCAATTCAGGAAACATTTCCATCTCAATCAAGCATGGAGTCCTCTTCCCTTAGCTAATAATAGCCTAAATTTACCCCCTCTTTGATTGATGTAGCCTTTGAACAATGGCGAAATAATGGGCTGACCTTTTTTCGGGATCTATTTGTGGATGGTGCTTTTGTTTCATTTCATCTATTGCAGCGTACTCATAATATTCCAAAGACTCAATTCTTTAAGTATGTGCAAGCTCGCAGCTTTGCTAAAAAGCACTTGTCATTTTCTCTGCCATCTAAAAGTGCAATGGACATTATTCTGGAAGCAGATCCTTACATCAAGGGGAGGATCTGGGGGGTCTACCAAACAATCCAAGTAAAAAACCCACCTTCATGGGCCACAACTAAATCAAAATGGGAGCGAGATTTAGGACTTGAACTTTCCGAAGAGACATGGCTCCACATCTTAAGGAATATTCACACATCCTCACTTTGTATTAAACATGGACTTATTCAATTTAAAATAGTACACCGTCTCCACTACACCAATGAAAAACTTGCCAAAATTTACCCTAATATGAGTGCAGACTGTCCAAGATGTCATCATAGCTCCGCCATGACAGGTCACATGTTCTGGTCATGTTTGCTTTTAAAAGCTTTTTGGGAACAGATTTTAGAAGTACTGTCTTTTATGTGTAAGGATGTCTTAAAACCTGATCCTATTGCAGCTATCTTTGGCATTCTCCCTACTGCGAAAAAATACTCTACCTCAAGGACCAGAGCTGTAGCTTTTGCATCACGTTTAATCCGGCTGCAGTGAAAATCATCAAATCCACCCTCCTTTAAACTGTGGGTCGAAATATACTGTCCATGCTTCCTCTTGAAAAACTACATTACAGTAAGGGCAAATTGTTATGTATGAATCCTGGTGTAAATGAGGAGGCTGTGGATAAAGAAAAACATTGTTTATTAACAGATCCACTCAAGTAGTACAAGCACTTTCTACAGCAAGGGGTCGATGGCCGAAGAGAGCCAGCCTCCTCCAGCAGTGCCCTTTATACCCCGGGTGATGTCATCACCGGAAAGGTGGTCCACCACCCTACACCATTCCCCGGCCAACCCAGCCGCCATATTACTACTTAACATTTCCTCCCCATATTGACTGGACAATCAGCCTAAATGCAGAGTGCAACACCAAGAGAAATACACACAAAATACGTTTGACCGTTTATTAAATTCAAAAGAGCAATCTTGAGGAAAAACCAGTCACTCGACAGAGAAGCAGCAAACCTGCAGAGAGAGAAGCAAGGCTGATTAGAAAGAGGAATGGAGGAGGATTGGGAAATCTAAATAGTACCACTTACGTGGGAGAGAGAGAGAGAGATAGACCGGCTCAGAACCCAGCGAAGGAGATGGACCAGCAGGTCGGAATTGCTGGAAAGGGAAATGGTGAGCTGCCTCTGACCAGGTGGAGTGAAGGTACTGCAGTGGAGGAGCAACAGGCTGGTGAGCGCACCAAATCCCCTGGAGTCGTACGGTACCGCTCCGTTGGCAGCAACCTGAAGAAGGAGGAGAACAACGTGTCAGGTAAATTATTTAACACAGAGAGCTTACACGTGAGAACTATTCTGCTCAAGGCAGTATACCCAAACGAGCCAGCATTGAATCACTGAAGAGCGCTTCCTTATAAACTCTGGCTCAGCAGAATCACCAGGTGCGTCAGATGAGGTGATTAGTAGAGCAGAGGAAATGGGATGGTGGGGGCGAACGCTCACCAGGACATGACACTGTCAGCCACATCAATTCAGCCCTCCCAAAATTTATATCCGACTCATGCACTAATAACAAAATATACATACACAAAAATAAATATACTAACCTATCCATCCATACAACACAAATTAGAGGGGTCAGGTAAACTGCTGGCCACCTCAGCACAGCCGGACAGATTATTCTGCCATCCTAAATTAATATAGTCCAACAAACAAACAAAAAAAAATAAAGCCATGCTCCTAACACCAAATTGATCCCTCAAGTACTATATACATTAAAATACAATTTTCTATGTATCCACTCATCGGTGGCACCCACCCCAACACCCACCCATACATAACCCGAGCATACGCAATACAAACAGTGTTGGGCCACCACTTTCCACACTCTAGTTGATGTTTTTTTTTTAACATCCATCCCGCCCAGGGCACACACCCGATTAGTTCACACAAAAACTACATACACATGCCTAGGATAAGAAACACAGAAAAAGACATACCTACTAGGCAGAAATGTGATTATCACACATTATTAACAGGGCTCTGGGATCAAATGGTACATAATAACTACACAACAATAACCAGTAACCGCCCCTTTAAAATTACCAATCAGTCCCTCCTGGAGGCTCACCCCGTGGATTGCCATCACGCGGATCCCACCCCAACTGCCTTCGCCTCTTCTCTGCCGGGAACAGGCTGCCCTGGCGTCTCCTCTTCTCCACTCGCCACAGCTCACTGGGGTGCCTCCAAGACTCATCAGACAGCCCCAGGTAGCCATCTTTTTGGGTAGCCACCACTCGTAACTGCCCCTGGTCATCATGTCGATTTCTTCTCTCATGTTTTCCTCTCACCCAAGCCTCTTCCCTGGGCCGGACGTCACCTCCAATCTGCAGGGGAATTTGGGTCGACCTCGAGTGTCCACCACGACGTGACCGGGGCTCCTTACTGTACCTGGCCAAATTGCTGGCACAATTCAGAATCAGAATCAGAATCAGAATGAGCTTTATTGCCAAGCATGTTTACATGTAAACATACGAGGAATTTGACTTGACATTGGGCGCGCTCGATAAGCGCTTCCCAATGACACGGCAGCCATGCAAGGCGCCTGTCATACAGTGGAGGGTAAAGAGGGGGATGGGGGAGGGGATGACACATTGGGCAGAGAGAAAAAACATAGTTTATCAAAATAAAGCTCATATGAGCAAAATTGTGATTACATAGAAAAAAAACCTCTAATGCACAATTAGCAGACAATACAGATCACACATTAACAAAGCAGCAAAAGTTGAGAGAGACAGTGTGAGTGTGTGTGTGTCAGTGTATGTGTATCAGTCATGTAATGTTGTGTGCAGTGTGTGTATCAGTTACTGGTGAACAGCAAAAATCCTCCCTGAGCAACGTTTAGATGTTATATCTTAGTGTCCTCAAAACATAGATAACATGTCCACAAGAGTTCATTCTCTCAGTGCATGTACGATGGTAAACTCCATGCTGGGCACATAACGCTGTCCTTGAGAGATCACATTACTGCGCACCAGATGTTTATGTTAGGGAGAAGCAAGCCAAAACTCTCTTCTGCCTTATCTTCCACCAGGAGGAATGTAATCTTCAGGGTGCCGAATCAAGGTCTAATAGGCACAGTTCACTCAGAGCATAGAATTTTCATCTCTCATGCGATTCTGTGCTTCCAACATTCACAGGCTTTAAAATCATTCCCTGGAGAGCACCAGCGACTCCAAGATGTATTCCACCTACTGAATCAGCCACCATTCAGTTCACCATTTGCCGCTATCAGTGCACTCCCCAACTGGTCGAATTGTTGAAGGAGCTTTGCCGGGTCCGCATTTTGATCAGCTCTCCCAACTTCTTTAATTTCTGATACATCAGGAAACTCCAAAGCCAAAGTAGAAATCCTGTGATCATAGCCAAACAGATAGATGTCTTCCGCATCTTCAATCAAATCACACAGACACATGAGTTCCCAATTGTCCATGAGTCTCCCCACTTGGGCTCCCCCTGGCCCGATCTTCTTTTAAAGTGGTGTCAATTGCATTTAAAGCCCATTCCATAATTTTCCGTTTGGGTCGAGATGCAGCACAAGAAGAGCGAAACACAGACAGGACACAGCAAGCTGGGATCAGTAAAGGGAGGAGGAGAAGGGAGAGGAGAAGAAATGCGTCTGCTCTCTCTGAAAGCCGGAAGAATTGAAGAAGAAGAATCAAAGCCCGAACGTCGATGTCCAGCGTGCCATAGCACTGCACCTTCTGGTCCTGCCCCAGATCTCTTCTTCACGACCCCAGCAGCCATTCCAGGGGTCCCGCTGTGCCGTCCAGCTCCCACATCCAGGGCCGCTTGGACACTGGAATCAGAACTCTCCTGGGTTGGGTTGTCACGGTGCCGGTCTTCCTTACACCCAAGAATGTCAGGCCAGCCACTGTCCCAGACCATGTCATCCTCCACGTGCCGAACAGGTCGGTCCTACAACCCGCAGCCCGACCACTCCTCACCAGCACTACTGGCAATCTCGAATCCCAGGCCATAAAATAAATCACAGCCCAGAATGTTCAACCCAGAGGCAGTTACCACGAATTGTACTCCGGTCATCACCGCTGACCTATACCTCGCCACCAACTCCACCGAACCCACAACGTTCATCCTGCTCCCTCCATAGCCGTAACATGGCGCCGTGAAATCCCTCAGACGGTAGTGAGGAAACTCCATGCCGTCCGGCAACATGTTGCAGAAGATGTGCCCACTCGTGCTCAGGGAAACATCATGGACAATCGTAGGGGCCGAAGCGGGGTTCTCCACTTCATGTTTTCCAACCTCCTGCTCGAAGTTCTTACAGGTTCTGGCAAAATGGTGTAATAGACCATATTTCCCACACCGCTTGCCTCTAGCCGGACACTCTCTTGCTTTAAAATGATGCTTAGTGGACCCGCAGCCATAGCATCTCGGCGCTCCTGGGGCGGACCTGATCCTCACAACAGCAGCGTATTCTTCATCCTCTGAGCCGGCATCGTTGTCCGGGTCAACAGTTAGTGTCTTAGCCCGTGGTTCCACTTCCCGCAGCACGCTTTCTTGCCGAGGTCCTTAGACAGTCTCTCTGCTGCCTCGCACTGCTGCGCAATCTCGATGGCCACTGCCAGCAACAGTTCACCCGCAAACGTCAGCAGCCTGGAACGTGTAGCTGAGCAGAGAGTGTGCTCCGCCAGTTGGTCGCGGACCATCTCCTCTTTCAAAGCTCCAAATTGGCACACCCTTGCTAGCTGCCGCAAGTCAGCGATGAAACGTTGAACTGTCTCTCCATTTCGCTGGCGGCACTGTCGGAACTGAATCCGCTTCACAATTATGTTCTCAGGGGCGTGAAAAGAGCACGGCATTATCTCTACTACATTTTCGTAGCTATCTGCTACTCCCAATGCTTCCAAAATCCTCTGGCCTTCCATACTGAGGTGGTGCACCAGAATTGCCCTCGCATGCTGCTTCTTGAGCTTGCCGAGGTCCAGAGCCACCAGAAAAGTCTGGAAGGCTGCGTACCACCGAGTCCACGGAACTGGTGGCTTGCCAGGAACCTTCAAAAACGGTCTAAAGTCGGAAAAGGCTCGTTCCATGATGATTTACCTCGTCATCAAATGTTATGTATGAATCCTGGTGTAAATGAGGATGCCATGGATAAAGTAGAACATTGTTTATTAACGGAACCACTCAAGTAGTACAGGCACTTTCTACAGCAAAGGGGTCAACGGCCGAAGAGAGCCAGCCTCCTCCAACCGTGCCCTTTATACCCCGGGTGATGTCATCACTGGAAAAGTGGTCCACCACCCCACACCATTCCCCGGCCAGCAGCCACCATATTACTACTTAACACAAATCTCAACAAAAGTTCTTTACAACCTGGTCCCCCTTTATAGATTATGTAAAGAGCTACACCTTTATATGAGTTCACTATTTTATTTTCTTAATGTATAATGTCTGACTTGCTGTGCACACAACTGTGTAATCTCAGAAGTTGTATCTACGTTCTTCCTGCAACCATACCCTTTTTTTTTTGAGGTCCTTGGGGTGGGTGGGGAGTTCTCTTTTTTCAATTTATGCTTGTGTTTTTTCATGTTAAAAACTTATAAATAAAGAATTTAAAACTAGAAAAGCACTCGGAGAGCGCAGACCTCCGCCAAGCGCCACAGTTCTCCCCCATACAGTGTTTGTGTGTACATTTTCAGATTCCTTGACCATGAAAACATATGACTAGCAATTGGATTCACAATGATAGGATTAGTGGTTCAGTAGAAAAAGCATTACCTCCTTGGCGGAGGTAATAAACTGAAGTGTTGCTGTTGTGTCCATCTCCTCCATCTGCAAAGTGCCAGGCTGCAACCTGTCAAGGCATACCTCATGCCTTCCTTATTGGGGGGGGGGGGGGCTTTCACACCTGTACTGACCTCATGCCTCCCTTATTGGGGGGGGGGGCTTTCACACCTGTTCTGAGTACTTAAAAACTGTATTTATCGGCAGATGAAAGAAAACTGAAGCAAAAACAAACAAACAAACAAACAAAAACTAAACAAACAGCAACTGCAACATGAACTATTTCAAGCATATTTATTCAAATGTACACTTATATGGACACAATCTTGAGCCATAACTTTTTGGTAATGTGAAAATAATAAGCCAAGTAGCACAAAAAAATTGAGCGCTCTTGCTGTCAGGAAACAATGTTGGCACCAAATCACTGAAGTGATCTGCCACCAATGGGGGCAGATTGTGTTCTGCCACAAAATGACAAAACATCACTTCTGCTAGTGATGCATTGGATTTGGAAGGCGTCGGTTCTCTCACTGGCTGAAAATGTTCATCCATTGATCGAATTTGGCTACACAGTTTTTGTGGCCCTGTGTAGCAAAGTGCGACTTCAGATCGAAAATCCCTGATGCAGTCACTTTTAGCATTAGAGTCACACATATCAGGCGCAGCATTACTGGCGCCGGGATTCCTCTCTGTTCCGGAGCCGCAGGACAAAAGAAGGTGCGATAATGGTTGCCGTGGGTTTTATTGGGGTTGCGCTCCGCGGAAAAAAAGAGGATTTGGAAGGTTCCCTGGCAGAGAGCTGGTTTTTGCGCAGCCCCTATGGCTGCCCGGGGAATTTCTGCCAAATAATCCGGCGCCGGACAGCTGCCTGTCTCAGTTTTTGCAGCGTAGCGCAAACACAGGCACTCTGGCGGGCCCTGCCCACCACTGTTTTCCGCGTGCTTTTGTGCCTAAAACTTTGAAGAACGCGGAGTTTGTGTTCGTCAGACACGACGACCAGCGCCCTCTATTGCACCTGCACACATGTTGAAAATGGCCCTATCTCACAATGTTAAAGAATCCTTTAAAAAATTCCTGTATCCAGACGGTGATCCGGATCATCCCCAAAATTTAATCAGTTCTTCCTTGTACCATTTCCAACAAGGCCTGAAAGTTTCATCAAAATCCGTCCAAAACTTTTTGAGTTATCTTGCTAACCAACAGACAAACAGACAGACAAACAGACAAACAGACAAACGCTGGCAAAAACATAACCTCCTGGCCTTCGGCCTGGCGGAGGTAAAAATGTTTCCTGGCTTCCCACTATATTTTAAATGAACTGAATGTGCAGAGTCTCGGCATATTACACAGAAGTCACAATATTTTGAAAACGATCTCAGCTTACCATTCTCCTTAATAAAATGTAAATTCACAGTGATTTAAGCCATTACGCTTGTGAAAAAAGGTGTATTGTGGCACAGTCAAGGAAATGACTATATGAGAAGCACATATAAAACATGAAGCATATTTAGTAAGTTAGATCTGAGCAAAATTGGCATATGTTGAATCGATACAACACAGAACCAGTACATTATTTTATTTTTTTTTTATCTATAAATTGGGTAAAGACCAGATAACAACAACTTTAAATGTACTCCATAATGGGAAACCCATTTTTTCTGTGACATCTGCTAAAACTTCCATTTTTCACAGGTTTCTCCCATATTTGAAGGAAATTTTTTTGTCTAGCCCCTTTCCATTTTGATGTTTCTCCCTGGAAACTCCCTAGTTTTATGGACTTCAAACAATATTAGAAATTGCCTTATTAAATAGAAATGGATTGGACTTCCCAGTTGCTACCATGCAGACTCTGGCTCCAAAAGTACAAGATGGCAGCACACTAAATCCAGAAAGTAGAGCTTCACTTTTCTAGTAAATAGTCCATATTTATACTGTCTATGGTTCATACATATCAGTTTTAGCTGCTTTGCTATGGGTTCCAACCCACAATCCATTACAGAATGGGCTGAAATTTACATGTTAGTCATGGATTTCATTAAAACAACTTTTTAGGTTTACAAAAATGGCTGTGGCGCAGGTGTAGTGTGGACAGCTACTGACTGGAGGGTCAGGGGTTCAATTCCCGCTCTGTCTGCAGTCTGCATGTCGAAGTGTCCTTGAGCAAGACACTGAACCCCCAGTTGCTCCTGGTGAGTCAGGCCAGTGTCTGTGTATGGCAGCTCTGCTGCCATCAGTGTGTGAATGTGTGTGTGAATGGGTGGATAGCAGGATCTGTAAAGCGCTTTGGTCATCCAGAGATGAGAAAAAGTGCTATATACTGTAAGTGAATGCCATTTACCATTTAAGGAGCTGTATGTGTTGCCCTCCAACCCGGCTGACCCAATTCAAAGTGAAAGGAGCAACAATTATGCAACCTGCGTTACAAGGGCTGCTCATTAAAGATTTCCCAGACTTATTTCTCATGGCCTGAGAGGAACCAAACACAGTTATTAGTGTTTCTCTACATAGGTGCCAGCAAGTGAACACTTCTCCCATCACTTTATGCAGTGGAGATCTCACCTTTAGAAGTCTGCAGGTTGTGCCAGAAGCCACAATTTGACCTTGGAAATCAGCATTTCATCGTCTTGGAAATGCTTGCCCTTCAAAAATGACTTTATGGAGAGTAAGGGGGGTCAGGAGGGATTTCAGAGCCACAGGGGATGAGAAAGGCTTTCATAGCTGCAGGACTGCGCTTTCGTCTGGGCAACATGCAGGTTGTGAACTAGGGCACTGTCTTGCAGGAGGCAGATACAGTGGATATAAAAAATCTACACACCCCTGTTCAAATGGCAGGTCTTTGTGATGAAAAAAAAAATGAGACCAAGATAAATCATTTCAAAATGTTTTCCACCATTAATGTGACATATAACCTGTACAACCCAATTGAAAAATAAACTGAAATCCTTTAAGGGGAAAAACAAAAAACTTACAATAACCTGGTTGCATAAATGTGCACACCCTTAAACTAATACTTTGTTGCAACACCTTTGGCTTTTATTACAGCACTTAGTCTTTTAGGGTAGGAGTCTATCAGCGTAGCACATCTTGATGTGGCAGTATTTGCCCACTCTTCTTTGCAAAAATGCTCCAAATCTGTCAGATTATGAGGACACATCCTGTGCACAGCCCTCTTCGGATCACCCCACAGAGGTTCAATCAGATTCAGGTCTGGACACTGTGTTATGTCCACAAACCTGGTAAAGAAGATGGACAAGGATACTGTGCTGGAACTCGAACTTCATTACATGATGCTTAATATTACAGAGCACATGAACGAGCCTTGAGCTCCTAACTGTCCCTACCAAGGGCGAGTCACCAAAGAGACCACAACATGGCCGACTACTCCCTTATGTATGTCAGCGTGATGACGGTACCAGCCGGCTACGTCACTTTATAACATTCAAACACACACACACCCCGCCCCTTGGAAAAAACACAGAGCACTTTAATAAATTGTAGCCCTCCCGAATTTGGCATAAACAACATTAACATCCTGAACTAGGGTCAGCAGGTGGACCGCCGCTGGACTCGATGCAGCTAAGTTGATTATTTTGCCATTTTTCTTTAGCCACGCTCCTATCTAAACAGTCATACTTTTTCTCTCATGGTCTTCCATGGGGAGAACAGTTCTGCCTGAGGGGCTTTGTGGCGGGTCTGTGGCGGCCTCATCCCTGGAGCTGTCGGACCACCGGGGCCAGGGCCCATCTTCATGACGCTGGGGCCTGGGTCCCACACCATGGTAGCTGACTCCCACAAAGCCTCACCGTCTGGAGTAGCCATCTGGACATGTCGTAGTTGATTTGCATACCGAACCGAATTGTCTGTCAGCTGAAAGCACACTGTTCCCAGCTTTGCCACGATCCTCAGTGGCACCCGTTGTTTTGCTGGCTGTGACCCAGTCAGTTGCCGTCCCAGTCTCTCACCAGTGTGAATCTGAACCCAGTCCGTGACTTGGAGTGGCGCCTTACTTGGTTTTATGCACTGTTGTGCTCCCGGTGGCTCTGCATGCTTGTTCAGCTTGGGACCACCGTTGTGCTACGGCGGTTCTCTTGTCACCATGCTCTCATTGCGGACCCTTCACCCGTTGTCTCCGCCATCAGTTGAGGCTCGTCGTGGGTGCAGAAGGTATCCAGTGCCTCTCCGGTGTCGCTCGTTGAGGTGGACTCTTCACCCGTCAGCTCAGTCATAACCTCCGTAGCTTGTTGAGCAAGGGTACGGAAGCAGTTCGGTTCCTCCTCTCTACCATCTGAAGAGCTCTGCTGTGCCACTTCTTGCGTTGTGTTTGTGCCCATTTGCTGTTGCTGCGCATCGGGGCACTCTGCATGTTCAGGCTCACTCTCCCATGGCTCTGGTTCTGGCCGAGCAAGGAACGGAGGTGAATCCAGTTGCTCCCCTCTGGGTGGCTCTCCTCCTGAGAGCACGGAGTGGGCACTTTGGTGTCGGTGCCGTCCTTAATTACCTCATCCGACACCACAACGTCGCCATCAAGGTCTGCTGTACTCCAACTGCCGCATCCGGACCATTTGAACCCAGCGCTGTCTCTGATAGCAAAGCCCAGTCTGTAGAAAAGGTCACACCCCATAATGTTGTCACCGTGCGCTGCCACCTGGAATGTGAAGTCGTACACAACTTTGGACTTGTAGCAAACAATCAGAGTCACTGTTTCGACATTGCACAGTCTGTGACCACCGCATCCATACAGCGGCAGTGGGTTCTTCTTGATTTTGTGGTTGGGGAAAAACTTCCTTACCGTGGCCCAGTTTAACATTGACCGCACTACCGCCGTGTCGAGCAGGAGTGGTACGGCTACTCTGTCTAATTCAACCATGCTGTACCAGTAATCACTGATGTCGGGGCTTACCAAATGAATGGTCATTGTTGGCGGGCATGCTGGCTTATTTGGCGGGCCCCATGGTGCTGGCGACCAACACACTCTTGCGAAATGGTTCAGGCGCCCACACTTGTTGCATCGCTGTCCTCTTGCCGGGCAAAACCATGCTCTGTCCTGGTGCGTCAGGGACCCACAGGCCCCGCAGACGGGGCCTCTCAGAGCACATCTTTGGCTCACTGCATTCATCTCGCACTCTTTTGCTGTGTTCTCTTCTTCCTCCATGTCCACCATGTTAGCCAGCGCCAACTGTCCAGGTAGCTTCTGTGTTTGGCGCCCATCTAGCACCGAGGCTAATGTCTCCACTGCCCCTAGCTGGAATGCTAGCTCAACTGTGTTAGTTTTTCATCATTTTTGGAGGGATGTCCAGTTCTTGGTAATGTCACTGTTGTGCCATATTTTCTCCACTTGATGATGACTGTCTTCATTGTGTTCCATGGTATATTTAATGCCTTGGAAATTCTTTTGTACCCTTCTTCTGACTGATACCTTTGAACAATGAGATCCCTCTGATGCTTTGGAAGCTCTCTGCAGACCATGGCTTGTGCTGTAAGATGTGACTACAAAAATGTCAGGAAAAGCCTACTAGAACAGCTGAACTTTATTTGGGGTTAATCAGAGGCACTTTAAATGGTGGCAGGTGTGTGTTGACGCCGATTTAACATGAATTTGAATGTGACTGGTTAATTCTGAACACAGCCTCATCCCCAGTTATAAGAGGGTGTACATATTTATGTAACCTGGTTATTGTAAGTTATTTATTTTTCTCCTTAAAAGATTTCAGTTTGTTTTTCAATTGGGTTGTACAGGTTTTAGGTCACATTAGTGGTGGAAAAAGTTTTGAAATGATTTATCTTTGGTCTCATTTTTTACATCACAAAAACCTGGCATTTTAACAGGGCTGTGTAGACTTTTTATATCCACTGTACATGCCACACCTCTCAGTTTTGATGGCCTTCAGCAATTTCTACAGCAGTTAAGCATACTAAGTCTCAGTAATCGTGGTACCCTTTGCCAGGAAATTCATCATCAATACTCAATGCTGGCACCAAAAGACGGTGAGCATAACCTTGCCCGCCGAGGTTTGGCTACATGCCTTCTTCAGAGGTGGTGAGTCATAATGCTTCTATTACTTCGACTGGGCTTTAGTCTCTGGATCACAGAAATGGACCCATGTTTCACCCTGCATGATTAGTCTGTTGAAGAAGTCCTCCTGGTCTTCTTGGCACATGGGCAAAGGAGTCCGGGAGCATGTGACTTGTTCCTGCTTCTGGAAAGGTGTGAGCAACTGGGGAATCTATTGTGGAGGCAACTTCCTCATATACAAATGGTCTTGGATGATTTTTTTTTTCCACAGATCCCACACTGATCTTGACATCTTGGGCAAGTTAAGGAACGGTTATGTGGCGACCCTCCAAAATGGTGGCCTCCACTTGCTGGATAGTATCTTAATCAACGGCACACTGTGGCACAATGTCAAGCCACACTTGAACTGTAAATGCCAGTGTTTATACATCATAAGACTGAGTATCCTCCCCATGAGTCTCTTTCATCTCATTGAACGTCTCCCGTGGTGTGCGGCCTCTCAACTACAAGAACCTGATGACCGCTCTGCATTCAGCTGGCTGTATTATTGCACCTTACTCCACCTTAGCACCTGTAAAAGAGAACTTCTTTGGCATTCTGAGCTGTAAATTATCACATGACCTATAGAGATATTATGTAGTATACATGTGCAATTTCAGCCTCCTACAATAACCAGAAGTGGGTCAAGGGAAATCTTTATTGAGCAGCCCTTGTATTTTCATTATAGAAAAACAAAATATGCAGTGTTCTAATATTTTAATAACAATCCTGCCAGCATTATTAGGAGTTTAATACTTCTGAGGGGTTGAGTTTCTTCTTGTCCACAATTTTGGTTGCTTTATTTTAAAAGCATTTCCCCCTAATTTGTTTTTTCAAATCCAACACTCTGTTTTTCTCTGTATACTCAGTATTCATTGGAAAGGGTCAAGACTGTGATTTTTTTCGACATGGTTGATTCAATTGAGAGCATATTCTCCAAACAGGATTCAAAGATGCTGTTACACAGAAGTGGTCAAGTCTCTACTGAACCCCCACCGTTTTAAATTGAAGGTGTAGGGAAACAACAAGACCAAAGGAGGTAGTAAAATATTTCTAAAACATTCAAGCTGAATTCTAAATCTGCTTTAAAAAGATATGAGTTATTGACAACCAGGCATCAAAACTCTATTTCTTTAAATATTGCCTGATCCCTCACTACACAATATGAATACATTTATGAAAAGAAACATTTCAACACTTATCTCTGGACTCCCACCATTCTAACCCTGTTTTCATTGTATTACCATATTCACTTGCTCAGGGAATAATCAAACGTTGGAGGGCCTGGTTCAGAGTAGAACAATCAAAAGAAGTATGATAAAATCAGCAGGGAAGGTCATTTCTCAAAATTGTCTTTCAGCACCATTCTGCTCAATATTTTCAGTCACTTGTGTTTTCCCAAGTTGCCAAATTCTCATTATTTAAAGTTTATCATTGCAATTGCTATCTAATAAGCAATCAGTCTGTGTTCTGGAAACTATCAGCGTATTGTTCCTGATCTTAAAATCCACTACAATCTGTTATACACCTTTCAGGCTATCATGCAGCCCTCCTCCAGAGCAATTCATTAAGTCTCCATCAACCATCAGCTTACTGTGCTCCTCCACCAGCAACATCTATGTAGACTAAGGATGGGCAGCATGTCATGGAGGGCCAAGACAGAGCAGATTTTCTTTCCAATCAGAATCTTCAACAGGTGATTTTATTGAATTTCGTCCCAATGATTGACGAACAGTGAAAACAGCTGCTTTAATGTCTGTCTGGAAAGAAAACCTCTAGGGTCATGACCCTCCATTGCACACAGCTGCCCATTCACTGACGTTGACTCTGGTTAAATCAGTATCTCTGACCTGCATTTTAGAGCCTACTCATCATTGAACTTCACTGGAGTATGATGAATACTTCCTCACGTTTCTTCAATTGATCTCCCCCAGTCTGATCTCAGCCTCTTTTTGAAGCTGTAAAAAACAAATCATGCAGACTTTTTATATTCCAAATATAGCATAACCATGTGTCATGGCAGGGCCGGCAAGTGGAATTTGAATTTGGGACCTCTCTTTGGTAAAGTAAATTGCATGATGCTTCTGAGGGAATTTTGCACAGTTGCAGTAGCATTACTTACATTATGTCAATGTCTGTCTGTCGTGTTTCACCATAACAAAAGGATTCCCATATGCTTGTCGTGAAGAAAAGTTTGGACTTAGATCCGAAATTTCATCTACACTCAACATATCATCATAACATTAGCATTTATCTCCAGGTGTCAGCTAATCTCTTGAGAAAATTGCACTAGCATTGCTAACAGCTGCAAGACATAATGGATGCTCCTCCTCACATCAGTTCTACACAGAGGTGTGCTGCCAGAAATAGTGAATGTCATTGCTGTCACCAGCTGATCTCTGACAGAGAGAAAATCAGGACTCAAACACTAGCACTGCGTGAGTAACATTATGTATAATAATGTGCTTTTATATAAATCTTTTACTTGGCTAGGGCAATTTTATCATCACACGACTGGAAAATTGAAAATAAAAAAGTTGACATCGGACTTGATAACACACAGTGGACCAACACCAGCAGATTACCGCTTTTCAGATGAAAGTTAAGTTTGCATTTTATTTGAAAATTAAGGTTCCAGAGTCTGGAGGAAGAGTGGAGAGGCACAGAATCAAAGTTGCTTGAGGTCCAGTGTGACGTTTCCACAGTCCCCAATGATCTGGGGAGCCATGTCATTTGCTGGTGTTGGTTCACTGGGTTTTATCAAGTCCAAAGTCAGCACAACCATCTACCAGGAAATTTTAGAGCACTTCATGCTTCCCTCTGCTGACAAGCTTTATGGAGATGCTGATTTCATTTTACAGCAGGACTTGGCATCTGCCCACACCGCCAAAAGTACCAGAACATGGTTTAATGACCATGGTATCACTGTGCTTTATTGCCCAGCAAACTCTCCTGACGTAAACCCCATAGAGAATCTATGGTGTATTGTCAAGAGGAAGATGAGAGACACCAGACCCAACAATGCAGACGAGCTGAAGGCCACTATCAAAGCAACCTGGGCCTCCATAACACCTCAGCAGTGCCACAGGCTGATCACCTCCATGCCACGCTGCACTGATGCAGTAATTCATGCAGAAGGAGCTCCAACCAAGTATTGAGTGTGCACATGGACATACTTGTCAGCTGGCCAACATTTCTATTAAAAATCTTTTTTTTAATTAGTTTTATGTAATATTCTAATTTATTGAGAAACTGAATTCTGAGTTTTCATGAGCTATAAGCCATAGCCATCAAAATTCAAATAACTAAGTGCTTGAACTATATCACTGTGTGTAATGAAAATATATGTTTCATTTTTTGAACTGAATTACTGAAATCAAAAAATCAACTTTTCGATTACATTCTAATTTATTGAGATGCACCTGTAATTCTGAGTTTTGTATTAACTCTGGTTATTTTTATTTTGGTACCACACTAGGTGGTACCCTTTAAATGAAGGGCCATATGTGTCCTGTGTCAGGTCTTTGCAGGATTCCCCCCCCCCCCCATTTTCTCAAGGTTATGACGTTCAGATATCTGCAGTAGATTGTCCTTTAAGCATGGCATTTCTTTTTTAACCTCCATTTGTCCAGTTTCTTCAGATTTTTTGAGGAAACTGCACAATGCTCAGAGACAAGGACTAGGGAGGAAAACAGCCAATATCCAAAGAAAAACTTCAACAATCTTCAGAAAACCTGGAGCACTACTTCTAAAAAAAATTACAAGAAAGTCTGACTCCTTGGAAGCAAAATATAAAGAAGTGAGGGGTAGCTCAAGACTTTTGAACAGTAGCATACTTCATGAGCATTTTATCCATATTTTTAATTGAAGTTTGTTTTGCCTCCTTTTTCTGAGAGTTAAACAAAAGAACTGGTAGACTAAAGTTAAAACAAACCGTTGACATGACTAGGAAATGAAGGATTTCCCAACATAGTCTCAGTGAATATGATGACAGTAAATTGAGAGAAATTAAAATATTTACTCTACAGTGTAAAAATCTAGTGTCACAATTGTGACAGGACCATCTGCTGTCCATCTACAGTTTGCTGAGGCATACAGTAACTGCAGTTGCACTCTGTTAAACTTTAAAAGTTGTTTCATTGCCAGATGTGTCTCTTATATCCATTTACTCGGCGTTGTGGGGATGTGCAACATTTTTGCACAGGTTTGATTAACCAAGTGTGAGAAATTTAACTGGAGCAAGGGGCATGTAGTCATTTATCTATGCCTCAGAGTGAAATATTAGAAACAAAAGTGCAAACATCACTGAAAAGTCAACATGCTAGGCTGTAGGACACAGTTTTGATTAAGTCTAATGTAAAACTGTTCAAACACATGCCAATCACTATGACCAAATCACTAACAGAATGTAGACAGCCTTAATCCTCCACAGAAACTTAAAAAGTGCATGACTATTGAACAATAAAATGACAGCATGAGATTATTACAGAATTTCTACAACCCTGTCTGTCAAAATGGCAGATGGTGAGAAAGTATATTGCAACTTCTGGCCAAGGTGGACTATCTTTAGAACCGCAGGCATTTTTCAGTAACACTACCTTCTACATACAGGCCAGTTTGAGACTGCACTAATGCATCGAGCTTAATGCTACACATTTTTGTCAGTCTGCTAATTACATAAACATTGTAAGCTGAAACAATATGCCGGCAGGGACTCACAGCTCAGCACAAGTATGAGGCAGGTGCTTTACTGACTAAAACTAATCCCCAGCAATAATCAGACAAACTGAGCACAAGCCAGTGTGGCAGGGATTCAACAATCAATAACCACAGCTACAATGCTGATCAACAAACCTGAACAAGTGGCTGCTCGTGCAACACACATCCTGCACAGTTATTAAAAACGGCATACACAGAGCTCTGTTAACTTTCAATGCTGCTCAGCAATCCATTATGTAGAATTTGGAAAAAAGTCCCTTTTCAAGGAATCTTGCACAGATATTGCTAAAGGAAGTCAAATGGTCTCTTGTTCTCATTATATAAGATACCTTTCTTCAAATGTTTGTGCTGATACTTCTGAGAAGCATGCTGTCATTCTTGTTTAAAATGCAGGCATTTATCTACTCAAGTCTATTATACCTCAGGGATAAACACACTTAAGGGTTCTTTTGTCCTCTGCCACTAAGTTAGCTGCAGTAAAACACAGACTTTTAATGCTAATGTTTATGCCCTGCTTTTGGCTAGCAACAGGTGCTACTTATTTCTGTCTCTGGGCTTTCCATGGGTCCTAAATAGGAGGGACAAACACTGAGTTTATTTGGTGTTACAGTACTGAAGGAGCTGCATTCTCTTAGCATTTGACAACACAAAGCTGACTATCTGTTCTTCGGGAAAACATTTAACACTCTACAAATCAAAAATATCAAAACCTCAGCAGAATGTTTTACAACACTTAAGTTACTGCTGTTTTGAAGACTTTTCCAGAAGCCCTAAAGGCTCCCCAATGGAGTTAGTACAAAATGTTCCCTCTGATGCCACAGTACTTAAGCGCAGAAAGATGGCAGCCTGAAGTAGCACGTCAAGGCTCAGTGACTACGTCTTCATTTGCAGCGTAACAAAATGTCTAATTTTCCGTTCAATTTGGATGTTAGTTTATTAACACCAATCACATTTGGTGTACATTCTTTGTTTTATTATTTGTCAAGATGCTCTCCAGGTTCAGTGATAACAACACCTGATTCAAACTTCTGCTTTTGTGGTCCAGAGTTGATGTAGATATACAGTAGGTGCCTGGAAAAACTACAATAGTATAAATGTGTTGTTTTTTTGTTGTTGTTTTTTTTTTCATGTGAGGAATGTGGTATGTGGATTTGGCCCTTGCCGTAGCCGTCTGAGGGGATGACGTCAAGCGGGCTTCGGCTGCTGTATATATTCACCTGTGTCTGTAATAAAGTTCAGTTCATTGCTCTGTATAACACAGCTCGCTTATTTCCATACATAACATTTGGCGACAAGGATTAACTCATAGAGGCATGCAGAGTAACTCTGCTGCCATTTTTGGAGCACCCAGGAGAACCAGCAATTCTGTGGCCTCGCTGGCTGGCTGCGTTTGAGGTGTACGTTGCAGCGTTGGGCCTGGGTGGACTCGACAGAATAAGGAAGCGAGCAATTCTGTTTCCCAAACTCGGCGTAGAAGGTCAGAGAATTTTCCACACATTAGGGTAGACGGAGTCATATGCAGATGCTGTCGGGCTGCTTGTTAGCTACTTTGCCAAACACACATGGCGCACGAAGCTTTAGGTTGAAAGGCTGTTGGCGCCAAAAGACACTAAACTAGCTAGCTCGGGGGAGCTAACGTTCCAGCTAGTAGCAATGGAGAAATTAGCCACGGAGCTAGGTGGGCGCGAAACACAGAAGCTAGACGCTACAGGCTACAAGCTAGATAACACAGTGGAATCGGAGTCACAGGAGAGGTGTCCAGCGAGAACGACAAGCCAGTCGAAGAGCACAGCACGGAGAGAGAGTGCAGTGAAAAGGGAGAGCAGCGAACAGACTCAGCTCAGTTTTCCCCACTACCAGAGTCAGAGCCGTGGGAGAGGGAGCACAAACATGCTGAGAGCCCCGAAAAGCAGCAGCAGTAGCTGGCCACAGAGACAACGAGCGACACCAAAGAGGTACCGGACTGCTTTTGTACCCGAGACAAGCCACAGTTGATGATGGAGACAGCGGACAAAGGGTTTGCAGCAAACATGGTGACAACAGAACTGCTGCAGCACAGCGGAGGTCCAGTGCCAAAAGAGTATGCAGAGCCACCGGGAGTGCAACGACAGTGCATGAAAACAAGTAAGGCGCCATTTCATGTTATGGACTTGGTTCGGGTTCGCGCCAGCGGGAGACCGGGAAGGCGACTGACCAGGCCGCAGCCAGCGGGGCAACGGGCACCGCTGAGGATCATGGCGAAGTTGTGGATAGCATGTTTTCAGCAGACGGACGATTTGGTTCAGCACGCGAGCAGACAGTGGCATGTTCAGGTGGCAGCTCTAGCCGGGGAAGCTCCACACGGGTCGGTTGCCGCAGTGTGGGACCTGGACCCGACGTCATGAAGACTGGCCCCGGGGATCCAGCAACTCCAGGGAGGAGGCCGCCACGAGCACGCTTCAAAGTTCCAGGGGCGCATCCACGGCAGGGCCCCCACAATGGAACTGCCCTTAACTTGGAAGACTAAAAAAAAAAAGAAGAAGTTAAGGACTGTTTAGTTAGGAGCACGGCTGGATATGGCTGGAGTGGCAGAATACTCCACTTAGCCATGCTGGGCGTTGTGGTAGTCCACCCACAGGCCCTAGGTTAGACTGTTTTGTATGTTTAATGTTCTTATTGTTATGCTAGTGTGTCTCTTTGGAGTTTTCTGTTTTGCCTAATTTGGGAGGGCTTTAATTAGTTGTGTTTTTTATTTTTGTAAAGGGGGGGAGGATGTGGTACATGGGTTTGGCCCTTGGGGCTTGCCGTAGCCGTCTGAGGGGATGACGTCAGGCGGGCTGCAGCTGCTGTATATATTCAGTCGGGTCTGTAATAAAATTCAATTCATTGCTCTGCATAAGACAGCTCATGGCTTGCTTATTTCCATACACAACAAGTTATCTATTTAAAATTTGATGACAAAGCATCCCCATCTAGTCTGCACCACCTATGACATCTTACAGGCAAGCGGTAAGATTGATGACATTAGAAATGATAGAAAAAGAATATTGACCATTTATTCTTAAATATACGGCTACAATTTGAAGTAGTAATTTTCATTACTTTTAAAACAACAGTATTCCATATACTCTACATATGAGGATAAACCATGGGCTTACTGTTAATTATCATTATTAATAATTAAGCAATATTACACAAGACGAAGTTACAGTATCATGATTATAGTAACTGTGGCTGTGATACGTCTAATGTCCTCCACATTTACAACAGTTCCAGCAAGCAAAATTTATTAAAAGATGGCAATACTGGACAAAATATTATGATTTGTTTGTTTAACCAGTTATTTTGCGCAGCTGAGAAATAATCCCTAAATGTAGCCAGTAACTGTTGCTAAACATCTCAATCAGCATGAAGACGTCTATTGTCATTTTACACACATGTAAACAAATTAAATATTGTCAAGTGCAAAAGTAATAAGTGTTTATAAAACATACCTGTTGAGTCAGTACTGTGAAAGGCCAGAGATCAAAATGTGGCCATTACACCAGTAGCTAGCCGATGGCTTGTAGTTAGCATGCTAACAATTTCTTCAGCACACTTTGCTCGTTTTTCTTGGCATTTTCAGATGAAACAGAGCCCATCAACACAAAAGTATTGTGGTTTTACCATGTTTTCCTTATTTTTGCTTTTTCTCCAGATTGTCCAGGTCAGCTGATAACATTTTTGCACACTGGGAGGTTTCCATGGAAATAGCCTGGCTTTTTCCCTTCTCCTCCTCTTCTTCTGATGACCATTCATGATTTAACTCAAATCTTATATTCGGAAAAATGTCCATCGTTTTGCCGTATTCCATTAATGTTGCTTTAAAGTGCTGACCAGGAGTCGACAGTAAATAATGGTTACTAATTAAAGGTTACTAGAACACCTTTGAAGCAGAGTGATGTATATCCAGTGAAACCAGAGTGCAGTTACTGGGGATAATAATAACTCCTGGAATCCCTATTTTCCAATCAAATCACTCAGTCGGAACTAACTGTTGTATCATAAAGACCAATGGTGTCTCTGCATTAGGGGCCGGTGGTGGGCAGCGCGGTGGAGGAGTGGTTAGCACTGCGGCAGCACAGCAACTCACCCTTGGCCGGGGGATCCTGGGTTCGATCTCAACCCCCAACCAACAGTGATCTGTGTGGAGTTTGCATGTTCTCCCCATGTCTGCGTGGGTTTACTCCGGGATTTCTCCGGTTTCCTCCCACATGCCAAAAAACATGCAAGTTTGGTTAATTGGCATCAAACTGGGGATTCTAAATTGTCCTTAGGTATGACTGTGAGAGTGAATGGTTGTCTGTCTCTCTGTGTTGGCCCTGCAGTGGACTGGCGATCTGTCCAGGGTGTACCCTGCCTCTCGCCCAAAGATGCTGAGATAGGCTCCAGCCCCCCGTGACCCGAAAAGAATTAAGCAGAAGAAGATGGATGGATAGATGGATGGATGGGACTGGGCCCCACCAGATGTCCCAGTTGAGCAGTGCATGCGCAGTCATTTACACTTTCAACAGCATTATGTTTTTCTTCACAATTAATAAATAATATTGTGTATCTATTACATATGATAGTGTCAGCAGTGTCATACCGTTCAAATGTCTTGCCATATTTCTTCTGAGTTATGGAATTTAAAGAGGTGCCGTGACATTATGCAAATTAGATGCATAAATTTATTCCTATCTGAAACTTTGGATCAAATTTTACATCTTTCTAATTGACAGTAAGCTATTATCTCTTACCACTTTGAAGTTATAGCCTTGGAAACCTGAACTATTTAATTGACAAAAAATATTTACCACTCTTGACCACTAGGGGGTATGTCGCAGTTTAGCAACATACACACTCAGTTAAAATGCATGCGCTAACTGCTTTCAAAGTTGCACTGAGGGCAGGTTTGGGGAGCCTGAAAATAGGCCCCATAGCCAATCAAAAGGATTTGACATTCACTGGTTCCTTTTCATTGGCTATTAGCTATCAACCTATGATAGTTAGTTAGTCACCACTAGCAGGGATAATTTGGATCAAAGGGATAATCACTCTATATATAATTCAAGAAATCTCTGTCACGATGTCACGATGTTACAAACATAGAGCTCGCTAAAAGATCATAGGACTCGCTAAAAGATCGTAGGGTTCGCTATGACATTATCAAAGATCAAAGCAGGCATCACAGAACAAAGGCAGGCATCACTGAATGAGTGGTGACGTCAAAGATCAAAGACAGGTTTCACCATGGTTACTGTTGCCATGGTAACAGTAACTTTCTATGGGCATGCACGGGTATCGGGCATGCACAGGTATGCACTAGTTTAGTTAGATTACACATGTTGTTAGAGCAGAAATTAAATCTTTTGTACCACACCAGCCAGAGGATTTAAACACCACAGCCACTCAGGAAAAGACAAAAATTAGTTTTTCAACTTGGAATGGTTCTGAAGAAAAATGACTTGCTAAACATGAAAGTAGCAGTGTGGAAAATGCTGTTAGACTTGGTTTGCTTGGAAGAGCTAATAAAGCGGCTCACATTGACACCGCTCACAAACACACAATTGATCTTCATAAGCAGAACAGGTATGTTCTTGGTGGAACAATAGCATGCCTAAGACTTTGCGAGAAATGTGAAATTGTGTTTTTGGGCCATAATGAATCATCAGCTTTGCTGAATCCAAGGATTTTTATGACCATTTTTGCAATGATGTGTGTGGGTGATGCAGGCTCAGATGTCATTACAAAGCACAGAATTACTTCATGCACCTCAGTTTATTGATGGATTTGTGGACTCTGACAAAAAAAACTGATTGACAAGTTTGCCTAGATGAAAGATAGCATGTACAGCAGTGATATGCACAGACATTTCGGGAGACAGGTGCTCAACCAAGAAAAAAGGGCACTCCTAAATACTGAAAAAAGTAAAGTTACAAACAGTAGTGCAAAATTTACTGTACTTAGTATATCAATTTTATTTTAATACTTATAAGGAGATATTTAATATTCCATAGACTTCTACAAAATTATCAACTCACACAGAGACCATGGTCTTCATCATTATTTACTGTACAGCCTAGTGTCTATTCTGCATTTTTTGTATTTGTATAATAAGAAAATATGATGATCATTTTCTATGATTGTTTTGACTATAAGTTCAGAAGAGTCAGAGGTGGCCTAATGGTTAGGCTGGGGAGCAATAGTCTGTACTGGAGAGGGAGAAGGAGAAAAAAATTGGAATAAATTTGAAATATTGAGGAAGAGAGGTGAATTAGGTTTTCCCTTAGTTTGACTTACTTTCATGCTACTTTTTTGTGATGAATCTCAATAATTTGTGAAAAATGTAAGAATTTACAGGTTGACCCCTGGGCAGCTTTGGATACAAAGGTCACCGGTTCGATCCTAGATGTAGGCTTTCATACTAAAATTACCGACTGGTGACTGAAAGGTTGCTGGTTCAATCCCTGGACTGGCCAGGATTAGATCTGGGTGGGATAGATAACATAGCAGCGTTTGCCTCACCCTCATAAACCCCACTGGAGTGCTCTTGAGTGAGGCCATTGGATTTCTAAAACATTAGCCTACTTTGGATGTGTGATAACTGATCATTAACTGGTTTAAGTTTGGATTTGCAATTTATTACTGTTTAAGAGGGCAATAGCAGCTCAGTGAAAGTCATTATCGCTGTCTCTGCTCCTGCTTAACCTGTCACATTAATGCGTGCTTATGATTTGAGGAGGTGCATTTGTGTTTACATTCACGGAGCAAGTCATGTTTATTGTGCCCCACCAGACTTTCTGTGCCACAGACATCACTGACAAAGACACAAGCACCAATTTTAACAATGGACAAAAGATCAAAACTTAAATAATTTCAAATGGATTTCTTTCATCAACTTTAAAAGATGACAATAAAGAAAAAACTGTGATGACCATATAACAGTATCGAGACAAAAATAACTTGATACCCAAAATGATCTTACTTTAATAAAATCAAATGTCATATTATCAGTGTTTTATTGAATAGTGGTGTAAAATGCATTGCAGGAGGTGATTCATTTCCATGCATGTATAGCCACTTGATTTTAAGGGAGTGAATTTGCAAATTAGTTTTGAGTTCATAACTGATCAACATGTTTTCCAACAAATCCACTTAATAAAGGAAAGAACATGAGCACCTGAAAATATCACTGGGTCAGAGAGGTGCCTAATGTGAGAAGTGACTCTTTAAATAATGGCAAGCTCCACATGTCCCTTTCTCATTTTGACTGTGGCACACTGGTTGCTTAAGCTATTGTGAATGGTATAATTAGTCACAGAGCAGGTGTTATGCAATCGAATGTATAATTTATGAAATTACAAATTTCCTCATCTTTTATTGCAGATGCACAGGCCTTTTTGCAGTGAATGTGAAGGCTTATTATAATTAACAATTGTTCCCAAAACAAACAATGCTTATCAGGAATTGTATTTGTGTTATCTGTGTCTCCATTCTCAAACTGTTTGCACAAGCTCATTATGATGCATATTACAACAAGATTTTGGTGTCAGCTTACTTAGTATGTTAATTTGCTCCATATACAATCATACAATCAAACCTTGGAATTTACGTACAGAAAGTCCCTGTATCATTTTGGGGGTGTTAACAGCTTTGTAGGTTGCAGCAGAGGAAACAGGCTATTTGCTGTTAACTCTACAATATTAATCTGTGTTGTATCTCCGAATTTACCTGTCCAATGTCCAACACCCTTATTATTCCATCAACGGCCTGTCACTGTAGAGAAGGGTGGAAACAGCAATTCAGGGAGAGACTGAGCAACTCCAAATTACAATATTGACACTCTTCTGTTGCAAAGCCCTCCTATGAGTTCATATAAACACGCCTGAGAGAAACAGGACTACATCTGGATTTTAAAGAGATGAGACAGAAAATAATGTGTTGGCAGCGGCTTCCTTACAAGGAAACAAAAATCAAATGCAAGCATGTCACTCTGTGGCAATGTACTTCCTGCGGGGAAATTGCCAGACTTTGAAAAAAATTAAACGTTAATAACTCGGGAATTTCTTACCTGGTTTTGACAGACAGTGATTGTTTTTTTTTAAAGGGAGAGTTCAATATAGCCAAGAATGTTCTGTTCATGTTCAAGGAGGAAATTCAGCTGGATCCATTCGGTGACCAAGAATAACTCTCTCAGCTGCAGTGGTTCTGTCACAGAAATGTATTCTCACTCTCTGGGTGGATAAGAAAAATCATGTCTCGCCGCATGCATCTTGCCAGAATTCGAAATCAGTTTGATACACCCTCCCCTGAATTAATGGCCCAGATAGATACTGCATCTTTGGACTTTCTATCCATGTGGGTCTGCATGCATTACACAGCACAGACTTACACTACGAATAAAAGGAACCACTGCAAAGATTTAGTCCCCCACAGAGCCCCTCTTAGAGCATTTGTTAGATTATTACCAGCAGATTATTTGGAAAAGTAATTGTCCCTAGGTGTTATAAACATCCCAAGCTTATTCTCCACCCTATGATTCTCAACAGTGGAGATTAGGCTCAGAGGAAATCTCTTCCCTCGATGGAAGGAATTGGGAAAAGAGGTCCAAACAGGCACAAACACACTAAGTATGTGTAGCCAATCAGCTTTCTGCTTTGCTTGAGCATCCTGTCCCTCTGGGCCTGTTGATCCAAGAAAAGAAAAGCCCCTCTTTTTTACCCCAGGACCTGTAATACCTGCATGATGAGTGCCACCATGCTGCCAACCGTAGCAAGCAAATGCAATCCCACCATTTCAAAGCGCCACACACAGAAAAGCCTGAGAGGAGTCGGTGAGCTCACCGAAGCTCTTTAGAGCCACCTGCTGTGCCTGATGTAACACAGCATTTTGCACTGATAGAAACAGAACATTAGCTGGGTTGAATTTAGCAGGAGGTAAGGAGGAAACAGGGATCCATCCATCCATCCATCCAGGTGTTTGGGTTGTGGAGGCAGCAGTTTTGGCAGAAAAGCCCATGCAGACTTCCATCCAATTCACATAACACCCGTGATCTCAACGATCCCTCCTGCAGGTGGTGAGCCCACTGGAGGTAGACCCATGTCCTTGTTCGGGCTGAGCCCGGCTGGGTCCAATACAGAGAAACCCAGCTACCAAGTTCTTGCTGTCGAGCCTTCTGTCCCAGCTTGGTTCTAGGATGTGACCCCGGTAACACCATACACTGGCTCCTTTTTTAAAATAAATTCTTTTTCTTCACTTTTAGTCTTTATTGTTGCTTTAGTTATTCATTCACATACAGCTAATTTTATTCTTGCTTGTTAACAAATTTCACTTTGTGCATGACCTGCTTGCTCTCCAGTTTACACTTGGAATTTACTATTGACCCAACAGGGGTTAAATAATTAGTACCCAAACTGCACATTTCATTTAAGGTTCCATAACAGGTTACTGTAAACTTAAGTTTTTAATAAATGATCCCCAAAAACATCTTATTTCTTCATCTGCCACTAACAAATCTATCCACCTTATTCCTGGGGGTGCCACTGTAGGAACGATTATGGGCAGAACTTCCGGTTTCAGCTGAGGTAGTGTTAAATCAGTCAGCAAGAGTGGAGTAGTGGGGCATTTAAAATCGCGTTTTTAAAAGTTTTTCAAATTCATTTTAATGTATAGTCCACATACATGTTTTGCACTCAAGTGGCAGCTATTTTCAGCACTTGTAGGTTTTGTTTGTTTTTTTGTTACTTATTTGTACCCGTAGGTAGACTTGGTTTGCAGTCTGGTGACAAGCCACCGGCTGCCGGTCGCTGCGTGCGCGAGCGCCCTAAACCTACATGTTTTTGGTATGCGGGAGGAAACCGGAGAAATCCCGGAGTAAACCCACGCAACACGGGGAGAACATGCAAACTCCACACAGCTCACTGTTGGTCGGGGGCTGGGATCGAGCCCACGATCTCACGATCCCCGCGATCCTCCGGCCGAGGGTAAAACTGTGCTGCCACAGTGCTAAACCACTGCGCCACCGTGCAGTGGTGGCGCAGTGGTTTATTTTAAAATAAAGGCAGCGTTGGATTTTTAATAGCTTTATTATCATCCGCCTTCATCAGAACTCGGCTCCAGCCCCATAGTGTGAGCAGGCTGAAGCCTCGTTCCTCCAGCTCTCAAAGAGGAGCGAAGACACACGGTGTGTGTGTCCCGCAGTTGCAGAGTCAGAATGAGACTTGTATTTTTTGAATATTTTGGCGTAGTTCTGGTACTTGTTGCTGGTGTTCGTGGTTATGCCATAGACTGTATAAATGGAGGCTTCTCACCGGCAATGCGTAGATCAAGCACTGAATATGAAAAAGGACTGTTGGTGTGATCGGTGGTACAAACACAGGACAGACACAAAAGCACAGCAGGTATGTTTTCACTTGTATGAATGTCACAGATCTGACATTTATGTGTTATATACAGTATGTCACCAGAATCAAGGCTGCATGAAGTAAAATAATAAATAAATAATAGTAACAGTTTGCTTCCTAAGGCTTAAGAAAGATAGTTTTTTGGGGGGGTTTGCATTCCTTGCACTGCCTTGGAACGATATGGACAAGTAGCTTCAGCATGCATTAATTTTTAAATTATCACAAAATATAGATCAATAAAATTTTGAACAATTCATATTTTTAAGATGACGTCACACGGCTGCCTGTCACTAGATGAGTGGCCATATTGGGAGGGAAGCTGCAGGGGGAATTCTATTTCATTAAAGCCAAAAATTATGTAAATGTCATGCACTACTGTGGAATAATTGGTTGTACAAACACTGGTGGGAAGGAGAAAGTGTTGTTTTATTGATTACTTGCAATTATTTTTGAACCAAGGCGAGTCAACTTGGGAACTATCAGAGAAATGGAGCAGAATCTGGCTTTCTGCTATTAGTATTAGTGGAGCTGACGTGGCACCTTCCTTGTATTCCAACTTGCAGGTGCTCTGACCATTTTGTAATAGGTTTATAGAAATAACTGACTAATAATATTGTTAAAGAGTCTGTGATGCCCTGTGGACATTTTCACAGATTCATAAGCTCCCTGTTCTGATCAGCTCAGCTGCTGCCTGCTGCACACACACACACACACACACACACACACAGAGCTAAACAAACATACCTGTTTGTCTAACGGGACCTATCGGGGATCTGTCCAAGCCAACTTAAGTGTCAATTTCAAGCTACAGGATATTATGAAGATCCAAATCACTGTTTAGCCCTCCTTGCCAAGTTTTTACCTTCGACTGCAGTCTGTACCATCAGCTGTGTCCACACAGGCGAGACAGAACATGTCTCCTTCCACTCAGCTACGCAGATGCTTCTAATCATTCCGGCTGATAAGACGTCCATATGACCCACACTTGGATCTTGCTCACCTCCTGTTTCCTTTCCAATGAAAGAAGGCTCCAAAGAGGAGAAAAACAACACAACTTTATTCTTAAGGCTGCTGGCAGGAAGCCAAGAAAGCAGGGACACTCCGTGCCGGAACAAGCTAGCTGCTAAAACTAACCTTAGCTGGAGTTAAGGCTTTTCGAGAATGACGCTGAGACCCAGACATTACCAGCATCCAAGAGTGTCTCTTGCTTGGGAAGTCTCATTCTTCTGAACAACTGAAGAAAATGATGGAGTAGTTACCCAAGTTTGCTGTTCTGATGCTAGAATGTCAGAACACCGGCTAATTAGCCTGTGGCTTTGAGGATTATTACAAGTACACTACCGTTCAAAAGTTTGGGGTCACTTAGAAATTTCCTTATTTTTGAAAGAAAAGCACTTTTTTTCAATGAAGATAACTTTAAACTAATCAGAAATACACTCTATACATTGCTAATGTGGTAAATGACTATTCTAGCTGCAAATGTCTGGTTTTTGGTGCAATATCTACATAGGTGTATAGAGGCCCATTTCCAGCAACTATCACTCCAGTGTTCTAATGGTACAATGTGTTTGCTCATTGCATCAGAAGGCTAATGGATGATTAGAAAACCCTTGTGCAATCATGTTAGGACTGCAATGCTGTAATTGCTGCAAATGGAGGATTCTTTGACGAAAGCAAAGTTTGAAGGAAAAAATTATTATTTCAAATACAAATCATTATCTCTAACCTTGTCAATGTCTTGACTATATTTTCTATTCATTTTACAACTCATGGTGGTAAATAAGTGTGACTTTTCATGGAAAACACAAAATAATTGTCTGGGTGACCCCAAACTTTTGAACGGTAGTGTAGCTGGAAGTCTATAAATCAACTGCTTATTGTTATCAATGAGGGATAACAATTAGACTCCAAGACGATGTCTAACTTCATCTAAAAGCACCTGGACAGGTGAGTGTGCTGAATGAAGCCAGCCTTTAGCTAATGCTAAATCAAATTAGATCACATTAAAAAAAAAAAAACTGAGAGCAAAAACAGAGAAAAGCAAACAGGAGAAATTAAGTTGGGGGCTCTGTGAATAATTTTTGGGCTAATGTGGATAAACATGCATGATAAGTGTTACAAAGACCAAGAAATATATTTAGGTTTGTACGTGTCTGGATAGGTGATGCTAGCCCACTTCTCCGTGTCTTTTGGCCAGTTTTGCTTTGGAATGAGACAGGGAGCCTGCTTCTCAATTAAAAGTAATATGTCGTCATACCGCTGTTATGTCCATAACCAATGCTCCAAATGATGAGGCCAAAGGCGCAGTATAACGTAGCTTTATTAGTGAACTCACAGAACACAAAGGCACTCCTGTCAAGGCAGAGGCACTGGCCGTAAAGAGACCGTGCTGCTTCCGGGTAGGCCTTTTATACCCTGGGTGGCGGCGGAACCGGAAAGGTGTAGCCATCATCCAAACACACAATAACAATATTAATAATCATAATTAATATATAACAACCGCTGTCTGTCATTATCAAGAGTTTCATAATAAATTTTGGACGTTTTCACTTTTTTTTGGTTCCATTCTACTACGTGATTATCCCCCCCATAATGGCCAGTGATCCCGCCGGAAGTCAGGTGATCAAAAACTATGAATTGTCAGAACAGGTCTGTACATGTTAAGTTAAATAACAAGCATTCATGGCATGACAGCAGCATGACCATTTTAATTTTGGGGTAAAACGAAAAGCTGTAGCTATTTGTTTTACCCCAACATTAAAACACCCAAGCATGGTGTTGTGGTTCTTTGTGGCTCTGACTAGATTCTACATCTGCTCTGAGGTAAATCTGATTATGTCCAACATCTTTTAACAAAATGCATCCAACTTTATTCCTGTGGAGACACTGACATATCTCAGAGCTTTTATTTGTTTACTGCATTAGCATCTTTGCAGTGGAGCTAACTAACGGAGCTACTGTCTGCCAGGCCACTTTTTAAGGTCATCTTCTCATCCCTCCATAGTCGTGGGAAGTGGTATGATTATATTACTCTTTTTGAGGTGCAAAGGGCCACACCCCTGCATTTTTGATGCCGAAGTCAGATTTTTAACAAGGAAAAGTGTCCCGTTTCAGTGACAACCACACATTCTAAAGTAGTATCGGAAGTTGCGCCCATAATTCACACAAGGCATGGGAGCTAGGAATAAGGTGGATAGAGCCTTACTTTATGACATTGTATACAAAACTCTTCAGCTATCAAGGGAATGAAATTGCTAAGTCCACACCTGTGTATGGGGGAGAGGGGGGGGGCTGAAAAGTTCATAGTGGTCAAATTTGACCAAATGTGGTTTATTTTTCAACATAGTCTCCCCTTCGGTCCACACACTTTTTCCATCGGTGTTGCAGCCCTTGGATCTCTGCGGCTAAAAAATAAACCCCATTTGGTCAAATTTGACCACTATGAACTATTCAGCCCCTCCTCGTATTCACGGCAGGGAAAATCTCTTCTATCAATATGAATCCCATTTCATGTGATTTGTTTATATACTAATTAAGTACACAAAGGTTCTAGACCGGAGTGGTAACCTAGGGATACAGCATCCGCCCCACAACTGAGAAGCAGTAGGTTCAAGCCCCAGACGGGTCATACCACAGACCATATAAAAATGATACTTTCTGCCTTCTAGCTTGGTGCTAATCATAATAGAATGGGGGAAGGAAAGTTGGTTACCAGTGTACTCCCTGTGCTGGTCTCAAGCTCAGATGAATGGGGAGGGTTGTGTCAGGAAGGGCATCCAGCATAAAAATCCCTGCTAACTCAACATGCGGATCATCACGATATAAGGTGATGATAGGCTATGGCAACGCTGAAAGGGAAAAAGTCGAAAGACAAAAAAAAAGTACACAAAGGTCATAGGCCCCAGCTTTGCATTTTACAGGCGGACTTTAATAGTGTGCTTCAGTTGCGGTTTAAATTATAGCAGGATCATTACTGAATGTGCAGCTGGTCATGGATGATTTTCCTGCTGCATATCAAATTGGGCATCTCAAGGAGAAAACAGGCAAGTGGCTCAGAAGATGAACTAGGACCAATCCTCCATGCGATCCCATTAACGCATGGATGGATGGATGGCGGTCTTTTGTGGTTATTACTTAGCGCACGCAACGATTAGCAATGCCTTCTCCGCTCTGTCTCATTAATATCAAAATGCTGTTCACACACGGGAGTGAAAGTCTGCACTGCACAGGTACATATCACTAATAATCCCTGAATAAGTCAATAACTAAGGACTCTTGCATGACATGCTTTAAACTGCCTTTGTGTTATGAGAAATGTGGCATGCCACTTCCTGTATTTATGCTGAACTTTGATAATGCAGTGCTCAATCATATTATCAAAGGAATAAATATGTATTTTTGCATCACCACATTGATATTAATAACAAATTAGAACATAAGAATCCATTTTTTTTTACCCGTGTGCTCTCTACCTGAGACTCGTACAGTTTTAAGCTTTGACTCGCCATTAGGTAATACAGCCCCCCACCCCACCCCACCCCGGCTATGATTTTCAGAGCTGGCAGATTTTTGGGGTTGGTGTATTACTTAAAGTCACAGAAAAGCTCAAATACCCCCCCCCCCCATCATTCTTCCTGTTAATTAAGATTCACCAGTGCTTCTTCATTATGGTAATTTTGTCATTGAACTGTTGAAATGGAAGATTAGTGTGAAGACACCCTACCTCTCTCAAATACACACAGCAGGAAGTAAAGCAACAAGATCAGTGTATCTTCACATCCCAATCATCCCAATTAGATGCGAAGCCCCCCCAAGAAAAGCCAACTTCTTCACTGAGGGAATTGGGCAGCACAACAGTCAAGAATCTTAAGAAAATAAGATCATACATCTTTGGGCTTTATAATTTATATTCTGATAATACAGCTCCTTCTCTGGCTTCTGGGAATGTGATGTGGCCCACATTTGATCTTTCACTTCAAAACTAATGAAGACCATTGGCACTGGCTCAATTTAACTTCATAGGAGAACCCATACATCGATATACAGCTCTATAGAAAAAAAAAATAGAGACCACTGCAAAATCTTTCCTAAATTAGCATCTCCACATGGCAGCCATTCAATTTGAGTATCTGTTGAATTCCAACTCAAGGACACCTCAATCTACATAGGGAGATACTGATTAGATCATCGAAGCATGGTAAGATGCATGAAAGCTGTGAATAAAAATCAGTTATTACACAAATACAGATTTCTGAGTTAAAACTGAAGTACTGTACTGTTTAAGAATTACCATGAACTTGTTTTCTTTGCATTATTTGATCTAAAAGCAACATCTTTTTGTCATTTTGGCCAGTTGTCATTTTCCGTAAATAAATGCTGTAAATGACAATATTTTGACTTGAAATTTGGGTGAGATGTTTTCAGTATGTTAGAGAATAAAACAAAATTGTTCATTTTACTCAAACATATACGTAGAAATAGTAACACCAGATAAAGTGATAATTTTGCAGTGGCCTCTTTGCCTCTTAATTTTTTTCCAGAGCTAGATTACTCACAAAAAGTTAGGGATATTCGGCTTTGTGGTAAAATTTCAGGATGCACCTAAAATGCACTATAACCTTTCCAGGTGAACTTAATTTGACCTTCTGTAACCTTTTGAATGCACATGTCCAACTGTTCAATGTTTCAGTACTTTTTGTGTAACTTGCTGTTCTCTAACAAGGTGTTTCACGGCAAAATTCACAACAGGCGTTTGATCCATAAATCGACCAATAAATTTTCTGGTTCAATTAGAAGTGGTATTTAAACAGTCCTCTTCATCATGCTGTTCACATTTTGACATCAGGAGACCAAGATGACGCCTAACAATTGATCAACAGTACCTCACCATAGTGAGGCTTCAAACAGGATGTTCTCAGAGGGAAGTGGCCACTGAGCTTAGAGTGTCACAGAGTGTCATCAGCAGGTTGCATCAGAGATACAGAGAGACTGAAAGAGTCACAGAAAGGTATAGAATTGTACGTCCTTTGGTCACATCCCACGCTGATGACTGCTTCATCGTGAACAGTGCCATGCAGAACGGGATGATGAATTCTGCCTAACTCCTGGCACATTTAAGGGAGGTCAGAGGAATCCAAGTGTCACATCATACCATTCAAAACCATTTACATCCACTAGACAACCTGACCACACCACCAGGCACAGGCGTCATCGTCTTATATGGACCAGGGAGCATTTACGCTGGACGAGGGACCAGCAGGCCTCAGTGCTGTTCTCTGATAAAAGTTGATTCATGTTGAGCAGAAATGATGGTCGCCAACGATGTTGGACATGCCAAGGAGAGTGCTATGCATCAGCCACCGTTGTCACCAGATGAGCCTTTGGTGGTGGTGGTGTTAGTCTGGGCAGATGTGTCTATAGTCAATACAAAACTGCCCTACACCTTGTGAATGGTACAGTGACAAGCGGATACTACCTGAGTAACATTATTAATCCAGTCATTGTGCCCCTGCATGAACAACACAGGTTTAATTTCATCTTCATGGATGACAATGCTCCAGCTCATCAAGGTCGCATCATTAGGGAACAGCTGTTGGAGGCTGGGGTACCTCAAATGAAGTGGCCTGCACTTTCTCCAGATCTGAATCCCATAGAAAACCTATGGGATCAGCTGGGTTGCCGTGTAGAGGCTCGTAACCCTACACCCCACAACCTCAATGACCTGAGGGCCGCCCTTCAAGAAGAGGGAAATGCCATGCCTCAGCAGACAATAAGTCAACTTGTGGACAGCATGAGACATCATTGTGAAGCTGTAATTGATGCTCAAGGGCACATGACAAGTTACTGAGACACTGACATTTTTTTATTGTGGTATACCCGTCACTGTTGTTGGCTTTTGTTTCAATAAATTGTTTGAGATGAGGAAATCACCATTGCATGCTTCTACTTAAATGCCCTACTTTCATGATATATCACTGTAGCATGAACTTTTTACATTTTCCATAAATTTCACACGAAAGCCAAATATCCCTAACTTTTTGTGAGTAGTGCATATAATGTAGACTAAAACCAAAACAGTTGGATGTCATGAAATCACAACACAAGACAGGATTATTTGTGCAGTGTCACTCTGTATTTTACTGCCCCCTTTGGGTGAATCTTCAAGGCTCTTTCATAACTACAGGGAGGGGGGTATGCTCTTTAATTTACAGAGTTCCATGCGATTAATTCCAAAAACTTTAAACTAAGAGATGTAGCTGTTGCTTCACTAGGTGACAAGCCTTCTTAATGTAACAGCAGTGTGTGCATCTTATGCTCACCCCATTTGATCAGCCCTGGGCTATGTGGGAAACGATGATTAATCCTGCCAACGAGCTGCACTTACAACACCTCGATAACAAAAAAGAAACCCTGTCAGTGCGTGTTTCACCTTCTCAGCACGTGACTGATGAACAACTTGATTATAATCATCTCACTTCACACCAGTAACCCCCCTCCCACCCACCATCACATAATTAAGCTGATTTAGCCACACTTGAACACACAGACGATATGAAGGTAGTTGTGAGCACCACACATCTACATACATTTTTTTAATGTGAACATACTGAACTCTCGGGTGTGCATAGAGATTACATATTGCTTTGCCAGTGTGGTTTAGTACATTTAAGACATGAAGAGCAGGAATAAAATAAATAAGTACAGTGTAGTGCAGGTTAATACAGCTGTGTAGGGTGACTAGCAGGGCAAGTTGTTCAGTTAAAGTGTAAACTTGCAATTTAAAAAAAAAATATCTGGTAGTTGTTTTTTTTTTTAGTCACTGTTTCTGTTTTTCATTCCCACCAGGTGTCCATTCTTCTTACACGTACTTTCTGCTTATAGTGGTACTCCTTCAGGTGCTTCTTCAGAGCATTTGGAATGGGGAGCATGTTGATGCCATCGTAGGTGGTGCAGCTACTAATGACCGCTCGGCAGATGTGTTGCAGGCTGAAGGGAAATGTGCGGTGGATGGGGTTGGACAGAAGGGGCTCAAAGAACATGCACGAGTTAGGGTCCTTGTAGTGCTCTAGCAACCCTGTAACCGTGGGAGCATGGAAGACGCTGGGGTCATGAACGTCAAAGCTAAAATTGTGGTTCCACTGCTCGATGCGTGCATGTAAAGAGCGCTTGTATCGGCGGAAGCTGACAGAGAAGAGGTAGTCTTCCTGGGCAGAGTCCCGCAGGAGGAAACTGCCTTCGGGCTTTTTCTCCAGTAGCTTCTCTGCCTCGTAGCGATTCATGACCCCCCAGTAACATGGGAGGTTTGTGATCTGCAGAAGGTCTGGAACTAGGCAGTGAATATAATCAATCTGAGTGTGAATGCGGTAGCCATGATGAGATTTTTGATGCTCTGCCTGTGGAAGTATGGCTCTCAAGGACATGCTGTTTGCGGTCACATCTGGGTCAGGCAGAGTTTCAGGAATGGGATCGTTTGCATGGACAGAGGCTGATGCTGAAGCCACAACTTCATCCAAAGTGTCCAGACAGCTTTGTAGTAGGAGCTGGTGTTGCTGTTCTCTCTGGAGAAGAAGCTGCTGCTGCTGTTGTTGAACGGAAGCTCTGTCATTCCCAGCTAATTCATTCATACCATGAGCGAGCTTTGGGCCGTGCTTGTAGAGAGGGTTTATCTGAGCTGTCACCTCAAATGTGTGGATCTCAGCATTGGGGGGAGGCTCAACACCTTGCTCGATGCTGATGCGTCTGCGCTCTCGTAACCTGTCGTCAACATCCTCCACCACAACTGCCATGGCGGAAGTAGGGGCAGTGCATACCACTGGAGAGTCTAGCAGGGGAGGCTGGGTGATGGGGACTGTGTGTTGCTTAATGAGATACCAGTTCTGAGCCAGCTCTGATCCCACAGGAAATGGGCAGTCGTCCAACATCAACTCACTAAGATGGATCTTGCGCCTCGAGGAGGCAAAGGCAGTTGATGATGAAAGAGTCTGAGGAGGTGGAGCCGGGGTTGCTGCGCTGTGTGTCTTTATTGGGAAACACTGCCCCATAGCATCTTGAATTTTTTGCCTCAGAGTGCGACTACTGCTTGACCCTCTGCCCTCAACTTCACTGGGTGCAGATAACTGTGAGGCAGAGCTTTCTGTTCCCAGACCTGCAACTCGCTCCTGTCCCAGTAATGAGGCAGGGACTTCCAGACTCTGCCACCTCCAACTCTCCCTCTGCGGGGAGGAGGAAGATTGGTCCCTGGTTTCCAATTCACTCAAAAGCTCACCATACTCAAAGCCATCACTGACAGGCCGCTCACGCTGCCGGGTTGTATGAGCGACAGGCCTTTTTTCTTCCCTTTGCACCTTTCGTCCACCACCCACAATCTCGCCTCTCCTCTGACCGACTCTGTCTTACCTTTGGACGGGCCCCCCTTTCTCGATCTTTCCCTCGGTTTCCTGACTCCTTTGGTAATAACATGATGAATTATGTGGAGAAATTGCAAGTTTCACTGCTTCAGGGAGTGTCCAAGGAATGCTCGTACTTGCAGTTATCTTTAAGGAAAGGTTTTCCATTTACTCTTTGAGTCACTATCATTTTCCATACATGGTGACAATTGCAACTTACAACCTGAAAAAGAGGGCAAAGTCTGTTTAAAGCCAAGATTCTGGTAATGTAATATCAAATACAAATTTATCCCATACACTCATCCAAACTGAGACAATACAACATACTGAATCCTTGTCAGAATTTTCATCTTAAACCATTTAAAAACTCCCCCATAACCTTACTTTGTAGGTTCATGGTGTTGAATGTGTACATGAGCATCTACAGGGTGTGGTAAATTCAAATCTGTACAGGTTAACTATACTGCTGATTTAAGTTAGCTTTGCTTAAAGGGGAAAGGGGAAATAAAAGCAAGCTGACCTTGCTTTTATTGCAAATTGTCTCATTCAGACAGCAAGAGTTTATCCATCAGCAGAAATGTTACTGGTGTCTATCACACTTACTGTATGTCATCAAATGTCCAGCCATGGTAAAAAGACTGACAAAAGGTAATATACAGTGGGGTCAATAAGTATTTAGTCAGCCACCAATTGTGCAACTTCTCCCACTTAAAAGATGAGAGAGGTCTCCAATTTTCATCATAGGTATACCTGAACTATGAGAGACAAAATGAGAAAAAAAAAAAAATCCAGAAAATCACATTGTCTGATTTTTAAAGAATTTATTTGCAAATTATGGTGGAAAATAAGTATTTGGTCACCTACAAACAAGCAAGATTTCTGGCTCTCACAGACCTGTAACAACTTCTTAAGAGGCTCCTCTGTCCTCCACTCGTTACCTGTATTAATGGCACCTGTTTGAACTCGTTATCAATATAAAAGACACCTGTCCACAACCTCAAACAGTCAGACTCCAAACTCCACTATGGCCAAGACCAAAGAGCTGTCAAAGGACACCAGAAACAAAATTGTAGACCTGCACCAGGCTGGGAAGACTGAATCTGCAATAGGTAAGCAGCTTGATGTGAAGAAATCAATCGTGGGAGCAATTAGAAAATGGAAGACATACAAGACCACTGATAATCTCCCTCAATCTGGGGCTCCACGCAAGATCTCACCCCGTGGGGTCAAAATGATCATGAGAACGGTGAGCAAAAATCCCAGAACCACACGGGGGGACCTAGTGAATGACCTGCAGAGAGCTGGGACCAAAGTAACAAAGGCTACCATCATTAACACACTACGCCGCCAGGGACTCAAATCCTGTAGTGCCAGACGTGTCCCCCTGCTTAAGCCAGTACATGTCCAGGCCCGTCTGAAGTTTGCTAGAGAGCATTTGGATGATCCAGAAGAGGACTGGGAGAATGTCATATGGTCAGATGAAACCAAAATAGAACTTTTTGGTAAAAACTCAACTTGTCGTGCTTGGAGGAGAAAAAACACCATACCTACTGTGAAGCATGGGGGTGGAAATATCATGCTTTGGGGCTGTTTTTCTGCAAAGGGACCTGGACGACTGATCCGTGTAAAGGAAAGAATGAATGGGGCCATGTATCGTGAGATTTTGAGTGAAAACCTCCTTCCATCAGCAATGGCATTGAAGATGAAATGTGGCTGGGTCTTTCAGCATGACAATGATCCCAAACACACCACCCGGGCAACGAAGGAGTGGCTTCGTAAGAAGCATTTCAAGGTCCTGGAGTGGCCTAGCCAGTCTCCAGATCTCAACCCCATAGAAAATCTTTGGAGGGAGTTGAAAGTCCGTGTTGCCCAGCCACAGCCCCAAAACATCACTGCTCTAGAGGAGCTCTGCATGGAGGAATGGGCCAAAATACCAGTAACAGTGTGTGAAAACCTTGTGAAGACTTACAGAAAATGTTTTGACCTCTGTCATTGCCAACAAAGGGTATATAACAAAGTATTGAGATGAACTTTTGTTATTGACCAAATACTTATTTTCCACCATAATTTGCAAATAAATTCTTTAAATAAGCAGGACAAAGTGATTTTCTGGATTAATTTTTTTTTCTCATTTTGTCTCTCAGAGTTGAGGTATATGTATGATGAAAATTGGAGTCCTCTCTCATCTTTTAAGTGGGAGAACTTGCACAATGGTGGCTGACTAAATACTTCTTTACCCCACTGTAGAAACTGTTCATTTTCCATAAGATTCACTGATCTATCAAGAGGACAAAAGAAGAGTCCATATTGCTGTGGTCAAATCTTAGGCAGCACCTGACGTTCCATTCTACAGGTGCATCTCAATACATTAGAATGTCAAACACTTGATTTATTTCAGTAATTCAATTCAAAAAGTAAAACCCATATATAGATTCATTACACACAGTGCGATATATTTTAAGTGTTTATTTCTTTTAATTTTGATGGGTATGGCTTACATCTAATGAAAATCCAAAATTCTGTTTCTCAAAAAATTTGAATATTACATGATTTTTCATAGAAATGTTGGTCAACTGAAAAGTATGTTCATGTACACACTCAATACTTGGCCGGGGCTTTTTTTGCATGCATACTAACATCAAAGCAGTGTGGTATCTAGGCAATCAGCCTGTGGTACTGCTGAGGTGTTATGGAGGCCCAGGTTGCTTTAATAGCAGCCTTCAGCTCATCTGCATTGCTGGGTCTGGTGTCTCTCATCTTCCACTTGACAAGACTCCATAGATTCTCTATGGCAGAGGTCCCCAACCCCCGGACCGTGGACCGGTACCGGTCACGTGGGTCATTTGGTACCGGGCAGCACTGAAAGAATCAATAACTTACATTACTTCCGTTTTATTTATTATCAGAGTCTGAATGAAGTTTTATTTGAAAATTACCAGATTCTCTCTGTACATCCGTCTATGGCTCACTCTTGATGCACGTCAAAAGCTTGTCTCGGTGACGTGATATGTTACCGCTAACATTAAAGGCTGTTGCTAAACGGCCGGGAGCCACTAAGTGAATGAAAAACCCCCGTGCAGGAGTGGTTTCATGGGTTTTATTGAACAAAACCCTAAAACGTGTTAATGGGAATGAATGAAGTGTGGATGCGTGGTTATTATCCCGAGGGAGGTCACTGGCCAGAGTGTTTGAATTATGAGAGCTGCTGCAGAGATTTCTCTCAGAAAAAAAGTCACCGCTGGCAGCACAATTTCAGTGATGAGGAATGGGTCGCAAAACTCGCTTACTTGTGCGACATATTCAGCCTGCTCAATGAACTCAATCTGTCACTTCAGGGGAAAATGACAACTGTCTTCAAGTTGGTAGATAAAGTAGCTGCATTTAAAGCCAAATTGGAATTGTGGGGACAGCGCGTGAATGGAGGTACACCACCGTTCAAAAGTTTGGGGTCACTAGAAATTTCCTTATTTTTGAAGAAAAGCACTGTTTTTTTCAATGAAGATAACTTTAAACTAATCAGAAATACACTCTAATATCTAATATACATTGCTAATGTGGTAAATGACTATTCTAGCTGCAAATGTCTGGGTTTTGGGCAATATCTACATAGGGTGTATAGAGGCCCATTTACAGCAACTATCACTCCAGTGTTCTAATGGTACAATGTGTTTGCTCATTGCATCAGAAGGCTAATGGATGATTAGAAAACCCTTGTGCAATCATGTTAGCACAGCTGAAAACAGTTTAGCTGGTTAGAGAAGCTATAACACTGACCTTCCTTTGAGCAGGTTGAGTATCTGGAAAAAATTATTATTTCAAATACAAATCATTATTTCTAACCTTGTCAATGTCTTGACTATATTTTCTATTCATTTTACAACTTATGGTTGTAAATAAGTGTGTCTTTTCATGGAAAACACAAAATAATTGTCTGGGTGACCCCAAACTTTTGAACGGTAGTGTATATTTGACATGTTTCAAACATTAGCGGGGATTTTGGAAGAGACTGAGCCCGAGCCTCATTCTCCCAGCTGGTGTATGATCACCTGTCTTTGCTTTTAAAAGAGTTTGGGCGCTACTTCCCAACCACAAAAAATACATGAACTGCCAAAGAATGGATGCGCGACCCATTTCTCAACAAACCAGGTAAATTCAACATGTCTGTGCAAGAAAATCAACTGCTGGAGATTGCAAATGACGGCGGCCTTAAAAGTATGTTGGAGACAACAGCTCTGCCGGTGTGTTCTGGATTAAAGTCATGGCTGAATACCCTGAGATCGCCACAACAACACTGAAAACCCTGTTGCCATTTCCGACATCCTATCTGTGTGAAGCGGGGTTTTCTGCAGTGACAGCAACCAAAACAAAATTACGAAGTAGACTGGACATAAGCAACACACTTCGGGTGTCATTGTCTCCCATTATCCCTAGATGGGACCATCTTGTTGCAGAGAAACAAACTCAGGGCTCCCCGATTCAGCGTTGTGGTGAGCTGTATTTTTCATGCACTTTATATTTGTGTTTGTGGTGTATCTTATTTTGAAGGCATGTTTAAATATTACCATAGCGACCAGAGAGCGTTGTGGGCAGAGAGGATGTTACTCATGTTATGTTGTTGTCGCGATGTTAAGAGAACGCTGCTAATAAAGTTGCAAACGAGTACACAGTGAATTCACGTTTATTATTATATTTAGAAAATACCGCAGTTTTTATGCTGGTCGTATCATGTTCTTTTGTTGTATTTATCCACCACACCTTAAAAGGCCGGGCCTGAAAAATTTTGTCTGACATTAAACCGGTCCGTGGCGCAAAAAAGGTTGGGGACACTGCTCTATGGGGTTTAGGTCAGCAGAGTTTGCTAGCCAGACAAGCACAGAGATACAACTGGTCATACCAGGAATTGGTACTTTGGCAGTGTGACAGGTGCCAAGTCCTGCTGGAAAATGAAACCAGCATCTCCATAAAGCTTGTCAGTAGGGGGAGGCATCACGTGCTCTAAAAATTTCCTGGTAGACGCTGTGCCAACTGTGGACCAAACATAAGCAGATGTCATGGTTCCCCAAATCAGGTGCCAAGTCCTGTCATTTGGAAATTAAGGTTCGCAGAGTCTGGAGGAAGAGTGGAGAGGCACAGAACTCCCAGTTGCTTGAGGCCCAGTGTGAAGTTTCCACAGATCAGTGATGATTATTGGGAGCCATGTCATCTGCTGGTGTTGGTCCACTGTTTTATCAGGTCCAACATCAGTGCAGTCATCTACCAGAAATTTTAGAAGCACTTCATGCTTCCCTCAGCGGACAAGCTTTATGGAGATGCTGATTTCATTTTCCAGCAGGACTTCACACCTGCTCACACTGCCACAAGTACCAATTCCTGATATGACCATGGTATCACTGCTCGACTGGCCAGCAAACTCACCTGACCTAAACCCCATAGAGAATCTATGTGGTATTGTCTAGAGGAAGATGAAATACAGCAGACCCAACAATGCAGACGAACTGAAGGCCACTATAAAAGCAACCTGGACCTCCATAACACCTCAGCAGTGCCACAGGCTGATTGCCTCCATGCCATGCTGCACTGATGCAATAATTCATGCAAAAATTCATGCAAAAGGTGCCCCGACCAAGTATTGAGTGTGTACATGGCCATACTTTTCAGTCAGCCAACATTTCAATTAAAAATCAATTTTTAAAAATTAATTTTACGTAATAGTCTAATTTTTTGAGAAACTGAATTTGGGGTTTTCATTAGCTATAAGCCATAATCATCAAAGTTAAAAGAAATAAACACTTGAAATATACCACTCTGTGTAACAAATATATGAGTTTCATTTTTTGAACTGAATTAAAGAAATAAATCAACTTTTCGATGACATTCTAATTTATTGAGATGCACCTGTATGCCAAGATGATCCTATATTTAAACTGGATTAATCACTCTATAAGACCTGTTGCCACAGATTTTCAGTTCAATTCTTGTGTAATTTGACATGTCTCAGTCCTTTCTCCCTGTTTCCTTTCCTAAAGAATGACTTCTCTGACAGCCACCTTGCATTGAGGACCATTCTGACTAGGCTTCGGTGAACAGTACATCAAATCATGACTCAAGTGCACCGCTAAATTTTTCAAATTTTCAAAGCACATTACTTTCAGATAGTGTTCATCTGCCACAGATATTTTTTTTAGGCCTGCCACTTATTCTTTTGTCCTCCACAATTCCACTTTCTTAAATAAGAGGACAGCCTAGAGAATTACTGCTCAAGACCACTTTAAAACTTACTAAAACGTCTGGCTCCTTAAAAGAAAATATAAAGAAATGAAGGGTTGCCTAAGACTTTTGCAAAATAGCTGGAACATAGATGAAGAAATTTTGCACTTACAAAATATAGTGTAATAAAGGGTTGAAATAATCTTAAGACTTGTATGCTTGACTTGTACATTTTTCCTGCCACAAAGGTAAAATAAAAAAGACCAAACCAGAAGAGTAAAGCAGTGCTAAACAATGCTAAAGTCAGCATCAGAGCATCTGTGCACTGAATGTTTTAATGAGAAGATACGTTTTAAGCTTAAACAACATTTTAAAAGTTGAATGATAAAGCCATGGCATCTTAATAAAAAGCTACTATATTTATAGTTTTACTATATTTTCTCTGATCCTAATGTGTTGTTTATCACTGTATCACCCATGTTCTTCAGTAGGCATATTAAGTCCTTTAAATCAGATTATTTAACTGTGGGTGATCAATTAAAAGTGGACATTCATTTCCTCCAGTTTTCTTTACAATCAAGCCATACATTTAGCTGTTAAATAATCCGAAAATGTCAACCTGCTAACAGGTCGATATATACGCCAGGAGATTCATATATACATAAATATAGAGAGGAATACATCGGGCCATAACGTTAACAAAACTAGCACCGTTGGCAAGCAGCTGTTAGCAGTTAGCAGTGCAGCTAGCTAGCTGTTAGCGAGTTACTTTTAAAGATATACGGAGATAAAACTGAGCATGCACAGCTACGACAACATATTAAACATACCTAAGCAGTTAGAAATAATTTCCTCTCGAATCAGCTTCTTAACTGTACTTAAATAAACTACGATAATAACGTCCGGCCAACTAGCTCATGTTAGCTTAATGAACTTCCCCAAACAGATCAACCCGGAAGTAAAAAAAAATGCTACAGAAAAAACCTGCTGACTTCTTTTAGCTGCTTTGGGTGTGTCTAATATGCGATAAAATAAATACAGCTGCATCCCAAAAATAGAGTATTGTGAAAAATTGTATAATTTCATTGCAAAAGTAAACGCTTTATGTTGCTTACAACTACTGGGAAATAGGTCAGAATTTATTACTAGTGCATATCTGTGCATGCCAATACCCGTGCATGCCCATAGAAAGTTACTGTTACCATGGAAACAGTAGCCATGGTGAACCCTGCCTTTGATCTTTGATGTCACCACTGTTCAGTGATGCCTGCCTTTGATCTTTGATGATGTCATAGCGAGTCCTATGATCGTGAGTGATGCCTGCCTTTGATCTCATAGCGAGTCCTATGATCTTTTTGCAAGTCCTATGATCGTGACATCACATAATTCAGTGTTTGGGATACTGACAAAAACAGGAAGAAGAAGAATTATTATATAGAGCGTGATCACGATAATATTGTAGGTGGAGAGCGATTATGGCCAAGCTGATCCTGAGAAGTACAAATAGAAATCATAGAGTGAAGTATGGGAGGGTGGCAGTTGCCACGGCCAAGATACATAGTGATGCTATAGAGCGGTAGAGAATAGATAGAGTGTTATAGACATCATGTAGACATGGAAATCTCACTGTTTGAAGAAGATTGTTCAGAACTGCTTATGGGAACTCCTTGTACAAAGATATACAGTGAAGAAGACAAAGGAGAGGTTGCCAACCGAGAAGAATTCTGACTTTTGATACATAGGGTGATGTTTACTGGGTGAAGTACGTAAGGACTACAGCTCCTGACCAGATGGGGTGATGATATAGAGTGGGGTGCGTGGCGGTGATGCACCTGTGGGCTGGTTGCCGGCCGTCGGTCGGGTCTAGAGGAAGAAGAAGAAGATATAGAGTGATGATATACAGTATAGATAGAGTGATAGAGTGATGATATAGAGTGAAGGAGTCAAGTAGAAGATATTGTAACATCGGGGCTGTGTTAAGGGGGCGGGGAATCTCCCGGCATGCTTTGGCAGTGGAGGATTCAAAGGATGTTATCATTTGTGTGTTCTAAAGTGTTATTGCTGTGTCATTATAACTGTGTTATAATGACACAGCAGTGTTATAAGAAGAATCAGAGCAGTGACTGATCATGCATTTGTGTCACCCTCAGTGAGACGGAGGTCTGTGTGAGTGAGCTCCCCTCCTGTCTGTATTGAGGAAGTGTGTTTAAATAAAGCCTGTTTCGTCACAGTCATCTCTCCTTTCTTGTGTGAACCCTCACAACGTCACAATATATATAGAGTGATGATATAGAGTGAAGTACGTGGCGGTAATGCACCTGTAAGCTGGTTGCCAATCGCCAGTCAAATGTAAAAGAAGAAGAAGTTGACAAAAACATTAAAAAATAAAAGACTGCAAGTCCCAAATCATGAGTCCAAGGCAAGTCTCAAGTCTTTTGAGTTCAAGTACATCAAGTCTGAAGTCCTTGCACCTTAAATTCAACTTGAGTCTAAATCTCAGACTCAAGTCCCCATCTCTGGACAACACCAACTTTAGACTTGATAAAACACAGTGGCCCAACACCAATAGATGACATAGCACTCCAAATCATCACAGACTGCAGATGCTTAGCAATGGACTTTGAACACCTTGGATTCTGTGCTTCAATCTTCCCCAAAATGGTAGGACTTTGATTTACAAATGGAATGCAATATTTGCTTCTGTTACAAAAGAGGAGTTTGAACCACTGAACAGCACAGTTCTTATTCTCTTTTAGCCCAGTTAAGACACTTCTTATGTCTATGGTTCAGAAGTAGGTTAGTATTAGAAACACAACTACTTTTCTTGAACATTCCTCTCAAGGGTACAGTCATCCCTGTTGCCGGTGCACCTTTTTCTACCACCAGGCATGGACTGGCCGTCGGGAAGGGCGGGACAATTCTGGGTGGACTGGCCACGGTGTGGACTGCTTGTGTTGGGCCTGTGTTATTGTCCAGTAGTTCTGTCTGAGGTACATTGAAAAGGGGCAGCAGAAGAGGATGAGAAGTTAGAGTAGAGCTTCAAGTTAGGGTTACCCTTTGTCCACTGTTGTAAGGCGTGCGCCACAGCCAGTAGTGACATCTATCTGGGCCTATTAAAGTTCCAAGGTAAATATCTGCTTCCTGCCATGCTCACTTGACACACATGGACCGCTGTGCTACACTATGCATATGGAACACAATGAACACACTGCCTGGTGGTGTCAGTGAATATGTCTGTGTTCAGCATTTGCTTCAAACCTCCTCAGCTGCTGGTTTTAAAAAAAAGTATTCCTATCAGTATTAAAAATGGAGATAAGTGTCCTGTCAGCGGCAAAATGGAAGGTCGTGGCGGTGGTCAAAAGAAAAGAAAAGGAGAAGCAGAGGAATTAAAAGGAAAAAAGCTCTTACCACAGATACAGCAAAATACTGTGCTGTTTTCTAATCATTATTGACGTAGTTTTATTCTTTTTGCCTCTGTGTGGCTCATTGCAGAAGTCCTAATACTGGCTCTTTGCATTCAGTAATTATCCAAATAATTTTTACAAAATAAATCCACATACCGTGAGTAAATATTATACAAAATATATTTTTCCCATCCAAGTTAAAGTCACACTGCAGCATGCTCTGTCAACCCATTTTTATAGTGTTTTCAAGTGCATGCAAAATTTTATTTGGAATATTCCTTTTTTTATATCACTGAGTTTCTCCTTTCTGCTCTAATGTGTACATTTCCTGTGCAGAGATTTTTAAAGGTGTTTAAACCTTTAAATTGTTTTAACTAGAAAGGTAGCAAACTATTGTTGAGATGGTGGCTCACATATGGCAATGCATGCAATCATATTCACTTTAATCATTATACAGGATTATTTATGTCCTTACATATTCATTTCAGAGCATTTTTATAATAGTTTTTTCCAACACAACAATTATGTGATAATTGCTTTTTACAATGTTTCTTTTACCGAAACAAGTACATACCCCATTTTCAGAAGAGCTGGAACACTTTGGACCAGAAATCCAGAATTTAACATTTTAGTTATTAGACTGTATCTTATTTTGGAGCTTAATGTAGCCTGTGGAACAATATGATTTTTCCCCTAAAACATACAGTATATTTAGCTATTGGTTGAATGCAAACAGCAGTCAACTAAACTGAAAATATGGCTTTTGTTTATCTGTAAAGGTGAAGCAGCAGCAGCAGCAGTGCTACTTGTCCAGAAGCCGAGATGGTGCAGTCAGACGCAGAGCAAGAACCTTCGGGTAAAACATAGAACCACAGTTCTAAAAATGTAGGTATGCTGTTAGATCAGGGTGCACATAATTACTGACTGCTCAAGAACAGTCATTGCTATGTACATTTTTATTTTGTTCTGCTGAGCAGCAGACAGGGAGAGAGGTTCAGAGCCCCGTACAAAATGAGAAAATATTTTTTTAGAAAATGACATTAAGGTTGTAACCACATTTATAACTAGTTTGACACCTGATATGAATATATGGTGGTGTACAAACATAGCAGCGATACTTTCTGGTTCATAACAACAGGGTGGTCTGTGATTGAGTCAAATTCCCGGCCTGAATTTTTATCCCAGTCCGCCCGTCTACCACTATTTTCTTCCAGTCAGCTTTCCATTAATGTTTTGATACAGTACCGTGAACAGCGAAGTCTTTTCAGCCACGACCTTCGGTGGTTTACCCTCCTTGTGGTGTGTGTAGACAACCGTCTTCTGGACGACTGTCAAGTCAGTAGCCTTTCCTATAATTGTGGTTGTGTGTACTGAACTAGTAGGGAGATAAATGGTATTTATACTGTTTGAATAATAATTTACTCAAACTTAAATTTAATATTCTATAATTTGTGATACCAGATTTCCATAAGATATGATAATCATCACAACTAAAACCAAATAAAGGCTTGAAATATTTACTTATAAGGAATATAAAATATATTAGTCACTTATGAAATTATGAAAAACAAATTGAAATTTTCATATTGTATTTTTTTTCTGAGAAGCATCTGTAGACACAAACACAAACAACAAATGAAGTTGCAAAAGAACTGAACCTCTTTTATTTGGACTGTCCATGATCCGACGGATGTTGCACTGCAGACCATTCACATACGAGTGACAGTAAAAAAGTATAAGTGTAAGCATGTGATGCAAAAGGGTTCATAAAATATTAGAAAAAAGTCTGGGGAAGTTATTAGAATTAAATATAAATTGTAAAATACATATATATATATTTATGTTTGTAATGGAGCCTACAGCTGACTGAGTTAATTCAACAATAAAGCCCAAGGCAGGGACATAAATATGATCTGTGGACAATCTGGTAGACATTTTCATATCACACAAGCTCTGTACCTCCTAGTGGCCGCTTGGTATGTTAAAATACACCAGGCTTAACATATGAAGTGCGTTTCCCAACTAATTTCATGCATCACTGGAATGTAAACACAGAGTAAACGTATTCCTTGGCATGTTGTTAGTGTTCAGTTTACTCATTATCACATCATTTGTGGCTCAGATAAGCATCGTCACCCCCTGCTGCATCATTGTCACAAACACAGTTGGGAAAACCTGTCGCCTTGTACCTCTGTGTCCTTTGTCCAGAAACTTGCAACAGAGGTCATGAAAAGGATAATCTGAGCCATATGTAACAACACAATTGACACACAGTAAAGGGAATATTTAAAAACATAAAACAATGGAGTCTTAGAGCCAGCATTGTTAACTCACTCAAAGTACTGTGCGGGCATGAGCGTGATGCCTTTAATAGTCAGAAATATCCAAGAGCCTGCTCTGAAGAAATCTGTGACTAGAATACTTCTCATGACCACAATTAAAACAAACTTGAAGAAGATGCTGGAGCCGAGCATTTCAGGCACCACAGGAGCTGCTTCTCTGGACACGACAGCTTGCAGTTTAATCACAAAGGCCAGAGAATTAATTTCTTTCTCATCACTCCATGAGAACAAAAAAATAAAGAGTAGGTGTGACATGCCTCACAGTTCTCATTTGAAAAAAAAAAAAAAAAAAAAACTATGGAGGCCATGGATTAGGGGGCAGAAGACTTGTTTTCAGCCTCTACCTGGCCAGCTCAAGGACAAGGCTTCAGTTCTTTAATGTGTTACATAGTGAGATAATGGATTATTCATGACATCACATAACACGAATTGGGCATTATCCCAGAGAGATGTAAACAGTGACATTTAGGCGACATAAACATACAACATTAGTTGCAAAACCTCTGCTCTTAGCCGTTGGCGACGCCGGGCACCATCAACCACCATATCCTCTATCTACAACAGTGCTGTATTAGTGTGACAAAACATGCAATTATAGAAAATAAGCATAAGTTATCAATATCAAGGGAGCTTAAAAAATACAATTGGAAAAGATATTCTGCAAGTAACCATCTTAACTGAACAGAGGTATGGCTCTGCTGAAATAATAATTGAATGGTTATCCCTGCCTTATGATGCAACCAAAAGTGATCCAAAAGTTAAGACCATATTACACACATACATGCACCTCCGGCTCTGCCACATCCAAAGACAGAGGCTGTATAAGACGCTTTTTTTTTTTTTTTGATTCAACACTGATACCACATGATAATGGTAGGGTTCTTAGACACAAACAGAAAAATATGGACATTGTCAAGCACCTTGTGAGGTATGATTCATCAAATCATCACATTGGCCATTTGAGGAAGAGGGTATTATAAGGGTGAGGCGATGTGCTCCAGAGCATTTATTACAAGATCAAGCTTCATTTTTCCAAACCCAATCATAAGGGAGCCAGCGGGTTGAGATGGGTTTCATTTAGTTTTCTCACCCAGCATTAGATTGTAAATTGAAAACAGTGCCCTTCTTGGTTTTTATCAATTCAATATCAGATCACCTCTCACACAGCACAAACCTCACCTCCCTTACTCGCCCCTCTCAGGATTCCTCGGCACAAAATGAGATTCATCATCATTAATGTAGTAGGGCATAAAATAATAGAGACAAATGCAGCTGGCAGAAATTCTTCAAACTGCTATTCTTTTTTTTTTTTTTTTTTTTTTTTTTTTGTAAAAAAAAGAGTATACCATTCTGTTGCATTTCACTACCAATTTCAAAATGACAATTCCACAACCTCTCTCTTTGGCTTTGTTGAAATTTAGAGAACAGTCACTTTCACTTTGACTATATCACTTCTCTCCTTCTCATCTTTGCCACAATAACACACTCTCTAGAAAGGACAAAGAGCTGTCCAAGTTTCGACCGATGCAAGCCCAGAATGGAACTTGTTAGTGGAAAAATTTGAGTGGCGTCTCTACAGTATATCAACACTTGTCAACAAGTGTAATCTCAGTGAGTGTATTGTTGGGTTTAAATAAAAGTGCCTTACTTTAGGCTGTATGTTTTTTTAATTAATTATCCAATATATGATGCAGGGGCTTCGGCTGTCGGTGTGTTTTGGATAAAGAGCCTTGCTCCAAGGCAGAAGGAAAAAAAGAAGAGTAACTCATAGGGCAGAACCCCTTGAAGACAGCACCATTCTTTTGTTTTTCTCTCACCAGGGAAAACTGAACTTCTGCCTATCATGCCACAGTCCTGCAGGTGGCATGAAGCATTTATCACAGTTAACCCATTTTTCTCTGTCTTGCAATATAATAATCATCTGTATTCCACTTTAATAAACTTAGTTGTATATAACGTACAAAAATATTAAGAGAACATATACAGTTTTTTTGTCATTTTGTAGTGACTGCTTTGCCTGGTTTTCTGAAGCGTACGTATATCTTTGTGCTGGGTGGTGAGGAACTCAGTAGGCCTCAACTGAACTGGATTTTCTTTTCTTTGTTGTCTTCTGTTCATATTGTTGATGTCCGGTCTGTTCCATCTGAGGAGATTTGAAAAAGGGATGTTACATATTAACAAACAAAAACAACACACACGATAAAAAATGCACTGCTAGAGAGTTCTGCAGCCTTTTCACTCCTCTAGGACAAAACAAGTTATTGACACATTATGTTTTCACCACACCCTTTCATATACACGTTTTCATCAATCCCCAAAAACTGCATAGCATACTATAGAGCAGCAGTCCCCAACCACCGGGTCGCAGAGGGCCGCAGAGAAAAAAAAAATTACTTATTCTGTTCCTCTATATAATGAATACAAACGTCAGCTGGGTGTTTGATTTTGAAAAATTACAGAATATTCTCACTTCCCATGCCTGACATCCTGCCTGTTTGCCTCTCTTTTGCACTTAGTGTTAACAACACTGGATCTTCTGGTGCATCCCAGGTGTCACTAGCCACGGTTACATGTGCAAAATTTCTTCAATCTGATTACAATTCAGATTAGAACTTTACTGTTTACATGGATCCTGAAAAAGTTGATCCGATTAGGATGTGCGTTTCCATGTGTCACACGTTTGAACGGACTAAATCATTTTGACATGCACACAATTATCCGACATTCCAGAAATAGACGAAGAAGAAGAAGCAACTTCCGATGTAAAGAAACCCTGTTTCGTGTCTTTGTATTCAGACTGTACTTTTGCTTCTGCTGGTCTCCGTAATGAAGCTACAAGTACATACTTCTGCATATGATGAACAGAGGGAGACAGCAGGACAATACAGACCAATTTTGTTTTACTCCCACCATGTCTTCCGCTAGCTGCTGTAAAGGCAGAAATACGTCACATCAACGTGTGGCTGATGTACAGACATGCACAGTAAACATTTTCGACCCAAGCTTCAGAATAAGTGTTTAAATGTGCACCAATCGGATTAACAATCAGCATAGCCCACACGTCTCAATCGGAAGGGAATTTTGATCCAAATGAGTGTGATCTGGTCACAATATTCAGATTGGGGTGTTTACATGAAGCATTTTTATTCTCATCAGGCTTTTAATCTGGTTACTTGTGTCCATGAAAACATGGATATTGTTGTGAGGTGTCGAACTTGCTGTGGTAATGTATCGTCACTTCCTGTGTTGCTGACTGTCGGTGTGGTTTGTGGTTAGCTCTCCTCACTCTCCTGAGGATTATTGCCTTTAATTGTATTTTAATCGCTTTTTTCCATCTACCGTCAACTCTCACTTCTGTTTAACAAGCCTCTTGCACCTGTGTGCACACTTGGTGTCACCTAATCACCTTCTTTATTCTGTTCACCTTTCATCGGTGTTTGTGTTAGCTTCGGGTTAGCCACACATGGACAAAATTGTTGGCACCCCTCTGTTAATGACAGAAAAACCCACAATGGTCACAGAAATAACTTGAATCTGATGAAAGTGGTAATAAATAAAAATTCTATGAAAATTAACCAATGAAAATCAGACAATGCTTTTGAATTGTGGTTCAACAGAATTACTTTAAAAAACAAACTCATGAAACAGGCCTGGACAAAAATGATGGTACCCCTAGAAAAGATTGAAAATAATGTGACCACAGGGACATGTTCAACCAAGATGTGTCCTCTAATTAACATCACAGGTGTCTACAAACTTGTAATCAGTCAGTCGGCCTATTTAAAGGGTGACAAGTAGTCACTGTGCTGTTTGGTGACGTGTGTACCACACTAAACATGGACCAGAGGAAGCAAAGGAGAGAGTTGTCTCAGGAGATTAGAAAGAAAATTATAGACAAGCATGTCAAAGGTAAAGACTATATAAGACCATCTCCAAGCAGCTTGATGTTCCTGTGACTACAGTTGCACATATTATTCAGAAATTTAAGATCCACGGGACTGTAGCCAACCTCCCTGGACGTGGCCGCAGGAGGAAACTTGATGAAAAATGGAAGAGACGGATAATACGAATGGTAACAAAAGAGCCCAGAACAACCTCTAAACACATTCAAGGTGAACTCCAAGGTCAAGGTACATCAGTGTCAGATCGCACCATCCGTCGTTGTTTGAGCCAAAGTGGACTTCATGGGAGACCACCAAGGAGGACACCACTGTTGAAAACAAATCATAAAAAAGCCAGACTGGAATTTGCCAAACTGCATGTTGACAAGCCACAAAGCTTCTGGGAGAATGTCCTATGGACAGACGAGACAAAACTGGAATTTTTTGGCAAGGCACATCAGCTCTATGTTCACAGACGCAAAAATGAAGCATACCAAGAAAAGAATACTGTCCCTACTGTGAAACATGGAGGAGGTTCTGTTATGTTCTGGGGCTGTTTTGCTGCATCGGGTACAGGGTGTCTTGAATCTGTGCAGGGTACAATGAAATCTCAAGACTATCAAGGTATTCTAGAGAGAAATGTGCTGCCCATTGTCAGATAGCTTGTTCTCAGTCGCAGGTCATGGGTCTTGCAACAGGATAATGACCCAAAACACACAGCTAAAAACACCCAAGAATGGCTAAGAGCGAAACATTGGGACTATTCTAAAGTGGCCTTCTATGATCCCTGATCTAAATCCTATTGAACATCTGTAGAAGGAGCTGAAACATGCCGTCTGGAGAAGGCACTCTTCAAACCTGAGACAACTGGAGCAGTTTGCTCATGAGGAGTGGGCCAAAATACCTGCTGAGAGGTGCAGAAGTCTCATTGACAGTTACAGAAATCATTTGATTGCAGTGACTGCCTCAAAAGGTTGTGCAACAAAATATTAAGTTAAGGGTACCATCATTTTTGTCCAGGCCTGTTTCATGAGTTTGTTTTTTTAAAATAATTCTGTTGAACCACAATTCAAAAGCATTGTCTGATTTTCACTGGTTAATTTTCATAGACTTTTCATTTATTACCACTTTTGTCAGATTCAAGTTATTTCTGTGAGCATTGTGGGTTTTTCTTTCATTAACAGAGGGGTACCAACAATTTTGTCCACGTGTGTAGCTATGGCTACTAGCTCTCCTTCCCCTTCTCTAACAGAGGGGTACCAACAATTTTGTCCATGTGTGTAGCTATGGCTACTAGCTCTCCTTCCCCTTCTCCTCTGGTGTGCTCTCTTGTGTCAGATGTTTAGCTACACCTCTGCCTCTTTTAGTGATAACGGTAAATATAATAAATGTTGTCTTTTTGAGGCGCTTGAGGCGAGGTTGTGTGATTTGGAATCCTGGCTCCGCTGCATTGAAACACCATCAGCGCCAGTTACTAATGACGGACTCCCCTTAGCTGCAGCGGAGCACCCTAGCATAGGGCCTGTTAGCTGTCCTCTAGCTTCCACCTCTCCTGAGCAGCCAGGAGAGAATGGGTGGGTGACGGTGAGAAGGGAGCATAGTCACAAGCCCCTGGTTCACCACGAACCTGTTCATGTTTCTAATCATTTTTCCCCACTCAGTGACACACCCGCTGAGGAAAAAACCCTGATCTGAAAAAAACTCTAATATTATCCACGCCGTCATTAACAACATCCGACTCCGACAGTCGGAAGTTACAAAACTTGGTGTGTAACTTTGCCAAAATGATGTCTGCCGCTGTAGTATTCACTGGGCCCCTCCCCAATCTGACCAGTGATGACATGTTTAGCCGCATGTCATCCTTTAACCGCTGGCTGTCTGTGTGGCATTCTGCAAACAATGTGGGCTACATAGACAATTGGAACTCATTTTGGGGAAAACCTGTCTCATTAAATGAGACAGCGTCCATCCCACTTTGGATGGTGCGTCTCTTTTATCTAACAATCTGGCATCATTTTTATCCAAATTTCCAAAACATTGATTACTCAGAGTTGGGACCAGGAAGCAGAGTCACAGTCTTACATGCCTCTCTGCAGCTCCTCTCCATCCGCCACCCCTCAACTTAGACCCTGTCTTCCCCATCAGATAATCATTGTCTGCTCCCTCCAAAGTAAATAAAAATATAATGTATAAGCATCCCAAAGTGATTAAACAAAAAGTTGGTAAAACTCAAATTAAACATGAAGCCTCTAAATTGAATGATTTGGCCTCTGTTCCTCTTCATAATTTAAAAATTAAATGCAGTTTGTTAAATATTAGGTCTTTAACTCCCAAGTCTCTGCTAGTCCATGATCTGTTAATTGATCATCAGATTGATTTAATATCCCTTACAGAGACTTGGTTAGGACAAGAGGATTCTGTTGGTTTAAATGAATCAACTCCCTCTGGTTATTTAAAACTGTCAAAATCCCAGAAGTTCTGGTCGTGGAGGAGGAGTAGCAACAATTTACCATTCCAACTTATTAGTTAATGTAAAGCAAAAATATGTTATAATTCCTTTGAGGGCCCAGTCCTCAGTATTGGGCATTTTAGCAATTTTAGGTTAAACCCAATTTTATTTGCCATAGTTTATCATCCTCCCTCAGCCTACTCAGTTTTTATCTGAATTTGCCGAATTCTAAGTGGAAAGTGCTGTAGATATACAGTACATGTAGATGTAGATAGTGATTGCCTTAATATGGCATTTAATTCAATATTAGACTCGATGGGGTTTTCTCAGAAAGTAGGAAATTCTACCCATTATCTCCACCATACGTTGGACCTTGTTCTGACATATGGCATAGAAATAGAAAATCTGGTAGTTTCTCCTCATAACCCTGTACTGTCAGACCATTATCTGTTAACTTTTTTGATTTTACTATTTCTAACTATTTGTCTCCTAAAGAAAAATATTACTGCAGTAGATGCCTCTCAGATGATGCTGTTACCAAATTTAAGCAGATTGTTTCCTCAATGCCATGTGTCAACACAACGGAGATACACTACCGTTCAAAAGTTTGGGGTCACTTAGAAATTTCCTTATTTTTGAAAGAAAAGCACTTTTTTTCAATGAAGATAACTTTAAACTAATCAGAAATACACTCTATACGTTGCTAATGTGGCAAATGATTATTATAGCTGCAAATGTCTGGTTTTTGGTGCAATATCTACATAGGTGTATAGAGGCCCATTTCCAGCAACTATCACTCCAGTGTTCTAATGGTACAATGTGTTTGCTCATTGCGTCAGAAGGCTAATGGATGATTAGAAAACCCTTGTGCAATCATGTTAGGTCTGCAATGCTGTAATTGCTGCAAATGGAGGATTCTTTGACAAAAGCAAAGTTTGAAGGAAAAAATGATAATTTCAAATACAAATTTATTTCTAACCTTGTCAATGTCTTGACTATATTTTCTATTCATTTTACAACTTATGGTGGTAAGTGTGACTTTTCATGGAAAACAAAAATAATTGTCTGGGTGACCCCAAACTTTTGAACGGTAGTGTAAGTTATGGAGAGCTTGCGCCTTCTGTAATTGATAGCATGGTAGATAGTGTTACAGCTTCTCTGCATCAGACTCTAGACATGGTGGCCCCTTTAAAAAAGAAAAAGTCTAATCAGACATTTCTAACTCCTTGGTTCAACACAGAAACTCGTAGCTTAAAACAGAAGACTTGACAATTAGAAAGAAAATGGTGCTCCACTAAATTAGATGAAATCTATTTAGCTTGGAGAAATCATCTTCTAATTTATCAAAAATCTCTTAGGGAAGCTAGAACAAGTTATTATTCCACATTAATAGAAGAGAACAAGAATAATCCCAGGTTTCTTTTCAGCATTGTAGCCAGGCTGACAAAGAGTCAGGACTCTGTCAATCCTAGCGTTCCCTTAGAGCTTACTAGTCAGGACTTTATGAACTTTTTCAATAATAAAATTTCATCTATCAGAGATAAAATCAGTCAGATTCTTCCCACCGTTAACTTAAATACAGTAACTACTACAACTCCTTCAACTGACACCTGTTTGGATCAGTTTACTCCAATTGACCTTTTAGAGTTAGGCAAAATAATTTCCTCATCCAAGCCTTCAACTTGTCTTTTAGACCCTATTCCTACCAGGTTATTTAAAGAAGTCTTCCCATTTATTGGTAGCTCCATGTACCACAGGCTTTTAAAACTGCTGTAATTAAACCCTTACTCAAAAAGCCAATGCTGGATCCAGGAGTTTGAGCTAACTATAGACCAATCTCTAATCTGCCTTTCATTTCAAAAATCTTAGCGCTGTCGCTACGCTATTATTTGACCACTTGCAGGGAAATGGTTTATTTGAAGAGTTTCAATCTGGGTTTAGAATCCATCATAGTACTGAAACAGCTTTAGTGAAGGTCACTAATGACCTCCTTATAGCATCTGATAATGGACTTGTTTTTGTACTTGTCCTTTTAGACCTTAGTGCAGCCTTTGATACTACCGATCATAATATTTTACTTGCTAGATTCGAACACCATGCTGGACTTAATGAAACTTCGTTGCAGTGGTTTAGATCTTATTTATCTGATAGGTTCCAGTTTGTTCATGTCAATAATGAGTTTTCTTCCAACTCAAAGCTCAGTCACGGAGTTCAACAGGGATCTGTGCTAGGCCCTATTCTTTTTAGTTTATATATGTTTCCGCTAGACAACATTATTAGAAAGCACTGTATACATTTTCATTGTTATGCAGATGACACACAATTATACCTGTCAATGAAGCCAGATGATAGTAATCAATTAGCCAAATTAGAGGCCTGTCTTAAGGAAATCAAAACTTCGATGACTTGTAATTTCCTGCTATTAAATTCAGATAATACTTAAGTCATTCTAGTTGGTCCAAAAAACCTTAGAAATACCTTTCCAAATCAAACTCTTAGTTTGGATGCAGTTACTCTTTCTCTTAATAGTTCTGTGAGGAACCTTGGAGTTACTTTTGATCAGGATCTGTTTTTTAATTCACATATTAAACTTGTTTCTAAGACTGCTTTTTATCATTTGCGTAATATTGCCAAGATTAGGAGCATCTTGTCTCAGAGTGATGCTGAGAAACTAATCCACGCTTTTGTTAGTTCTAGATTAATTATATTATCAGGTTGTCCTAAAACATCTTTAAAAAGTCTTCAGCTGATCCAAAATGATGCAACAAGAGTTTTAACAGGTACTAGAAAGAGAGCTCATATCTCTCCAGTTCTGGCCTCCCTTCATTGGCTTCCCATAGAGCTTTGAATTAAGTTTAAAATCCTTCTTTTTACTTACAAAGCTCTAAATAATCAGGCCCCTTTTTTATTTAAAAGATCTGATACTACCCTATTATCCTAACAGAGCACTACACTCCCAAAATGCAGGATTACTTGTAATACCTAGAATCTCCAAAAGTACAAGGGGAGGCAGAGCCTTCAGTTATCAAGCTTTTCTCCTGTTGAACCAGCTGCCAATCTGGATTCGGGAGTCAGACCTGATGTCTGTTTTTAAAAATAGGGTTAAAACCTTCCTTTTTGATATAGCCTATAATTAGGGAGGGATCATGTGCCCCTGAACCCTCCCTTAGTTATGCTGCTAATAGGTTTAGACAGCCGGGGGACCTCCAACAATGCACTGGGCTTCACTCCTTTCTTCACTCTCAATGAAATATTTTTGCTGGTCATTAACATCTGTTTGTTCTCTCCCATAGATTGAGTCCCCATCATGCTGTTTGCTCTCTACATCTCTGTTCTTTTCTTCTTCTTCTCTATCCCCTCTCCCCCCAGCCAGTCGCAGCAGATGACTGCCCCTCCCTGAGCCTGGTTCTGCTGGAGGTTTCTTCCTGTTAAAAGGGAGTTTTTCCTCTCCACCATCACCAAGTGCTTGCTCACAGGGGATCACCTGATTCCTAGGGTCTTTCTGGAATTGTGGGGGTTTCCCCTACAGTTGAAAGTGCTATGAGATGACTGTTGTTGTGAAATGGCGCTATATAAATAAAGTTGAATTGAAATGAACTTCTTGACACACACCTGTCTCATCAGTAGGCTAATTGGCGTGATGCTCAAAAAGTAAACAAGCAAGCAATCTTTGTTTTCAAAAGAGTTAGTGTCATGTTAAGGGCTCCTCGCCAGCTAAGGGGCATGTGCGACTCTGTGACGGAACCGGAGGCTCAGAGTTTCGGGATCGTCCTGGGTGGGGTGCCCATAGCAGCTGCGCCCCGCTTGCAGCCTCACCCCGACTGGCCCCCAGAGCGGCGTGGAGACATGGAGTAATGTCCACCATACTCAGGCCTGACGGTGAGAAGCCAGTAGGCTGGCTGGCTGGGGGAGATGAAGGAATGGACGGCAAGAAAGAGCTTGTGAGTTTTCTTTAATTACACAGTATAGGGTTTTTTTTGTTCCTTGTACGAGATTAAAGAACTGGGGGGGGGGGCACAACTGCTTGGAAGTTAGGAGTGTTTAGACCAGTTTTCAAAACAGGGATTAAAACTGATATAAACAACTACAGACCAATCAGCATCTTACCTGTTATCTCCCAAATCATTGAAAAAAGGGTGGCTACACTATTATGTCAACATCTGAATTATGGAAACACCACCCTGCATCACACAGTTTGGGTTCCGTGCCCACCATTCAACAAAGTCTGCAATAAACTTGTTTTTAGAAAAAACTGCATCTTTTTTAGACAAGTGCAGTTGTGTTGGTGCTGTGTTCTTAAATCTGAAGAAGGCATTTGACACCGTTGACCACAACATCCTTTTAACCAAACTTACTCAGTTCAATTTTTCAGAACACACTATCAAATGGATGAAATCCTCTTTAACCAACAGACAGCAATGTGTAATGGGCAACAGTGTCAAATCACCATATTTGAAATGTAAAACGGGTGTCCCACAAGGCTCCATACTTGGACCAATATAATTCTCCTTATACATCAGTGATTTACCAAATGCATGCAGAAACATTCATATACACATGTATGCAGATGGCACAATAATATTCACACCTGAAAAAAAACACACAAGAAGCTGCCTGTATTCTTACAACAGCGATGACTCAAATCCATGACTTGCTTAATAATTCATGTCTCCTACTAAACACTAAAAAAACTGTGTGCATGATGTTTACCAAACAATGATCAAATATTACAAACTCAAACATTTTCTTAAAAGGGGAGGAGCTGCAATTAGTCGAGGAATTTAAGTACCTCAGTGTGATTTTAGATTCCTCATTAACTTTTAAAAAACATGTCAAAAAAATCTCAAAAATCAAATTCAATTTTAAACAAATTAGAAAATCGCTGACAGTGCGGCCAAAATGTTCCAGCATGCAATGATCTTTTCACAGATCGATTACTGTCTTACCAACTGGTCACTCACTGGTGTAACCATAATCAAACCCATTGGATCTTTATACAAAAAAGACCCCACAAGATCCCACATATCACTGTTGTCACATTTACAAGAAATACAATTTTTTGTCTTTTGAAATTTATATTCAAAAGACAAAAGACGTGTGTGAACATATGCACCCCCCCCCCATGTTAGATATGTTAAACTGAGGACTGTCACCAGCACAACCACCAGAGTAATCACTAGAGGGTACTGTGAGGTCCCCTACAGATGCATCACATTTGCTTAATCTGTGCCATCAGCGAGGGGCACCAAGATCTGAAATAATATACCACCTGCAATCAGAGAACGTACCACACTAAACACTTATAAGACTCACTGTAAAAACTGGCTTTTAAACAACCAAAACTGTACCCATAACTAGTGGTTGCTCCGTGGCATATGCCAACCGCCAATCAAATCTAAAAGAAGAAGAAGAAGGCATATCCATATATACACTACCGTTCAAAAGTTTGGGGTCACCCAGACAATTATTTTTGTTTTCCATGAAAAGTCACACTTACTTACCACCATGAGTTGTAAAATGAATAGAAAATATAGTCAAGACATTGACAAGGTTAGAAATAAATTTGTATTTGAAATTATAATTTTTTTCCTTCAAACTTTGCTTTTGTCAAAGAATCCTCCATTTGCAGCAATTACAGCATTGCAGACCTAACATGATTGCACAAGGGTTTTCTAATCATCCATTAGCCTTCTGACGCAATGAGCAAACACATTGTACCATTAGAACACTGGAGTGATAGTTGCTGGAAATGGGCCTCTATACACCTATGTAGATATTGCACCAAAAACCAGACATTTGCAGCTATAATAATCATTTGCCACATTAGCAACGTATAGAGTGTATTTCTGATTAGTTTAAAGTTATCTTCATTGAAAAAAAGTGCTTTTCTTTCAAAAATAAGGAAATTTCTAAGTGACCCCAAACTTTTGAATGGTAGTGTACAGTATATATACACTGTATATACTGTATATATATATATATGAGCCCATGCGTCACACACATATGCCCTGCCTCTTGTTTGTTGCTGTGAGGTGATAGGGTGCATGTGTGTGTGTGTGTGTGTGTGTATGCATATGCAGCACTTCACTCGTGTGATATTTGAATGTTTTGTTTTGTAGCACCTTGTAGCTCTTGCAGTTTTGCATATCCACTTTGTACAGTTTCATTGCCGATGTTCTTCTCATGTATGACTGTTTGTGTGTTTTTGTGACCCACCAGGGGACTACAGATGAAAATTAGCTAAATCTGGCATACTAACGTTCATTAGTATGTAATGTCCCTGTCAAATAAACATTAAACTTAAACTGACTCCAGCTACGTTTAGCCGACTGTCGACTCTTTTAAAAAGCAGTTGAAAACTTTTTTAACCAGGCTTTCTGCTGAGTTTCAAATCAGCTGCTTTTTAATGGTCTGTTATTGTTAAATGATTTTAATATTTTATTTTAACTTGGTTTTTACATTTTTGCAAACTGTTTTTATTATGTGTCTAGTTCTTTTGCTGAAGCACTACCTTAATTTTAAACAAATACTATGTAAGAGTTTCACCATGAAGTCATGCTTTCAAAATTATTTTGATGGTATATCAGCCTTTGAGTGAATGTCATTTCTCCCATAGCCTGAGTAGGTCTCACTGCCTGTAATAGCTCTGTTCTTGGTGGGAACACTGAAAGGACTACAGCTATGGTGACTATGACCTGAGTTCCAACAGCCAATCACAGGGCACAACTATAGCCACCAACAAGAACAAAGCACCCTGGACTAGCTGTTGGGACTAAGGTGATAGCTGCCATATTTGTAGCTTTTTGGTGATCCTACCCAGAACAAAAAAAAGTTACATAGTGCTATTTAAAAAAAAAAAAATCATGAACTGAAAGCTGAATTTTGAAAACAAACGTAGGTGCTCCACTGACTGCAGTAGGAGGGAAAGATAAAAAAAAAAAAGCCAAGCCTTCACAATAAAAGTGAGAAGAATTTCAATAATGCATTTAAATCTCTCTTTGACAGATGAAAAAAGTAAAACTGAACAATATTTATAAATAACCAATATTTTCAATAATCTACTGGCAAATGAAGTTATTCATTCAGCATACTACTGCATATCTCCCCAAATAAATAAAAAATAAATTGTGAAAGCCAAAACTAAAGTGAATTTTAAATTATTTGCAATTTAAGGTCACATCAGCCAGCCCTATTCAACATTTTTGTTGTTGGAAGTTTTTTGAAGTTTTGAACATTTTTTTCCATCTTTCCACCCTTTTTTTAAAAACAATGATGACATCTATCATGTATGTCTTCGTAAATGGTAAATTAATATGCTGTTCATCTTCTAACAATTTAAAACCAAGTTGTGATAATAGCTGTGCATTATTTTTAGTTTCCTGTTTGGTCTTTGGGTGGCAGAGAAAGTGAAATAAAAAAACGAAATCACTAATAATAATTATTGTAATACATTGTTGTTTTAGCAGTTAAATTAAAATTTCTTATTTTCACAAGAGTTTAGATTACATAATTTGTGGACATTCATGGTCTGAAAAAGTTCTAAATTTATTTGGAAACTACAAAAAAGTTTAGATAAGAACAAATTGATGAATTCCAGACTTGTGCTCAAGACATGCACACAAACAATTTAAGCACAGATTTGTGTGTACGCACTGTTAGTGAATGAGGGTCAATGAGTCCAGACTAAACCCTTGTACAAAAATTATGTATTATTCTAAATCTTGGACACTGTATTAGAGAACACTATCTCAAATTTAACTAGCATAAGTTTTAATCAATGCAAAACACTGACAGTTAAACATCTCTCTCTGTGTAGAGCAGTGTGTTACTCTTGCTGCACAGATATACGACATAGCATAGTGGGTGCTGTATTTCGGGTTGTATTGGGCTTTGCCAACTAGTGTCCTTTTTAGTACCAAACTGCAGACACTTACCCCCTAAGGCATGCTCTGTCATACTGAGGCACAGTGATTCTAGCGTAGAGTTGATCTCCGGGTCAACTCCTGGAACTTGGCATTCTGAGGAAAAGAGGAAAAAACAGCCTCAGTCCAAAGGAATATCAAAGTACTTTAACGGGGTCAGAATTACCATTTTATTAGACTGCAAATTTAAAAATCATTTCTCTGAAGAAATAATGCCCCAAATTTATTTTTAAACTCAAAAGGGACTACTGCTTTATCAAGACAAGTATTTTCTAGCTGGTCTGTGTGCACATCCTAACTGTGATCATCCATCTACAAATGCAAGGAATCTCTGTCTGTGAGTGTGTTCCTCACATACTGTATCTCTGAAACCGTTTGTCAGACTGGCCTCAGATTTTATAAGTGCTTTGCTGAGGTTACGAGGCTGTGCATCCCCAAGTGTGGAATTGCTGAGTCAAAATGTGTAATTTTTATCAATAAAAGTTTAGTCATTGCTCTCTCCTCATGCTCCATGCTCTGACTTCTAGAAGTGGGGGCGGGATTTCGGACTGACTCCGTACTAATTGGATAATGCTACGTGTCCACAGGTTCTGTTGTTTTTCTGCTTCCCATTCACTGTGTATTAGAAACGCCAACAGAAAGCATTTGGGTCCGGAACAGTGAAAATCGGACTGTGGTGTGCTGAATCACCCGTGGGTTCCCCTGCAGCTCATTTGCATAAACATTACGATCGGACCGGAGGCAGCGCTCTCGTCATGAACTTTTAAACCAGTGGTTTTTGATGTCAAATAACGACAGTTTCATTGACTGGACCTACTATTTCTCGCACAAAGTGATGTTAGAAGCACTTTTCTCTGGTTTGTTTTAAATATATAGAGACCAACGACGCCATATTGTCCGGTAGCAGTCGGGAGCTGAAGACTGCCCACGGATGGCTCCGTTGACCAATCCAGTGGAACCAGCCAGCTGGAGGAGAAGATGGAGGGGGGAGCAGAGCTGTATGTTACCCGTTATTGTGAAGACATGAAGGAGAAATTAATAACCACTATTTCAGGCAACCTGATACTATATGACCAGTCCTTGCCATCATATACAGTAGAAACAACATACAAAGGAACGAGGCGTGGAGAGCAGAGGAACATGGGCTCATCCAGCCAAAGCTAACAAACCAGGCAGTCAAATTGGCCATGCACTGTGTGGGTCTGTAGGATTGGGTGAACCCAAAACTGGTGGCGATGACGACAAAGTAACTGCCTTTTGTAACGCAAATATACCAGCACTATTAAAAACAGACTTATCAATCTGCTCATGGTTAATAATGATTATTCCAGTATTTCCTCCCGCACTGCTCTGACTCCATCTATCTGAGAACTCTACCGGCCCCATGCCTACACCCCCTGCCTGCACTTCTCCAGTTCCGGTGACTGATTCCTTCCAGAAAAATCTGGACCAGTGGACATGTACCATAATACACGGCATCACGGCATCAGTAACCACAGCGCTCCGTGAGCAAAACAAGGAAGTGAAAAGTGACAAATTTGATTAGAAACAGATAATACTGAAGATTTAATACTTAATAAATTATACCATAAAGTTGCAGTGATTGCATAGGTCTAAAGGATAACTCAGCATATGTGGAGAACACGAGGAGCGTGAGCAGACTGGGTGAAGCGTCAGCAGGGACTCGGGTCTGACAAAGAACACCGGAGTATCCAACACAGGACATACCGTGAGAAGCAGTGGCCCAACCGGGCAGACCACAGTCCTTCACGGGGTGGCACGCCCAGCCTGCCCAATCAGTGGTAGATGGGAGTCCCCACTGCTGCTTCACCCATGTGGCACCACTGTCCTTTGCAGGACCACGAGTCCCCCCTCCCACTTCAGTATCTAAAAATTAAAAACTTGATAATAATACCGCCATGATTGTGGAGCGGAATGGCCGGAATGACTTAACGACCAAACAGGACACAAAAATGTCTAAATAATGAAATAAATCGCTTAGTTAAGTATTTAATGACAGATGGCCAGCACCGATGCAACAGTTGTAGTCAAAAAGGTCCTTCTGCTGTGTATAATAATGTTGGGTGTTTTGTAGTTAATTCAATTGATTAGTTTTAAAAAACTTTTAATAACAAAATATTGCTACAATATAAAATGATGCACTACAATGGGTCTCAAATATTTGTAAACATGCCCTATTATAGTACTGCATGAGTTTATTGATGATACACAGAAGAAATTCAATATTACACTGAACTCCATCACTGAACAGTGATATAAACTAAATTAATTATAATGGTGACTGAACAACTCCCATTCCCCAAAGTGCAAGATGCACTATTATGAATATAAGGCATAAAAGATCACACAAATAAGTGATGTAACAAACAAATAAATAAGGGATCCAAAACAGTCACCAATATTGGATGTCCCATTCATTTTCAATAATTAGGTATTCTGTAATTAATATTTACACAAACCATGGCGGCAACACGACCAAGACGCAGCAGGCGGAACGATATCTGCTATTACCACCACCGTTTCGCAGAGGGGGCGTATAAATGCGTTCCCCCCTGCAAGTTCAAAAGTTCGGGAAAACGTCCAAACCGAAATAAACTTCTTTATGTGACTGACAGACACACCGGCAAACAGTTCCTCATTGACACAGGAGCTCAACTGAGTTTTATCATGCCCTCCCAAGCAGACCGGGCCATGGGCCCCCGGGGAAATGGAGCGGTGGCAGCCAACAGCTCCATCATCGACACTTTTGGCGAAAGGAACCTGCCCCTCCACATCCATGGCCGCAACTACAGATGGACATTTGTTGTAGCGGCGGTGAGTTTTAACTTGTTGGGCGCAGATTTTTTGTGTGCACATGGGTTATTAGTCGATCTAGCGAACAGACGCTTGGTTAATGCATTGTCCTTTGCTTCTATTCCCTGCTCAGCTCGAGTTTCTCCACCACCCGTGCAGGCCAGCGTCACTACAGCAGGAGGTAAGTTTGATCAACTCCTCACCCAATTTCCAGCACTCACAATTCCCAAATTCTCAGCTACAGTGGCTAAGCACGGGGTCGAACACTTTATTCCCACAACGGGCCCACCCGTATTCGCCAAAGCTCGGCGCTTAGACGCGACCAAGCTCGCCATAGCTAGGGACGAGTTTACTACCCTTGAAAAACTAGGCATTATCAGGCGCTCAAAAAGCCCCTGGGCGTCACTGCTTCACATGGTCCCGAAATCCGACGGTTCTTGGAGACCGTGCGGCGATTACCGCAGATTAAACAATGCGACAGCGCATGACCACTACCCTATTCCTCACATCCAAGATTTTTCACTACATCTGGCGGGTGCGCGCATTTTTTCAAAAATAGACCTGGTCCGCGGCTATCATCAAGTCCCCGTTCGAGCGGAAGACATTCCTAAAACAGCTGTAATAACCCCCTTCGGTCTTTTCGAATTTTTGCGGATGCCTTTTGGCCTCAAAGGCGCTGCTCAAACCTTTCAGCGGATGATGGACGCAGTATTACGCGACCTCCCGTTCGTGTTTGTCTACCTCGACGATATGCTGGTAGCCAGCTCGTCTGAAGAAGAACACGAACAGCATCTCACTATGGTTTTTCAGAGACTAGAAGAGCACGGGTTAATAATCAATCCAGCCAAATGCAAATTCGGTGTGTCACAAATTGATTTTTTGGGAACAGAGTTTCACCGAAGGGGGCAGTCCCACTGCCAGACAAAGTTCACGCAGTAAAAAGTTTCCCACGGCCACAAACGGTCAAATCGCTGCAAGAATTTTTGGGAATGGTTAATTTTTACAACCGTTTCCTCCCCCGCGCAGCTCGGCTCATGCAGCCCCTATATGACGCGCTCAGAAAACAAAAACCTTCCAACGCGGTCGAATGGACCCCGGAGCGCGAACGCGCCTTCGCGGAAGTAAAAAGTGCCCTAGCTAATGCCACTTTGGTGGTTCACCCTGATCCCTCGGCCCGCATTGCGCTGACCACAGACGCTTCAGACCTGGCCATAGGGGCGGTTGTAGAACAACACGTCGGCGGAACCTGGCAACCTTTGGCATTTTTCAGCAAATCGCTAAACCAAACTGAGCGTAAATACAGCACTTTTGACAGGGAGCTTCTAGCGCTTCATTTATCCATCCGCCACTTCCAGTTCTGGTTGGAGGGGCGGCGTTTCACGGCTTTTGTAGACCACAAACCGCTCACCTTTGCGATGGCTAAAATTTCTGAACCGTGGTCAGGCAGGCAACAAAGACAGCTAGCTGCGATTTCAGAGTTCACCACAGACATTCGACATGTGGCAGGCAAACTTAACGTGGTAGCAGACTGCCTCTCTCGCGCTGTGACATCGCCAGAGCGCGAGGAGACAGATTATACTGCCTCAGCCGCAGAACTCTTCGCCAACGCGGACACATACGCAGCCCCAATCCACGTAGGGATAGATTATGCAGCCATGGCGGAGGAGCAAAGTAGTGACGCGGACATGCGCGCACTCCTGTCTGGACCAACAGGGTTAAGGCTGGAGGAAAGGGGTTTACGCGACGGTTTGCCCCCCCTAATATGCGACATCTCAACCGGCCGACCTCGCCCGGTAGTCCCAGCTGCATGGCGCCGCCGTATTTTCGACTCAATTCACTCCCTCGCGCACCCAGGTGTGCGCGCTTCGGTCAAAATGGTCGCCGAAAAGTTTGTGTAGCCTGGTCTGCGCAAAAACGTAAAAGAATGGGCAAAGACTTGCATTTCTTGTCAGCGCGCCAAAATACACAAACACACAAAAGCCCCTCTAGAGCCTTTTCGGATCCCTGCTAGAAGGTTCCACCACGTTCATGTCGACCTCGTGGGACCACTACCTTCCTCCCAAGGTTTCACACATCTGTTAACAATGATAGACCGTACTACGCGCTGGCCTGAGGCGGTCCCTCTGGCGTCAACCACAGCGGAGGAAGTCGCTCGCGTTTTTTTTGACAAACTGGGTGGCACGTTTCGGCGTCCCATCGGACATCACGTCCGATAGGGGGCCTCAATTTGTCTCGGAGCTTTGGTCAGCCATGGCCAGCAGCTTAGGAGCGACAATTCACCGCACCACCGCTTATCACCCTCAGGCTAATGGGTTATGCGAGCGTTTTCACAGGTCTTTAAAGGCCGCCCTCAGAGCCTCACTAACGGATACAAATTGGGTAAATAAACTTCCTTGGGTTTTATTGGGGTTGCGTGCTGTGCCTAAAGAGGATCTAGACGCCTCCCCAGCAGAATTAGTTTTTGCACAACCTCTCAGGCTCCCAGGTGAATTTTTGCCAGAGAACCCAGAGCCAGGGCATCTTCCAGCCCCGAGGTTTTTAGGCAGCAACGGACCGGACTCTCTCCCCGGGCCGGCACATCACTCTTTTCCACGGGTTTTTGTCCCCCAAGCTTTAAAAAACGTTGAATTCGTTTTTGTTAGGCATGAAGCTTTAAAACCAACCTTCCGCCCACCATACGATGGGCCATTCAGAGTGCTGGAACCTGGTGATAAGCATTTTGTGCTTGATTTTGGGGACAGATAAGAAACAGTCAGTATTGACAGACTTAAACCTGCCTTCTTGTTGAGAGACGAGCCTGCACGGTTGGCGAGAGCACCTCGGCGGGGTAGACCCCCCAAGAGAAAAGACTCCGCCCCCCTGCAGGGAACAAATAACCACTCTCCTTCCCAAGCTGCAGATTCCTTACAGGAAGGTCCCACCAGGACGCCCAAACGGACCCACAGCAGATTCGGAAGAAGATTAAAGCCCAGACGGCACAGAGACTGATACAAACTATTCAAAAGTTGTTCACTAATTGTGCTGTAACAGTTTAGGACTGACTTGTGATATTACTATGCTGTTATGATTACCACTGAACTCTCTACAGGAGCATAGCTGCTGGAAAGTTTCTTCTTTGTCAAGGGGTGTAGCAGTTAGTATGTCATAATAATTATCTTAAACTGTGAATTTTTCTATTGTCCTTTTCTTAGTCGTTTGGGGGGGGGGGGCTGTGGTCTATAGTAATCATATATCCCATAACCTACATATGTATAAGCATGTGAGAATGTTTGGTGATTACATATGTAAAGCGACTTCACACCTCAGAACAGGACAAAGGGTCTCAACCTCCAGTGAAGATCAAAGAGCATCCGAGGCACTGCGGTGGAGACCAGATAGGTCGCCCTGACCTCCCAGGGCCAGGTGGAGGGGTACGGAGACAAAGGAGGATAATTAAGTTAATGAGGGATGTCAGCTTTGATATGCATGTCTTTTGTTATGTGTGAGTATAAGTACGCAGAGCCGAATGTGTTCGCTCTCTTTCTACTTCTGCTTCTGCACTGAGATGAGACTTGTTAGAGGAGCAAAGCTGTTAATAAACTTTGGTTTATAAGTCGCATCGCCTCGTTATTCCAAGCTCTTCTACAATGTCATTCAGTCCCTTTCATATTTGTCAAAGTCTAACATGTGATTGCCGACATATAGGCTACAACTCTTTATTCCACTTTCAAACAGAGCCTACACTACCGTTCAAAAGTTTGGGGTCACCCAGACAATTATTTTGTGTTTTCCATGAAAAGTCACACTTATTTACCACCATGAGTTGTAAAATGAATAGAAAATATAGTCAAGATATTGACAAGGTCAGAAATAATGATTTGCATTTAATAATTTTTTCCAGATACTCAACCTGCTCAAAGGAAGGTCAGTTTTATAGCTTCTCTAACCAGCTAAACTGTTTTCAGCTGTGCTAACATGATTGCACAAGGGTTTTCTAATCATCCATTAGCCTTCTGACGCAATGAGCAAACACATTGTACCATTAGAACACTGGAGTGATAGTTGCTGGAAATGGGCCTCTATACACCTATGTAGATACTGCACCAAAAACCAGACATTTGCAGCTAGAATAGTCATTTACCACATTAGCAATGTATATTAGATATTAGAGTGTATTTCTGATTAGTTTAAAGTTATCTTCATTGAAAAAAACAGTGCTTTTCTTTCAAAAATAAGGAAATTTCTAAGTGACCCCAAACTTTTGAACGGTAGTGTACATTTGGGCCTGTAAAGCCTAATTGGGATACCTGCTTCAGGCAGAAATACTTGCAGGCGAATCTTAAAACACTGTGCGGAACAATTGGCACCTGTTTTTGCAGACATTTTTAAATCCTCCCTTCAGAATCACAAAGTGCCCACTACACCCTTTAGAAAACATCTACAATCATACTCATACCCAAAATCTCCAGACCCACAGAGCCCAAAGACTTTTGTTCAATTGCTCTAACCTCTCTGGTTATGAAGTGTTTTGAGCGGCTGGTGAAGAGACACATTGTATCTCAAACGCAGCACCTTATGGACTCCAAGCAGCTTGCCTATCAGGCATCCAGAGGGGTGGAGGATGCCATCACAACATCCTTATGGCACCTATTGCACACTCACCTTGAGAGACCTATGGTACATGCCAAGATTCTATTTATCGAATTTACTTCAGCTTTTAATACAATTCAACCCAATATTTTAGCAGACAGATTAGCTACTCAGTTCTCCCTGGAATCTCACTTGATTTTTGGGATTTCTGACTTCTGATACTGTGGAACCCAGCGGGTCAAAGTTGGGTGTCTCACTGTCAGACAAGAAGACCACAGTATAGGCTCCCCACAAGGATGTGTTTTATCTCCTCTATCATTTATTTTATATACAAATTCCTGCATAAGCACTTTTCCAAATAGGCACTTTATTAAATATGCGAATGATACAGCTCTGGTGAGTCTGCTATATAATGGGGAGGAAGCGCATGGACCAGTTTTAGACTATTTTTTTAAAGTAGTGCGAAAACTCAAATCTACATCTTAATACCTCCTAAAGCAAAGAAATGATCATTGATTTTAGAAAACAACAAAACTCCCTCCCAACCTTCATTAACGGTGAGGAAATACAAATGGTCTTAGAGTATAAGTACCTGGGCATCACACTGGACCACAAACTACAATGGGACATCTGGACTGATCTCCTGAGTACCAAGGTTCAGCAGAGACTGTACTTTTTAAAGAAACTGTTGTCTTTTAATGTCAGCAACAATTTGCTTAGGATTTTTTATTGTGCTTTTATTGAGAATGTTATAACCTTTGGACTTATTTGTTGGTTTGGCAACGCTACAGAGGCACAGAAAAAGACTCTCTGAAAGACAATCTCCATCGCCAGGGGGATAATTGGTAGTCCTCTTCCCAGCCTGGAGATCCTGTACAGCAGGGATGTCCAAACTTTTTTCACTGAGGGCCACATACATAAAAATATAGAAGGGGCTGGGCCACTTACTAGAAATTATGTATATAGCCTTAACTTTAGTGTATTAAAGTTAGAAAAATCAATTAAAAGTGGACAAATATGTTATATTGTTGAATATAATTAAAGACAAAACTGCCTTCATCACAGCTTTCCATAAATGGATCTTTACTGATTTATTCAGAAAAAGCTTTGGTAGCTCATTCTCAGAACAGCAGCCTCAGATTTCTTCTTAGAATATTTACAGTACAGAGAAAAAACAATTAGGCTTAGCAACACACCTATTAACGTTCGTTTGAAATGGTTATCAACATTAACAGACTGAACTGGACTTAACAGGAGTGCGTATAATTTTAGTAAATTATTCTGGTGAGTATCAGCTGCGCTGGGTATGTAAATCGGTCCATCCAGCCGCGGTGCTGATCCGACGCCACTCGTGCCAAAAATCCGGACAAATGTCACTTGATCAAGGAGCAAATCTGCATCAGATGAGATCAGCTGACTTTGCGTGCGCAGTGTGTGCGCTGTGCACAGCGGTGTGTACTCTGTGAGTTAACAAGAAAAACGCATATAAGAAAGTGGTGCGCAAAAGCAGGGTAGCGACAGAATTGATGCGCATTATTGATATTTGCCGCATGTGTACCTGCACATGCATGCTTATTAACACACGGGTACTGTGGAATATATTTTTACTCACCTAAAATGGGAACGGCTTTGCACTCAGTGGGAGCAGTGATGCTGCGCTTTGGACCGAAGGATGGCTGGCAGGTCTGGAGTAAACTTAGTGGTTGAGATGCGAAGGACATCATGGAGATGGCTGTCGGTCAATTTGGTTCTCATTCTGCTTTTGTTCAGTGTTAACAGAGAAAATGTTCGCTCACATATGTATGTTGAGCCAAATAGACTGATCATTCTTTTCGCGTGGCGTCTCATCAGAGGAAACTTTTCCTTTTCCAAGCTCCGATAGAACTTGGGGAGGGAAAGCTGCTGATGTTGATTCTTCAGAGAATCATCACACTGGATTTCGATGAGTTCTAATTGCAGATTCTCTTCCACTTCTTCGGCATCCACCAAGAAAGGAGTCGCGAACAGCTTGATTTCTTTTTCAATGACAGAAAAATCCTGGAAGCGCTGTCTGAATTCTGTTTCGAAACATGTAATCACAGACACATATTTCCCTTTTTTAGCAGAAAGGTTGGCCTGTGGATAAGCAGTTCTGATCTCAGACAGTGTGGGGAAGTGCACAACGTTGAAGTTGCGCAGTTGTGTCTTAAAGAGATTGAGCTTCACACAAAATGCTTTCATGTAGTAGTAGTAGTAGATTAGTTTATTTGACAGGGACAGTGCAATAAACATAGACAATTAATCAAAGACAATCAATCTGATGTGTTGCACATAGAGTGTATAGCTATTAGCTAATTTGCAACTCTTGTCCCTGGATGGGCTTTAGAAAAAAGAATCAAGATAAAAAATATACACAATAACCACATACATCAATGCAGAAAAATTATAAATACACAATTATAAATATTATAAATATTATAAATACACAAATATAACAGCCTGACTCACCTTTAACATAAATATTATAAATACACAAATATAACAGCCTGACTCACATTTAACACATATAACATAACTCACATTTGCCTATTTCAGGCCTTCCTCCCTCCGTCACTCACTATAAACAAACACATTTATTCCTTCCCTTCATTCACTCTCACTTTGCAGACAAATAATTCATACATGAGTACATTCTTGTTTATTTTTCAGCCAGTTTTTAACATTTTTAGTGAATGTTTTAAAGTCCGTTATTATTTTAATTTCATTTGGCATTGTGTTCCAGATGTGCGCATAAAGTTGTGGTACAAGCTGCTCTTTCCCTTGTAGGCTCTTGTTCAGGGTGGTTAAATGATCAGTAAGATCAACTAAAAATGCTAGGTCTGCCAACCACAGAGGGTCATTCAGCTCATGAAGAGGTCGGTCCTTCTCTTTCAAAAACTGGTCAATTTCTGACCTCAGGGAGTAAAAACGCTTCAGCACGGCGCCGCAGCTTAGCCAGCGCACATCCGAGTGGTAGAGTAGATCCCCATATTCAGCATCCACATCAGAAAGGAAAGCCTGAAATTCTCTGTGGTACAGTCCTCTTGCTCGAATTATGTTGACAGTTTTCACAACTGTGTTCATTACATCTCCAAGATTGACTGTCTTGGCACAAAGGGCTTCTTGGTGAACAATACAGTGCATTTTAACAGCCTCACCTCCAGTCTCTTTCACCTTAGCGCACATCATAGATGCCATTCCTTTGTGTGCACCTGCCATAGCTGGAGCCCCGTCTGTTGTGACTCCACATAGCTTGTCCCATTTAAGTCCCATTTTGTCAATTGAGTCTGACACAGCTTCAAAAATATCCATACCCGTAGTTTTGCCTTTTAGACTCTTAAGATCGAGCAGCTCCTCTGTAACTCCAAAGTTCTCGTCCACTCCCCGCAAAAAAATCAGCAGCTGTGCGGTGTCTGTGGCATCAGTGCTCTCATCGCATGCAATGGAGTAAAAATCAAAAGCACAAGCTTTATCAGACAGTTGCAGTTTAGTGTTGGCTGACAAGTCTTCAATGCGTCGCGCAACTGTATTTCTGGACATGCTGACGTTGTTGAAGTCCTGCACTTTTTCCGGGCACATTATTTCGGTGACTTTAACGAGGCAGTGTTTTATCAAGTCTCCATCTGAAAAAGGCTTGCCATGTCTTGCGATGAGTTGGACGACCTCATAGCTGGCTATTGTAGCCTTTTCCTGGACTTTTTGAGCACGAAAAAAATACTGTTGCTTTATTTATTTAGCGAATGCAAAGTCCTTAAGCCAAGCAGTTGCCTCCTGGTTTGCTGTATGGAGGGTGTGTAATCCTCCTTCCAGTCTTTGGAGCGGGCAAGCCTCTATGATGTGTTCCATTGTTTGCTCCTCTCCACATGCGCACAGAGGGCTAGGGCTACTGCCCCATCTGTAAAGGCTGGCCAAGCAGGGGCCATGTCCAGTCCTGAAGCGATTGAGTGTAGACCACTGTCTCCTTGGGAGGTTGGTGCCCGGGACCTGTTGGTTGGGGTTTATCACCAGCTGTTTGTTTGGGACCTCCTTGGTCTCCCATTCCTCTTGCCAAGCTGTCTGGATGGTAAAGTCAGCTGGGGGAGGGTTTTTCCAAATCGGCCGTCTGGATGAAAGTCGGGCAGTGGGTGGAGTGTAGATATCTGCATGGATTGGTAAGTGAGGAGAATCTTTAACTTTTTGGAGCATCCTTTGAGTTAATGCTGCTCGCCGGATGTGTGGAGGGGCTATGTTTGACAGTACAGAGAGCCAGGGGAGTGGTGTTGAGCGGATTGTTCCAGTTATAGTTCTCATGGTTGTGTTGAGCTGGGTGTCTACATGGTGTGTGTAAGATGACCTGGACCAGACAGGGGCACAATATTCTGCTACAGAGTATGAAAGGGCCAGTGCTGAGGTGCGCAGGGTGGAGACTGCCGCCCCCCATTTTGCACCAGCGAGCTTGCAGAGCAGGTTGTTTCGTACCTTCACCTTAGCAGCCGTCCCCTTTAGATGTTCCTTGAAGGATAAGGTCCTATCAAGGGTCACTCCAAGATAAGTTGGATTTGGGGCATGCTTAAGGGGCAATGGATCAGCGTTCTCGTCGCGCCCTCCGCCAGTACCCGGGCTCGCCTGGGGAAGCTAATGATCCTACCAGCAGACTAAATTCGAAGAGACGACGCCTCTGTGCCAAGTCAAAGAAGAATCCTAGTCACAGTCCTAAAGCCGAAAGCAAATACTGTTGCTGACCCTGCAGGATAGCTACCATTTGCTTTACTTTCTGCTCTCGCTCAGCACCAGTGTAGGATGCATAGGCCTGATGTTTAGTTTCATAATGACGTCGTACATTATACTCTTTCATAACTGCCACAGTTTCAGTGCAGATCAAACAGACACACTTCCCCTTGAACTCTTTGAAGAAATATTCACTCTCCCACCGTGTCTGAAATTTTCTGCACTCACTTTCTACCTTTCGCTTCTTTGGTTCTGCCATGTTGAGTAACTTGGGGTAAATTTATTCTGCGATTGTCCTTTTTGGTGGAGCAGCTGCCTTGATCAACAGTAGCTCCCCCTGATGTTAAAACTAAGAAGTGCAATACACTCAGGCAAAAGTTGAAGTGTGGGCCATATTCTATTCTATTTAAAAAAATTCTTGCGGGCCAATTAAGTTAAGTTTGGACACCCCTGCTGTACAGGGTAAGAACTATGAAAAAGGCCCGTGGCATTGTGGGGGATCAAGAGACACCCACTGGCTTCATCTTTTGAACTGCTGCCTTCTGGGCATCGGTACTGGCCTCTCCTTTCAAAAAAAAAAAAAAAAAAAAAAAAAAAAAAAAGTTCTCTTTTTTCTTTCATACCCCAGGCTATTAAGTTTTAAAATGCCTAATGTCTGCTGTGAGGTGCGTGTACTATACTGTGTGTGTTTTTGTATATGCTGTTTGTGTATATGTTGTTTTCGTGATGCTGCAACACAATAATTTCCCCATGGGGACAATAAATGATTGATTGATTGATTGCATTCTACGGGCAATACACTAGTTACAGTCTAATGTGATGCTCAACTGCTTGGCCAAAAACCAAAATAAGAATGAGTTGACTGACAAGTTGCCTGACCTATTTCTGAGAGCAAATTAATTACCGTTTGAAATAACAAGAACACCACACACATTACATTACACACCCGTCCATAGCAATATCAATAGTGCACAGCTAGCACACCAAAAAAAAGAAAAAAATTGATTTCAAATTCAGTTTCAATACACGCTAGATCTGTAATAACAACCATGTAACTTCAAGGAGTTTAAGCAAAGCAAACAATCTACAATTGAAAATGGAACAAATTTAGAGAAGATATCAAATCATTTAACTCCCAACAATATGCAAATCAATACATGTACAACATTGTGAAATGAAAACGTCCTTGCTTGAAAACTGTAAGACGACAAAAATGATTCAAAATCAAAATCCTAGCATTATGCACATCTCAATACACATGCTGTGTGAAATTAAAAAAGTCGTAACTTGAAAACTGTGGGAGGAATCTGACGGACAAACTTATACAGACATCATCATACCATATTATGTCCCATCTTTTGATGGGCGTATGAAAAAAAAAAAAAGAGGAGCAGAAATCAATAGAGACAACAAAAAAAGTTCTTTGATTAGAGCACACAACTTTTCTTGGTCATAAATATAATCCTATAAAAATGGAAAATTTGAAAAGCCCCATTACGCTCCCAGAGGTGTTAATAAAATGTCTGTGATATGCTTTGGTCAAAACTACTGCATGATTTAATTATTGCAGTAACTTTACACAAGTGGCAGAAGCAACCCTGAATGACCGAATGGCTAACTCTGCTAAGGGGAGCCAACTGATGCAAATCGAGCAGGTGTCCTGCCAGACTATAATAAGCTATAATAAACTAAGCTAAAATATCATCTATGAATTAAATATTCAGGCAAAGGTTGGAGATGATGCAGCTGGGGAAATGGGTCTCTAGTGGGGATAGATTAGGGCTGTGCGATATGACAATATATACTGGGTGACGCAATAAAAACAGTCTACTATCACTATATACAGTGGGGCAAAAAAGTATTTAGTCAGCCACCAATTGTGCAAGTTCTCCCACTTAAAAGATGAGAGAGGTCTCCAATTTTCATCATTAGGTATACCTCAACTATGAGAGACAAAATGAGAAAAAAAAAAATCCAGAAAATCACATTGAAGGATTTTTAAAGAATTTATTTGCAAATTATGGTGGAAAATAAGTATTTGGTCACCTACAAACAAGCAAGATTTCTGGCTCTCACAGACCTGTAACTTCTTCTTTAAGAGGCTCCTCTGTCCTCCACTCGTTACCTGTATTAATGGCACCGGTTTGAACTCGTTATCAGTATAAAAGACACCTGTCCACAACCTCAAACAGTCAGATTCCAAACTCCACTATGGCCAAGACCAAAGAGCTGTCAAAGGACACCAGAAACAAAATTGTAGACCTGCACCAGGCTGGGAAGACTGAATCTGCAATAGGTAAGCAGCTTGGTGTGAAGAAATCAGCTGTGGGAGCAATTATTAGAAAATGAAAGACATACAAGACCACTGATAATCTCCCTCGATCTGGGACTCCACGCAAGATCTCACCCCGTGGGGTCAAAATGATCACGAGAACGGTGAGCAAAAATCCCAGAACCACACAGGGGGACCTAGTGAATGACCTGCAGAGAGCTGGGACCAAAGTAACAAAGGCTACCATCAGCAACACACTACGCCGCCAGGGACTCAAATCCTGCAGTGCCAGACGTTTCCCCCTGCTTAAGCCAGTACATGTCCAGGCCCGTCTGAAGTTTGCTAGAGAGCATTTGGATGATCCAGAAGAGGACTGGGAGAATGTCATATGGTCAGATGAAACCAAAATAGAACTTTTTGGTAAAAACTCAACTTGTCGTGTTTGGAGGAGAAAGAATGCTAAGTTGCATCCAAAGAACACCATACCTACTGTGAAGCATGGGGGTGGAAACATCATGCTTTGGGGTTGTTTTTCTGCAAAGGGACCAGGACGACTGATCCGGGTAAAGGAAAGAATGAATGGGGCCATGTATTGTGAGACCATGTATTGTGAGATTTTGAGTGAAAACCTCCTTCCATCAGCAAGGGCATTGAAGATGAAACGTGGCTGGGTCTTTCAGCAGGACAATGATCCAAAACACACCAGCAAGTCCACCTCTGAATGGCTTAAGAAAAACAAAATGAAGACTTTGGAGTGGCCTAGTCAAAGTTCGGACCTGAATCTGATTGAGATGCTGTGGCATGACTTTAAAAAGGCGGTTCATGCTCAAAAACCCTCCAATGTGGCTGAATTACAACAATTCTGCAAAGAGGAGTGGGCCAAAATTCTTCCACAGTGCTGTAAAAGACTCATTGCCAGTTACTGCAAATGCTTGACTACAGTTGTTGCTGCTAAGGGTGGCCCAACCAGTTGTTAGGTTTAGGGGGCAATCACTTTTTCACACAGGGCCATGTAGGGTTTTTTTCCCTTAATAATAAACACCTTCATTTAAAAACTGCATTTTGTGTTTACTTGTGTTATCTTTTTCTAATATTTAAATTTGTTAAATGATCTGAAACATTTAAGTGTGACAAACATACAAAAAAAAAAAGAGAAATCAGGAAGGGGCAAACACTTTCTCACACCACTGTATACTGTCTGAGTCGATATTTATATATTGCTGGGTAATTTAACTAACTGTAATGCTGTTGATACCATGTACAGTGGGGCAAAAAAGTATTTAGTCAGCCACCAATTGTGCAAGTTCCCCCACTTAAAAGATGAGAGAGGTCTCCAATTTTCATCATAGGTATACCTCAACTATGAGAGACAAAATGAGAAAAAAAAAATCCAGAAAATCACATTGAAGGATTTTTCATGAATTAATTGGTAAATTCCTTGGTAAAATAAGTATTTGGTCAATAACAAAAGTTCATCTCAATACTTTGTTATATACCCTTTGTTGGCAATGACATAGGTCAAACGTTTTCTGTAAGTCTTCACAAGGTTTTCACACACTGTTGCTGGTATTTTGGCCCATTCCTCCATGCAGATCTCCTCTAGAGCAGTGATGTTTTGGGGCTGTCGTTGGGCAACACAGACTTTCAACTCCCTCCAAAGATTTTCTATGGGGTTGAGATCTGGAGACTGGCTAGGCCACTCCAGGACCTTGAAATGCTTCTTACAAAGCCACTCCTTCGTTCCCCGGGCAGTGTGTTTGGGATCATTGTCATGCTGAAAGACCCAGCCACGTTTCTTCTTCAATGCCCTTGCTGATGGAAGGAGGTTTTCACTCAAAATCTCACGATACATGGCCCCATTCATTCTTTCCTTTACACGGATCAGTCGTCCTGGTCCCTTTGCAGAAAAACAGCCCCAGAGCATGATGTTTCTGCCCCAATGCTTCACAGTAGGTATGGTGTTCTTTCTCCTCCAAACACAACAAGTTGAGTTTTTACAATAAAGTTCTATTTTGGTTTCATCTGACCATATGACATTCTCCCAATCCTCTTCTGGATCATCCAAATGCTCTCTAGCAAACTTCAGACGGGCCTGGACATGTACTGGCTTAAGCAGGGGGACACGTCTGGCACTGCAGGATTTGAGTCCCTGGCGGCGTAGTGTGTTACTGATGTAGCCTTTGTTACTTTGGTCCCAGCTCTCTGCAGGTCATTCACTAGGTCCAAGGTTCAAGGTTTAGTTCCGCTTCAGCTTTAATTTTTTTTTTACAGATGTGTGCGTGTGTGTGTGTGAGTACCTGTGGGTGGACGTGCGGGGGTGAAGGATGTGTGTGTGAGTGGGGGGGGGGGGGGGACCTCGTTGGGTGGTGGGGGTGGGGCGGGCCATCTGGTGGCCTCGGGGTTGGCAGATCAGGGCCTGCTTTTCCTGGCCGTCCTGTCGCTGTGTCACGGGGCGGGGTGCTTTGTCGCATTGCCTCTGGTGTCCTTGGTGCCGGATGTGTGTGGGTGCTCAGGGGTGGACGGGGCGGGGGGGGGTGTTGGCGCTGGCGCGGGTTGGCAGCCGTGTTCCCGTCTGTTTGCTCCAGGGTGGCTGTGGGGCGGCCTGCCGCTGTCGGTATGTGTCTGAGGTGGGTGGTTGGTGGACTTGCAGTGGGCGCTCGGGGGTGCCGCTTGGCATGTGGGGCGCCGTATGGATCCGGCCCATTGTTCATTATTGTGATTATTGTTGTTGTGCATGTTCGTGTGTGCAAGATGTGTGGGAGTGGATGTGGCTGCTCCATCATGCTTGTGGTGCTGGGAGAGCTGGGGCGCAATGCTGGTGGGTCGTGGGCAGCTCAGCATGGCGGCCCTCACCCTGGGTTGGGACCTGGGGGCAGTTTGCAACCTGTCTTCTGGGGGGGGCTCCCTTTTGGACCGCCTCCCTCCCAGTCTCCATCCCCCCCCCCCCCCGATTCTGGGTGGAACATACATCTTCTTGGATACACTTAGGGTTTTGGGGCGGGGGTGTGCCACACTGTGTCGGTGAAGGGGATACCTCTGTCTGCTGCGCAGTGGGGCCACCCTCACTTCAATTTTAATTGCATTTTAGACACTGAGGGCTTGGGGGAATGGGAGTCCCGCTGCCTATCGCAGTGGCTACTGGTGCTCCAACCCCCAACCCCCCCAATTTTAACTGCACTCTGGTAGTTCACACACCTGCACACAATCATATCACACAACTGATACCCACCCACCATGATTTGTGCATGGGGCGGGGGGGAGGGGGTCTTCCCCCACCCCTGTTGCCCTCCTTCTGCCGGGGGCCTGGGAGCCAGGTGGGGGGCCTGGGGCCTGTCATGTTGTCAAAATCCCTGGGTGCTGCCAAATGAATAGATGCAAGCAAGGGAGTGAGAGAGTGCTTGAACAAGAAATAAGCAAGAGTGAGGGAGTGATGAGTGGTAATCGTGACGGTGGGGTGGTTTTGGGTGGCGCTTTGCATGTTGGGTGGCACCTCGGAGTGCCTGTGGTGGTCCACTGGTCAGTCGCTCAGGTGGGCATTGGAGGTGGTGGTCTGCTTCTGTGGCCGCAGCCGCCCTGGGGTGGGTCAGCAGTGGTGTGGCTGCTGGCCTGCGCCAGCGGTCTCCCCAGCCACTGCCAGGCGCTGGTGCATGCTCACGCTCGCTGGATCTGCATCACAGTCCCCCTAAGTAATAAGGGTGAATGGACTTCCGGTTATGGCTGCCACGTAGGACGGACGTGTCTCGCTCTGCTCTGCTCCTGGAGAAAAAAAATCGGCAAATAACTCTCTCATTTGGGACAGAACGTATCCCAGCATTTGGGCGAGGATATGTCGGCGAAGCCTAAGGCTGGAAAACCAGGAAAAGGAAAAAGCGAGCCGCCGAAACAGTCCAAATTAACGGACTTTCAGGTCTGTGACGCAGCAAACAAGGCTCCATATATGGCGGAGGAGGCTGGCGGCGGTGCGATTTCTGCGGGGAATGGCGCAGATGCGCTGATGGCTGCCATGAGTTCAATGAGAGCGGACTTTTCCTCTAGATTTGATGGGATTATGACAGCGTTGGAAGGAATAAGAAAGGAATTGGGTGACTGTGTAGAACGAACGGCGCAGATGGAGCTCCGTCTCGCTAGTGCTGAAGATGACGTCACCCGTCTTCAATTAAAGGTGCGCACTTTGGAAAAAAAAAATAAATCTCTGGAAGATAATATTTTGGATTTGGAATCTCGGTCGAGACAGAATAATTTGAGGCTGGTGGGTCTTCCAGAGGAATCAGAAGGTCGGGACGTATGTTCCTTTCTGGAAAAGTGGATTCCGGAGGTGCTGGGCAGCGAGGAGTTGCAATCAGCAGTGGTTCTGGAAAAAGCACATCGTATTGGCCCACGGAGAGATAAGGGACCGCCGAGGACCTTAATTATGAAGTTTCTTAGCAACAGAGACAGGATGAAGATCTTCAACGCTGCACGTGCTAAAGGAGAGATTAAACACCAGGACCAGCAGGTGCGGTTCTACCCAGATTTGGCCACAGGAATCCAGCAATTGAGGAAGCAGTTTGATCCCATACGTAAGGAGCTGCGCAACCTTGGGATTCGTCATGGTGTAATCTATCCTGCGAGACTGCTGACCACGTATGAGGGCAGAACCCACATCTTCAAGACCCCAGAGGAGGCGCAGGAGTTCATCAAGAAGATCAAAGAAGAAGAAGAGACTGGTGGGAGCTAAGCATGAACAAAATATAAGGTAGAATAATTAAGCATTTGCACAGGCATCTGACTGACTTGAAGTAAATAGTAAGTTTACAAAATATAGATTGTATTATATATTAAAAAAAACAAAACAAAACAAACAAAAAAAAAAAAACTATGATGTACAAAGTTGTTAAAAATTTTGGAGTTAAGTTGGAAAACTACAGAGGAGAGTTAATGTTACGTCATTAAAAGCAGTAGAGTTAGGGTGATTGGGAGGATGAAGAAGGAGTGGCTTAGGCTGTTCCCCGTGGGTGTGGAACGGTCGATGGCTATATCGGGAGACAGAATTTTTCTTTTGATTTTGGGGGGTTTGCCACAAGTGTGGGAAGGGGAAATTTGTTTGTGTGTAGTTTGTAGGATGAATGTTCAACCACTCATGTTTTTGCTTCTCTGTATGAGCATGTTTACACTGCAAGGTAATCCCAAACTCTCTATTGATCATGGACCAAAGTGTTAACCTTAATTTAACTTCATGGAATTGCAGAGGTCTACAAAATTTAAAAAAACTTAAACAAGTTATGAATAAAATAAAGGACATGGGTTCAAGAATTGTGTTTTTACAAGAAACTCATCTGATAGAGGAGGATGTTAAAAGAATTAGGAGTAGATGGCAGGGAAGTGTATTCACCTCTTCATTTTCATCCCGAGCCAGGGGAGTTATGACTCTCATACATAAATCAGTTCCTTTTCAAGTGAAAAATGTAATTGGAGACAAATTTGGAAGATATGTAATCATTCAAGGTTCTTTGCTATTAGAAAATATAAATCTTGTGAACTTATATGGTCCCAATATAGATGATCAGAAGTTCTTTGCTAATTTATTTCTCATCTTATCATCACTTACAGGGCAACATATAATAGCAGGGGATTTTAATTGTACATTGAATCCAGGTGTGGATAGATCAACAGGACTGGATTGTACGCACATTGGATGTAGGATGACTATTAATCATTTTATGAAAGAATTGAGATTGTTAGATATATGGAGAGAAATGAAACCACAAGTTAAAGCCTATTCTTGTTATTCCAGTACCTACAAGACATTCTCACGTATTGATTATTTTTTGATTTCCACAGAATTAAGGTCCAAGATTCAAAACTGCTTTTATGATAACATCGTGATCTCTGATCATGCACCCTGTTGTCTAATATATGTAGATAAAAAATTGACAAAGGAATCAGGTAGATGGCAATTTCAGCATAAATGGCTTCAGGATGAGGAATTTGTCAAGTATATAGAAAAACAGATAGACGAGTTCTTTGACATCAATACTACACAAACATCAGCATGTGTAAAGTGGGAGGCTTTCAAAGCTTTTATTAGGGGACATATTATTAGTTATACAGGATCAAAATCTAAGAAGACTCGAGAGGAGAGAGCTAAATTGGAACATAAAATAAAAAATCTTCAGGAAAAAGTGTATGCAGGAAGTGACCCAAGGTTGGAGAATGAATTACTGATTTTGAGAGCTGAATACGACAAAAAATCAGCGAATAGAGCTGCCTCGAGTCTTCTAAGATTGAAACAATCTTTTTATGAACAAGGTGAAAAATCGGGAAAATTATTAGCATGGCAGATTAAACAATTGGAAATTAAAACACCAATTACCAGTATTATAAGTAACGGACAGGTAGTTATAGATCCTTTAGAAATTAATAGAGCCTTTAGAGATTACTATGAAAAATTATATGATACCAAAAATGAACCTGATTTAACAAAACTAAATGGGTTTTTGAACGAACTATCTATACCGTGTATTCCAAATGAAAACAGGGAGATATTGGATTCTAAAATTAGTCAAGAAGAAGTTGGGCTAGCCATTGATAATATGAAATCAGGAAAAAGTGCAGGACCAGATGGTCTTCCAGTTGACCTTTATAAAAAATTTAAGAATAAATTAATAAAACCTTTTTTGGAAATGGTTTTAGAAGCATTTCAAAATAATAATTTACCATCATACATAAATAATGCCTTAATTATACTGCTGCCAAAACCAGGTAAGCCCTCTAATAAATGTGAAAATATGAGACCAATAAGCCTATTAAACGCCGACCTTAAGATAATCTGTAAAATTTTAGCAAGACGAATACAAGAAATTTTACCAAATATTATTAATCGAGATCAGAATGGCTTTATAAAGGGTAGACAAGGCTTCCATAATGTAAGAAGACTATTTAATATTATTTATTTTAATAAAGAAGCACCGGATACAGCTCTCCTATCATTGGACGCCGAAAAGGCCTTTGATAGAGTTGAATGGCCCTTTCTTTTTGAAGTCCTACAAAGGTTTGGACTTGGAAATAATTTCATAAAATGGGTTCAAATAATATACAATAATGCTACAGCAGAAATCCTAACAAATAACAATATTTCAAAACCAATAAAAATCAATAGAGGATGTCGACAAGGCTGTCCACTTTCACCTTTACTGTTTACTATGGCAATTGAACCTTTAGCGATAGCGATACGTTTACATTCACAAATATATGGAATTAAAGTTGGACCAACAGAACATAAAATCTCCCTGTACGCCGATGACATAATTTTGTTTATGTCGAATCTAAAAAAATCAATTCCAACCTTGTTGAATTTAATAAAGAATTTTGGGGAAATATCAGGATATAAAATAAATAAAACTAAATCTTCAATATTAATGCTAAATGAGACCCAGAGAAATTACCCAGCCCCTGAGGTAAATCAATTCAATGTTGTAAATCAGTTTAAATATTTAGGAATCCAAATTATGCCTAAGCTAGAATCAGTCGCCAGTGTCAACTATGAAGCCTTAATGTCAGATATCAATGAGTTAACTCAGAGATGGATGTCACTACCAATGTCGATGATCGGGAGAATCAATATACTTAAAAGTAATATTTTACCTAAAATACTTTATTTATTTCAATACATTCCCTTATCACCACCTTTAGATCTATTCTCAAGAATAAAAAAAAAGTTAGTGGAATTTATATGGAACAACAGGAGGGCTAGATTACGTTTGTCTTTATTATATTTACCATTTGATCGTGGAGGTCTGAAATGTCCAAATTTTATGTTGTATTATTGGTCGGCACAACTGAGGTCTATGACATATTATTTTTCATCAAATGATCTCCCTCACTGGACTGAAATGGAATCATACAATTTACCTTTACCTCTTCCCATATTCATATACTCAGATTCGGCAAAAAAATTACAAAAACAAGTTAAAAATCCATTTGTAAAGCATATGATCAAAATATGGTGTGAAGCTAAAAACTATTTAAAAGAACCACAGTTATTGTCACAATTTAGTCCAATATGGGGTAATCAATATTTTAAACCAGGGAGAGCGGACGCTGTATTTAAAGTATGGAATTTAAAAGGGATACAAAAGATTCAGGATTTATATTTGCCATGTGCAGACAACATAATGTCTTTTGAAGAGCTGAGGATCAAATTTAATCTCAATAGAACACATTTTTTTAAATATCTTCAACTTAGAAACTTTATTCGATCAAATCAAAATAAAGCTCTCACTCGACCTATTTATTCATCCTTGGAAAAAATGATGATGAAAGATAGTAAAAGAAAGGGTATTATTTCAGAGTTTTATAACTCACTGACACTATCTTCAAGTGAAAATTCACTGAAAAGATTAAACTACTGGAAAGAAGATCTGCAAATTGAAATTTCAGAGGAACAATGGGAATTGGCTTGTACAGAAGCTCAAACCAAATCAATAAATGCACGCCTTAAATTGATACATTTCAAATGGTTAATGCGGATGTATGTTACACCGGAGGAGTTAAATAGATATAACAAAAATATACCAGATACATGCACAAAATGCATGGAAAGTAAAGGAACCCTATTTCATTGTTTATGGGAATGTAGATTAATAAGAATGTTTTGGGAAGAGGTGAGGGTAACAATTGAAAAAATAATCTCAAAACAAATCATATTGAATCCTAAACTGTTTTTGTTGGGTCTGTACCCAGAAAAGCATAATTTTAATAAAAGTGAAAGAACATTCATAGACCTCAGTTTGCTTAATGCCAAAAAATGTATTGCACTATTATGGAAAAAGACTCATAGACCAGATGTGACTCAGTGGTTAAGACAGATGTTAACAAACCTTCCATTAGAAAGAATAACATATATACTGAAATCAAAGGAAATTGTGTTTGAGAATATATGGAGACCTTTTATTGATTATGTAAAAAATTTAAACATAACTCTTGAAGAAGAAGGTGAATGATGTGTGTGGACCTTGTAAATTCCAAACTGGTGAACATAATATGTATACTTTTGTATTGGATTGTCTAGACTAAACAGAGGAGCATTGTTGAAGACTTGATTTTGTTGGTGGTTGTTGGTGTTTTTAGTGCATTTTTTTTTTTTTTTTGTAGTACTTTAGTGTTAGTGTTTGATTGTTTGTATCATGTTTGTTAAAAAAAAAAAAAAAAGGTTCAATAAAGATATTGTGGAAAAAAAATAAGGGTGAATGAGTGTGGGGGAGTGTGTGGGGGAGCGCACGAAATGGAGTGTGAGTGAGAGTGCGTGTATGGGTGAACATGGGTGAGTGCAAGTGACTCTGAGGGTGAGTGGGAGCGAGATTGAGCGGGTACAGGAATGGGAGAGAGTGGGTGGGTCTGGGAGTGCGAGTATGAGATTGTGTGGGGGAGAGGGCGAGCGAGAGTGAATGAATGTGTGTGGATGCATATGAGAGCATGAGGGTGTAAATGTGTGGGAATGGGTGTGTGCTGGTTGGGAGGTGCTGGATTGAGGGGGTAATGCCTCTTAGCTACGTGGGCTCCCCTGGATGGGGGGGGGCTTCTTTGGGCGTGGGGTAGTGGCAGGCCTGCTTTGGGGGTACCTGGGTGCGCTTGTGCCCAGAGTGTGGGCTGCTCTCTGGCCCGGGGGCTGGTGCTGGACCCACTTGGGGAGGGGGGTGGGGGCCGTCCGGCAGCGTGGGTCCGCTGCATCGGCTGCCTGGCGGCCCGGCCTCCCTCAACCATCCTTCCTGGGCGGATGCCTGGCTCTCCTGAGGCTTGTTGGCCTCGGACATTTGTGCTCTGTGGGGGTTGGTGGCATTGTCCCGCTTGCTCAGGGTTTCCGGGGGGGGGGGGGGGGGGGGGCTGTGACTGGCTGCCCTCTTCGTATGTTTCCTGACAAACCACTCACATGCACACACTTATTTTGCACGCACTTTCATACACATGCACATACACACACACATACAGTGGGGCAAAAAAGTATTTAGTCAGCCACCAATTGTGCACGTTCTCCCACTTAAAAGATGAGAGAGATCTCCAATTTTCATCATAGGTATACCTCAACTATGAGAGACAAAATGAGAAAAAAAAAAATCCAGAAAATCACATTGAAGGATTTTTCATGAATTAATTGGTAAATTCTTCGGTAAAATAAGTATTTGGTCAATAACAAAAGTTCATCTCAATACTTTGTTATATACCCTTTGTTGGCAAAGACAGAGGTCAAATGTTTTCTGTAAGTCTTCACAAGGTTTTCACACACTGTTGCTGGTATTTTGGCCCATTCCTCCATGCAGATCTCCTCTAGAGCAGTGATGTTTTGGGGCTGTCGTTGGGCAACACAGACTTTCAACTCCCTCCAAAGATTTTCTATGGGGTTGAGATCTGGAGACTGGCTAGGCCACTCCAGGACCTTGAAATGCTTCTTACAAAGCCACTCCTTCATTGCCCGGGTGGTGTGTTTGGGATCATTGTCATGCTGAAAGACCCAGCCACGTTTCATCTTCAATGCCCTTGCTAATGGAAGGAGGTTTTCATTCAAAATCTCACAATACATGGCCCCATTCATTCTTTCCTTTACACGGATCAGTCGTCCTGGTCCCTTTGCAGAAAAACAGCCCCAAAGCATGATGCTTCCACCCCCATGCTTCACAGTAGGTATGGTGTTCTTTCTCCTCCAAACACGACAAGTTGAGTTTTTACAACAAAGTTCTATTTTGGTTTCATCTGACCATATGACATTCTCCCAATCCTCTCATGGATCATCCAAATGCTCTCTAGCAAACTTCAGACGGGCCTGGACATGTACTGGCTTAAGCAGGGGGACACGTCTGGCACTGCAGGATTTGAGTCCCTGGCGGCGTAGTGTGTTACTGATGGTAGCCTTTGTTACTTTGGTCCCAGCTCTCTGCAGGTCATTCACTAGGTCCCCCCGTGTGGTTCTGGGATTTTTGCTCACCGTTCTCGTGATCATTTTTGACCCCACGGGGTGAGATCTTGCGTGGAGCCCCAGATCGAGGGAGATTATCAGTGGTCTTGTATGTCTTCATTTTCTAATAATTGCTCCCACAGTTGATTTCTTCACACCAAGCTGCTTACCTATTGCAGATTCAGTCTTCCCAGCCTGGTGCAGGTCTACAATTTTGTTTCTGGTGTCCTTTGACAGCTCTTTGGTCTTGGCCATTGTGGAGTTTGGAGTCTGACTGTTTGAGGTTGTGGACAGGTGTCTTTTATACTGATAACGAGTTCAAACAGGTGCCATTAATACAGGTAACGAGTGGAGGACAGAGGAGCCTCTTAAAGAAGAAGTTACAGGTCTGTGAGAGCCAGAAATCTTGCTTGTTTGTAGGTGACCAAATACTTATTTTACCGAGGAATTTACCAATTAATTCATTAAAAATCCTTCAATGTGATTTTCTGGATTTTTTTTTCTCATTTTGTCTCTCATAGTTGAGGTATACCTATGATGAAAGTTGGAGACCTCTCTCATCTTTTAAGTGGGAGAACTTGCACAATTGGTGGCTGACTAAATACTTTTTTGCCCCACTGTATATATGTCTCTCCTTTAACAGGTGTGGATACCAGACTCGTGTTGAGACCTCTTTGGTGGAAGACGCAGTCTGTCTTCTGTTTGTTTTAGTTGTTGGACTGTTTGTCTTCTCTGTCTATTTCTCTCCCTTTTTTTCCCCCTTCCCACACCTCCTTTCCCCATTTCCCTCCTGTCGGGTCCTTCATGGGTAAAATAATTTAAATAAAGCATTAAAAGTAATTACAAGAGGAGTTTACAACAATATACAGTACATATATATGTACTGTATAAAGCTCCTTTAGGCAAAGTAAATCTGTTTGGCACAATAAGGGTAGCAGATTTCTGTTCTGCTCACCTAGCTGCCTGACAGGACAAGGGGAAAAAAAATTTTTACAGATGGGCTCACATGGTCCTCAAGTACCCTCTGATACACGGTAGAATTCATGGTGGATTCTATGATGGTGAGCTGGCCAGGATCTGCTGCAGCAAAACATCCCCAAACCATGACCATTCCACCTCCATGCTTCACAGCTGGTATGAGGTTCTTTTCCTGGAATGCTGTATTTGGTCTATGCCAAACACGTCCTCTGTTCTTGTGTCCAAATAATTCAATTTTAGACTCATCTGTCCAAAGAACATTATTCCGGAAGTCTTGGTCTTTGTCTATGTTCTCTCTGGCAAACTTCAGTCTGGCCTTCATGTTTCTCTTAGAGAGGAAAGAAATCTTCCTTGCATGCCTCCCATGCAAGTTAAACTTGTGCAGTCTTTTTCTGATTGTAGAGGCATGCACTTTCACAGAAACAATAGCAAGAGCCTGCTGTAGGTCCCATGATGACAATTTACGGTTTTTGGAGAGTTCTTTTAGCATCTTGCGGTCTGCTCTCGGGGTGAACTTGCTTGGACGGCCAGACCTGGGCATGTTGGCACTTGTTTTGAATGTCCTCCACTTGTAGACTATTCTCCAGACAGTGGAATGGTTGATTTCAAATTCTTTTGAGATCTTTTTAAATCCCTTACCAGACTCATAAGCTGCTACAATATTCTTTCTGAAGGCCTCAGACAACTCTTTCGATCTCACCATGGTGTTCACTCTCATTTCAACAGTCAGGAACACACCAAACTAAATGTCTGAGGTTTAAATAGGACAAGCCTCCTTCAAAATGCTGATTAACAATGTTCTAATCATGTGCACCTGATGTGATACACCTGTGGATGATTTTAGCTATTTTAAGTGGGAATAAATGTGTGAGTGTCCCAATTTCTTCCTCACCAGAAATTGCATGTTTTTAGAATTACATTTTACAGAAAATTTTTAAGTCTTTTCTTCAGTTTTAATTGTTTAGTTATATTACTTGAATTTCCCAGTATTGTTAAAATTGATATTAAATATCCGTATGTCCAAATATGTTTAAAAAACACACACACAGGCTTTCATAGGGTGTCCTAATTTTTTCACATGACTAAATTATTGACTATAAATTAAGGAACGAGCAGGAACCACAAATGTCTAGTGGGGTGACTAGAATTTAGTGAAAAGAACTCTTAAAAACCCTGGTCAGGCTGCCATGAGAGATCCATGGCTCAGTGGAAAACTGCTTAGTTGAGGATGTGCGAGAGTAGCCAGGACACAGGTTTATACTGTATCAACTCTAACTGATGACCTCACAGAAGAGAGTAGCAAATCCAAACAAGGTGTGTTAGGCAGAGTTGTAGTCCTAGTTTCTGTAAGACGGGTAAACTCCTGTGCAGGTGGATTTGGGTTGTTTTACTTTGCAGACCATACAATGTCACAGAAATGCTACATAACCCACTAAAATAAAGGGAAAAACCCCAAAACTCAATAGGAGCTCTTTAAATATAACACACTCTCCCATAGTCGAGTCTCTTCAGTAGCAAATTAGCAAACATCATCTCAAGGGCTTAATTTTTAATTAAATCTAGCATATTCATGAAGTTGCTTAATTAAAAAGTGTGATACTTTATATAGATGGATATTTCATTAAAGGCACAGAGGTATAACAATTCTGCTGTGATTCAGGTTTTTGAGATACTTAACTATTCAGAACCAAAGTACACTAACATCTGTGGACAAAGAAACTAACTCAGCTGGATTTATATACTTCAGTTCTAAATATCTGGTGTTCACACAGAAAGCAGAAACACTCTTGTTATGGAAACGGCCTGCACTGACCCTGTTAAAATAAGATAAAGTCATTACAGGCAAATTTGCAATGCTCATGTGTAGTGTCTGGCACACAAAACCAAAAGGTTATGTATACTGTACAAGGCGACAGATTGTTTTTCTGCAACATGCTGCTAAGCTGTCTTGTTATTTTGTCCTTGGCACAGAGGGAGAGCAACTCTCTATTCTGGAACTAGACCAATACATTGCTACATTTATTTCTTTATTTACATATAAAAGTTGAATAGCTTTTGTTTCTTGGAAATCTTTCTGTCAGATGGGGTGGTGGTACAGCGGTAGAGATGGGAGGTTGCGGGTTCAAGTCCAACCTGGCTTGTGCCAAATACTAAGGGTGGGGGAAATAATCGGGGGGGGGGGGGTTAAGATTGTTGAATCACTGTATGTGGAATATTCTGACTCAAAACCCAAATGTCAAAGAATCAACAGAGTCCAGCAGCACTGCATGTCTGTCTATGCCAGAGCTGAAGAGGAAGTAACCAGGTACTGTAATACTGTACCTGCAATGGGATATACAGCATGCATGCTGGTAAATTTAACATCCCAGCTGACTTGTCACATCTCTCTTCAATTTGTTTTATTAAAAAAAAAAAAAATCTTTTTTCTTCCGCTTTCCTCTGTTCCCTTTTGAGGTCACCACAGTGGATCATCTGCCTCTATCTCAACATATCCCTTATACCCTCGTCTGTCACACCAACCCTCCTTCACTACATCCATGAATCTTCTGTGGTCTTCCTCTTTTCCTCCTGCCTGGCAGCTCCATCTTTAACACCCTTTGTCCAATATATCCACTGTCCCTCCTCTGCACATGTCCAAACCATCTCAGCCTTGCCTCTCTTACTTTGTCTCCAAACCGCTGAACCTGAGCTGTCCCTCTGATATACTCATTTCCAATTCTGTTCCTCCTAGTCACTCCCAATGAGAATCTTAGGATCTTCAACTCTGCCACCTCCATGCAGCTCTGCCTCCTATCTTTTTGTCAGTAGCACCGTCTCCAAACCAGGTCGTCTCACAACCATCTCGTAAACCTACCCTCTCACTCTAGCTACTGTCCTTCTGTCACAAAGTAAATTCATTATGGGTCATAACAAATACTTTGTTTTGAAAGTACCATGCAGTTACACAGTGAGAAAACAGAAATCTGAATAGGGGAAAAAAGATGCATCAAGATACATTGACAATTGTGCTATCATCGCATCACAGCCCTATGAATCATAATCAAACCAAACTGTGAGGTGGCTAGAGATTCCCACCCCTACCAAATTTTACATAAAACTCGTCCATTTCTGCATTCCAACTTGGTACTTGGCGTAAGCAGAACAGGCAGAAGAGTTGAAAGCACAGAGCTGCCACAGAAGTGACCGACACTCCTCGCACTACACACACAACTTTGGCTTTTATCACACAGGTGCTGGGAGGACTTAAACATTCGGGGTGTTGGGGGAGGGGGGGGGGGGTAAAAAACGATTCACATAAGAATCTAGATTCTCATTTTACACAATCCAGAACTGATTCACAAAAATTAAGAATTGATTTTTTTATTACTCATCCATCCATCCATCTTATACTGCTTTTCCGGAGGTCCGGGTTGCGGAGGCAGCAGTTCAAGCAGAGAAGCCCAGACTTCCCTCTCCCCGGCCACCTGTTCCAGCTCTTCAGAGAGGATACCAACTGGGAACTGTGAGGCGTAGTCTCTCCAGTGAGTCCTCAGTCTGCCCCGGGGTCTCCTCCCAGTGGGACGTGCCCGAAACACCTCAAGTGGGAGGCGTCCAGGAGGCATCCTGATCAGATGTCCATACCACCTCAACTGGCTCCTTTCAATGTGGAGAAGCAGCAGAAGAGGAGCCTCTTCCGGATGACTGAGCTCCTCACCCTTTCTCTAAGGGTGAGTCCAGCAATCCTACGAAGAAAGCTCATTTCAGCCACTTGTATCCGTGATCTCATTCTTTCAGTCATTACCCAAAGTTCGTGACCATAGGTGAGGGCAGGAATGTAGACTGACCGGTAAATCGACAGCTTTGCCTTAGAGCTGAGCTCCCTCTTCACCACAACGGACCAGAACAACATCCGCATCACTGCAGATGCTGCTCCAATCCGTCTGTCAATCTCTCGCTCCGTTCTCCCCTCACTCATGAATAAGACCCCGAGATACTTAAACTCCTCCACCTGGGGCAGGAGCTTGTCCCCAACCTGGAAAGGACAATCCACCTTTTTCCGGCTGAAGACCATGGACTGATTCTCATCCCAGCCGCTTCATACTCAGTGGCAAACCGTCCCAGTAAGACCTGTAGGTCATTGCTGGATGAAGCCAACAGGACAACATCATCTGCAAACAACAGAGATGAGATCCTGAGGTCACGAAACATGACACCCTCCGTTCCCTTGCTGCACCTAGAAATCCTGTCCATAAAAAATATGAATAGGACCAGTGACAAAGGGCAGCCCTGGTGGAGTCCAACTCTCACTGGGAATGAGTCCGACCAAGTGTTGGCAATACGAACCAAACTCTCACAATGGTCATATAGAGATCGGATAGCTCATAACAACAAGCCCAATACCCCATACTCCCGAAGCACCCCGCACAAAAAACAAGGGATGCGAATGCCTTCTCCAAGTCCACAAAACACATGTAAACTGGGTGGGCAAACTCCCACGAACCCTCGAGGATTCTCGAGAGGGTAAAGAGTTGGTCTGATGTACCATAGCCAGGACGAAAACCACATTGCTCCTCCTGAATCAGAGGTTCAACCAATGGCCAGACTCTCCTCTCCAGTACCTTGGTATAGACCTTCCCAGGGAGGCTGAGCAGTGTGATCCCTCTAAAGTTGGAGCACACCCTCCAGTCCCCTTTCTTAAAAAGAGGAACCACCACCCCAGTTTGCCATGCCAAAGGCACTGTCCCCAACCACCACGCAATGTTGCAGAAGTGTGTCAACCATGACAACCATACAACATCCAGGATCTTGAGGTACTCAGGGCAAATCTCGTCCACCCCCGGGGCCCGGCCACCAAGGAGCTTTTTAACCACCTTGGCAACCTCAGCCCCTGTGGTGAGCAAGTGGTCCCCCTCGTCCACAAGCCCTGCTTCCTCTGTGGAAGGCGTGTCAGTGGGATTGAGGAGGTCCTCAAAGTATTCCTTCCACCGCCTGACAAAATCCCCAGTCAAAGTCAGCAGCGCCCCATCCGCACCATACACAGTGTGGACAGGGAGCTGCTTCTCCCTCCTGAGCCGCCGGACACTTTGCCAGAATCTCTTCCGAGGCTGACCTTTTTTTATTGTTTTTTTTTTTTTTTTGAGGTGGTGCCGGTGTCCCGTCACGTCACACGTATTGCTGTTTCGTGACACGCAATTATTTTTTTTTTGTACATTGTATACTTTACTAATCCAAGAGGGAAATTCAGGGCATTCGGGTGGATGAATGAGGCAGCCACGGTGCGGTGCCAATCCCTTAATCATTCACACACACATTCACACCTAGGGTCACTTTAGAGTCTCCAATTGACCTAACTTGCATGTTTCTGGCCTGTGGGAGTAAACAGAAGTACCTGGGGTAAACCCACGCAGACATGGGAAGAACATGCCAACTCGACACAGAAGGGTTGCCAATAGTCAGGGGGTGAGATTGAACCCACAACCTTCTTACTGTGCTGCCACAGTGCTAACCACTGTGCCCCCGAGCTGCCACACATTGATGCTGCCGACACAGGAGAACCATGCAGAGTAGTTTACTAAACTAGCAGTCGGATGAAATGGTCAGAATAAAGAAAAAAATGGAGCAGCAAGAAATTCAGCCAGTCCCACCTTCAATGAAGGCAAGTGTGTGGGTGCATTTTTGTTTCTACAACATTCCGGGAAACAAAGCATTAGACATGACAAGTAATATGTAAAGTTTGCAAAATGAAAGTCAAGTGCTTTGGTAACAGCACAAACACCAGGGCTCACATTAACCGTCATCACCCAGAGTTGAAAGAAGTGGAAAAAGTTAATGAGTCCTCCTGCTGAACAATGCACATTGCACCACTTTAGCAAACTCCCAGCAAATTTTGAATGGGCAAAAAAATCATGAAATCTTGTAACAGCACTTTATTTTGTTTTATAACTTTAAATTGTTTGTTTTTTTTAATCCATCCATCCATCCATCTTCTACCACTTTTCCGGTCCAGGTCGCGGAGGCAGCAGTTCTAGCAGAGAAGCCCAGACTTCCCTCTCCCCAGCCACCTGCTCCAGCTCTTCAGAGAGGAAACCAAGGCGTTCCCAGACCAGCTGGGAGACACAGTTTCTCCAGCGAGTCCTGGGTCTGCCCCGGGGTCTTCTCCCAGTGGGACGTGCCCGAAACACCTCAAGTGGGAGGCGTCCAGGAGGCATCCTGATCAGATGCCCATACCACCTCAACTGGTGCCTTTCAGTGTGGAGGAGCAGCAGTTCTACTCTGAGCCTCTCCTGGATGACTGAGCTCCTCACCCTTTCTCTAAGGGTGAGTCCAGCAATCCTACGGCGAAAGCTCATTTCAGCCGCTTGTATCCGCGATCTCGCGCTTTCAGTCATTACCCAAAGCTCGTGACCATAGGTGAGAGTAGGAACGTAGATTGACTGGTAAATCGACAGCTTTGCCTTAGAACTAAGCTCCCTCTTCACCATAACAGACCGGTACAATGTCCGGATCACTGCAGATGCTGCTCCAATCCGTCTGTCAATCTCTCGCTCCATTCTTCCCTCACTCGTGAATAAGACCCCAAGATACTTAAACTCCTCCACTTGGGGCAGGAGCCTGTCCCCAACCCGAAGAGGACAATCCGGGTTGGGGACAGCCACCCTGGATTTTTTTTTTTAAATCTCCGAAGAATTTAGATACTTAAGTTTATATTTGTGCAGGTTTAAAATTTATGTTACTTATCTTATGCATCAATTGCATTCAGTTCTCACTGAATTTGTTCATTGCATTTCTGTTACTGTATAGGTAACTGTACACTGACTGTATACAGTCAGGTAGCACTACTATTTAAATGGATGTTCAAAGTATTTGTGATAGAATTTACTTTTGATTTTAAATGAATAGCCAATATTTCTAGAATGCTGGAGGGTAACCAAACCTACACACTAGGGGCTGTGCGATATGACAAAAAAATTCATATCACGATATAAGTCATCTTGTATCACGATAACTGTATATATCACGATTTGCATTTTCTGTAAATTCTACAGTTTAGATAATCACATAGAAAGGACCACTTTTTTTAACTTTTTTACATGTATGTTTTCCCTCATAATTTTGCAGTGTTGTTATAAAAGTTTTTTAATGTGCCTTTGAGACTTGATTCTCATAAATTTCAGGTTTTTCTTCTCAATCATATATGAATAAAAAGTAAACATCAATAAGTTAAATATTTTCTGAGCCAGAGGAGAAAAGCAAAAAAAGCAACAACAAAAAAAATAGATAACATCAAAAAATGTCTGAAAATGAGAAAATTACCCATGGTTGTCATCTACAGATATAAATTAGTTGTTAGTTTAAATCAGTGAAAATTTAAGTGTAGCCCTGTAGCCTGCCATTCTGGCCTGATTTAACCTGTTTGCTTCTTTGTAAAAATATTTCAGATTGGTCATGATCTGAAAATCAAAGACACAAAAGGTAATGTAAAAAAATACATGTGATGACTAACTTTATTCACTATCAATACTTGACTAATTAAAATGATTAGAAATCAAATACATTAAGAGCCAACTTGCTCCTCTGACCCGTTTTAATGTATTTATTATTTATTTTACGTGTATGTGCCACCATCATACACTTTTGCAGCTTTAATAATTTTTTTCCAGACAAAACTAAGAAACTCGGCAGTAATTTAAGCCAAAAAAAAAAAAAAAATGATGGTCTGCTACGGTTTCCAGTTAGCACAACTTAGCACCATCATTTAGCATTTCATAATTAGACATGGTGTTAATGTTACTTACCTCCTATTAAAACGAGGTTAGCGAACTAACTAACTAACTAACTAACTAACCTGCACTTATATAGCGCTTTTCTAGTCACAAAGACCACTCAAAGCGCTTTCACTAGTACTAACCCTCTATTCTAAGGGCCTATAGGAAACAGATATCTAGGGAACTATCCTCTCTGACGCAGCACGATGGAAAAAAAAGTCCCAAATCCCTGGCAAACAGGAGTGGCAGCTATCTGAACCGGTAGTCCGGAATTAGCATTAGCATCCATCAGACTGAAGCCTAGCCAGTAGCCACCCACACCTGTTCCGCTGTGCGCACTGCAGAGGAGAGATGGGGCGCTGACAAGTAGTGGTGAGGAGCTTTACCGAATAAACGGGAGTATGTGCATTTTAAATAACGATATAAACGATAGAGTATTCTATGAAATGATTGACGTTTTTATATCGTCATCTGATATATATCGTCATATTGCACAGTCCTAGTACACACACTGTGTAAAAGCTGTTAGGAATTGTGATATGCTGAAAAGGAAAATTTTCAAAATTTATTTCACTTGTGTACAATTTCATTTTTGAAACTCTCAAGTTTTCAAGAAATAAAAAAGCAGTTACTAACCTAAGCCTACTTTTTTCATTTAACAGTATTTTGTTGCAAATCAGTTAATGTAATTTTTTGAAAATATTACTCCCCAAAACATCAACACACTGTACTCTGCTTTCAAGCTTACCTAAGCATTTTTTGCCATGCAGTGGACTTTTTTTTCTGAGATTAGTGGGTTTTTGTACTCAACTACGAGCCAAATGTGAATCGAAAATCAATTCTGAATCGAATCGTGACCCCAAAAATAGGAATCAAATTGAACCATGTGACTTCTAAAGATTCACAGTCCTATTAAACTTTAATTAAAACTTGGCCTCAAGGTCTTTATGACAGCAATAAAGATGGTATAACAACAAGTAAACAAAGACTAGGGTGGCCTTGGTTGAGTGCATACATCCACCTTAATGTAGAATTTGCACAATACCTTGCTGCTGGAACATGAGCATGGTTTGCGGGGAAGTGTGGACAGGGAGTGAGTGTGTTCGTTGCACAGAGCTGCGACTCTGACTTGGCATGCTGTTACTGCCTCCAGGGTTGGCAAACCACAGGTTCTGTAGGTGGAAAACATGAGTTCTCATTAGACAGACATTACTTGTCTTGGAAGGCTGACATCGTTCGCCTTGCCTTCAGCTAATTCAACCAACAAAAACTTTAAAATCTATGCAACTTTAAAACCAAATACACAAGCTCCCCCTGGGATAAATAAAGTACTTTTAATTCTTATCACAATAGTTGCATGAACAGGTTTAAATAAATTAAATAATTTACAAAAATGATCAGTGCAGAAAATACAATATTTCATGCCTCATCTCATTTGTGCAAAACTAGAAACATATGTCACAAACTAATATTGACATACAGTGGTGTGAAAAAGTGTTTGCCCCCTTCCTGATTTCTCATTTTTTGTATGTTTGCCACACTTAAATGTTTCAGATCATCAAACAAATTTAAATATTAGACAAAGATAGCACAAGTAAACACAAAATGCAGTTTTTAAATGAAGGTATTTATTATTAAGGGTAAAAAATCCAAACCTACATGGCCCTGTGTGAAAAAGTGATTGTCCCCTAAACCTAATAACTGATTGGACCACATTTAGCAGCAACAACTGAAATCAAGCATTTGCAATAACTGGCAATGAGTCTTTTACAGCGCTGTGGAGGAATTTTGGCCCACTCATCTTTGCAGAGTTGTTGTAATTCATCCACACTGTAGGGTTTTCCAGCATGAACGGCCTTTTTAAGGTCGTGCCACAGCATCTCAATCAGATTCAGGTCAGGACTTTGACTAGGCCACTCCAAAGTCTTCATTTTGGTTTTCTTAAGCCAGTCAGAGGTGGACTTACTGGTGTGTTTTCGATCATTGTCCTGCTGCAGAACCCATGTGCCTCAGCTTGAGGTCACGAACAGATGGCCGGACATTCTCCTTCAGGATTTTTTGATCGACAGCAGAATTCATGGTTCCATTTACCACAGCAAGTCTTCCAGGTCCTGAAGCAGCATAACAGCCCCAGACCATCACACTACCGCCACCATATTTTACTGCTGGTATGATGTTCCTTTTCTGAAATGCTGTGTTACTTTTACACCGGATGTAATGGGACACACCTTCCAAAAAGTTCAACTTTTGTTGCATCACTCCACATAGTATTTTCCCAAAAGTCTTGGGGATCATCGAGATGTTTTCTGGCAAAACTGAGACGAGCCTTTATGTTAGTCTGGCTCAGCAGTGGTTTTGGTCTTGGAACTCTGCCATGCAGGCCATTGTTGCCCAGTTTCTTTCTTATGGTGGAGTCATGAACACAGACCTTAACTGAGGCAAGTGAGGCCTACAGTTCTTTGGATGTTGTTGTGGGGTCTTTTGTGACTTCTTGGTTGAGATGACGCTGCGCTCTTGGGGTAATTTTGGTTGGCTGGTCACTCCTGGGAAGGTTCACCACTGTTCCATGTTTTCGTCATTTGTGGATAATGGCTCTCACTGTGGTTCGCTGGAGTCCCAAAGCTTTAGAAATGGCTTTATAACCATTCCCAGACTGACAGATCTCAATTACTTTGGTTCTCATTTGTTCCTGAATTTCTTTGGATCGCAGCATGATGTCTAGCTTTTGAGGATCTTTTGGTCCACTTCACTTTGTCAGGCAGGTCCTATTTAAGTGATTTCTTGATTGAGAACAGGTATGGCAGTAATCAGGCCTGGGTGTGGCTAGAGAAACTGAACTCAGCTTTCCAAAGATGCGATAAACCACAGTTAATTTATGTTTTAACTGGGGGGGGGGGGGGTCACTTTTTCACACAGGGCCATGTAGGTTTGGATTTTTTTTTTACCCTTATTAATAAACACCTTCACTTAAAAACTGCATTTTGTGTTGACTTGTGTTATCTTTAGTCTAATATTTAAATTTGGTTGATGATCTGAAACATTAAATGTTTCAGACTTTCCTGATTTCTCATTTTTTTTGTATGTTTGTGACAAACATACAAAAAAAATGAGAAATCAGGAAGGGGGCAAACACTTTTTCACACCAATGTATACACATATACACTACTCACTGAAAGTTAGGGATATTTGACTTGCTGGTGAAATTTCAGGATGCACCTAAAATGCACCATAACCTTTACAGGTGAACTTAATTTGACCTTCCCTAACCTTTTGAATGCACATTTCCAACTGTTCGATGTTTCAATACTTTTTGCGCAACTTGCTGTTCTCCAACAAGGTACTTAACAGCAAAATTCACAACAGGTGTTTGATTCATGAATCGACCAATACATTTTCTGGTTCAATTAGAATGAGAGAGGTCACTGAAATTGTTAAATTGTTTAAAAGTAAAACATCTACGGATTGTGATGGTATTAACATGCTTTGCCCGGGTTAACAAGGTCAGGAGTTCCTGGCAGCGGAAGGCGAATTACAGAGCTGCGTGGAGGAATCTGATCAGACCTAAATGAAACAGTCATTGTCACCCCCGACAGACTGCTATGATGATGATGATGATGATGATGATGATGATGATGATGATGATGATGATGATGAGTCAAAACTATCATTGAATACTTAGTGAAGCCACTGACGTATATCTGTAGCCTGTCTCTCCACACAGGTATATTTCCCAATGCAATGAAAATAGCCAAAGTAATTCCAGTACACAAGACAGGTGACAGCGGGGAATTTTCAAACTATAAGCCTATTTCACTATTGCCGCAATTTTCAGAGATACTTGAAAAATGTTCTACAAGAGAATTGACAACTTTATAATAAAAAATAATTTATTGTGTGAACAGCAATACAGGTTCAGACACAAGAGGACAACTGCATTTGCTCTAATGGAATTTATAGAAAAAATATCAACTGCTGTAGAAAATAAAGAGTATTCAGTTAGGGTATTCTTGGATCTTAAAAAAGCATTTGATACAGTGGATCATAAATTATTGTTAAAGAAACTACAAAATTATGGTATTAAGGGGGTAGCACTGTCCTGGTTATGTAGTTACTTAAAGAACAGATATCAGCACGTACTGTATGTGTCGGTAGCAAAAACTTGCAGTTACTAAAGGTTACTTGAGGAGTCCAGTCCCACAAGGTTCAGTTTTGGGGCCATTGCTATTCAATCTGTATATAAATGATATATGTAAAGTTTTGGAAAAATTGGATTTAATATTGTTTGCAGATGATACTAATCTATTATGCAGTGGAAGCCATTTTAAACAACTTTTGGATACACTTGGAAAGGAATTAGGAAAGCTTAAACTGTGGTTTGAGTCAAACAAATTAATGCTCAATTTAAGTAAGACAAAATTTATAATTTTTAACAACCATCACAACAACTCAGTATTTAAACTCAGTGTAAATGGTGTAGAGATTGAAAGAGTATCCAAACTAAAATTTCTTGGAGTAATAATTGATAATAAATTGTGTTGGAAGTCACATATTATCGTATTTTTCAGACTATAAGGCGCACCGGATTAAAAGGCGCAATATCAACGAACGGGTCTATTTTCATACATAAGGTGCACCGGATTATAAGGCACATTAAGCGAAAAAACAGTCAGATAAGTCAAACTTTATTCAACTCATTCACAATAACTCTCAACATTGTTCAGTTGGAACACATAAAATACAAAACGATACACTCACTTTTTCAGTTCATTCCTCTTCCACAAATCCATCAAATTCTTCATCTTCAGTGTCTGAGTTTAACAGTTGGGCGATTTCGGCATCAAGCATGCCCGGATCCCTCTCGTCATTATCCAAGTCAGTCTCGTTGCTGTTTCCTCCACTTCCGTACCATTGATTCATTAATGTTGAATTCTCTCGCAGCTGCTCTATTCCCATGTACTACTGCATGACTGATAGCCTTGAGTTTTAAATCCGCTTCGTAAGCATGTCTCTTAACAGGTGCCATTTTGGGATCCTTATACACACACCGTAATATTATGTTGAAGCACAGTACGTATTACTCCGCGAGGCTCCTGACTACGGTAGCCGTAATGCTCCGACAATGGCTTCGTAGTTTACCAAAGTCGTACTAAAACATTTTGACAGATTTTTGAGCGCCGTGTGCCACATAAAATCGGTTCGAGGTCAGCAAGCTCAACCAGAATTAATACATAAGGCACACCGGATTATAAGGCACACTGTCGATTTTTGAGAAAATTAACCTCTTGCACTCCGGTGTACCGCGGGCGGGCACGTCTCTGCGTCCTAGTGTGCACTGGAAAAAAAAGCTGCATTTCCGTTCTTCCACTACAGACACAGCCACAAACAGAAAGCCAAAGGAGTGCTTTTGGTTTAGATGTGACTGACCTCTCATTCGACTAATAAGAGCCTTGAATTGGGTTTCTGAAACCTTGAAGAACCAATGACTGAAAACCTAGCAAGAAGGACCCGTCTACCAATGGCTGCGAATACAGCAAGCCAATTGAAGCACAGAAGTTCGAAAGCGTGCGTCCCTTGCAAAATCTGTTTTGTGTAAGCCGCTGGATGACACACACGCGTTCGCCAGTCTTTTTTTCTTACTACTCTTCTTATTTGTTTTGAAAAATCGTTCGCCAAAACCGCAATCATGGAAGCGCAAAACCACAATAATGGAATTATGGTTTGACCGGGTCGCGTGACCAGAACCACGAGTGCGTAACAATCGGACCAGCGTCATGTTCGTCTGACAATGAGGAAGAGAAGTTCACCAGCGACACTGCTGTTGTGGACAGGTAAGTGTTATAAGCTAAATTATTCTTTATCCCTGAAAATTGTAATCAAAATGACTTTTGACCGATCGGTAAATTACAACTGTGCGTCATCGCAACATGAAGACCGCGGCGCACGGGTCATGTACCCGTGCGCTGCGTCCGGACCATGAACGCCACCCCCACCCACCCCCGCTACTCTTCTGTAGCGGATTGCAGATATTATTGCAGATATTTTAGTACAACTGTGCGTAGTAGACCGCGGCGCCCGTCATGTGGCGATGGCCGATGTCCGTCCTCTGTAGCGGGAAGGGGGGGGGGGGGGGAGTTGCTATCCTCTACATTACAGATATTTTAGTATAATTTTTATTGCACTGTAGGTTATTTTTTCTTGTAAAAAAAAAATAAAAAGCCACACATTTTTTTACGTGGCATGCTTCTTTGTGTGTGGGGCCTTGTTTGTTCATTCATTCATGAATGAATGAATAAACAACCCCCACCGACCCACCCACCCACCCACACACACACACACACACACACACACACACACACACACACACACACACACACACAGCCCTGAGTGTCACCTTTCATTAGAGCCCAAGATGAAGCTACTATATTGAATCATTCAAAAGTTACAGACGTTTTTCCAAACTGTGCCATTTGGCACAATTTGGCACAGTTCAAAAACGCCTGGGAACAGCCTAAGAAAAAAGCTGTGTAATATATTCATTTTTTGTGGTATTGTTACAAAATTTTGCCCTCAGCTGGATAACACTTGGTTCTACATTTCTGTTGCATTTTCCAGCCCGGATCTGACAGCTGTGCGTTATTTGCAAGCATTTGTATCCAAAAAAACACCCAGGCGAAATTTATTTTCTTCAAGTTCAGTATGTTTAGATGACTGTTACTCAGAGGCAGGAGCACTTAGAGAGATTATGCCTGTTTTGCCAAAAAATTCAAAGTGTTTTCTTTTAAATGAGACCAACCCCATGAAGATGCTGCAAAGGGTTGAAGAACAGTTTTTGATTTACTTTGGGTACGTTATTTTTTAGCGTTTTTAGAGAAATTGACCAGAGTGCAAGGGGTTAAAAGGAACCCAGATTATATTGGCATGTTAGCTCTATATGCTTTATTTTGATGTTAGTAACATAACTATAATTTAATTTTTTTGAAAATAATTCCCAGTTTTATATATTTTTAAAAAACTTTATTACGATTTTTGTTTACGTCGCAATGCATTCTGGGTAGTGACGTAGAATGGTTGCAGCTGTTTTTTCTGTCTTATACAAGCCAAGAAGCGAAGCTCCTAACTACTGCCATTTGTCAGTGAAAATGCCACATTGCGCGGTTTTTAGATGTAATTTCCAATCAAAGGGAAATAAAGAGAGCGGGGTGAGCCTCCATAGCTTTCCTAAAGAGGGAAAGTGGAGGAAAAAGTGGGGCGGCAGCGGCTCAGCAGGTCGTCTAATAACCCGATGGTTGGCGGTTCGCATCACGCTCTCCCCAGATATCCTGCCGTTGTGTCCCTGGGCAAGACACTTCACCCGCATTGCCTCCAGTGTCCATAACACTGGGTATGAATGTGTAAAAATGTTTAAATGCTCGGTGGTGGCCGGAGAGGCTGTTGGCGTGGATTGGCAGCCACATTTCCGTCACTCTGAGTGTCTGTGATCGCGCGCTATAGCACATGTCTGATAAAGCTGACATATGTATTAATCACGCTATGATAAAGCACAATATCGCTCAAAGCGCGCGCATGAGACATGTCTGTGATTGCACGCTTGTGTCGACCGTTCCTGCCTTTCGTCTCCTAACCGTGGTTTTGGGACGCAGGGGAGATCTATCTTCCTCCGCGGTCAACTCCCGAGTGGTACACAGAAGCACAGGCCGTTTTGCTGAAGCGTTGGGGCTTTATTTATATAACGCACTGTTGTCAGCAACAAATTCTACCTGCTCCGGTCGCCTCGCTCTTTCTACTTATCCGCATCAAATCACACACCGTTCGCTCTCCAGGTCATTCCACACACACCGGGGGGGGAGGGGGCGCCTCAGCTGCGCAAATGCTCCCACTCACTCACGTCCACGCACCGAGCTGCCCCATCCAAACACACGCACCAGACACATCCCACAACACTTGATAGAGCTGACGTATGTATTAATCACGCTATGATATCGCTCAAAGCGCGCGCTTGGCTTGACATGTCGAAGATCTGGCTGGCAACAGTCAGAAAAAAAAAAAGAAAAAAAAAAAAGTGGATCGACTGTGGAGCGCTGCTTATGGACGTTCAACCCACAGTCTGAGAAAGCAACAGAGAAATTGCTTTATGTTGCTCAGAGTCCATGTTTATCAGTTCAGTGCCCATCATGCTTGTAGACATTTTTTTGTGTTTGAGCGTTCTATTGTAAGTAAATCAACAATATATAAGTTTCACTCCGCTCCGCGAGTGTCTCAAGCGTGCGCTCGAGGAAGCATTATTTTAAGGTGAAATAAAACGGCCTGTGCTTCTGTGTACCACTCGGGAGTTGACCGCGGAGGAAGATAGATCTCCCATGCGTCCCAAAACCACAGTTAGGAGACGAAAGGCAGGAACGGTCAACACAAGCGTGCGATCACAGACATGTCTCATGCGCGTGCTTTGAGCGATATTGAGCTTTATCATAGCATGATTAATACATATGTCAGCTTTATCAGGCATGCGCTATAGCGCGTGATCACAGACACTCAGAGTGACGGAAATGTGGCTGCCAATCCACGCCAACAGCCTCTCCGGCCACCACCGAGCATTTAACCCTGATCCTACTGAGTGGGGTCCGATTGGACCCCACACATATGTTTTTATGCACAACACGGACATATTATCGATCACAGCTATCATGCTTTATGACTTTGTTTGTCATCATCTGTGAATCACAAAAAATAAATCTGATTTAAAATACAGTTTTCTTCTGTACTGTCAGTTCAGATTTTTCATTGGGGTCCGATCGGACCCCAGGGAAAAATATGATGTTAATGATATTAAATGTATGAATTTTGTGTTAGATTTCAGTGAATGATGGCTCAACGAGGTAGTTAGTTAATCCCTTCACACCTGAAGGTGTATATGGGTGGCGCCTAGGGATGGGCATTCGGTGAAATTTTCTTCGCCGATCGTCGGGAGAATTAATGATTAATAATCGGTTAATCATTAACATTTTTAGGTAGGTAACAAGGCAGGTAGACTACATTAGAACGTCAGGTATCAACACGGAGAGCCCGCACAACTCAAATCCACCTCTCTTCGCTGTTCTCGTGTTGGCTCGGCTCGGGAATCTCGCAAGCTGATTGCCCGAGACGTTTCACCCCGCAAGCTGATTGGCCGAGACGTTTTACCCAGCTTCTCTCCCTGCCGAGCGGCCACCGAGCAAACGAAGACCGCATTCATTGCTCTTTATCGCTAAGTGAGGGATCACTGTACTCTTATGTATTGAGAATAATAATAAAAAAATACAGTGTTTTTCTTTGAGGATGAATTTATTAACAAGACAAGTTTGCAGTAAAACGTGAACACATGCGCATTGCGCAAACGAGGGAGGCTTCAAGTTGCGAGCCAGGCAATAACGGGAGACACATACAGGACACATAACAAAACATATATTTCTTTCTTTTACTTTTTTCTTTTGTATGCTGCATTGCAGTGATTGCAGTGCACCTGGTCATTTTTTAAATTAAAATGGTCCCACGCAACACTTCGCCGCAACCTCCATGATTTGGCGATTGCCCTACGGAAGCTCGCATGTATCAACTGAGGCACGCCAGGGTACGGCGATGGTGTAATGTTGCCCCCTGGTGCCCAAATTTTGCCAGTGGCACAGTTAAATGCATTGCATTGTTTGAGGACGGCCGTGCACTAGGCCTAATAACCTACATTCGGATTGTTTAAAAAAAAAAACGGTTTGTCGACGAAAATGAACTTCCTCGGTGAAATTCTTAATGATCAATTATCGGTTAATCGGTTAATTATGCCCATCCCTAGTGGCGCCTATCTCCGTTTCTCTGACCCTAGGCCACACAGCTACTGTAAGTAGTGAAAGCTACAGCGGGGGGTCAGTCCTCTGGTAGCTCTGTGTGTAACTTTACTTTCCCCATTCCATTATGCGGAGCACCACGCTAGAAGGCAGAAAGCACCATTTTTATATGGTCTTTGGTATGACCCGGCCGGGATTTGAACCCCTGCCTCCTGGGTGTGGGGCGGATGCTCTACCAACTGAGCCACCACTCCGGTTCAACGAGGTAGACGTGCAAGCTATACAGCTGCTCAGGCCCTGCGAATTATTTTGCAGTCAGATGATGACTCAGGCCAGGAGGACTCCGATATATCAGATGATGCCGAAGACCACCTTTCCGAACCGTCGGATTACAGTGACACAGAGTCCATTCAGCCTGCTCCAGATGGTAACAATGGTGTCAATTATCTACAACAATTATTTCATTACTATCAAGAGCCAACCAAAACTTGGTTGGCTCTTGATAGTAATGAAATGAAGTGTCTGTAATGTGGTATTTCTTTACTAAATATTGCTCACAAATGACTATTTTGTTTACTTAAGGTATTATTGTTATCCACCCTCTGATTTGTTGATATCAAAGTTGATATTTGACGTTTGTGCTATGTTTGTTCCAAAGAAAAACCATAAATGTGCGTGCAAATGATAAAATTGTCATTTTCTTTCCTATTAAGATATCTTTGTAGCCTAAATGTAAGTTGGTTATAGAATTTTGAGATGAATGTTCTTTGTTTTAACCAAATAAAACATTTTAAGTGAAAAAAATACTTTGGTATTGCTTAATAATCCAATTAACAGTTAAATTTTGTGTGGGGTCCAAACGGACCCCAGTTGGTACTATTTGTATGTAAAATATGTTGGTAGGATGAGGGTTAAACATTTTTACACATTCATACCCAGTGTTATGGGCACTGGAGGTGAAGTGTCTTGCCCAGGGACACAACGGCAGGATATCTGGGGAGAGCGTGATCCGAACCGCCAACCATGGGGTTATTAGACGACCTGCCCTACCTGCTGAGCCGCTGCCGCCCCACTTTTTACTCCACTTTCCCTCGTTAGGAAAGCTATGGAGGCTTACCCCGCTCTCTTTATTTCCCTTTGATTGGAAATTACATCCAAAAGCCACGCAATGTGGCATTTTCACTGACAAATGGCAGTAGTTAGTAGCTTCGCTTCTTGGCTTGTATGAGACAGAAAAAACGGCTGCAACCCTTCTACGTCACTACCCAGAATGCATTGCGACGTAAACAAAAATGGCGATTTACATCATAATAAAGTTTTTTAAAAATATATAAAACTGGGAATTATTTTCAAAAAAATTATATTATAGTTCTGTTACTAACATAAAAATAAAGCATATAGAGCTAACATGCCAATATAATCGGAGTTCCTTTTAAAGGATTTTAAGTGCGCCTTATAGCCCGAAAAATACGGTAATTGTATTAAAGGTAAAATAACCAAATCAATCGCAATACTACATAGAGTGAAATATCTGATGAATCAACCCACACTATATACCCTGTATCATTCATTAATACTCCCATACATGACACATTGTACTGAAGTATGGGGAAATACATATAAAACAAACATATATCTGGGATAGGCTCCAGCCCCCCCGTGACCCGAAAAGGATTAAGCGGAAGAAGATGGATGAATGGATATCCAGTTTCTATGCTTCAGAAGAGAACCATTAGAATAATAAGCAAAGCTGCTTACAGGGAACCAACAAACCCACTTTTTCTCAAAAGCTCTCAAGTTGAAAGATCTGGTTGATTTTAAAACTGCAGTAATAATGTTTAAAGTGAAGAATCTATCACTGCCCGCAAATATCCCAAAGCTGTTTCAAATAAATATCATTTCAGAAGAACATGTATATTTCAAAAACCTTCAGTGAGAACTAACCACCAAGGAACACTGTTTCGGTGAAAGGAATCAGATTGTGGAACACTTCTGGAGCTGAATTAAAATCATGTACAACGCTTGGACAGTTTAAACAAAAATTAAAGGAAGAAATACTCCAAACATATATACATGTAAAATCACATAAGGATTATCATATCCAGTCTATGTTGTGCTGTTGCTTAGTTTTGTTTTGTCACGTTTTGTTTTTGCTTTGTTTTGTTTTGCAATTACTTTTATTTTTTTTGACTTAGATGGAACATGGGTGGGCAATATAAGCTGTGGCTTCAGCCATCACCCTTTTTGGATAATTTATGTTGAATTGTATAATCCGAGGAGTTATTGTTTAATTTGACCTCGTTGGATCCCCCCCCCCCCCCGGTACACTGTTCTGTTCCTTTCTTTTAATCTAATCTATCCGAAATAAAGATTCATTCATTCATTCAAATTGGTATTTAAACAGTCCTCTTCATCATGCTGTTCACACTTTGACATCATGAGACCAAGATGACGCCTAACAATTGATCAACAGTACCTCGCCATAGTGAGGCTTCAAACAGGATGTTCTCAGAGGGAAGTGGCCACTGAGCTTAGTGTCACAGAGTGTCATCAGCACGTTGCAACAGAGATACAGAGACACTGGAAGAGTCCCAGAAAGGCATAGAAGTGGACGTCCTTTGGCCACATCCCACACTGATGACCGCTTCATTGTGAACAGTGCCCTGCAGAACCGGATGATGAATGCCACTCAACTCCAGACACATTTAAGGGAGGTGAGAGGCACCCAAGTGTCACGTCAGACCATTCTAAACCATTTACATCAGCGTGGTCTGTGTCCTAGACAACCTGCAAGGGTACCTGACCACACCACCAGGCACAGGCGTCATCGTCTTGCATGGGCCAGGGAGCATTTAACAGCGGTTGGTATCCCACAACAAAAAATGTTAATGTCTCAATAACTTGTCATGTGCCCTTGAGCATCAATTACAGCTTGACAACGACGTCTCACACTATTCACAAGTCAACTTATTGTCTGCTGAGGCATGGCATTCCACTCTTCTTGAAGGGCGGCCCTCAGGTCATTGACGTTGTGGGGTGCAGGGTTACGAGCCTCTACATGACGACTCAGTTGATCCCATAGGTTTTCTATGGGATTCGAGTCTAGACAAAGTGCAGGCCACCCCATTTGAGGTACACCAGCCACTAGCAGCCGTTCCCTAATGACGCAACCTTGATGAGCTGGAGCACTGTCTTCCATGAAGATTAAATTAGGCCTGTGTTGTTCATGCAGGGGCACAATGACTGGATTAAAGATGTTATTCCGGTAATATCGGCTTGTCGCTGTACCATTTACAAGGTGTAGGGCAGTTCAGTATTGACTAGACATACCTGCCCAGACTGTAACACCACCACCACCACCACCACCACCAAAGGCTCGTCTGGTGACAACAGTGGCTGATGCATAGCACTCTCTTTGACATCGGAACATGCCAACATCGTTGGCGGCCATCATTTCTGCTCAGTGTGAACCGACTTTCCTCAGAGAACACCACTGTGGCCCACTGGTCCCTGATCCATGCAAGATGATGATGCCTGTGCCTGCTGGTGCGATCAGGTACCCTTGCAGGTCGTCTAGCATGCAGACCACAGTGATGTAAATGGTTTTGAATGGTCTGACATGACACTTGAGTGTCTCTCACCTCCCTAAAATGTGCCTGGAGTTGAGTGGCATTCATCACCCGGTTCCACACGGCACCATTCACAAAGAAGTGGTCATCAGCATGTGATGTGGCCAAAGGACGTCCACTTCTATGCCCTTCTGTGACTCTTCCAGTCTCTCTGTATCTCTGTTGCAACCTGCTGATGACACTATGTGACACTCTAAGCTCAGTGGCCACTTCCCTCTGAGAACATCCTGTTTGAAGCCTCAATATGGTGAGGTACTGTTGATCAATTGTTCGGTGTCGTCTTGGTCTCCTGATGTCAAAATGTGAACAGCATGATGAAGAGGACTGTTTAAATACCAATTCTAATTGAACCAGATAATTTATTGGTTGATTCATGGATCAAATACCTGTTGTGAATTTTGCTGTTAAGCACCTTGTTAGAGAAGAGCAAGTTATGCTAAATGTACTGAAACATTGAACAGTTGGACATGTGCATTCAAAAGGTTAGAGAAGGTCAAATTAAATTCACCTGTAAAGGTTATAGTGCATTTTAGGTGCATCCTGAAATTTCACCAGAAAACTGAATACCCCTAACTTTTTGTGAGTAGTGTATGTATTAACTCCAGTACTGACCTGTCTACCCTGGCCTGCCAGCGCTGGACTAGTGAGCGTGTGGCGTGGTGACACGCCTCCAATCCCAGTAGGAAGACACATGCGCCCAGCTGGGAGTCCACGGGGGGTCATCTGGAACTGCCTCTGGCCTCGCCGCCCTACACTTCCACTCACAGAACCTGCTGTGGGGAGGGAGTTGGACCCATAAGTCCAGCTAGAGCAACACAACAAACAGAACATCAGTGAGGGTTAAGACACTTGTTCAACAAACAAAGTATTTTATATGTTTTACTATGATTTCACTACTAAAAAAGAGAAGATAAATCTAAACGGTGATGAATCCAGGCACACAGCTAAACTGAGGTGGTGTGACATCTCCTCAGCAAACATAGGAGATCAGAGGTCATATAGCAATCTCACCCTTTCTGTCGGTACACTGGCATGTCCAGCATAGCTTTCCGAGGGAAGAGGCGGAGCAGTTTAAGGACCTGCTGCTTCCAGGACACCAGCCTTTTTCTGTGAGTTTCTGTGAAAGCCTTAAAAATATATTAACTTTAATAGTACTGTAAGAGTTTCTGCAGATGCTTCCAAAATTTGTAACTGGGCTAGAGAATGGGTATGTAACCTGTGGAGCCACATACTATTATTTTGCCCAAAATCAGTGGCGTCCTCTGGCACTGACAAACAAAAAGTAAATTCACAAATTTTTGAGGGGAAAAAAATGCATATTTATAAGACAAAAACAATTAAATTTATAAGGAAAAAAAGTCACAAATGGTGACTATTAAAGGTGAAAAGTCTGAAAATTATGAAAAAGATGTTACAAATTGACAAGAAAAGAAGCTCTTCTATGACTAATGTTGACAGGCCACATTTATAACTGTTTTGCCTTCATTTCTAACACTTAAAGGGGCCATTGACTCCACTTTTTCTACATTTTAACGGCTCACACATGTCTTAATGAAATGTTTGTGACATATTTTGTTCACATTTTCTTTAATTTTTTTTATCCATCCATCCATCCATCCATCCATCCATCCATCGTCTACCACTTTTCCGGAGGTCCGGGTCACGGAGGCAGCAGTTCAAGCACAGAAGCCCAGACTTCCCTCTCCCCAGCCACCTGCTCCAGCTCCCCAGAGAGGACACCAAGGCGTTCCCAGACCAGCTGGGAGACGTAGTCTCTCCACCGAGTCCTGGGTCTGCCCCTGGGTCTCCTCCCAGTTGGACGTGCCCAAAACACCTCAAGTGGGAGGCGTCCAGGAGGCATCCGAATCAGATGCCCATACCACCTCAACTGACTCCTTTCAATGTGGAGGAGCAGCGGTTCTACTCTGAGCCTCTCCCAGATGGCTGAGCTCCTCACCCTATCTCTGAGGGTGAGTCCAGCAATCCTACGGAGAAAGCTCATTTCAGCCGCTTGTATCCGCGATCTTGTTCTTTCGGTCATTAGCCAAAGCTCGTGACCATAGGTCAGAGTAGGAACGTAGATTGACTGGTAAATCGACAGCTTTGCCTTAGAACTACGCTCCCTCTTCACCACAACAGACCGGTCTGTTGTGGTGAAGAGGGTCCCCCTCATGGATCGTCACCTTATCGTGGTGGGGGGGTTTGCGTGCCCCAGTGATCCCAGAAGCTATGTTGTCCGGGGCAAATTGCCTCTGATAGGGTCACCCAAGACAAACTGGTCCTGGGTGAAGGGCCAGACTAAGAATGATCTAACAGACTCTCATGATAAATTCTATATCAAGGATTCAGTGTACTCCGCCCGGTATGGGGTTACCGGGGCTCCACCCTGGAGCCAGGCCTGGGGGAGGGGCTCGAAGGCTAGCGTCTGGTGGCCGGGTTTCCACCCATGGGACCCGGCCGGGCTCAGCCCAAAGGAGTTACATGGGTCCGCCCTCCAGTGGGCTCACCACCTGCAGGAGGATCATGGGGGTCCGGTGCTATGTAGATTAGGTGGCGGTCAAAGGCGGAGACCTTGGCGGACTGATCCCAAGCTTTCTAAACTATTTTTTTTTATCATTGAAGCAAATTTGTTTTGTATTTTTCCTGGCTTTCTTGCTTGTGGCATTTTCCACAATCCCACGAGCCTTTTTCATAGTTCAGTCCTGTATCGGGAAAGAACTATGAAAAAGGCTCGTGGCTTGTGGGGGACTGGATGCACCCACTGGCTTCATCTTTTGAATTACTGCCTTCTGGACTTCGGTATCAGCCTCCTCCTTTCACAAAAAAATGCTCTTTTTTTCCTTCGTACCCCAGGCTATTTATTAAGTTTTTAAATGCCAAATATCTGCTGTGAGGCACATGTACTGTACTGAGTGTGTTTTTGTGTATGTTGTTTTCGTGATGCTGCAGCACAAAAATTTCCCCAAGGGGACAATAAATAATAAATTGATTGAAACGCTCTGATTTACGTCTCTTACTTCTCTTACGTCAGTTAGCTATTAGCTGACTAGCTTATAGCCTCCTAGCTTGGATGAACGAATCTGGTTCACTGATTCACAGTCAATGGTGTACCTCACGTTACTCCGGCCAATGTCCCAATAATTTTCCCATGATTCCACAACAAATCACAAGCACCGTGCGCCAGACGCCCCCCCCACCCCCGATCACTCTGTGGGACTGCGCTCTGCTCCCACAGCCAGCTGGGGGACCCCGTCATGAGGCGGCTCTCCTACACTGCCCGTGAGAGTGAAGGGGAGTCGCAAGGAGCCCCAGAGGATGGTGGGGGAGCTGTCCTCCGAGTTATTTAGCACTGGGTTCTCCACGAACATGCGCCCGTGACCGGGGAGGGGCGGCCACCTTCTGGCCATCCCTTGATCCAGCTGCAAGAGTCGTCCCATCACCAGCCACGGCCGGCTATCAAAGGCCAACCAGAGATCCGCAGTACTACAGTATCGCTTCATCTAGGCAGAATCCTGATTGAGAAGCAGTCAATCATAATCACACAGATGGTAGCTTTGCACCAGCGGCTACTCAGCCAAGCACATACACAAAATGTCTGAACCTGCCATTTCTTTCGTACTGACTGTTGCAACAACAAACAATCAGTACCGTAGCGTAAAACTCCCCTGTCTCATGACGGTCTAATCCCAGCTCACATTCCCCATTAGTGGGTAAACAATCCAACGCTTGGTGAATTCTGCTTCACACTGGCATACCTGCCAACTTTTCAAACCTGAAAAGCCTAGTAGCTAGCCGGGGTCCAGGGCCGATGATAATGCTAATGCTAATAATGCTAATGCTAATGCTAATAATAATAATGCTAATATTTGCCAAACAAATATTAGCATTAAATCTAGTTAAATGTAGCTAACAACCTCATATTTCTTCAACTTTCAAACCTGAAAAGCCTAGTAGCTAGCCGGGGTCCAGGGGCTGCAGGCCCCGGTAGGTCCAGGACAAAGTCCTGGTGGGGGGTTCAGGGGGGTGAAGCCCCCCGACGCCAAACAGATATTAGCATTAAATCAAGTTAGAATGTAGCTAACAACCTCATATTTCTTCAAATTTCAAACCTGAAAAGACTAGTAGCTAGCCGGGGTCCAGGGGCCGCAGTGTCAAACAAATATTAGCATTTGACATAGAAGTCACATATTAATTAAATTAAAGGTAAAATATCTAAATCAATTGCAATACTACACAGAGCGAAATATTTGCTGAATCAACCCACATTATATACTTTGTATCATTCATTAATACTCCCATACATGACATATTGTACTGAAGTATGGGGAAATACATATAAAACAAACATATATGGGTGATTCCATTTATTTGGGGTCCAGTGCACTATATCAGGGGTATCCGACTTTCAAGCACTCTCTCTTTTTCTGTAATTTGCAGATGTCGGTTTCGTTTTTATAATATGCAAGGGAACATAAAAGAGTTTCAGACTTGCATTGCAATTTTTAAAAAAAAATCATTGATTTTGCCGTTAGAATCGAAACTATTGGTCGTGTCCCCTCATTTTTCCCAGTTTTTGTGTGACATGACAATCGCATCAATTTCAAAGTACCTGAAAGGGATCTCTGTAACTCTTTCTACTCATTTATGCAAGAGATAACAGAGTTGTAATGCAAATTCAAAATAAAACATTCCCCAATGTGATCGGATCTATGGTTTTTGTACGGCGACCCCTGCAAATTTACTCGTACAACGTAAATTTCCGTGTCCCCGAATTTACGCAGCAACATGAAAGTTATTTGGTAAAGTAACAAGAAAAAAGGAAGTGCTGATGCTTTTCACTTTGCACCTTTCAAATCCCAAACCATACACGTAAAAAGGAGATCAGTCTTTGTGAAGCTCAGATGTAGAATATTTCAATAAAATCTCAAACATTTATGACACATCGAATATGGTGTCCTTTAAAAAATTTACGTCTTCGGTCTTGGTCGGCCACGCGCAGCCCCATCTGGCGAGGTGACCGCCCTGGGAAAGCCCTTTTATTTTCTCTATCCCAGATGTGCTCAACCCATGTGGAGAGGATTAACCATGGCCACTTTATACTGAAGTTATCGAAGGTCCAAACTTCCGTGTCCCGCATTTACGCCTTTTGTGATTTTACGTCTTATCCAACAAACAGGGAGAATTTGAAGGTATGTATACACATTATCACATCTTAATATGTCATGAAAATGTAGCTGTTGATGAGTTTTGATGCGTGAAAAATACCGGAAGTGTTGAAGTTGTTTCATTGGCACACGTGGAAACAAAAGCCCGAGTGTCCCATTTACGTCCCCATTTACAAGTAGTTAAAGTGAGCTCTCATCCTCAAGAGTTCCTGAACGCGAATGCCGTTACAAAAATAGTTAATAGTTTCATAAACCTGACACAATTGGATAGTTATTTATTTAGCGAATGCAAAGTCCTTAAGCCAAGCAGTTGCCTCCTGGTTTGCTGTATGGAGGGTGTGTAATCCTCCTTCCAGTCTTTGGAGCGGGCAAGCCTCTATGATGTGTTCCATTGTTTGCTCCTCTCCACATGCGCACAGAGGGCTAGGGCTACTGCCCCATCTGTAAAGGCTGGCCAAGCAGGGGCCATGTCCAGTCCTGAAGCGATTGAGTGTAGACCACTGTCTCCTTGGGAGGTTGGTGCCCGGGACCTGTTGGTTGGGGTTTATCACCAGCTGTTTGTTTGGGACCTCCTTGGTCTCCCATTCCTCTTGCCAAGCTGTCTGGATGGTAAAGTCAGCTGGGGGAGGGTTTTTCCAAATCGGCCGTCTGGATGAAAGTCGGGCAGTGGGTGGAGTGTAGATATCTGCATGGATTGGTAAGTGAGGAGAATCTTTAACTTTTTGGAGCATCCTTTGAGTTAATGCTGCTCGCCGGATGTGTGGAGGGGCTATGTTTGACAGTACAGAGAGCCAGGGGAGTGGTGTTGAGCGGATTGTTCCAGTTATAGTTCTCATGGTTGTGTTGAGCTGGGTGTCTACATGGTGTGTGTAAGATGACCTGGACCAGACAGGGGCACAATATTCTGCTACAGAGTATGAAAGGGCCAGTGCTGAGGTGCGCAGGGTGGAGACTGCCGCCCCCCATTTTGCACCAGCGAGCTTGCAGAGCAGGTTGTTTCGTACCTTCACCTTAGCAGCCGTCCCCTTTAGATGTTCCTTGAAGGATAAGGTCCTATCAAGGGTCACTCCAAGATAAGTTGGATTTGGGGCATGCTTAAGCTTGAGTCCGCTCAGGTGGATGTTTAGTTCTCTGGCAGCTTTTGCATTGTGGAGATGGAATACACTGGAGACGGTTTTTGCTGGGCTTGGTTTTAGACGCCAGATTTTGCAGAACTGGTCCAGTTTGGCAAGATCTTCCGTGAGCACCCGTTCCAGTGGTTCAAAGTCTGGTGCTTGGAATGCCAAACAGATGTCGTCTGCATAGGTGAATTTGCGGGATTTTGTAGTAGGCAGGTCGTTTATGTAGAGGTTGAACAGAGTTGGAGCTAGAACTGAGCCTTGTGGGAGTCCGTTTTTCTGCATTCTCCATGCACTTGTCTTCTGACTGAGGTGGACTCTGAACCTTCGGTTGGTCAGCAGGGTTTTTATAATTGCTGTTGCCCAAGCAGGGATCGCCTTTATAAGTTTCAGGAGGAGGCCTTTGTGCCAGACCGTATCATAGGCGGCTGTAAGGTCGAGAAACACAGCCCCTGTCTTCAGTCTGCTCTCGAAGCCATTTTCGATGAAGGTGGTTAGGGCCAGTACTTGTTCTCCTGTACTGCGGTCCTTGCGGAAACCTGCTTGATCCACACTTAGAATATCCTCTACCTCTGGGGAAATGCGTTGCAGAATTAGGCGCTCCATGATTTTGTAAGGAACGCTGAGTAGGGAGATTGGGCGGTAGCTTGCTGGTAGTTTGTGGTCTTTGCCAGGTTTTGGGGTGGCAATGACCTTTGCTGTCCGCCATTTCTTTGGGATCGAGTTTGTTTGTGTGATCCTTGTGTAGAATTGTGTCAACCAGGTTAGGGCTCGGGGGCCAAGATTTTTCATGAATTCTGGGAAGATGTTATCGTATCCTGCTGCCTTTCCACATTTCAGGCTCTGTAGGACTTTCTCCAGTTCAGCAGCCTCGAAGGGTTCAGGGTTCGTTTCCTCTACAGGCATTTTTTGGTGTTTTTTTAGCTCAGTTGTAACTGCTCTTTTGGTGTCTTTGTCTTGGGGTGCTTTGGCGATAGTCAGTAGGTGGGATGCAACTTGGTTGGGTGTGACGGATGCTCGGCTTTGGCTAGGGGGCTTCTGTGCAGCTCCTAGGCGACGGATGAGGCTCCAACATTTCCTGCTAGAGTGGGTAAAGCTCCGGTCAGCAACTGTCTCCTCCCATTTCTTTCGCCGAGCTGTATTTAGCGATTCAATGAGATGGTCTGCTATCTCTGGGTCCCCTGATGTTTGATAGGATTGTAGGAGGGCAGCACTTTCTCCGTCCAAACATGGGACATAGAGGGGTCGGTAGCCTCGTGGGATTGCAGTATGGGCAGCCTTGAAGATTGCGCTGCAGAAGCGGTTGTATGCAAAAAAATAAGTAACAACACAACACAGACTGGATAGTGATTAGTCAATTTCATGTGCAGGTTTGATCAATTTTAAATTTTGCCACCAATGTCACACATTGGACCCCTAATAAATGGAAGCACCCATATCCAGTCTTTATGCTTCAGAAGATATTAGACTATTAGAATAATAAACAAAGCTGCTTACAGGGAGCCAACAAACCCACTTTTTCTTAAATTAAAAGCTCTCAAGTTGAAAGATCTGGTTGACTTTAAAACTGCAGTAATAATGTTTAAAGCTAAGAATCTATCACTGCCCGCAAATATCCAAAAGTTGTTCCAAATAAGGGAGAAACAACATCATTTCAGAGGAACATGTATATTTCAAAAACCTTCAGTGAGAACTACCACCAAGCAACACTGTGTTTCAGTGCAAGGAGTCAGATTATGAAACGATTTTGGACCTGAATTAAAATCATGTACAACGCTTGGACAATTTAAACAAAAACTAAAGGAAGAAATACTCCAAACATATATACAAGATGACATGTAAAATCACATAAGGATTGTCATATCCAGTCTGTGTTGTGTTGTTACTTATTTTTTTGTCACATTTTGTCTTAGCTTTGTTCTGAATTGTAATCGCTCTTGTTTTGTTTTTCTTTTGAATTCTTGGATGGAATATGGGTGGGCAATATAAGCTGCGGCTTCAGCCATCACCCATTTCAGATAACTTATGTTGAACTGTATAATCAGAGGAGTTATTGTTTAATTTGACCTTGTTGGATTTTTTCACCTTTGTTATATTATTCTGTTTCTTTTTAATCTTTACTTTTAATCTATCCGAAATAAAGATTCATTCATTCATTAAATTTACATTCAAAAGACTATCTTAACACTGCATAGAACTTCGAATAGGCCAGATGTGATGTATTATGAATACTAGAAAAGCACTCGGAGAGCGCAGACCTCCGCCAAGTGCCACAGTTCCCCCCATACAGTGTTTAACATCATAAATAAAATATTGAAAATGGCCCTATCTCGCAATGTTAAATAAAAAAAAAAGAAAAAAGAATCCTTTAAAAAATTCCTGGATCCAGACGGTGATCCAGATCACCACCAAAATCTAATCATCTGTAGGATACCCCATTTCTGACAATCTGTGAAAATTTCATGAAAATCCGTCCATAACTTTTTGAATTATCTTGCTAACAAACAAACAGACAAACCAACGCTGATGATCACATAACCTCCTTGGCGGAGGTAACTAGAAGACTAGAAATATCAGCAGGGTATACTAGCACTGTTTAACAGACACGTGCGTAAAAGACGGCAAAATCGCTCTGATATTTTATGTGTTTACATGATAAACCAAGCATGACAAGGCATGCAATTACACAGCACGTTCTTCAGAATCTTAGGCATTATATAAAATGTATTCTCCCTTTAGATGTCGAATCCATGGTCCATTTGCCAGGGTTGAAGTGCAGTTGTGCGAACGTCTGCAGCAGTTTACATCGTGTTTACATCTCGCCATGTACGCACACCTCTCCGGGATTTCGCGCGAGAATAGAAACCTCAATACCCTCAATAGCGATAGCGTTAGCTTAGCAAACACTTCAGGTAAAGCGTAGCAGCGAACCACGAAAAGAAACGCTACTCAGTTTACTCACAGAGCCCGGAGAACGGCGAATAAAGGGGTATTTCTACTTCAAAAGCTGGTTCAACCAAGGTGGAAATTCAGCCTGTGCGTGTGTGTCACAAATGTTGATCCGATATTCACTGTTGGTTAGTTATTTTAGTGGCAAAATCAGCAACTTTGTCTCAGCACTGAAAAAGTGACCATCCCGGCCGCCATCACGTGTTGCTATGTTCTAAATTTAGATACGATTCCTAGCAATCTCGTGTTTGGAATTGCTTTCGTGTTTTTTTTATGATTTAAAATTTTTGACTGAATTTTTAGTGAAAAACCGTAATTTTGATTAATAAAGCCGTAACCCGGAATGGGGTCTTGAAAACCGTAACCATTACGGCAAAACCGGAGTAGTTGGCAGGTATGCATTGGCCAGGGTTACATGGGCAAAATTTCTTCAATCTGATTACAATTCAGATCAGAATTTTACCGTTTACATGTATCCTGAAAAAGTTGAACCGAGTAGGATGTGCGTTTCCATGTGTCACGTTTGAACAGAATAAATCATTTTGACATGCGCACGTCAACATTTCAACATTCCGAAAATAGTAGAAGAAGAAGCAACTTCCGGTGTTAGCAAGCCCTGTTTCGTGTCAAAATTGACCTGTATTGTGATATTCAGACTGTACTTTTGCTTCTGCTGGTCTCCGTAATGAAGCTACAAGTACATACTTCTGCATATGACGAACAGAGGGAGACAGCAGGATAATACAGACCAGTTTTGTTTTACTCCCACTATGTTTTCTGCTAGCTGCTGCTAAGGCGGAAATACGTCACATCGACGTGCGGCTGGTGTACACACATGTGCAGTAAACATATTTTCTGCCCTACGTTCGGAATAAGTGTTTTCATGCGCACCATTCCGATTAACAATCGGCATAACCCACCCCTCTCAATCAGAATGAAATTTTGATCCGAATGAGCGTGATCGGGTTAGAATATTCAGATTGGCACGTTTACATGAAGCATTTTTATTCCAATCAGGCTTTTAATCCGGTTACTTGTGTCTATGTAAACATAGCCAATGATAGGAAGAGCTGACATTGAAGGATCAAAAAGCGGCGTCGCTATGAATGCTTGGCTGCCACAAGCCAGTTATCCCTGTGGTAACTTTTCTGACACCTCCAGCTTAAAACCCAAAAAATCAGAAGGATCATGAGGACCCGCTTTCACAGTCTGTATTCATACTGAAAATCAAGATCAAGTAAGCTTTTGCCCTTATGCTCCACGGGAAGTTTGTGTCCTCCGTCAGCTCGTTAGGAGATCTGCATTACAGCGAGCGTCCTGGTACCAGTGTTAACTTGGGGGGCTAATAGCTCAGGAGCTAATAGGCTACCTTTAGCCTCTCCCTTCCATCTACATGACGGACAGCTAGGCGGGCCAATAATAGAGCAGTGGGTGGGTCTTTAGGACGGTGGTGGGCTGGCTTTTTCTAGACTTGATGTACTGTATATGATTTACCTAGAAGAGTCAAAAACATTTCTGGTGTTTCTTGGGAGAGAAAAACGAGAATTGTTTTGTAAAAGAACTGACTGTTTTGAAATTTTTTTGGTAATTACGTGCCCAGTAGACTCATTTCGGACAGTTAAAACCTACAAACACACCATTTTCAGTCAATGACCCCTTTAAATATGTTTTATGGCTCTATGCACTTAAAAAAGACTGCTCAAAATGGCTACTCCACAAAAAGAACTCATAAAAGGGCATTTTAAAAAGATACTAAGATACTGTTTGCTTTAAAGACAGTCATTAAAGACACTGAAAGCACAAATATGTGTGCAAAAATAGTTAATTACTGCTGACACCGTAAGGATACAAAAATGAGTTCAGCTTCCTACCTCATGTGCTAAACACTTCTCAATTAGCTGAAGGTAACAGTTGATATTTTCCTCATCTGGCCTTGATACCAGCAGCTGGGTGCACACTGGGAAAAAAAAAAAAGGGTTACATTCTACAAGTACATCCCAGTGTGAAAGCAGAAACATCTATGTTCATAGCTACTGGTCAGATTTCTTATATTGACAAAATAATCCTTAAAGATTTTACTACATTTGTTTGGGGTTTTTGTCTGTATTAACAATATTACAGCAAATGGAAATGTTATTTTGACTCTACATCTAACAAGTTTCCTACTCTGACACAGTCTTACCTTTACCCATGACACGGGTAAACTGTCCAGGAATGTCGCCATCTGAGATTGGTGTGACTGAGGAATCGCCATCGCAGGGAGGTGGATTGTGGGGTTGGAAACCTTCCGAGGCCGGCTCTTTATCTGCTCCTGCTTTTGTAGTTTCTGGAAGAGGTGTTGTAGTAGTGGTGGTGTCTGAACCTGGCTGTGATGGACTGGGTGGACTGTATGCCTTAATGGGTGTGATGATGATCTGCTGCAGCTCCTGGAGGGCGTTACGCAGATTTCCCCCTTCCAAAATATCCTGACAAGGGGAGACACCATCAGCTTCTTATGTTATATTATGTCACATATTAGGAAGGTACAATTTCATTTAAGGATGGTGTATTGATAAGAGAGGTCGATTTTAAATGCCATCATCTTAATTTTGGAACTTTCTTCCTATCAAGATATTTTTGCTGTAAGTTAAGCTGAATTCTTGCTGCATTTCTGCTCTGGTCCACTGAGGTACGTGTCTGCTTTGGAGGAGATCGGCGTCCACATGGTTGTGTATATGCTTCATTTTTGTCAATTATCAGGCTAAGCCATCATTGACGCATGCGCACAACTGTCATATGCAGTTTCACCTCAGTCCCATGGGTAGCACAAATGCACTAACAGGCCAGTTTGTTCACTGGCTATATACAAGTGAAGAAACGCAAGATCGACGCACATTTTTTGTAGCAACAACAATGGCATGGTTTCGAGGAAAAGGAGGAATTACCGTTTTTCGATGCTCTTCACTCAAGCTGCTGCTGCAAAACCATTCATGTATGTTTATTCTCATCTTCCTCTTCTTCATCTACTTTGACTTTGTATGCCATGTCGGTAGCGCCACCTCATGAATGGGAGGTTCAATCTTGCGCATGCACAGTCAAAGTGCCCTGGCAACGTGGTCACAAAATTTGGGCTGCACACGGATGTCCGCGATAGGGGGCTGTGGACGTCCGTAGACTGGAGACAATAACGTAGCTACAGTCACACAAGCCTCGCAGTCGAGCGGATACGGACCACGGAGGTGCAGTATGAATCCAGCTTTACTGAACTTTTAAGATATTGTTTGTACAAAAACACTTTGAAATGACTGTCACTAGGAATACTTAATTTCCCAAAAAGAAATAATTTAAAACCAACACAAAGAAGGTCATTAGTGCTGGAACTACCCCTTCCCAGAGCAATAATGCTGACTAGCTACACTTTTTAAGTTTGTGAATGTTGACAGTAGAAACAAAATATTTTCCAAATGAAACTGCTTTGAACATTTTTTTCACACTCTCTCTCTCTTAAACACCGCTGTTTTTCACATTATTGTTTGATGATTTGAACAAAAGTCAAGTACCATCTTTTATAAAGTTCAAGAGAAGACAGGTTATATTACTATTGGGCAACTCACACTAAAAAAAGATGACAAACTAATAGAGTTAGGAGTTTGTTTTGGCATAGTCGCTCCCTTCAGGCTTCAGCAAATTAGACACTTGTTCCACTGAAATACTTAAAAGAAAAAAAAAATCTGAAAAAAAGTGAATCTCTACCATTCCTGTGTTTATGTCAACAAACTGAATGGGAATTTCCCGATGGAGCTAAATCACAAGACTGTCACACTGCACATACTAAAGAGCAATTTTAATCAGCACAGATGAAAATTTCTTAAAACAAAACACTGCACCTTTTTTAGCCTAGAGGGAAGAAAAAAAAACACTGCCATCCTCTTTAGATTACCTTTTCTAAAGACTTCAGTACAGTTTGCCTCTCTCGAAGTTTCTGGATACTCAAGGCAATCTTATGTCGTGCTCCTTTAGTGACATTCTAAACAGGAGATATAGAAAATAAGATGAGAAGGCGGCAAGTCATTTCTTGTGGAAATGCAGGGCAATTTATACAGTTACTAAATAACAAACCTAATCACCATCTGTTTCATTAAAGCCAAGGGGCAGAGACAAAATTGTACCATTTATATGTGTGTCTGCCTCAATATAACTGTAGGGTGTGTTGTTTAATTTCATGCCTCATTGAGAGTTGACATATCATTGGGTTTGAGGACTGCAATGTTCACAATTGATAAGGAGTATAAAATAATCACAGCCTAGTCCCAGTACATGTAAAAAGGAGGCTTAATAAAAACCTGTGACTCCAGGTGCTGCTCTGTGAGAATCATCATCTCCTCATAGGTCATCTGGGAAAAAAGCGATGCGTATTTATGGAGACGGAGACTCTTTAACCACGCAGGAACATCTAGAACAAAGGCATCAAAAAGTTACAAAAAGATTTGTTATATTTTATCATTCAGCTGTAAACTGCTGCACTGGAGCCAAATGCCTGGACAGCCCTTGGCTCAGGATTAAGTAATGAACACAGACCTTTCATGCCACTGCCATCCTCTTGGAAAGTGTTTCGAGTAGAGCCTTGCTCATCTGTCTGCTCACTACCTGAAGAAGCTACACTGCTTTGCGGTGAAAGAGGTGCATGGTCTGTAGAAATAAAATTCTGTCTGCTTGACGTGTCATCTGGGCTAGCCCACTCAGTGCCACATGCCTGGGGACCGGAAGGAATAATCGACATGGACTTCTTCAGAGGGCTGGGCTGCATCGGCCCACCAAGACCTGATGGGGGATAAAAATCTATGCATCAGCAACAAGCAAAACAAGTTGCAAGTAAACACCAAAAAGTTGTGATTATATACACATTGTTTGAAAAGTACAATTTGGTAACAATGCTCTTCTTTAGTTAAGAAAAAATAAATTTAAAAAATACCTGTATTATTGCTATTAATAGGTGAAGACATTCCCCCTGGGAAATTCATATGTCCATTTTGGCCTGCTGGAGATGTGCTAGATGAAGGGGACTTATCATGCCAAGCATGAGCAGGGTCCAGAGCCTCAGCAGAGCTGGACCATTCATCAGAGCCCTGTCGTGGATGATAAGGGCTGGATGGAGCCCGGGGTGCATAGCCACCAGAAAGGTGTTCCTCAAGGTGATTCAGCCATGTGGCTAGAGAGTTGCGATCCTCCAGAGTGGTGGCAGGGTGGATGAGTGCGTAGGACAACAGCTGTCTGCTTTCTTCCACAAACAGGCTACTCTCAATAGTGTGACTCAAGACCTTCTGTAGCAGCTTCATGTACTCACATTTGGCCTCACTATTACGAGGCTGCAGCAGAGGAAGATGGGACAGCAGCAAAGACACCACTTTTTCTTTTGGCTCTTGGTGCCACTGGCTGACAATTGCTAATGACCCAGGAAAAACAAAATTTTTCCAATGATTAATATTTCATTGTTTTATATAAGCACTCTTCAGTTTTGAAAGAATAAACAGCAAAACACAGGGCAAAACTTTAGGTACCTGCATTGTTGGCCTCCGCTTCAAGAATGTGGATCTCAGTGCAGTCTGCTAGCCAGTGTTCAAGGCAGATGTGTAGGAAGCGTGCTTGGGTGCGAGACACCCTCTTCAGGAGGGACAACAGTGCCACCGTCTGTTCACACTCATTCCAGCCTTTGAACCAATCTGTGAGGATACCTACCTGGTCTCGGAACATCATGGCGTGTCTCCTTGGTAAGGAGAACAGGAATGTTTCAATGTGAAGGGGGCCACAGGAAAGGCTGCTCTCTTAGCTACAAAGCAGATGAGTCCACCCCCACACGGTGGTGTTATATTTTCAACAGTCTTGGGATCCCCTCAGACTGGACCGAGGGGCCCTCACATGGTTCAAGTACAGGGTGAAGTGCAGACAGCTGATGCTGTGTGGATGTTATGGGCAATGTCTAGAGGGGTGACAAGAAAGAAAACTTTTTACAACCTAGCATGTTTGGCACAAACCAACAAGCAGAGGTGTTCCCCCATTTGAAAATTATTCAGACAGCTCCTTCAATTTTATAGTCTTATCCAAACTAATAACCTGTAGTTATTCTTAGATTGTTAAGCTTTTTAAATTTCACCATGACATAAAAAATAACCAAATATGCACTAAAGCCAGCATGCAGCAAAACCAAAGAATCCAGGGGTGATTTTTTTTTTTTTTTTTTTTTTTTTAGGAACTAAACCTAAGATTTTTTACAGATGATCATAAACAAACTGCCAAAATTAAATGCACAATGTAGTTAATATTTTGAGAACTGTACTACTCGGTTATTAAAGTGACACTGCTAAAAATCAAGTTTTTTTCTTGATAACATGTCTGCAACACATTTTTTATGACGTACAAGACATATCAAGAGCTAAATCACTCTTATGTGTCATGCCTGTGTTTTTCTGCTGTTAAAAGTTCAGGTAAAGCTCCTCTTCTTTGAAGAAGGAAAGTTTCAACAGACAGTTTCTGTGATGTCACTATAACAGGTGAACCAATCAGGACTAGTACTGCCTATGGGCCCATGGGCTATTGGTGGATAGTTGTAGATCCTGGCATTTGAAGGAGGAGGAAAAGGATAAAAGATTTTCATAAGCAACTGTAAGACCATTATGGTTTTTTTGGGTGGGGAAAAAGGACATAAAATACCATTTTAGACTACAGATTTGTTTTTAAGGGGATTTATATCCACTGCATTGTGTGTCTTTAGATAGATGTACTTCATTGATCCCAAAATGAGAAATTACAGTGCAACAGCAGCATGGCAGACCACTCAACCAACAGAAATACACACAGCGTAATAGAAAAAGGAGTCACCTAGTTACCTTAACACAGAAATATAAAAATAAAAAATACTTGCGGAAAGTAGCTTGTTATAAAATATTTATCAACTGACAAACGTGTCAACCTTACTCGCACTTAATAAAAACAAGCCATTCACAAAAAGAGCTTATCCTGTACCGTATTTAGACTTGTAATGCTGACAACATATTACCATACAAGACTGAATATTTTCCAAAGAATTCGGGTCAGTAAAACCATGTAAATAGTTGCAATAGCTTATAATAATGCATTTCACAGCCTGATAACAAAAGTTGTAGATATATATCCACAAAACAAGGGTAATGTTAGTGTCCATGTCATGTCCGAAGAGCCAATTCCCAGGAATGCAATCGGTAGCACCTGTAACAGTATGAGTTTTAACACTGATTTAAGAACAAAACTGAGTGCCTCCAAATAAGCTCTGATCGGCAAACTGATGTCAGGATATCATCCCTGTCAGGTTTCTTAAACCAAATCACGCGGATATCACACCGGGCAGCTAAGCATTAAACAGCGGTTAGCCAGTTAGCCCTGTTGGCCTAGATGGGGGAATCCAGATTTGTATTGTTTTTCGTTTACGCTGTTGCTGCTCCTTTTCTCTGCTTCGCACTTTTACTCTTAAGGCTGTACACGGGGAAATAAAACCCAATTTGATGATTGTCAAACGTCTGTCGCAACATTACGAGATAGAGTTGAGTGAGTGTCGATATGCAGTAACTTCACTTAAAATAATTGTTGTTTACCTTTGTCAGTTGTCACTGGTTGGCGAGCTAGGCTAAGGCGCTAACACATAGCTAGCTCGACGGTAGCACTAGCTTCTGAGCTAGCAAGTTGTGCTAATAGATGCGAGTAACGTTAGCTTAGCTGAAAGGAGCGCAGCTTTCGGTCTCATACGGGGTATTCCTTAGGGGTATTCCGTTAGATCAGCAAATCTCTGCGGCTTCGAGTGAGCCATGTTAAAGAATTTATGTACATAAATGTTGACTGAATGCAGAAATAAGGAGTGGACGCCTGCAAAGATCTACTTCGATTTTGAGTTGACGTAAGACGTGGGCACGACGTCATACGTCTGCTCGTAAGTAATGTTTTGTTCAGCCCACAACCCGATTAATAAAAATATCGATTTACTCTTTAGTTCTATAGATAATATGAGCAATATGTGTTGGTAAGTATATGGAGACAGTGTTTTTAATAAGGTATTTAGAAATGTACTTAGCGATATCAAAGTCTCTTGGAAATTTCTCCATTGTGAACAAGTGATATACTGTAGATCAGTGGGTGTGCTGTTTGCTTGCTGTTTGGTGATATTGTGATGTTTCAAGGGTTCACACAATAATGAGAGAGGATTTGTGACGTATAGGTATTTATTCTTCACTGACTCATTACACGGAACAGAGGGGAGGTCATTCACACAGACGCTCATCTCACTCAGGGTGACGCAGGGAAAACAACACTATCACAACCGGACTTACAACACAGTTATAATGGTATTGTAGAGAATGCGTTCAAAGATGAGGCTGAGTTTATTTCTCAGGTTCGGCTTTATTAAGAGAACACATCTCTAGCAATCTCTCAACAAGAAAAAGAGACCGAGCAAAGAAATACCACACTCTTATACTGCCTAAGTCACATGGTGCTTCAGCAAACATACAATCACATGGCATTTAATTCCCAGTCACAATGCAACTCTTTGATGTCCGTCTCTTATCCCTTGATGTTCCGGGAATCCTTCTGGGGCATCCTCTCTGAGACAAAGGCCAAAACTCGCACCTTCTCGTCATCTCCTGTAGATCTCTGCAGACCCAGACCTTCTTTGTCCCGCGAGACGTGAAGCCCCCAATACACATACAGCCATACATTTGTGGGGAAATATGAACTCAATATACTGTATGTGCCACAGTATAACAATAATGCTCAGAACACAAGAATAATAAGAGTCCTTGAATCCCCTGCGGTGCAAAGCATGCCAGGAGAATCCCTGCTCCTCATCACAGCCCCGATATTACACTGTCTCCTCCTGTATTGGTTTCTGTCCCCAGAATAATAAGTCCAACTCAAAAGTCCAATATGAACCTGTACAGGTGTTGGGGCACCCACCATTGGCGGCGGCTGGTACGCATGGGCCTGTGTCCATTCGAGCCTCGACCAGGGCATCTGGTTGGGATGGAGCCTCTGGCTCGGCCACCCACGGGGCAGCTGGCTGGTATGGGGCAAGGCCGGCGCGGTGAAGCACCACCACCCTGTTCCGCTTCTGCAGCCTCATCCTGTATATCCGACAGTCTCTGTAGAACTACGCACGGTCCCGACCAGTGGCTCGCCAGCTTTGGTGACAGTCCCTTTTTCCACTCCAGGCAGAAAACCCACACGCAGTCCCTGGGTGCAAAGTCTCTCCCCTGGCAGCGGGAGTCATACGCTCGCTTCTGTCGACTCCCCGCCGCTGCCAGGGCCTCCCGAGCCAGTTCGTGTACCATGCGAAGATGTTCTCTGAAGCAAAACAAATAATCCAACCATGGTTTGGCTTCCACCTCCAGCTCTGAGAAGGGGGGACACCAAATCCACCGGGGTGTGCAGCTCGCGTCCAAACATCAGCACTACATCACCTGTGACCAGGTGAATTCTTGAACTGCTGTCCGGTATGCCCACAGGACCAGAGGCAGGTGCAGATCCCAGTCACACTCTCGCTGGTACATTAGGACAGCGAGCTGAGTGGTCAGGGTCCAGTTAAAATGTTCGACAAGGCCATTGCTCTGTAGATGCAGCAGGGTGGTCCGGGTCTTCCGGAAGCCTAGCCACCTGCAGACCTCCCCGAAGACCTCTGCCTCCAAGTTCCGTTACTGGTCGCTGTGCAGCTCCTCAGGCACACCGAACTGACAAAACATCCCATCCACCAGCTTTGATGCTGTGGTGGCAGTGCTCTGATCAGGGACCACATACGCCTCTGGCCATTTGGTGAAGTAAGCCATTGCGACCAGAACGTAACAGTTCCCCCAATCTGTGGTCAGAAAAGGGCCCAGAATGTCCACTCCCGCACGTTCCATGGGTGCCCCTACCCGGTACTGCTGCAAGGGGGCGTGGGATTGCTGAGTCGACCCTTTCTGAGCCGTGCAGGTGTCACAGCGGTGGACATGGAGCTCTACATCCTGACAACACCCTGGCCAGTAGAACTGGGCCCAAAGACGCTGCAGGGTCTTCGTCACTCCGAAGTGGCCCACCCCCACCGACCCATGGACCAACTGGAGCACCTTGGGGTGGAGCCATCGGGGGACCAGCAGCTGCCAGTGTGGCACTGCCCAGCTGGAGACTGCCACCGCCGATAAACAACACCCTCATGACAGCAGAGATTGGACCACTGGGAATGTAGGGCCTTGGTCTCTGGGTCCAGCGCAGACACAGCCTCCCAGGCAGGCCGCTGGCCCACATCCAACTACTGCCGGACTCGGGAGATGACAGGATCTCCATCCTGCTCGCTCCAAAGCTGTTGCGCGCCAAGGGCCTCTGTGACATTATTGCTGGGGAGAACTGGCTGATTATCTGAGGAGGAGCTGAGTGCTGCTGCGTTATCCCTGGCCACAGTGGTCTGGAGAGCATCAGCCCGTGAGACTCTTGGGTCACGATCCTCTGCCTTCTGGCAGTGCTGACAGGCCTCCAAAGCACAGGAACGCTGGGACAGCACATCAGCGTTGGCATGGAGGTGGCCTGCTCGATGCACAATCTAAAAATCATAATCCTGGAGTGCCTCCAGCCATCTCACTAACTGTCCATCTGGCTTTTTAAAGTTCAGTAGCCAAATCAGAGAGGTGTGGTCTGTCCTGAGCTGAAACTTCCCCCCGTACATGTACGGGCAAAAATAGTGGAGCCCTTGGATGACTGCCAACAGCTCTTGGCGGATGACGTAATAATTCCTTTCGGCTCTGCTGAGAGTGTGGCTGAAAAAAGCCACTGCCTTACTCTCCATGCTCTCCCTACTGGGATAGCACCACCCCGATGCCCTGGTTGCTGGCATCTGTGTCCATGATGAAAGGGCGGTTCAGGTCGGGATACTGTAGCACGGGGGCTCTGATGAGCACCAAACCTAGCTGGGAAAAAGCAGCATCACAGTCCTCACTCCACTCGAACATGTGGCTCTTCTGTGTCAGCTGATGCAGCGGGTTGGCGATGGTGGCGAAATCCTTCACAAACCTCCTATAATAGGAGGCCAGTTCAAGAAAGCTCCATAGTTCTCCTACACCCCGTGGCACTGGCCAGTTTCTCACTGCTGCCACCTTCTCTGGATGACTCCCGCAGCGCTGACGACATGGCCCAGGAAGGTGGTTTCTCGCCAAAACAAGCAGCATTTCCACAGGTGCAGCTGCAGACCAGCCCGGTGGACAGCGTCCAACACTTCCTGGAGGTTGGACAGGGCACCATCAAAATCAGCTATGTGCACCAGCAGGTCATCGAGATAAAAGATGCAGTGGCTCCGGGGGACATGAGCCAGCACTCGCCTCATCAGATGTTCATAGGTGGCCAGGGCATTGCAAAGTCCAAACGGCATCACCTTGAACTACCACAGTCCCTGCCCGATGGAGAAGGCTGTTTTCTGGCCGGCCTCTGGTGACAGCTCTACCTGCCAGTAGCCGCTGCAGAGGTCAAGCGAGCTGAACCAGCTGGAGCTGGTGATGTAATCTAGCACGTCATCTATGTGGGGGCAGGGGAGGAGTCCTTCCGGGTGATGTTATTCAGGCACAGGTAATCTACACAGAACCGCCACGAACCATCCTTCTTGACCAGAACCACTGGCGCCACCCAGGAACTGCTGGAGGGTTCAATGACATCTGCCTCCAGTAGTGATGTTGAAACTGAGGCCTTATGAAACAATGAGAAACTTTGAGACAATTGCTTCATGAGCGACACAGTGTTATGAAACATCGGATAAAGACTGCCATCTGGTGACTGTCAGAACTGCATCTGAGTGGAAAACCTGGAAAAAAAATCTCAATACTTTTTTTTTTTTGAGCATTTGGCCATCCGAGGTCTATTCAAAATTGGATGCAGGAACAAACAATACAAAGCAAACAAAAAAAATCCCTCTCAAACTTCCCGCAAGCCCTCAATGACATATTATTCAGCCCAGGAAACACGCACGCAGGCTCAGGCAGATTTGAAAGCTTTATTGTTAACCAATGTGATGTGTATGGATGCGTGTGTGAGCGATAAGGATGCATTATGGGTGGAGGATGCAGGTCAGGACAGAGCAGCACGCCGTGCAGCCAGACAACCCTATGGGCGAGAGGAGAACAGGGGTTAGCTGGGCAAACCACACAGGAGAGTGACAAGGTTGTGTGCTTACTTGTAGTGATTGTGGTGGCTAGCGTTGGCAAGGTCCCGAGCCTGGGGGACAGCGTCCTGCTGTGCGTCCGAGGAGAAGTGGCGAGGCAGAGGAGCGGCGAGGCGAGGGAGAGAGTGTCCGCCGCCAGGGAATCCACCTGTCCACAGGGGAAGGCTGATAGGAAAACAGGTGAGACAATAACTGACAGCTTACTTGTCGCGAAGAGGAATCAGCAGGCCTGGAGGGAAGGAAACTGCCAAAGGTTCCAGTACGCAGGGAGACAGACGGCTCCAGGCTGCAGCTCAGGGCGAGGTGGAATAAGTAGCTGCGCACTAATGAGAAGCAGGTGTGCGCGCAGCTGAGGTGGATGCCTGTGAGCGGCGAGTGATGACAGTACTCCCCCCCCTACCAGCGCCTCCTGGCACTGGCTTACCTGGGTGCATCCGATAAAACTCCGCGATGAGGTCCTGATCCAACACCCACGAAGAGCGCACCCAGGATCTCCACTCCGGACCATAACCTTCCCAATCCACCAGGTATTGCAGCCCACGACCTCGGCGCCGGGAGTCCAAGATGGCAGTAACACCCCACGCCGGGTTACCGTCGATCATCCTAGGCGCAGGAGGAGACCTAGGAGGGGGACAGAGTGGATCGGAAAGGACAGGTTTGATCTTAGATACGTGGAAGGTGGGACACACACGTAGGGAGGGGGGGAGGGCCAAACGCACAGCCTCCGGGTTGATAATTTTTGAAATCACGAAGGGGCCGAGGAATCGCAGCGCCAGCTTCCTCTTCTCACCCTTAAGGTTAATATCCTGGGAAGAAAGCCAAACCTGCTGACCCACCTGGTAGACAGGAGCCGGTCTTCTGTGGCGATTGGCGGTGGAACTGTTGCGCGCCACTGTGCGTAAAAGCGCGTTCCTTGTCTTGGTCCACACACTCCGGCAGCGCCTCATGTGCGCCTGGACCGATGGGACAGCTAACTCACCCTCCTGTTCGGGAAACACGGGGGGATCGTACCCCAAGGACGCTTCGAAGGGCGACACACCAGTAGCAGAGGATCGGGCTGAGTTATGGGCGTATTCCACCCAGGTCAGGTAGGAGCTCCAGGATGATGGATTCAAGGATGTCACGCAGCGCAGGGCAGCCTCCAACTCCTGGTTAGTGCGCTCGCATTGCCCATTAGACTGGGGGTGGTGACCAGAGGAGAGACTAACCGTGGCTCCCAAAGCGTTGCAAAAGCACCTCCAAACCTGGGAGACAAACTGCGGGCCCCGGTCCGAAACCACGTCCAGCGGGATCCCATGCAGCCTGACGACATGTTGGACCAGGAGGTCGGCCATCTCACGTGCCGAAGGGAGACCCTGAAGAGGCACAAAATGGGCGGCCTTGGAAAATCTGTCCACAATTGTCAGGACCGTGTCAAAGGTGTTAGAGACAGGGAGACCGGTGACGAAGTCTAGGGCGATGTGTGACCAGGGCCTGCCCGGGACCGGCAGGGGCTGGAGTAGACCCGCAGGTGGAGAGTTCTGGGATTTGCCGGTAGCACACTGGGGACAGGCCCGGACATAATTGGTGATGTCCTTTTGGAGACCCGGCCACCAAAACGAGCGTTGAAGCAAACTCACCAGGCAGGTGATGCCAGGGTGGCAGGCAAGCTTGGAGGTATGGGCCCAGTGGATCACTTCTCCTCGAACCGCCGAAGGAACGAAAAGCCTCCCCTCTGGCCCCCCGCCAGGATCCGGCTCCGTCTCCTGAGCCCTAAGAATCTTGTCCTTGATGGTCCAGGAAATCACCCCCACGACACACGAGCTGGGCAGGATGGTGTGATCAGACTCCTCCGGGTCCTCAGGGGCGAACTGTCTGGATAGGGCATCGGGCAACCCATTCTTCGAGCCTGGACGGTAGGTGATGGTGAATTGAAAGCGAGCAAAAAATAGAGACCAGCGCGCCTGGCGGGCATTCAGGCGCCTCGCTGACCTCAAGTACTCGAGGTTCTTATGGTCCGTCCAGACCACAAAAGGCTGGGCTGCCCCTCTAACCAGTGGCGCCACTCCTGCAGCGCGAGCTTGACAGCGAGGAGCTCCCTGTCGCCGACGTCATAATTGCACTCCGCCACCGATAACCGCCGGGAGAAGAAGGCGCAGGGTCGCTTGACACCATCTACCGGCGAGCGCTGGGAGAGCACCGCCCCCACCCCCATGTCGGACGCGTCGACCTCCACCAGACACTGCAGCGCGGGATCAACCTGGGTCAGGACCCGGGAGGACGAGAACTCCGCCTGGAGAGTCTTGAAGGCAGTGACCGCTTCCTCTGACCACTGGAAGGGCACCTTCGATGACGTGAGGTGGGTCAGGGGGGTGACAATGGCGCCGAAGTTTGGAATGAAGCGCCGGTAGAAGTTAGCGAACCCAATAAACTGCTGCACCTGCTTCCTGGAGGTAGGCGTGGGCCACTCGACCACCGCTTTAACCTTAGCGAGGTCGGGGAGGATCTGGTTGTGTGAGATAACGAACCCCAGGAAGGAGGTGGTCCGGGCGTAGAACTTGCACTTCTCTGCTTTGATGTACAGGTGATTCTCCAGCAGCCGTTGCAGAACCCGCCTCACATGGGCCTGGTGCTCCTCCCGTGATTTAGAGAAGATGAGTATGTCATCTAGATATACAAAGACAAATACTCCCAGGAAGTCTCGAAGAACGTCGTTTATGAGACGCTGGAAAACGGCAGGTGCGTTGGTGAGCCCGAACGGCATCACAAGATATTCGAAGTGGCCGCTGGGTGTCCTAAAGGCTGTCTTCCATTCGTCTCCCTCCCGGATCCTAATGAGATGGTAAGCGCTGAGGAGGTCAAGCTTGGTGAACCAGGTCGCCCCCTGGAGGGAGTGGAAGGCGGTGTCCATAAGCGGTAATGTGTAGCGGTCCTTGATGGTGATGTCATTCAGCGCTCTGAAGTCGATACAGGGGCGTAGGGACCCATCCTTCTTTGCCACGAAGAAGAAACCCGCGCCAAGCGGGGACGAGGAGGGGCGGATGATCCCAGCGCTGAGCGACTCCTTGATATAGGTGTCCATCGCCTCGCGTTCTGGCGCAGAGAGACTGTACAGGCGGCCAGATGGCAGGAGGGGCCCTGGGCGGATGTTAATCGCACAGTCATATGGCCGATGAGGGGGAAGGGACAAGGCTCTGGACTTGCTGAACGCTACCCCCAAGTCGTGGAACTCCTGCGGCACTAGAGTCAAGTCCGTGGGCTCGGAGACCGGCGCTGGCGGAGGGGAGGACGGAGCACAAGCCGCCGACTGGAGGCAGGTGCCCAGGCAGAAGGTGCTCCAGGACAGGACACTGCTGATTCTCCAATCCAGGACAGGGTTATGCAGCCGCAGCCAGGGGTAACCCAGAATGACACGGTCCGACGAGGAGGGCAGGACATAAAGGGTCAGATCCTCCCGGTGGTTGCCGGAGATGATGATGGGGACTGGCTTAGTGCGATGCGTCACTGTTCCCAGGGGAGAGCGAGAGAGAGTGACCAAGTTAAGGGGGGTAAACAGCGGTTGGCAGGGTATGCCCAAACGGGTTGCCAGGCTTCTAGAGATGAAACTCTGCTCTGCCCCAGAATCCACCAGTGCGTGTGTGAAATGCCCGGTGGAGTTGTGGCAGAAGCGTATGGGCAATGTGCATGATAATAGGGGATTTGGCCGGTTAGAGTCCGCAAGGCCCCCTACAGTGACTCGTGGACCTCCCCGTTTGGCTTAACCGGGCACAGCTCCACGGGATGCTGGTCATCTCCGCAATACATGCAGAGACCCCGTTCCCGCCGGCGTTGTCTCTCCGCAAGAGGGAGCCTAGTGCGCCCGATCGCCATGGCCTCTGGTTCATCGGCGGACTCCGGAGCCGGTAACGCCAGGGGGCGAGACTGAGCTGGCTGGGCGGAAGCTCCGCGCGAGCGGCTGACAGACTTCCGCTCCGCGGCTCACTCACGTAGCCTGTTGTCCAGGCTAATGGTGAGCGAGATCAGCTCGGAGAGCCGCCCTGGGAGATCCCGACTGGTTAGCTCGTCCCTCAGACCGGAACTGAGGCTAGGGAGGAAGATACTGCAGAGAGAAGCCTCTCCCCAGCCCACCTCCTCCGCTGCCACCCGGAAGTCGACAGCGTATTCCGCCGCTGACCGGCCTCCCTGTTGGAGACTAAGAAGCCGATCAGCGAGGACGCTGTCAAGACACAAGTGGTCAAAGACCTCTAAAAAGTCCCGCACGAACCGGTCATAAGAGAGGTTTGAGTAGCTGGGCTTCGTCATTACGGCGTAAGCCCAAGCTAACGCTCGCCCCTCCAGGAGATTAGCCATGTACCAGATTCGGCTATGGTCTGAGGGAAAATCCCTGGGGACGCGCAGAAACACCGACTCACACTGCAGGATAAACCCCTTCGCCCCAACGAGTTTCCCGTTGAAGCGAGCGGGGGTTGGAACGGGTGTGAGACGGGTTGGCGTTCCCGAGCTAGGCTGGCCATCCGAGGAGGCGACCGGAGCCGAAGCACCGAGAGGACCCGGAGGGAAAGCCCGCAGAGGATCCAGACGGTCTAACCGGTTAGTAATTGTGGTTAACTGGTTAAGAATAACCTGTTGTTGGTGTGCTAACATATCCACCCGAGCCTCAAGGGTGGAAAAGCGGCGTGCGAGCCCGCTGTCCGCTGGGCTGCTTTGCTGGAGCCGTACTGACATATTATTCGGCCCAGGAAACACGCACGCAGGCTCAGGCAGATTTGAAAGCTTTATTGTTACCAATGTGATGTGTATGGATGCGTGTGTGAGAGATAAGGATGTATTATGGGTGGAGGATGCAGGTCAGGACAGAGCAGCACGCCGTGCAGCCAGACAACCCTATGGGCGAGAGGAGAACAGGGGTTAGCTGGGCAAACCACACAGGAGAATGACAAGGTTGTGTGCTTACTTGTAGTGATTGTAGTGGCTGGCGTTGGCAAGGTCCCGAGCCTGGGGGACAGCGTCCTGCTGTGCGTCCGAGGAGAAGCGGTGAGGCAGAGGAGCGGCGAGGCGAGGGAGAGAGTGTCCGCCGCCGGGGAATCCACCTATGCACAGGGGAAGGCTGACAGGAAAACAGGTGAGACAATAACTGACAGCTTACTTGTCGCGAAGAGGAATCAGCAGGCCTGGAGGGAAGGAAACTGCCGAAGGTTCCAGTATGCAGGGAGACAGACGGCTCCAGGCTGCAGCTCAGGGCGAGGTGGAATAAGTAGCTGCGCACTAACGAGAAGCAGGTGTGCGCGCAGCTGAGGTGGATGCCCTGAGCGGCGAGTGATGACACTCAAGTCACATGATATGACCAACATAAGGCCTCACTTGCTACAGTCATGTGACTGGGCGTGCTGAAATGGCGCTCGACGCATTGCTCATGACATTTCCACTTTATATTGCTCAAATCAGTGTTGAGTGGGTGGTGTCGAGTGTAACATCACTAGCCTCCAGCATTTCCTGAGTCTTTTGTTCTGCTGCCACCCATCTTGAAAAAGGCAGACGGCGGGAGCGGAGCCAGATCGGCCTGGTCTCACTGGTGTCAATCTGGTGCTGCACCAAACTGGTTTGGTTGCACTCCTCATCCCTGGCAGCAAAGATGCCGATGTAGCAGTCCAACTGCTCCCACAGCTTGCATCTCTGTCCTGATTGTAATCCTCTGCAGCTCCTCTGGAACAGCTCCTCAACCACCTGCTGGGTTTCCAATGACGCGGCAACCTGCTCCGCTGGCAGCCCCCCCCCCCCCCCCATTGTCTCTGGCAGCAATGACAGACCCTCTGCTCATGCTGGTGGCACTGCTGTGGATGGTTCTGGTGGCAATCCCCTCAGCTCAGTCTGTGCTGACAGCCCCTTGATCATGCTAGCCCCCTGGGGCCTCATCTGGCTCTTGCCACAGAGCAGGATGGTCTTAGCCCCCAGAAGGAGAGACGAGCTGGCAGTGTTGATCTTTGCATCCCATGCTGCGAGCAAATCTAGTCCAATGATGCAGGGGTCTTGGATATCAGCCATCCAGAACGGGTGGTTTGCATTCTGACTGGCCACTCCCACCACAAGGACTCATTGCCCTCCCAGTCTGGCGTGCTCACTGGTGGCTGTGGTGACACAGCACCCGGTGACACAGCGCCTGGTGACACAGTGCCTGGTAGGTTCCCACCCCTGCGGTCCGAGTTCATCTGTACCGGGCAGCGTGCCAGGTCAGACCAGGGAGATGGTAGAACCGGTGTCGATCAGGGCCCGGATTGGCATGCTGTTCAGGCTGCACTGCCAATATAGCCCTGGTGAGTGTCCAAGTCGGCCCAACCGTGGTGATGGTTCATTGGGGAAAATGTCTGTGAGAGGTGGCAGGTCCCCGTCTGTGCCACCTCGCTCTCGTTTAACACCGGCGAGGGAGCGGGTTGTCACAGGGTGGGTGCAGGTCAGTAACGTGCAATGTGTCCTGGTTCCCCACAGCGGAAACATCCCTCCTCGAGCCGCCATCATCGTATTCTCGCCGGCCGCACAGCTGTGGCCTGGAACAGTTCCTCCTCGTCCTCGCTCTCAGCTGTGGCCTGGAAAGCTCTCTGCCTCGGTGGTGACACGTCCGCTGCATAATCCGTCATCAGCCCCACTTGCTCTGCTTCTGCCACGGCTGTCTCCCAGCTGCTTGTGGAGTAAATCCGGACGTGTTCTTGGAGCCGGGCCGGGCAGAGCCCTCGGATGAAGTTCTGTAGCGCGAGCTTCTCCACCGCCTCCGGCTCGAAATCCGGGTAGCTATGTTGTGTCAGCAGCCATACGTTCGCTGCATAGGCTCCCAGGTTCTCTCGGTTGCCTCACTGGCGGCTGGCCAGCTGTTTCCGGATGTGATCAGCGTGGGTCACCCTCCCGAACCACCTCTGGAGCGCTCCTTGTAGCGCTGGCCAGCTGTGCCGTTCCTCAGGCTGGAGATCAGACAGTGTGTAGAGAGCTCCGCCCTCCAGAGCCAGCGCGACCTGCACAGCTGTCTCTTCAAGTGTCCAGCCATTCAGCGCAGCGTCCAGTTCAACCTGGACCAGATAGTCATCCAGCAAGGTTTTGCCATCAAAGCAGGGAAGCTTGGCGAGTTGGTGGGACGGTCACCTCCCTGTCGATCACTGCCCTCGGTCGCAGTGGAATCACTGGCTTGTACTTCCTCCGTTGGCACTCCCCGTCCTGCCTTGAAAAAGGCAGAAAGCGGGGCTCGCTTACTCCGTCTGGTTCACTTCCCCAATCGTCACGGCGAGCAGCTTTGGGGGCCGGTGTGTCTACTCTGCTGTCCATCTCCATCTCCATCTGGGCAATGAGCTGCTCAAGCTGCCGAATCTCTGCTTTGATCCTTGCTTCCATCTCTCAATAATCCCACTTCTGGCACCAGTGCGAAGTTTCAAGGGTTCATGCAATAATGAGAGAGGATTTGTGACCTATAGGCATTTATTCTTCACTGACTCATTACACGGAACAGAGGGGAGGTCATTCACACAGACTCTGATCTTACTCAAGGTGATGCAGACACATAATCTCTCACACACAGGAAAAACAACACTATCACAACTGGACTTAAAACACAGTCATAACGGTACAACAATAAAGCTCAGAACACAATAATAATAATAGTCTTTGAATCCCAAGCGGCGCAAAGCGTGCCGGGAGAATCCCCACCCCTTATCACAGCCCCATTACAATATTAAAGTCAAATGAACCACAAAGTTATCCCAAAATGCAACAGTTAGGAAGAGCAAAGCACATACGGTGGTGTGGTGTGGTGTACACCTTCATTTAAAAACTGCATTTTGTGTTTACTTGTGTTATCTTTGTCTAATATTTAAATTTGCTTGATGATCTGAAACATTCAAGTGTGACAAACATACAGAAAATGAGAACTCAGGAAGGGAGCAAACACTTTTACACACCACTGTATTTTATGCTTTCTGGGGGAAAAAAATCAACCATAATCCATCATATTTTCAAAGTTGGGCATTAAATTTAAGTTTTGACATTGTGATTGACATGTAATTTTAAAGACCAAAATCATTTCTGCATTGTTTCATAGCTTGAACAGCTGCTAGCATTCAACCGCCACCCGGTCCCATTGGAAAAACTCGACATACCGAGTGAACTGAGGCGAAAACGCCGCGGCTGCCGGGCTGGAGTAAGGCGGAGGACAAAAAATATAAGGTACAGACCCTCCCTTCCATCTGTTGTCATGGGAAATGTACGGTCGATACTGGGAAAGTTAGATGAGCTAGCGGCTATCTCCCGTTATGATAGCACATACCGGGAGTGCTCTCTCCTTTTGTTTACTGAGACGTGGCTAACTGAACTAGCAGCAGATGCTAACATTGAGCTGGAGGGTTTTCACATGATACGAGCTGACCGAACACCAGACAGTGGCAAGGCTAGGGGCGGTGGAGTGATCATGTATGTTAACAACAACTGGTGCAGACCGGGACATATTACTGTTAAACAACGACACTGCAGCAAAGACATTGAGTTGCTAGCTGTTAGCATGAGGCCTACATATCTCCCGAGAGAACACTCACACGTGATCTGCATTGTTGTTTATGCAAATCCGACGGCGAACGCTGGGACAGCACGTGACGTCATCCATTCAGTAACCAGCAGGCTGCAGACAGAACACCCAGATGCTCTTCTCCTCATCTCAGGCGATTTCAACCATGTTTCACTGTCTCCCATTCTACCCACGTTCACCCAGTATGTCACATGCCACACTAGAGACAATAAAACACTGGATTTATTCTACGCAAACACTAAGGAGGCGTACACCTCATCACAACTACCCCCACTCGGGAGATCGGATCACAACTTGGTTCATCTCCGGCCGGTGTACAAACCCCTAGTGCACAGACAACCTCCGGCCATGCACACTGTGGAGTTATGGTCTGAGGAGACAATGGACACCCTAAAGGGCTGTTTTGAAGCCACCGCCTGGAAGCAGCTCTGCGATCCACATGGTGAGGACATCGATGGCCTCATTCACACCTTCACGGGCTACCTCAGCTTCTGTGTGGACAAATCCGTTCCCACCAAGACCATACGGCGTCACTCAAACAACAAACCCTGGATCAACCCTGAGATAAAAACACTTCTGAGAGAGAAGAAGAGGATCTTCAGGTCGGGGAACAGGGAGATGCTGAAGTCCGTACAGAGGGAGCTGAGGAGAAAGATCAGAGAAGGCAAGGACAGCTTCAGGAAGAAGATGGAGGACAAGCTGCAACAGAGCGACATCAGCGGGGTCTGGAGAAACCTCAAAACCATCTCGGGGCTCCAGAATACCTCCCCCCAGGCCACAGGGGGCAGGGAGTGGGCGAACAACCTGAATCTGTTTTTCAATAGATTTGACCAACCGCCCTCCCCCCTGACTGCACAACAACCACTGCTGCCTCTAAAGAAATCAAGTCCTGCTGCCCACTCCCCACTCTACCAACACCCCCCCACTCCCAACACACAGCCCCCCATCCTGACCCTGACCAGGACCCAGGTGAGGACGGAGCTGAGGAAGATCAAGGCGAGGAAGGCGCCGGGACCGGACGGCATCAGCGCAAAGCTCCTCAAGTCCTGTGCAGACCAGCTGTGTGGGATTGTGACGTATATCTTCAACATGAGCCTGAAACTGGGGAGGGTACCACAGCTGTGGAAAACATCTTGTGTGGTACCTGTACCAAAAACTTCCCACCCCAAAGACCTGAACAGCTACAGACCGGTGGCCTTGACGTCCCACTTGATGAAGACCCTGGAGAGACTGCTCCTTGCTCACCTCCGCCCCCTGGTGGAACCAGCGATGGATCCACTCCAGTTCGCCTACCAGCATGGCATTGGGGTGGAGGATGCGGTGATCTTCCTCCTTCACCGTTCTCTGTCCCACCTGGAGAAGCCCGGGAATATGGTGAGGATCATGTTCTTTGACTTCTCCAGTGCTTTCAACACCATCCAACCGATGATCCTGAAGGACAAGCTGCTGCGCGCAGGGGTGGACCAGCACCTGTCATCATGGATCCTGGACTACCTCACGAACCGGCCTCAGTTTGTGAGAACCCGGGACTGTGTGTCCGACACGATCATCAGTAGCACGGGGGCCCCCCAGGGAACGGTGCTGGCTCCCTTCCTGTTCACTCTTTATACTGCGGACTTCTCACACAACACAACACACTGCCATCTACAGAAGTTCTCTGATGACTCTGCGATCGTTGGCCTCATCTCCAATGGAGATGAAGCTGAGTACAGAGGGCTTATCCAGGACTTCGTGGACTGGTGCCATCGGAACTGCCTCCAGATCAACGCGAGGAAAACTAAGGAGCTGGTGGTGGACTGCCGCAGGCATGGGCAGCCCCTCACAGTACCAGTAAATATACAGGGAACAGACATCGAGATGGTGACATCCTATAAGTACCTGGGTATTCATCTGAACAATAAACTAGACTGGTCACACAATACTGATGCACTCTACAAGAAGGGACAGCGCAGGCTGTTCCTGCTGAGGAGACTCAGGTCTTTTGGTGTACAAGGGGCGCTGCTGAAGTCATTCTATGACACGGTGGTGGCATCAGCCATCACTTTTGGAGTGGTCTGCTGGGGCAGTGGCATTACTGCAGCCGATAGGAAGAGACTGAACAAACTGATTAAGAAAGCTAGCTCTGTCCTGGGGCAGCGCCTTGATCCGATGGAGGAGATAGGAGAGAGAAGGACGGTGGCTAAACTGTCATCTCTGCTGGAGTCCGAGTTCCACCCTATGCAGGACATACTGAATGCACTGAGGAGCTCATTTAGCAGCAGACTACATCATCCCAGGTGCACAACCGAGAGGTTTCGTAGGTCCTTCCTACCAACGGCTGTCAGACTGTACAACCTAAGCAGGGCTGCTCGCAGAGATAGCAAAAAGACGTAACAAACTAATAGTTTTTTGAATGCAAAAGATGCAATAGACTTACACAATGGTCCTCTCCGGCATACAACTAGGAACATACCGGTCGCTATGGAGGGTGAGAATATGTATGGGCACATAATCATACCATGTAGGATAACTAAGTAGACGGTTATGCTGTTTCATTCCATCTAGCAACAATGCTCTGCACTGTGTGTGTTTATATATTTGCATATTTATTCCATCTAGCTACAATGCTCCGTACTGTGGGTGTTTATATATTTATATATCTACATATTATTCCATCTAGTTACATTGCTCCGCACTGTGTGTGTTTATATACTTGCATATTTATTCCACCTAGCTGCAATGCTCCGTACTGTGGGTGTTTATATATTTACATATTTATTCCATCTAGCTACAATGCTCTGCACTGTGTGTTCATATATTCATATATTTATTCCATCCAGCTACAATGCTCTGCACTGTGTGTCTGTGTGTGTGTGTATATATATATATTTTATAGTAATATGTACATATGTTTATTAGCTGCTCTTGCTTGCTTGTTTTTTTTCTTGCCTTCTGATTGTTGCTCTGAGTGTTGCTATCCCTGTGCTGTTGCAATCCTGGAATTTCCCCGTTGTGGGACTAATAAAGGCTTATCTTATCTTATCTTATCTTATCTTATCTTTCCAAAAAGGCTGTCTGTAAAACTCTCCCTGAAACAGTCAGTTTTCTAGTCTGTTTACTAATATAAATGAACTCCTAATCTTATTGGGTAAATGTTTTTGAATGCTGTGCTGCAACAAAATCACCAGCAATGGCATTGGCTGCAGCAGACAATGAGTTTAACAGCCAATAGGAGGGTGACAAGAAGGGGACTGACCTTTAGTTTGTGACATCACAAAAGCCAAAAAGTACATCCACTTGTTTTCCTAAGAGTTTAAAAAATAGGCTAAATGTCATGTGCATTTCTCTATGAAGTGAGCATTGTAATGTTTTAAGGGGATGCATGTGAGCTATGGACATATCTGATAAGGTAAAAACTCAAAAACACCATTTCCACAGCGGTGGTGGTGGTCCCTCGGTGTCGAGGATGACGTGTCACTCACCATTTCCACAGTATGGATCATTTAAAGATCACCAACACAAGACCTAATCCTAAAATTCAGTCCTGAATCCTTTTTCAGCACTTGCTAGTTTCTGTTTGATGACTGACTAATGGTAACAGGAAGTGAAAGTATGTAAAATGTAACAGCGGCACAACATACAGTATATAAAAACATCTATATGTCAAGCTTAACAGTTCATTCTGTCATTCAAAATTATGCTGATAGGGTGTGTGTGCTTTCTCCCAGTGCATCCCATATGCATCAACAGACTGCCACACTTTACACAAACACCCAGCAAAGCCTGCACAATGGTGTCATCTTGTGTTTGTGAAAGGAGGAAGTGAGATGATCTTAGCCAGCTCTGCCCGCCCCTTGCCATATAAAGGAGGATCTTTAATAGTTTCAGTGTAACCGTCAAGTCTTGTCACAAACCATTCCAGCAAGTTGGCAAGTTGGTGTCACCCTGAGGACATAAAGGCAGAGAAGGATCCCTTGAGAATGGTGAGTGAAACTGATGCAATTGCTGGAAAGAATTTGCTTTTCTGTTGGAATTTTTTGGGTAGCACTGCCTGTTATGTATTTGTGTGTTGCTATATTTATTTTTACTTAACCATTGCAACACAATCCAACCATCCGCCTTGCTCTTTCACACAGGAAACTACATTTTTGCATGTTGCCGCACATTTCCTGCTCTCAAAATGTCAGAATTGTCACATGATTGCCTCATGCATTGAAAATATTTAACCAGACAAGCAAACATCTCTTATCTTATTTTATTGTTTCTACAGTATATATGGTCTCTTGTTCACAACTTTTAGAGCTTTTTAAAATTGTTTCTTGCAGTCAGGCTCTCTGGTTGTGTGTGAAGTGGATGAAAGCTTGAAAGAAAAACTGAAAAAGTTTAGATTTCGAAACGACACCAGCAATGCCGCCATACTAAGTAAGTATTAAAATATTGATATTGATCACTGCTCTAGCACATTAATAATTTGATCAACATATTTAAATATATAACTTTTACATCAACTTAATTTTTCATTTCTTAGTTAAAATAGACATGGAGAAACAACTTGTCATTTTTGAAGAGGAATATGAGGTGACTTCTTTTTTTCTTTCTTATTTTGGTTGGTTCTTTCTGTTTTATAAATCGTTGACACTCAACATCTGTCTTCTAGAATATCTCACTGGAGGAGCTGAGAGAAGAACTTCCAGAGCGGCAACCCAGATATCCTGAATTAATGTGCCATGATTAGCTAAATGTTTTAATATGGAATTAATCTTTTTGCAGAGTCTACAGATTTAGTCAAAAGTTATAACTGATGTTCCAACAAAGAAACAAAAAAACTGATATGCCTTGACAGTTTTTACATTCATTGTCTACAGCTATAAATATATCCATGCAGATGGAAGGGTGTCTTACCCGCTGTGTTTCATATTCTGCACCCCAGAGGGTAAAGTGTTAAAAATCTCAAAGACAAACCTTTTGAGGGAATTCCAAAAAACATTTACAAATAAATAAATAAAAAATGTCCTTTTCATTTTCACAGGGTGCAAGCCTGAGCAGACAATGATGTATGCAGGCAGCAAAAATCGACTGGTTCAAGCTGCGGAGCTTACAAAGGTAGTTACTACAATATCATGACTTCCAGTTTTTATGTCTGTAGTGGCATGTTGAAGGGTGTCCACAAAATAACCCACTTAGTGCGGCGGCATGACATAAGGCGGCGTTGTTGGAGGTTATAAGTAGAGTTTTATTAATCATACCGCCGTCACGAGCTCCGCTCCCGGCGCCGTGCATGAGCGCCGAGAGCGAGCCCACGGCTCTCAGAGAAGGAGAGGCGGGCACAAAGTTTGTGCCCTACCAGTTGCAGGATCAGAGTGAGAGAGAGTTTGCGTTACAGAGTTGCAGCTTATATACTTGACCATAACAATACATCAAAGGAACATACCCCAGCAGTTAGTATGATCAAAGAGATAACAGAACAGGCATAAGATATTTGCATTTGAGAGACCTATTGATCTCAGTCCTTAGGTCACAGTGAGGACAGGACGCATGAGTACAATGCATGAAAGGCAACCATTAACATCACATGGCTGCACGGTGGCGCAGTGGTTTAGCACTGTGGCAGCACAGTTTACCCTCGGCCGGGGGATCGCGGGGATCATGAGATCGTGGGTTCGATCCCAGCCCCCGACCAACAGTGAGCTGTGTGGAGTTTGCATGTTCTCCCCGTGTTGCGTGGGTTTACTCCGGGATTTCTCCGGTTTCCTCCCGCATACCAAAAACATGTAGGTTTAGGGCGCTCGCGCACGCAGCAACCAGCAGCCGGTGGCTTGTCACCAGACTGCAAACCAAGTCTACCTACGGGTACAAATAAGTAACAAAAAAAAAAAAAAATAGGTGAGCCAGACGAAACGCGTCTGCCTGTAGACATTAATACACATTACACTGTTCTGCTATTTGCTCTAGCCGAGCGCTGTGTTTGACTAGTCTTTTTGTGGAGATTTACCTCAAAGCACATCTACAATTGTAAGATGCTCAGAAAAAGCACAGTAAGGACAAGACGCATGAACACTATACAGAATGGCGCATTACATCACAATACATGCATGTTTGCATCACAAATACATGAATGGCACATTGCATCTCAGTAGTGCAGCGGGAAAAACAGAGACAAGAGGGCTGAGTGTCCTTATCTGTTGTGGGGGTTAACCGAACCGCCACAACTTCCAGTTTTTATGTCTGTAGTGGCATGTTGAAGGGTGTCCACAAAATAACCCACTTTAAAAAGACTAAGAACATCTTCCTTTTGTCCAGATGCAGGCAATAACTTAAATTTTTTAATGCAGTAGTAAATCAGATTTTAAAAAATGACATCTACATTATTTAAAGTCATATTCTCAAGTTTATTTGTACCTTTTTTTAGACATCTAATCCATATCTTAAATGCCTTGCTCACAATTCTAGCACTAACATATAACTAGACCAGTGCGAGGACTGATGTTCATATTTCTAAATGTTTCTCTGATTTTTTTTTAAGGTCTTTGAAATAAGACAAAAAGACGACCTGACAGAAGAATGGCTGAAGAACCACCTGGCATTTTTTCGCTAAATAGATTGCCAGTACCATTACTCTTTGTGCTGTTTTTGTCAAACATGACTGTCATTTCCAACTGTTCTGTATGTTATTTTGTCAAAGAATTTCCTCTGTTCAGTTAGGTTTTGTGATTTTAACTTTCACATTTATAAGGTTAGACAAAGGACTGGGCGATATACTGGTTCGTCTGGTATACTGGTCTTCATTTCCTTCATGGTATGAAATTTTAAAATGCCTCCTTGCCGCTACACAGCTGAAATAAGAGCTGTAATCAAACACATTGTTTAATGCATACAAAATGAGACACAGAAAAGGGTGTGATCAGAAAATGGGAGATTTAAAGATACATTCTAGTAGATATACAGTAAATCCTCTCAAAAACCAAATCGACATTGTCTTAAAATGGTATCTTGTGCCCTTTTTCCACAAAAAAACTTTCATTGTTTTACAGTTGCTTGTAAAAAACTTTTTCCCTTTTTCTCCTCCTCCAAACAACAGGATCTAACTAGGCCTACCCACTAGGACACATAAGTCTGCAAGCTGGCAAATTTGAACAGTCTTAGTCCTGACTGGCTCAACACTATGGACCTGTTAAAAGTTATGTCACCAAACTGTTTCCAAGGGAAGGAGCTTAACTGAAGTTTCACAGTAAAAAAGGAGGGACAAGACACATAAGAGAGATTTCACTCTTGATATGTCTTATAAGTCATAAAAAACAGGATATACTGTAGACATGTTTGCAAGCTTCCCCCTATTAACTCCAAATGAAACGATGGTCGTTATGGCCAAACAGTTCCATTTTAGTTTCATCAGACCACAGGACATGTCTCCAAAAATTATGGTCTTTGTCCCTGTGGGCATTTTTTTTTATTAATCCCAGAGGGAAATTCAGGGCATCCACCTGGATGGATGAGGCAGCCACAGTGCGGCGCCAATCCCTTCACCATTCACACATACCTGTACATTCACACCTAGGGCCACTTTAGACTCTCCAATTAACCTAACCTGCATGTTTTTGGCCTGGGGGAGGAAACTGGAGTACCCAGGGTAAACCCACGCAGACACGGGGAGAACATGCAAACTCCACACAGAAGGATCACTGATGGTCAGGGGGTGGGATCGACCCCATGACCTTAGTATTTGGTAGTGTTGCCTTTAAACTGCATGGCTTGGGTCAAACGTTTTGGGTGTTGTGTGTGTGTGTGTGTGTGATGCCGTACCCGCCCACAGGGTGATGTCAGGCGGGCACAATCCACTGTGTATATATTCTGTTGAATGCACAAATAAAGAGAGTTCATTAGCTGCATGAAGAGTGACTCCGGCTCCCCTTATTCACAGACATAAAACATTTGGCGACAAGGAGTCTAATGGAAGCGTGTGGGCTGCCTCCGCCACTGGCACCGTTTCTGAGCGCACGGGAGAGCCGGTGATCCTGTGGCCAGAGTGGAGGGCCATGTTTGAGGAGTACATCAGGGTGCTGGGCTTACATAGAGTCAGCGGGAGACAACGGTGGGCACTTCTGGCCGACAGTCTCAGTGCAGAGGGCCAGAGAATCCTCGGTACGCTGGGCGCAGCAGAGTGTTATGAGGATGCCGTTGAGCGGTTGACCGAGCACTATCACGAGCAAACGTGGACCGTGAAACTGCAGACAATGGAGCTGTTGGCGCCAGGATCAACCGAGCTAGTTAGCTTTGGGAAGCTAACGGCCCATTCTGCACCTATGGACGGGCTAGCAGAGGAGCTAACTTCACGCCAAAACCAGACAGCAAGTGGCAAGTTGAACACCGAGGAGGAGCCGGGGCAAAGTGTGGTAAAGTCCCCGGTCACTGAAGACGGTGAGCCAGTCAGGGAGCTCAGCATGGCGTAGGAGCATAGCGCTGGTGGGTCGGACGGTGTGGTGTGCAAGGACAGCGGAGAGGGCATGCAGCAGGAGTCAACCCCGCAGCTGGAGGCTAGACAGCAGGAGAGCGGGACCATACAAGTTGAGGACCCTGGGGAAGAGCAGCGACAGCCAGGTGCAGAAACAACACAGCGGTGCACCTGCGTCAAGGGTGTTGGGAGCAGCGACGAGGTGCCCAGGTCGGAGAGTAGAGCTGACGAGAATGACGCTGAGAGCCCAGAGGGAGAACAGTCACAGCCGGACAGGGAGTCTACACAGCAGAGCGCTTGGAACGAGGGGGCCAAGAGCAGCGACGAGGTGTCCGGGTCAGAGAGTAGAGCCAACGACAGTGACACCGAGAGTCTCGGGAGTGAGCAGCAGCAGCTGGACACGGAGGCAATACAGCGAAGCGCCTTGGATGAGGGTGTTGGGTGCTACGGCAAGGTGCCCTAGGCAGCGAGTGGCACCGACGAGCAGGCTTTGGTGGTCCCCGGAGTACGGCCATGGGGGGCCAGAGTGTTTTGAGCCATGATGGCGGTGTGGAAGGAGGTCGGGAGCGGTCCGGTAGACATGGAGGGATGGCACGCCGGACAGCAGCACTGCGGGGCCGGAGGGGAGAAGCTAATGGCGGGAAGAGACATTTTCACCAGGGCGGGTGGCTTCGACCCTGGGGGCAGACAGTGGCTCGGGGCGCACATGCCGTAGGGCTGCACAGGGCTTGGGGAACCCACACAGTAGTTTTCCCTCAGATTGAAGAGATGGCAGATCAAAGGTGCTGAGGGACAAGGGGAATTGTCATGGGGGGTTGAGATGTAAATACAGCACCTCGGGTAGCAGAGGAGGAAGAATATAAAAGAGAGTGCCTGCAATCTTTGATTTTATTGCTTTTGATTCTGGTGGATGTGAAGGAGTGAAGAATAAAGTTCCCTCTGCTCTGAATGCTCGGCCTGGTTATTCCTCCCTCCACACTGGTGACCCTTGACACACAATGGAACACGAGCCGAACACCCTGGAGATGACCCAGACGGGAAGTGCCAGCGACGCGTGCGCAGTTTCAGTCAAACTCCCAGACTTTTGGCTACACATCCCGAAGTCTTGGTTCCTTCACACCGAGGCCCGGTTCGCACTCCGGGGAATAATAGCAGATGAGTCCAGATACTACTACGTGGTTGCAGCACTGGACGCCCGCAAAACTCAGCAGGTGGCGAGCCTGCTCCAACAGCCCCCAGCCCACGACAAATACGGTGCTCTCAAAACCGCGCTGACCCGGCGCTACACGCTCTCGGACTGTGAGAGAGCGGAGAGGCTCCTGACGCGCTCCGACTTGGGAGACTTGTCGGCGGTCGAATTGATGGAGAAGATATTGGTGTTGATGGGCACAGATGACGGGCATTTCCCCTTTGCCCACCTTTTCCTACAGAACCTCCCGACAGCGGCCAGGATGGTCCTTGCCAATTCGTCGCTGCTGGCTGTGCGCAACTACCGGGCACTAGCCCAAGAGGCAGATCGGCTCATCCTCACCACCAGAGCCCTCACGGTGAACACAGCAGCGTCGGAACCCAGCGAGATGACCAGCGGAGGTGAGGAGCCAGCGACGGTGGCTGCAGCAGAGGCCAAGAAGCACCAGAGAGACACGCTCTGTTTCTACCACCGCCGTTTTGAAGAGGACGCACGCTGATGCGTGCCACCGTGCCAATTCAAGCACTCGGGAAACGCCAGGGCCGGCAGTCGGTAGCAGCTGCGACTGCCGGTGAAGCAAGCGAGCTGCTCTATGTGACAGACTCACGCTCGGGGAGACGGTTCCTCGTGGATTGCGGCTCCCAAAAGAGCCTCATCCTGCCGTCCTATGCCGACCAGCTGGCGGGAACTAGCAGCCCCGAACTGACGGCCGCAAATGGCTCAGACATTAAGACTTTTGGTGAGAGGACACTGACTGTATTCTTGCACGGCCGTACATACCAATGGACATTCGTCATAGCGGCATGCAACTTCCCCATTTTAGGCGCTGATTTTTTGTGTGCTCACGGACTACTAGTCGATGTTGTAACAGACACCTGATTAACGCAATGTCTTTTGATTCTCTCCCCTGTACAGCTCGAGGAGCCGGGCCCACAACGCTAGCCAACGTCACAGTGCCAGGGGATAAATTCCACACACTACTCACCCAGTTCCCAGCACTCACGGTCCCGACGTTTTCGGCGGCCGTCACTAAACACGGGGTGGAGCACTTCATTACCACCACGGGGCCGCCCGTTTTCGCACGACCTCGGCGCCTGGATGCAGCTAAACTGGCCATAGCGCGCGAGGAGTTTGCCAACTTGGAAAGGTTGGGCATCATCAGGCGCTCAAACAGCCCATGGGCATCCTTGCTACACATGGTCCCTGAAGCCGAGGGATCGTGGCGACCGTGCAGAGATTTCCGCAGATTGAACAATGCCACAGCACACAACCACTACCCGATCCCCCATAATCAGGATTTTTCCGTTCACCTCACCAGGGCATGCATTTTTTCCAAGGTAGACCTGGTCCGCGGTTACCACCAGGTCCCGGTGCGCGCTGAGGACATACCTAAAATGGCAGTAATAACCCCGTTTGGTCTGTTTGAGTTTTTACGCATGCCTTTCGGGTTAAAAGGCACGGCGCAGACATTCCAATGCATGATGGATGTGGTGTTGCGCGATCTGCCGTTTGTGTTCGTCTACCTGTACGACATCCTGGTGGCCAGCACGTCCGAGGACGAACACGTAGCCCACCTCAGGACAGTTTTCCAGAGGTTGGAGGAGCACAGATTAATAATCAACCCAGCGAAGTGCCAGTTCGGGGTGACGGGAATCGATTTTTCGGGCCACCGCATCTCACCGGAGGGCGCGATACCTTTGCCGGGCAAGGTGCACGCAGTGGCGGATTTTCCCCGGCCTCAGACGGTCAGGGCATTGCAGGAGTTTTTGGGGATGGTTAACTTTTACAACCATTTCCTCCCCCGCGCAGCCCAGCTCATGGGCTCACGACCTAATAGTACTGAATGCAAAAGACACAACAGACTTACACAAATGGTCCCCTCCAGTTTACAACTAGGACAATATCAGTCGCTACGGAGGGTGACAATATGTATGGGTACATATTCATACTATGTAGGATAACTAAGTAGACGGTTATGCTGTCTATTCCATCTAGCTACAATGCTCCGCACTGTGTATATATACTGTATATTTATATATTTATGTGTACGTATGTATATTCAGTGCTCTTATTTATATTTTTCTTATCTTCTTAATTATTGCTCTGAGTGTTGCTACCCCTGTGCTGTTGCACTGCTGGAATTTCCCCATTGTGGGACTAATAAAGGCTTATCTTATCTTATCTTATCATGCAGCCATTGTACGCCGCGCTTAAGAAACGGAAACCGGCGGACAGAGTCGACTGGACTCCTGAGCGAGAGCAGGCGTTTTCTGAGGTTAAAACAGCCCTGGCGAACGCCGCACTGCTGGCCCACCCGGACCCAGCGGCTCGGATAGCGCTCACTACCGACTTATGTGACAGTGAGCATAAATACAGTGCGTTCGACAGAGAGTTACTGGCTGTCCACCTGGCCATATGCCACTTCTAGTTCTGGCTGGAAGGGCGCACCTTCACTGCATTTGTGGACCACAAGCCACTAACATACGCGATGGCTAAGGTTTCGGAGCCATGGTCGGCCCAGCAGCAGAAACAGCTGGCCGCGATCTTGGAGTTTACGACCAACATTTGCCATGTGGCCGGTAAACTCAACGTGGTGGCGGACTGCCTCTTGCGCGCATTAGTGGCCCCAGTCTACATGGGGATAGATTACACGGCCATGGCCGCTCAGCAGATCGGTGATGCGGACGTTTGCGTGCTCCAGTCTGGACCAACAGGATTAAGGCTGGAGAGCAGAGTGCTGCAGGATGGGGGCCGACCCCAATCTGTGACGTCTCCATGGGCCGCCTGTGCCCGGTGGTCCCACACACTTGGCGCCGCCACATTTTTGAGTCAGTTCACTCCCTGGCGCACCCAGGAGTGCGCGCGTCAGTCAAAATGGTGGGAGCCAAGTTCATCTGGCCGAGCCTGCACAAGCAGGTGAAACAGTGGGCGGCAGCCTGCATAGCGTGCCAATGAGCCAAAGTGCACAGGCACACAAAGGCCCCCTTGGAGCCGTTCTATATCCCAGCTAAGCAGTTCAACCACGTTCACGTGGACCTTGTGGGCCCCTTCCCGCCATTGCAGGGGTTCACACACCTCCTGACAGTGGTGGACCGCACCACATGCTGGCCCGAAGCAGTCCCGCTAGCTTCCACCGCGTCCGCAGAAGTTGCACGCGCTTTTTTGACGACATGGGTGGCACGTTTCGGTGCCCCTTCGGACATCACATCTGGTCGGGGCCCGCAGTTTGTTTCCGACCTCTGGTCCGCTATGGCCCGGAGCCTGGGCGTCAAAATTCATTGCACAACCGCGTACAACCCACAGGTCAATGAGTTATGCGAGCGTTTCCATAGATCGCTTAAAGCAGTGCTCAGGGCTTCGCTTGCGTGAACCCCTATATACCCCTAATATATATCTTGCTGGTGTGCATGAGAGTGTATATGGTATGGGATTATTTTAGATATTTTAGAGACTAGGTCCAATTTTAGTTGTTCTTTTGTGTGAATATGATAGGATGCTTTATTACAGTTCGTGGTTTCCTGTTCTTAGTGCGTGATTTGGGTCCTAAATTTGGGAGGTTTTAATTGTGTGTGTGGTTTTGCACTTTTCTAAAGGGGGGGTGAGAATGTTTTGTGTGTGTGTGTGTGTGTGTGTGATGCCGTACCTGCCCACAGGGTGACGTCAGGCGGGCACGGTCCACTGTGTATATATTCTATTGAATGTGCAAATAAAGAGAGTTCATTAGCTGCATGAAGAGTGACTCCGACTCCCCTTATTCACAGACATAACAGGTGTCCTTCCAAAAGCTTCTCACAGCAGTTTGCTGGAATTTTGTCCCATTCCTCCTGACAGCACTGGTGTAACTGAGGCAGGTTTGTAGGCTGCCTTCCTCATACACGTCTTTTCAGCTCTGCCCACAATTTTTTTAATGGGATTGAGATCAGGGCTTTGTTATGGCCACTCCAAAACATTGACTTTGTTGTCCTTAAGCCAACAAAGAATTTGGCAGTATGCTTAGGGTCATTGTCCATTTGGAAGACCCATTTGCCCCCAAGCTTTAACTTCCTGGCTGATGTTATGAGATGTTGCTTCAGTATTTCCACATACTGTTCTTTCCTCATGATGCCATCTATTTTGTGAAGTGCCCCAGTCCCTCCTGTAGCAAAACACCCCCACCACATGATGCTGCCACCCTCATACTTCACATAGGGGGTGGTGTTCTCAGGCTTGCAAGCGTCCCCCTTTTTCCTCCAAATGTAACGATAGTGGTTGCTGCTTGGGTGGTTGCTGAAGCAAAAACTCGGATGTGGGAGGAGTTCGGTAAGTTCTGGGAAACTGTTCGGCGGCTCAGGAGGGGGAAGCAGCTCCTTGTCCACACTGTATATGGTGTGGATGGGGCGCTGCTGACTTCGAATGGGGATATCGTCGGGCTGTGGAAGGAATACTTCAAGGATCTCCTCAATCCCACTGACATGCCTTCCACAGAGGAAGCAGGGCTTGTGGACAAGGGAGACAACTCGCACATCACAGGGGCTGAGGTTGCCAAGGTGGTAAAAAAGCTCCTTGGTGGCCCGGCCCCAGGGTGGACGATTTGCCCTGAGTACCTCAAGGCCCTGGATGTTGTAGGGCTGTCATGGTTGACATGCCTCTGCAACATTACGTGGTGGTTGGGGACAGTGCCTTTGGCATGGCAAACTGGGGTGGTGGTTCCTCTTTTCAAAAAAGGGGACCGGAGGGTGTGCTCCAACTTTAGAGGGATCACACTCCTCAGCCTCCCTGGGAAGGTCTATGCCAAGGTACTGGAGGGGAGAGTATGGCTGTTTGTCGAACCTCAGATTCAGGAGGAGCAATGTGGTTTTCATCCTGGGCGTGGCACATTGGTCCAACTCTACCCTCTCAAGAATCCTCAAGGGTTCATGGGAGTTTGCCCACCCAGTTTACATGTGTTTTGTGGACTTGGAGAAGGTATTCAACTGCGTCCCTCGTAGTTTTTTGTTGGGGGTGCTTCGGGAATATGTGGTATCAGGCTTGTTGTTACGAGCTATCCGGTCTCTATATGACCATCGTGAGAGTTTGGTTCGTATTGCCAACACTTGGTCGGACTCATTCCCAGTGAGAGTTGGACTCCGCCAGGGCTGCCCTTTGTCACCAATCATGTTCATAATTTTTATGGACAGGATTTCTAGGTGCAGCCAGGGAACGGAGGGTGTCATGCTTGGTGACCACAGGATCTCATCTCTGTTGTTTGCAGATGATGGTGTCCTGTTGGCTTCATCCAGCAATGACCTACAGGTCTTACTGGGATGGTTTGCTTCTGAGTGTGAAGCAGCTGGGATGAGAATCAGCACCTCCTAGTCCAAGTCCATGGTCCTCAGCTGGGAAAAGGTGGATTGTCCTTTCCAGGTTGGAGACAAGTTCCTGCCCCAAGTGGAGGAGTTTAAGTATCTCAGGGTCTTATTCACGAGGGAGGGAAGAATGGAGTGAGAGATTGACAGATGGATCAGAGCAGCATCTACAGTGATGCAAATGTTGTACCGGTCCATTGTGGTGAAGAGGGAGCTAAGTTCTAAGGCAAAACTGTTGATTTACCGGTCAATCTACGTTCCTACCTTCACCTGTGGTCACGAGCTTTGGGTAATGACCGAAAGAATGAGATTGCAGATACAAGCAGCTGAAATGAGCTTTCTTCGTAGGATTGCTGGACTCACCCTTAGAGAGAGGACAAGGAGCTCAGTCATCCGGGAGAGGCTCAGGGTAGATCTGCTGCTCCTCCACATTGAAAGGAGCCAGTTGAGGTGGTTTGGACATTTGATCAGGATGCCTACTGGACTCCTCCCACTTGAGGTGTTTCGGGCACATCCCACTGGGAGGAGACCCTGGGGCAGACCCAGGACTCGCTGGAGAGATTACATCTCTCAGTTGGTCTGGGAACACCTTGGTGTCTCCTCTGAAGAGTTGGAGCAAGTGGCTGGGGAGAGGGAAGTCTGGGCTTTTGTGCTTGAACTGCTACCTCCGTGACCTGGACCTCTGCAAAAACAGTAGAAGATGGATGGATGGATGTAACAATGGCCATTATGGCCAAACAGTTCCATTTTAGTTTCATCAGACCACAGGACATGTCTCCAGAAATTAAGGTCTTTGTCCCTGTGTGCATCTGCAAACTGTAATCTGGCTTTTTTATGTTGCTTTTAGAGTAATGATTTCTTCCTCGCTGAGTGGCCTTTTAGCCCATGTTGGTACAGGACTCATTTCACTGTGGATAATGACACTCTTACCAGCTTCAGCCAGCATCTTCACAAGGTCTTTTGCTTTTTTTCTGGGGTTGATATGAACATTTTGTACCAAAACATGTTCATGTCTGGGACACAGAACCCATCTCTTTAGTAATCTTAGTGTTTGTAAACTTCTGATTTTGAAAAAAGTAATGAAAAAACACTCAAACATTTAGCAAATATAACTTATTTAGCAAAAATAAATAATTTTGGTGATCCTAACTGACCTACAAAAGGAAAAGTTTAGTCAGATTTAATGTCAGACAGCGAGTAAAAAAGGTTGTGTAGCGCCCATAATTGTAACCTTATGTAGCCCACATATTTGACTGCATAGGCACAAACACAGAAAGACTTTAAGCTTGCAGTGTGTATTGACATCACGCCTCAGATGGACAATGGGTCTGGACCACCTGCGGACTCGGAAGGAAGACAGAGGATCGGGGGCGAGATCCTGAAAGGGTTGTCTGACCCCCTGGGGTCAGACGGAAGAGCAAGGAGGACTCTGAAGTGAGTAATTGTAATAGAAGGATTTGACTTGAGTGTGTGATTCTGTTTTTGATGTGTGGGTATAAATGTGTGGGGGTTTACCGCAGCTCTTTCTCTTTTTTCCTGACTGAGAGAGAGAGCTGGGGACGTGAAATGCAATAAACCAATACTGAGAAATAATACAGTCTCATCATTTCGTGATCCCCACAGTTGTGTCTTTTTACACAGTGTATGTAAACTTCTGGTTTCAACTTTATGTTGGATCCTGCTGGTTAGCTAGCCAGCCAGGTAATAGGACAATGGTCCCAGTTCCTTAAATTAGCTTAAAATGTTAGGCTAAGCTACACAAAAAACAACACATTTGATCCTCATGACAAAAACTGCCCCATTGAAAACTACTGAAAATTACATTTTTGTTCCCAAATTTATCATAACTAGTGCATCCCCAATGAACACAAGTATTCCTGTCTGAAACAGGTATCCCAATCAGGCTTTACAGGCCCAAATGTAGGCTGTGTTTGAACGTGGAATACAAAGAGATGTAGCCTATATGTAAGCAATCACATGCTAGACTTTGACAAATATAAAAGGGACTCAGTGGCACTAAGATTTATTTGATTGTGTGAATATTAATTACAGAATACCTAAATATTGAAAATGAATGGGACATCCAATATTAGCGACTGTTTCAGATCCCTTGTTTATTTGTTTGTCAGATCACTTATTTGTGTGATCTTTTATCACTTATATTCAAGATAATAGTGTATCTTGCACTTTGGGGAATGGGAGTTGTTCAGTCATTGTAATTATTTTAGTTTATATGACTGTTCATGGATGGAGTTCATTGTAATATTGAATTTCTTCTGTGTATCGTCGATAAACTCATGCAGTACTACAACAGGACACATTTACAAATGTTTGAGACTCATTGTAGTGCACCATTTTATATTTTAGCAATATTTTATTATTAAAAGTTGTTTTGTTTTTTTTACAAAAACTGTAATCAACCAAATTAACCACAAAACACCCAACATTATTTTTCACAGCAGAAGAACCAGTTTGACTGCAACCATTGCATCAGTGCTGCCCATTTGTCAATAAATATTTAACTAAAAATGATGTATTTTGTTATTTGGGTGTTTTTGTGTCCTGCGTTTGGTCATTAAATCATTCTGGCTCCACAATCATGGCGGTATGGCGCACATTTAGGGCGCATATATGGCATGCTTGTATGGTACGCATCTTCTCTCACATGTATTTAGTAGGCATGACGGTGCATACTCTACAGACTTCAAACGTCCAAAAGGACCTGACCCGGCAGAGACCTCGGCAGGTGTGAAGTGGTTTCTGGAGAGACGGGAAGTCAGAGACAATGTCCCAGCAGGAGCCCCCGAGGCGGAAGAGACAATAGAGACGCCAACGAGCCTCGGAGGCTATATGTTTACTGAAGGACTGTGGGTTCATATGTTTACTGAAGGACTGTGGGTTGAAGGTGTGATATTTGATGTGGGGGGTTTTGTGTCTCTGGGGGTATAAGAGCTGTGAGGAAAGATTGTCCTGTCTCTTTTGTTGAGATACTTGCTGTTAGAGGATGAGACTACAAATAAACCTTTCCTGAGAAAAAAACTCAGTCTCGTTTGTGAAGGCATCCTCTACACTGGTGACCCCGACATGATTATATGGCGCACATTTAGGGCGCATATATGGCATGCTTGTATGGTACGCATCTTCTCTCACATGTATTTAGTAGGCATGACGGTGCATACTCTACAGACTTCAAACGTCCAAAAGGACCTGACCCGGCAGAGACCTCGGCAGGTGTGAAGTGGTTTCTGGAGAGACGGGAAGTCAGAGACAATGTCCCAGCAGGAGCCCCCGAGGCGGAAGAGACAATAGAGACGCCAACGAGCCTCGGAGGCTATATGTTTACTGAAGGACTGTGGGTTCATATGTTTACTGAAGGACTGTGGGTTGAAGGTGTGATATTTGATGTGGGGGGTTTTGTGTCTCTGGGGGTATAAGAGCTGTGAGGAAAGATTGTCCTGTCTCTTTTGTTGAGATACTTGCTGTTAGAGGATGAGACTACAAATAAACCTTTCCTGAGAAAAAAACTCAGTCTCGTTTGTGAAGGCATCCTCTACACTGGTGACCCCGACATGATTATATGGCGCACATTTAGGGCGCATATATGGCATGCTTGTATGGTACGCATCTTCTCTCACATGTATTTAGTAGGCATGACGGTGCATACTCTACAGACTTCAAACGTCCAAAAGGACCTGACCCGGCAGAGACCTCGGCAGGTGTGAAGTGGTTTCTGGAGAGACGGGAAGTCAGAGACAATGTCCCAGCAGGAGCCCCCGAGGCGGAAGAGACAATAGAGACGCCAACGAGCCTCAGAGGCTATATGTTTACTGAAGGACTGTGGGTTCATATGTTTACT